>JAROYE020000007.1:30763696-31388696 GCA_029619315.2 Dynastes maya | reverse complement strand
CAAATACAGTACGGATTTCTTTAAAAAATATGAAATTGAACATCAGTGCCAATAACTAAGTACCTGCCAACAATTGGTGCGTTTACCCTAATGGTATTTTTCGAAATTGATTGTTTTTATTTACACGCGGATCGCAAGTAGATGAAAAAAGAACGAGTCAGCGTCGACTGAAGCCCGAACAGTACAATGAAAACCAAAAGAAAATAAAATAAATCTGCTAGTGATTTACGATTAACGTCTCAAGTTGCGTTACACGCAATAAGAGGTAAATAACATTTCTATTAGACTCGCTTCTATATAATATTTCTTTTATCTCACATCGACCGGCAACTTAACTGTTTTATAGTGATACGCCCATGCATGCTAGTCAATCATGCGTGATACAAAATTTACCGAAGCAGTTCTGTGTAAGCCGCAACAATAGGTTCACAAGTGGATTATGTGATTTTGAACAGCGTCGGGTGAGATGCGACTTCGGCCTTGGAAAGTTATAATACGGACAAGCACATGTATGTATAATGTGTATATGTGTATGTATATCTGCATAAAGGCTGTATAATGTATGTGGGTATATCCTGTACACAAGAGCGAAACCGCATCATCCATCGGCTTCTATGTACTCACCCGAGCATATGCTACACGTTATACTCGTGTTTTCGACGTCAGGGGTCCGCTATTATTCCTATACAAACTGAAAACTTTTGACGTCCCATAGTGTATTACACATTTATTTCGCATGATCGTGTTAAAATTTCTTTTGATATCTGTTACATTGTAGGAGAATGGCTGAAAAGCTTTATCTTTTTTACTCTTTCTGTCGTATTTGCATTCCATATTAACAACAATATCGAAGTTAATTAAGCATGTAGTGCGCTTTTTATTTACATTAAGGATTGTACAGATAACAAATACAAGAGAGTACAAGGAAGTAAGTTTTACTTCGGACAGAAAAAGACGAATGCATAGAACTAGTTTGGAAACCAAGAAGATGCGCAAATTAAAGAAAAACTTCTAGTCACAAAGTAGTTATATGCTGTATTGAACAATCGTAGCAAGTATTCCTTATTTTATTAGATGCTATACGCTGCGCGGCAAAATTGTGGAATAAATTCCTTCGATTTGAAGCTATTTGTTTTTCATGCTTGGACAGGTCAATTTAATTTTTTTAAAATAAATATATTATCGGTCACAGGGCTGAAGATGGAAACCCACAAGTCTTCGAAACGGTTGTTCTAAAATAATTAATCATTTGTGTGGTGCGGAGTGTGCCGATACTTAGTGTTGCTTGCCATCAATTTATGAAATTGAACGATTATTAAAACTGAAAAATTAAAACTAAGCTGGATTTTATGACGATATCACATAAACACCATGTTTATATGAGATTTACAGGAAACTTGCCTATTCTTAACCACTAAACTTCACTTCTACCTTGTATTTATGGTAAGATTTGAAATACTAAATTCTTTAAAATTGGAACACAATCTAAGCACGTGTTACCTCGATGAGAAACTTCACTCAAAGTCAGAAATTAATTGGCGTCCCTCTACTCTTCTATTTTAATCACAACAAATTTTAATAATGAATGGTAGACATGAAAAAGTGGTCCATATATGGATTATTCAGTTTTGATAATTCTATTCCAAATATAATTTGATGATGAATTTCCGGTGAATATACTTATTTATAAAAGCAGCATGATAGATACATGCAGTGACTACACTAGAAGACTGAAATTATACTACTCTATGATATAGAATACAACAAAGAACCTTTAAACAATAAATTTTGCTGAATTTTGCTTGAAATTATGCTAGAAATAAGAAATCAAGAAGCGGGAACCTGTATGGGGCCGCTACATTTGGCCCTCGCTTACCACCTCCCAGAAAAGAAGTTGTTTAAAAATTCGCAAACAGGACATGCAAATGGCGGAGGTGCATCATCTTTTTGAAATTAAATATCTAGATCTTCTTCATTTGGAAAAATTTCTGCAAGAGCAGATACAAGTGCATCCTTCAAGAAATCTAGATATCGCTGCCTCGTGGAAGTTTGACCAAGGAAGAAAGGATCAATGAGTCTATTGTCAACTATTCCTGCCAACACATTAACTTTACGATGGTGTTGAGCATGTGCTTCAGTAATCCCGTGGGGGTTCTCTCTACTCCAGTACCTGCAATTTTGCTTTACTATTCAATCTAGGCAAATTGGGGCTTCATCAGAAAAGAAAATTTGGCAAATCTTGCATTATATCACAAAACCGCATTCGGCGATCAGAGTCGTCTTCATTGAGTTCTTGGAGTAGGTGTATTTTGTATGGATTGTATTTTTCTGTTTTTAATACACGTAATAGTGATCGTTGAAAAACTTCTCTGTCTGCTGCAATTGATACACCATGAAGATTCTCACCCACATAAAATATCAAGTTTCATATGTTCGCCCTTTCGCTTGAGAAATGACAGTTACTTTGCTGAATTTCAGAATATTATTAAATTAGAGATTGGTGCGTTAACTTTGCTGTCTGGTATATTTTGTAATGAGACTCTGATAAAAAATTAAACTTTTCAGGGATAAAAGTTACATAAAATATTAAAATGTGTGGGATCTAACTCAATTTTATTTTGCGAGGAGAGATTAAATGAAAATTAAACAATTTCTTATGTCATATACTACAGCATTTACTGAATCAAATAATTATATTTCTTTTTGATAAATTTTGAACATTTAACAATTTCCTAAAACAGTCCCTATCTGACAGCTATTTATGAATTTACTTAATTAAGAATGTTTTTTAATTTTAAATGTATTTGTCTATTCGAAATTTATTTGCATTTATTTGGCCAAATAATGAATTTTGTAACTAGTCACTATAGTTCTTCAATTGAAAGTTGTAATTCGATGTCCTTTTGCAGAAGCAGCTCCCAATTTGAATCTAAATATTTGCTTTCTCTAAATCTGATTAATGTTCATAATTTTGATGTTAGAAGATGATTAAGTGTGTTGATTTTAAACTTTAATAAAGAAATGGTTTAGTATTTATTTGAAACTTTTGAAAGGTTGTCTGTTTTGTTGAAATTTGTTTATCCCATCTATTTTGTTTTCTAATCCAGATCCAAAGTTGACTTTATCAATAAAATCAAACAACATGCATGCATTGCCTTTCGTTTCCGTGGAGATGTTGTATGTTGAATTTTTTAAATACGGTCACAATGGGTGCCATGCTTACCAAAGTATTTTAATTCCTGCTTGTGAATAATATTACAATCACTGATGTCCAATGCAATTGATGAATTTTGAAAAGAAGAAATATAATTGAACTCTCCGTTAGTGAATTTTGTTTAACGCACTGAAAGCTGTTTACTGGATCGTTTTTTGTTTTTTAACCATAAATACGTCTTACCTACATGAGTAAGACAAAAAAAGAAAGTGATCTGGAGGAAATTGGAGGGAAAAGGTCAAGTTCATTTTCAAACGTAATTAAAAATAGATGAACCTTTGAATATTTTTGTCACACTCCTCTGTGTATTTGTGCACAATGCTAGTATCCAATTAGTTAAATCAGTTGCAAATTTATTGGACTTGATTGCATATATACGTATGGAAGCTTTCATATGACCATTACAATTTTGTTAAGGGCGTGTATCGAAAGAACCCCTTGAATGTTCTGGAAATGCTGCGAAGAAACGTCTTAAGTTTTGGGGTGTTGCTAAACTCAAGTCTCTCAAGTCAGCTATCCACAATAGCTCAAATATGTAAAAAACTATAAAAGCTTTGATAAAGATATGTTGCAAAAGACAAATCTAGAAAGAGAGTTTGTATGAAGCCGTCAAACCAATTTATGTTTTTTTCACTTCCAAAGAGATTAACTCCCATACTTTGCCGCTACCTAGTGACGCAAATAGATGATGTACAGATTTATTTCGAACAAACTTGCCTTAGAAGTATATATATAGCATGGAATAATTATGCGCAAAACTATACGAGCCCCGTCCAGCTTCAGTTGGGCCACACACAAAATTTGTAGTATTGTTGGCATTTATCGCTCAAGGGGCAAAACCAGCCGCTACAGTGTAATATCTAAGACAAAATATGTTATGTAGAGGACTTTAGGAGGGTTCGATTGAGCGTGTTGTCTCATAAAATATCGACAATATATTAAAAAAATGCATTCCATTACCCAAATACTGCTAACGATGAGTATTAAAGTGGCTTTTTTTGACTGAAATGACGGTGACAGATGTTTCGATTGTAAAACAGTTAATTGATAGTGCAATTGTTGTCAGTAATGGGTAGGGGAACGGGAATTAATGAAAAAATTCGATCAATTATCATTAATTTATACAAATCCAGAAAATCAATCGGCGAAATCGGAATATTGCTCAGCACATCCAGATACAGTGTTCGAAATATTGTAAAATTGTACAAATCAAACGGTTAACAGACGCTAATAGACGAACTTTGGCCAGAATTATCAAGTCTAAAAGGCGTGCCAACTACGGAGCGTTGAGTGTACTCTAGAGTGAGGCTGTTGGAAGACGTGTTTGCAAGTCTACATGTCATTCAGAAGCAAGAAAACTTGGCTTTGGTACTTACAAGGTAAGCTTCATGAGTTCAATCCTAAGGGACAAACGATAATTCGTTTTTCCCTTCGCGAAGGCAAAAGAAAAACCGTTGTTGACCCTAAAGCAGAAGTGAAGCAGGTTAAAATCGGCTAGAGACCATAGAAATTGGTATATGGAGAGGTGGAATAGTGTACATTAGAGTGACGAGTCGCGATTTGAAGTTTGTGTCGGTGATAGCCGGAGCAGAGTTATTCGCCAGAAACACAAAACTTATCATCCTGATTGCTTTAAGCGTAAAGTTAAATTTACATCTTCTGTAATGGTCTGGGGTTCAATGTCGGCTAGAGGAGTTGGAAAATTACACTTTATCAACGGCAGACAAATATTTAAACATTCTAGAGGAGTCTTTGTTGCCTACTTTGGAAGAGAGCAGGATTTTTGGAAATTACTTAATTTTTCAGCAAGACGGTGCTGCATGTTATACTTCCAAAAGATCCATGAAATGGCTTTCAGACCATGAAATACCGATTCTAAAATGGGTTTCTAGTAGTCCGGACCTTTCGCCCATCGAGACGTTGTGGCATATCATGAAAAAGAGGTTGCGAGCCAATCCTGCCAGGACTGTGCAAGAACTCAAGCAAAGGCTCCAGAACATTTGGAATAATTTCACTGGAGAGGAGTGTCAGGGTTTAGTAAATAGTTCTCCGAGAAGAATGGAAGCAGTTGTTAAAAATAAAGATGATGTTACTCAGTGGTAGAATGAGGTACATCTTAGAGCTGAAAATCACAAATTTGAGTTTTTCTTTTTTCAGTCCTAATCAGTTCCAATTGTTGTAATCAGTTCCATTATTTTTGTGCCATATATTTTCAAAGTGTTATTTGCAAAATAAAAATTGAGAATTATACCTCTATTAGTTTAAATGATCTTCAGTACATGCTAATAACCGAAATTTTATTGGGTGGGCCAACTGAAGTTGGACGGGGCTCGTAAAGTTGCTTTAATAGTATTATACCAAAATTCCTTAAATAATGATTACTATTGTAGTGTTTTAACTTCTGGTATGAGAAGCCACTATGTTTGTTACGATGTAAGCAGCATAAATTCTCGGTTTGATATAGAAAAAATAAACTTGGTAAAATGCAATCATTTCTATTTTTCAATATAATCTCCCCTAACTTTAATACATTTATTACAACCATCAATTAACAATTCTATACCCTTGTAAAAATAATCTAAAGTTTTTCCCTCAAAATGTTGTATTACAGCTGCTTGCTACTCACTACTGTCCTTAAAACGACGTCCCCTAACGTCTTTCCTTAAATGAGAAAATAAATAATAATCACCGGAAGCCATGCCCGGACTATACGGTGGATGTTCCAATTCCTGAAAGCCGCATTCGCGGATGGCACCTTGTGAAATGGCGGCAATATGGACGGGTGCATTGTCGTGCAATAATCTAACACTTTTTGTCAATTCTCCTCGACGTTTTGCACGAATATTGTCTGACAGTTTATGTAACAAAGACGCATACTACGTACTGTTGACAATTGTATTCCGCTCTTTAAAGTCAATGAGTAAAATACTCTTACAATCCCAGAATGCTGTGGCCATCACCTTCTTCGTTGATTGAACTAGTTTCGCCTTTTTGGGACGAAGATTCATCGGGTCGCCGCCATTGCATCGATTCCTTTTTTGGATAGAGGATCACAATACGGAACCGTTGTTTCATCTCTTGTGACAATGGACCCCAAAATCGGTTTTGGGTCGTCTCCACACATCCGAGCGCGCACATTCGACCCGACGTTCACGTTGGAGAGCAAAAAGAAGATGCGGTACCCATCTTGCACTAATCTTACTCATATCCAAATAGTTATGGACAATTCGGCGAATACTTGTTTCAGAAATGTTAGACATCACTGCTAATTCCTTCACTTTCAAACGGCGATCTGTTAATACCATTTCTTCAATAATTGAAATGGACCGAGGCGCTCATCATCTTCAAGGGATTCTTGCCCCAACCGGAAACGTTTTGCCTACTTTTTACAGTGGAATATGAAGGAAATAAATCACCAAAAACGCCGTCTAAACATTGTTTAATGTGATTAGGCGTATGCCCTTCTTTTGTTAAAAATTTAGTGATCGCGTGGTATTCAATTTTCGTTACCTGAGACATTTTCATGCGCTACTCGCGTTGTCTGGTCGAGAATTTATGGCGCTTACTTCGTACTACTTCTGAATTACCGTTACTAACACGTCGTTATAAGACCTAATCTTATTCATTTTTACATCACTAAGTGTTCAAACTTCCAAGATGTGTTAATTGCTGGTTACTGTTACTAATTAGCCATTTTCACAATTCCTTCATTGGTACCAAAGCAAGCACACTAGGTGTGTGCCACCATAGGTACAACAATCCCGAAAAGTGATGAAAATACAAGCAAATGAATAGGAGGTCATATTCACAACCATGTTATTAGTAAACATGCTTCATCTTTTAAAATAATTACCATTCATTAGTAGTTTTCCTTCGTTAAAGACCATAATTGTGTAGAAGATATCAATAAATTCTACTTGACATTTTTTTATTTATTTTTTATTTACTACACATTCAACTGCTTTCGGCTTATTGAGTTTTCTTTGAAAATATAATTGTAAATGTTTCAAAAACACGAAATACAAACTAGCATTAATTAATTAACATATCACTGCAAACAAATGTACTCATACCATTTTCCTAGCTAATCATTATGAAGTAAACAATCCAGTAATACGTTTTACTCGGAACTTTATTCGTACGATTCTCCGCATGCCTGACCGGTCGTTTTCATAGAATACATAACCTATTGTGTTTATCCGAATTATTTACACACCCCGCTGTGTTTTGACAATCAAATATCCCTAAACTTCTCATAGTAATACATATATTAGGACGTCACAATCTGTTACTGGTGTGATGATTGTGTGAAATCACGCAGCGGAAAATTTAGGGTCCATGAGACTGTCAAGTTTGTATATTACATGCGCTCCCATTCAAACGTATGTTATTTTATGGTCATATAGTTGACTCTTTGAATTTCCTTCACGATTGTTCCGAGGGTGTAATCAGTCTATGTAGCTCTCCAAAAGGCTAAGGTATAAATTCACGTATGCTTTGATGTGGGATATTCCGCGGGAGTTCAACCTTCTCTTTTGAATCGACGAGTATTTTAAGTGTATTGGATTTTTGGGGTAGGGGATGTAATTGTTACCTTACGATTTCATATTACACGGACAGTTTGTTAGGTAGTAATATAGAAGTTGGCATTCAGAATGATTGAAGGAGGTTCAAAACTCTGTGCTGCTGTAAATCATTTTTCTCAAATGATAATCTTCGAGCCGAAATTTGTGTAGGAAGGCAAAAAATGGTCCTATTATATTACATAACTAGGTAGTAAATTAAAAATAAATTTAAACTGCGTTTATTACATGTAGTCCAATAATGTAGAAGGAGCAAAGCTACCAATCAGTTGCAATTGATTACCAACAAAAATTAGTACCTTGAAGGGTCTGACGAGGGGGGCAGGAGGCCCATTGTCCCCTAAAAATTTAATGAAAACCGCCACAAAATTGGCCTAAATTTCTATTTTATTACATATATACTTAATTTTTATGAGGTTCATCATGCCACTCTTAATGATGAAGTATGTAAAAAAAACTGACGATTTTATTCTTTGCATCGACGTCTCTTTGGACCAGTCATGCTTTGTTTCAGGCTGTTCCGCGCATGTGCTCTTCTTGGTTCATCTCGGTGCAACATCCAGCAATAGTCCGCCACCATTTTAGTATTCCATCTTCCTCGATAACGCCTCTTCATTTCTTTGATGTCCTGATGGAATCTCCCACCCATCTCTTCACTAACAGCACCCAGATTCTCAGGAAAGTAGTCCAAATATGAATTTATGGAATGAACCTTCAAACCCATGGAACAACCTAAATTTTGGTACTTCTGCAGCATAATCTCAACGATAAATTTGAAATTCGGATCCTTCTTGTTGCCCAAAAACTTAGTTACTACGTCCTCAAAGGCGATCCAGGCTTCTTTTTCAGCAACTTCCATTTCTTTCTCAAAATTTCCATCTTTGAAAACTTTTCTAATGTCCCAATCCGTAAAAACACCCTCTCTTACTTTTTGCGGTTGATAAGACTGGAAATTTGTTACAGATGTATTTGAAACATTTACATTCTTTTGTCAAGGCTTTCACAAATTGCTTCATCAAGCCTAATTTGATATGTTGAGGTGGAAGGAGAACGATATTCGAATCTATGAGGAGTTTTTCGATCACAGTTTTTATTCCAAGTTCTAATGAAGCTCGTTTTGGCAAATCTTTCTGTTTCCAATAATTTTCCCTGTCTCTGCTATCCCACTCACATAAAAAACAAAGGAAACTTTGTGTACCCGCCTTGTTGTCCTAGAATCATCGATATTATTTTAAGATCACCACACATAATCCACTTATGATCGTCGTACTTAATTTTATCGAGAACAAATTGTAAATTTTCGTAACGTAAAGTGTACAGAATGTCCCAAGGGTATTGACGCATACCTATTTCCGTTGTGAAGAAGGACAACTTTAAGGCTTCTTTTCGACGAATCTATGAATAGTCTCCAATCGGTATGTTACGTACGGTATGTTAAATAAATGTATTAAACAATCCACACACATCATTGCAGAATACTAATTCTCTTTCTTCCGAAAGGTATGGAATAAAATTTTTTTCTCTGTGCCTGAACCAGGAAAGCGTATGCCATCTGCAAGCAAATTCTTCTCTTTAAACTTTGAACCAAGCAATTCTGAAGCCTCTTTGGTCAGATATAAGTCGCGAATTAAATTATTTAGTTCAAACTGTGAAAAAGGTTGTGGTGCAGAATTACCAGGTTTGTACTCCTCTGTGTTATCTTTAGTTTCTTCACTTCAATCACTTTCCGAACCATCTATTTCAGGTAAATTTTGTGGTATTTAATGTTGTGTTCAAAAGCAGTACATGGCCCGCACTGTTCCTTCACGCATAAGCTAGATTAGTGTAAGCTATACACCCTAGTGTACTGTTTTTAATTGGTATACAGATATGTTTTTAACGTTTTAGCTATATCAACCCAAATTGCCATATTCTGGGCTGGTACTCACCAATTCAATTCAATTCATTAGAACTACCAAAAAATATGAAAATGTAAAGCATTTTTAATAGTTTCTCTTTTCAACCCTTGGGTTATAGCCAAGCCAAGCATGGTGTACTACTAAAAGTAATAGTGTAGCAAGTATGAAAAATTCTTATCTTTAAGAAAACATCGAGCTTTTCTTGGTAGGGCCCATCCAGCTTGATGTTCCAAACATTCAGGCTGGACGATGCGTATGGATCCAGCACGATGGCTACTCATCAGAAATTACACGCGACACATCAGATGGAAAATAAAATGAGTGCCTAATTGGTAAGAAAGGTTTGCCAATATATTAAACAACCCTAGGTCATCGCTTTGGATGTTTATTAAAATATTTTTTTATAAAAAACCGAAATTCTTGGACTCCAATGTATTCATTCAATTTATTGGGGCTTTATAGGAACAAAAAATACGTTATTTTGTATATAGTAAACCTAAAGATGTACAATATGTTACAAATTGCAGATGTATATAACATATTTCGGATAAAAGTTACTGCTTCTTCTCATAAATCTATGTAATATTACAATCTTATTTGCTCTGCCACACTAAGTAACTATTAGGCTTTTTCAAATATTTTTTGAATAAGCCTGTTTTTAAGAGACATAAACTAATCTGATGAAGAACCATTACTTTAAAATATCTTCTATAGGTCCATTTTTGTAATCCACGGCAATGTCTGACTTACCAAGTAAGTTATAAACACTCACCACATCATTCTCTTGTAACTAATATTTACGAAGGGACTAGGTACATGCATGTTCCACCTATATGTGCTACTTCAAATGAATGCAGATAATAGAAAATAATTTTCAAAACTGCAAAGCAACTAAAAGTGATGCATTTAACGTTGAAAGTGACGAACTTCGTTAGCACATGTTTACAGCATTCCTTTTTTGTTTCAGACTTTTCGGGATGAAACGTTGCGGCAGGTGTCAGGCGACCATACTTTCCTCCGAACTAGTAATGCGAGCTCGTGAATTAGTCTTCCACGTTCATTGTTTCTCATGCGCCGTTTGCAATTCGCCTTTGACGAAGGGCGACCAGTTCGGAATGCGCGAAGGTGTCGTCCTCTGCCGGCTGCACTTCGAAATGCCACATCCCGCCATGTATCCCTCGTCCGTGTATCCGCCTCCGTTTCCCAGTCCCGATCTACACCCCCACCACCATCATCACCACCATCCCCATAATCCTCTGGCCCCGCCAACGTCTGTCGAACCCGTCGGTAAAGTTCCTTTCTATAACGGCGCCCCCTCGACGCCCAGGCAAAAGGGGAGGCCCAGGAAGAGGAAACCGAAAGATTTAGAAGCTATGACCGCCAGCTTAGGTAAGGGAATATTTATAATTAAGCTTAGCTTATTCCTGTTCTATGGTATACAGAATATTTGATTTCCCAATGCACACTTTTTATTTTGTCAATACAAAAGTATTTAAGAAATTCAAAAATAGGCTTTATGTAACATTTTGCGCTTCTTCTAAATATGTAGGACAGAATGCAATTGGAAAACATAGTTATTAGATTCTGTATCCAGTGCCGTTTTAGTTCTTCTCTTTATTATGCAATAAACGACGGCATAATAATAAACTACACGAAGTACAGAAGTACGCTTTGAAAGTGTGACTGACATCAGTGAGTATGAAAATAAGATAAATGTCAGTTTGTGTATGTTTTAAAATCTTACTGGATTTGTAAAGTCCTCTACAAGTTTCTAGATAGTTCTTACCGAAGATATATCTTATTGTTCTTTTTTGTAAAACAAAAATTCTTTCCATATAAGCACACTTCCTTCAGAATATAATGTCGAAAGTGGGTTTGGAATAAAAATTAGCATAGCATACCATCATTAAAGCACCAATGTCTTACACATACAACGACCCATACGACACATATGGGTTATGATCAGAAAATAAATTTTCCTTAGTGATTTACAAAATTCATCTATATGTAAGTTGCATCTAAGGTATTGATCTATAAAAATCCCCAAAAGTCACTTACCTTAAATGTCCTATTGCCTTAGACCTTCATCTGGAATTGATGTAGTAGTACTACTTCAGAGGATTATGCACGAAGTTTTTTCGTTGCTTAACACTGAATTCTTTAATATAAATTAGTGTTGGGCATAATCGATATATTTCAACAACCGAATGAATCGAAATAATCGTTTAAAATAATCGAATGATCATTCGAAATTTACTAACGATTTCGATTATTTTCCACGATTGTTTGAGAGAATCCGAGTGACGACGAAACTCGAAATCTCGAAGTTTCGAATACAGATCTCGAATCGTAATCCGTTTGTGTGCTCCTGCGCAATCGAAACGAATAATGAATGATTTTTGAACCATAATCGAATGATCGGTTATTCGGGTATAATCGATATATCTCGATTATATCATTCATAATCGCCCAACATTAATATAAATCATTTTTCTATTATTTCAGTCTGTGTTGCAATTTTAACAAGTGAAACCAAAAAGAATCTTAATCGAATATGCTCAGACAAACGTATAACGCATATAAATGCCATAGGATATTTAGCGCATCTTAAAATGTACATAGTAAGGCAGCGAATGCGTCGAATAAATGTGTTTCTAGAATTCCATTACAAAAGTAATTCTTACAAAACGTAGCATTTCATTTCTTCCATTAACACTGTTAGCGAAACTGGCAAATACTTTAAGTGAAAAAATCATTTTACCTAACGCATATTCGAAGTTGTCTTTTAATTCAGGTATTTTAAGAAGAAACAGAAATAATAAATGTTGGTATTCACAAGAAAAGAATCCGGAAACTCTCATAATCAAATTCCAAACTTATAAATATCCATAATAACACGAACATACTTTTATCGGCTGCAATGATCGCATAAAAATGTGAATATACTTATGATTAGAGAGCGGAATTATATGCATCGGCAATCGACAAAATATGCGCATATATATGCAGAAAAATTCTTTGAAATATGCACAATTTTTGTTAAATATGCAGTTTTATGCACATATGCTTATGATACCGATTAACTTCTTGTTAAATATTATAAAACAAGAATAATCACAACGAAGCATTTTACAAACGTTTATTGTTCTTACATTATTACCACTTACATTTTAAAATCACAATTATATAAACACATACGTGCTTAAAATTTGCAAAAATACATACTTAGACACTACATAGTTTTATTATTAAAACAATTTAGAATTAAATGCTTTTCTAAATTCTCTAATGAAAAATTATGTCGCCTATCTGTGAGAATGCATTTATATATCGAAAAACTTCTTTCAACATCAACGGCAGCTATTGGTGCGTACTTTAATGCATTCATAATCTCAGGACTTAATTCTATACTTGTTTCTGTTTCATTCATTTCTAATTCGCCAGTTAAAATCAAACTGATTTTTGCTAAACTTTTGTACCCTACATTTTTATTAATTATTTCTTTAAACTTTTGACTTATTGAGTTTCTTATTCTACCCGGAATATTTGAAACACTATTTTCTAAATCATTGATTAATTTAACTGATTCAGTTAGTGACAGCGATTCTTTTTCAAGTTTTGTTATTGTCAAAGAAACAAATTCATAATTGGCTTTAATAAATATCAATTCATTAGGCAAAGAAGAGTTTTTCAAAATTTCTTGACATTTTGCAATAGAATTGCAGTTGTCAGTAGAGAATTCTGAAATAATGTTTTTGATCTCTAGATAATGGTTTGCATAAAATATTGCGGCATTTAACCATGCACCCCATCGGGTAATGACGGGTTCAGGTGATAAAGGAGTATCGGGCAGCTTTTCTCTATAAATCTGAACTCTCAATGGTGACTTTAAGAAAATGTTCTTAACGTTACTGACTAATGTATTTACTGCTGGAAATTGCTGCCGAATTTCCTCAGCCACCCTATTTAATCCATGAGCCAAACAAGTGACATGTATTAAATTAGGGTACAAAAGTTTAAGCTGTTGACCCGCTTTAATCATATATGCCGCTGCATCGGACAACATGACAAAATTTTTCCTGTGGGAACAACATCGGGAAGAAAAAAATTCATGATACTTTCATTAAAAATCTTAATATTGTGAGATGGTTGGTTTTTCTAATTATTTACAAGCAATTAAATACGATCTACCAGGTTATTGTTTGTTATTTAGATGACCAATTAATACATTTGCTATATAGCGGCCACAGGAATCTGTCGTTTCATCAACGGTAAAATATATATACTCGTTTTTAACAATTTCCCTAATGCTATTGACCGTTTCAGAATAAATATCAGTTCACAACAGTCAACATTTTCTGAGCAAACTTTCATCCGGAATACTCTTTTGGCAGTACTTTTCTAGAAATTGCCGAAAACATGGATTTTGCAGCTTTTTGAACGGTATATTGGCAGTAACCATCGCTTTGCACAAATCTGCGTTAAGTATTCGTTGCTCACTTTGTTTTGAGGTTCCGGCAAAAGATTGTGTCAAAGGCACTTGGCTAAGTTTTCAAACTTGAAGGTTCCGACAGTTTCTTTTATAAATTTCAGTTGCAAGATGTTGGGTAACTTGAAATTTGCGTTCACATGGCATCTGTAAAGAAAAAAAATATCACCAAAAACTTACAAGAAAATTGTATATGGCTGTACAACTATAAATACTAGTGTATTATGCACAAAACAAAACTTACCGTTTTCCCACATGCTTTGCAGAAAACTCTTTCATCCGCTAGAATAAGCTCAGAAACATTTTTGATCCACGAAACAATTAAACTTGTACTCACTTTTGGCATTTTTCGCTACTGCACCAACCTATTTCAACGTCTGGGTATACAATGAATAAGAAACATTTTGGTAAATACTTAGACTTCCTATGAATCAGACAGTTGCCGGTATGGGGGTTGTTGAAAACTATATGATAATTGATAATTTTATCTAGTGAATTTGCGACAGCCCACCACCTGAAGAATGGCAGCTTCTTTGCGAAGTAGGCTCTTTGTCGGTGGGGAGGTCCAGCGACAGAAGAGCCGACTCCGCATCTAATATATACGTGTCCGATAAAATGCTCGTTGGTAAAAGTTTTGTTGTATTACAGGAAAACACTAATAAAGTTCAAAGAAAAAATTATTTTTGTTCTAAATTTGCTAAAAATGCACGAATATGCTCTAGTGTGCAAAAATATACAATAATCGCTGAAATATGAAAAAATTACTAAAATACGCGAAATATGCAATAATTAATCTACGTCAATCAATTCAAAAAGTTGTTATTCGCATATATACTGCATTTGCTTGTCATATAAAAAATATGGGATATGCAAATTGCATAAATTCCGCTCCCTACTTATGATCTCGCAAACCTGCCGGTTAATAACCGTAATTTACAAATTAAATATTTATCTTGGCATATACAATATAAAATATGTACAAAAGCATTAAATATTAATGATTTCACCATACTATAGCTGCTGAACCGAGCACGTACGAAGATGTTAAACCGCCCCGATATTCTAAAATTGTTCGGCAAGAAACGACAGATGCGTTTGGACAATTATAAGTTCCCGTCTAACACAACCTACCACGTAATTTTCTTATCGATTTTGATGGCAGGCTTTGATATTCTTGTTTGATTTTTACCATTGCATGCCTGCACATTATTTAATTATATTCAAGGAGTATTATTGGGGCTGGATGTTGGCTGCATGCAGTACATCAATTATGTGCGCTTAATACAAATTCCTCTTTCTTAATACATTTTACTTTGCAAGTTATTACCTTTGTCATTCTTATAGATTATTATTATTAAAAAAAAACACACAATACGTGAAGAAGTTTTTATTATACTCAACTTAAAGCTGCCACTTTCAGCCATTTTTCTACATAGTTGCCATTAAGATTGAGACATTTGTCATAGCGATGAACCAGTTTGTTGGTACCCTTTTCATAGAACTCTGCCGCTTGTGAAGTAAGCCATGCTGTAGCACCGACCTGCAGCTCTTCATTACTCTCAAACCGTTGTGATCCAAGCCTTATCTTCAAGTTAGGGAAGAGATGGTAGTCGCTAGGAGCCAAGTCAGGGCTGTAGGGAGGATGCTCAAACACGTCCCACTTAAAACTATCCAGTAGGCCCAGCGTGCGAGCAGCGGCATGCGGGCGGGCGTTATCATGAAAGAAAACGATGTCCGAACGCAATAATCCACGTCACTTGTTTGGAATAGCTCTTCTGAGCTTTTTCAAAGTTTCATAGTAGATTTCAGCGTTTATTGTGGTCCCTCGTTCCATAAAATCTACAAGAAGGACGGCTTTGTTGTCCGAAAAGACAATGACCATGACTCCTCTCGTAGAAAATGTTTGACGGCACTTCAAAGGTTTCCTCCTAGGTGATTTAGAGCGAACCCACTGCATTGACTGCCTTTTCGTCCTGTTACGATATGTCTGAGGAAATCTCCACCTTCAACATCGTAGCGTGCCAGAAAAGTTAATGCCGATCCCATTCTCTTTGTTTTATGGTCTTCGGTAAGAAGTTTTGGCACCCACCGTGCACGAAATTTGTGATAACCTAAATGTTCAGTAACAACCTTGTAGAAAACTTTGAAAATTTTGAGGGAAAAAGGCACTCAGTTCTGTGATTGTGAATTGCCGATTTTCACGAATTTTCTCTTCGACATTACCCAAAAGTTCGTCCCTCACAACAATTGGTCTTCCACTCCGTTCTTCATCATGGACATTAGTTCGTTCTTCTCGAAACATATGGCACCACTTCTTCTAACCACACTGTCACTCATGACATTTTCACCACAAACGGAACAAAGTTCACGATGAATCTCAGCAGCCTTCATGTTCTTTGCACACAGAAATCAGATAACAGCAAACAGTTCACAGTCGGCGAGATTTTCAATTGCAGCAGCCGTTTTAAACGACCAAAATAATACGAAAGAATCTCCGAACGATTCTCTCGCTATCACTGCCAGACTCATATTCAACCAAACTACACCCCAGCGCTGCGATCGCGCCGATATTTCCACTCTTCTGCTCACTAGGCGGAAACGGAACTTGCTTCACGAATCGTCCTCGTACATTAGTGAATTGAAGAGACCTCTCTCTGCAAAAAAAAAGATAAGAGTGAATATTTCATTTCCTAGATACTTACATACAAAGGTAATGTTTTTCATGAAAACTTCTTAACATTAAAGAGTAACCATATACAAGAAGCTGTTACACTTTCAGATATAGGTTGAAATAGAGTTGTGGCAACCGCTGAATCTTGGACATCAGTCCTCGTAGTAATAAGCTTCAATAAAACAAGAAAACTTTTTTAATAATAAAGAGTGCAAAAGTATAATCCTCTCATACTATACTAGGGAAACTTCTATCAGTCATGTTATCTGAAATATGAAGATTTCTACATTAGGCTGGTCAAATCTATTGACTGCAAAATTCTAGTAAATTGGCAGAATGAAAATAACCTTGAACAGGTGTTCTGTCTAACTGAAACTATGTATGCTTGAAAACTGTCGGTGTTGTCAAAGAAGTCGTGAAATATGTGTATTCAAGAGGAATTCAGTGCCAAACACATATTAGGAAAATTCGTATTATATAAAAGCTTCCGTCCATCTGTAACCATAATGTCAACACTTCGTCTGTTGTATTAAGAACTAGATGTTTCAGTATAGATGTAGTAGATATTTCCTAAAGATACTCAGGTTTCACTTCAGGTTCCAGCATTGTAAAGCTCACGAAAGATCCTACTAATTTGGTAAGCCCTAAAACTGACAGTGTGTAGGTTTCTTTCTACAACCGATTTGTGATGCTTTGATCAGGGGTTAATTTGGATTAATATACGCATGCACGTACTAAAACTGATTTAACAATTTAACTGTACGAACGCTTGCGCCATATTTGCAGTTGATTGTTTGTTATTTCCATGTTGTTTCTGTTTATCAGGCGATGTTTAATAGACTTGAGAGAAAAAATATATTCGCATATGCAGATAAAAACAACAGATTTATCTTACATTCAAGTACCACAAGATGTAAATGAAAACAGAAATGTTCAGACAAATTTATTATAACTTAAAGGAACTGTCAATTCATAATAAAACCACAGACATGAATAAAAAACACGTGTGAAGTGTAAACATATACGAAAAACCTGCAATACAACTTTTCACTTCACAATATAACAATGCGCATGCGTCTGATGGATTACTGGACGATAATCTTCAAACTGGAGCAACTATTAGTAAACGGTTAGAAATTAATTAGGAGATCTTCGCGAACACCAAATTACGTCAAACTAATAGTCACAGAGTTTGACGTTTTAACTGCAAGAACACTTATTTTTGTAATGCGCATGTCCCTCACGATTTCAACTGATTCGAAATCGTTGCAGAAACAAACCTTATATTTCCAGGAAAAATAGCATCTTTTGAAACGTAAATTGGAACATAACATATTTAAAAAACACGCATATTTGTACTTACGTAATAACTAATCTGAGAAGCTACCCTTCTAAATAACGTATTTTGCACAACAACAATGTTAGGATATTGAATATATATTGAAGTAATTTTCTGGCAATGTTACATTATTATTTGTGTAACACTATTCCGATTGAATTTGAATTTCTTTGTGTTAAGAATAAATTCGGATAATTAGATATAATTATTAAGCAATTTAATAACTAAGAAAACTAAAACTTTTTGAAATAAGAATATAATAAGCAAACAAACTGAAATTAAGGGATAAAATCTTATAAAAGGTTATAATTAATAAAACTTCCCACCGGGTAGTTCCAAACATTTGTAAATCCTTTTTGAATTGCAATGACGTTTTCGTTCGAAATTATGCCATTTAATTGGATATTTCGAATTTCGTAACGTAAATACTTTCTCAGTTGTTGACTTTCCATTCCGCCGTCAACAAAACGTCAAAATTCATTAAAATTCGTTTTTCCTCGAAAACGGTCAGAGATCGGTACAGGGAAATCTTAACAGAGCTTATGTAGAATAATCTGTGCTTTCAGAAAATTAAAAAATATACAGGGTGTCTTATTTAAAATAAGCAAGGTGACATTTGTTTCCGGTATAACCGGAAATAACTCAGAGTTGCCAATATTTTTATTTGAAAGATAGTTATCAAAAATCCTCCAAGAAAAATGTTTAGCATTCAGCTAGTAATAATGCTCAGTATTCGGCTAACCTGTATACATATGAAACATTGTTGCCAATGCAGATAAACTAATAAACTAAATTTACTTTGAGATGGGATAATATTTTTATATATTACCAATCATATTTTTAAGAAGAATATTTTCAAATCGTCTTTTTTCTGTATTATAGCCCCTATATTATTACTGCTATTCCGTTGCAAACAACCATGCCAATGCTGCGAGCCCGGTTATAGTACCTGCTCCCCAAAGAATAAGGTAAATCTACGCTGGATTAAAATATCACGTACGCTGTTGGCATCTGATCCATTTATTTTTGCAACCTACCTCTTATCACAGAAATGAGGGTTTCGTTTCGCCAAGCTTCAGCACGTTAAGTGCCTTCCTCTGTATTCATTAATTACTTGTCTGAAAGGATTATCCTCGCGGCATATACTTGAAACTAGAAGTGTTTAAGGTGCCAATATTACCGATACGTATACGATCTTTATCAAGGAACTTAAATTGAAAACCATAAACCACCGTCGTCATATTAATAGTGCATATTACATAGTTTTTCACGTTTCAAGGCTTCTTATCGCTTGTTGTGGAGTTGTAAGTGCTACTGATTGGATTTAATGTTAAGTGGTTGAACAGCTTGGAGACCAAATTGCATTCACTTCGATAAACATATTCGAATTCTACTTTGAGATTTATTGAAAAGAATTATTTTTCTGTCTATTTGTTCTTCAAATTGTTCTTAACCAAAATTTCGAAAACCTTATTTCTTGAGTACTATCGTGCAGCAGATGTAGTCGTATTAAGTGACATACTCAGGGATACGTGGTATTACTCTTGTTGATACAAGAAATATGTAGAATTCCGTCCTATTGTTATTCACTGGACTAGTAAATTTAACATTGTTCTTGTTCCGTGATAATGAATAACGGATCCGGATCCGAGGCTTCGAAGAGCGGATCCAGATCCGAAGTTTCAGATAACGGATCCAAATAACACCACACTGAGAGAAATGTAGTGGTAAGGCATACAATATACAGGGTCTTTCGCAACTACCACGCCAACGCTTAATATATGAAAATACGTGCTACAAATAACGGTCTAGCTAAATAAATACCAAAAATGGAAGAAAAAAAATGTTATCCCGAGATAGATGCATTAATATCAAGTACAATAAAGTGTTTCTCAAATCTCCAAAACGTCTTCGAACATCTCATGCACAGTGTCCCGGTATTCGTGAACCACCACAGCCGATTCTTACACGTTGGCGAACCTGGTTGCAGGCAGCTTTTTATTATGCTGAACACTTCAAAAAAGTTAAAGCTGTTATTCTACAATTCAATCCTGCCAAAGCTGCAGCTATTAAGGAGAGCCAGCCAAAATTTAAAGATACTTCTGTTGAAACAGATTTACAAAGTATTCATAGCTAGGATAAATGCTTATATGACGCAGTGGAACAATTACAAAATAAAGCGTTGTCGTTAGTCAAGTCACTGCAAATAGTGGACGAAGTACATACTCTGCTACGCCCTATAGATGACGCAAAAAATATTCGCGTTTTAAAAAAGTTGGAGAGTGTGTTAGAGAAAGATTCCAATTTTATCACTTTGCAACAAATTTGTTTAGTCATATTGTATTTAGCGATAGTGATCCCATCAATACCAGGAGCTATTTATTAGCATCATCTACGTTATTGTTTTTAAGCACTTTTCTCATATGTACTTCTACATTAGGTACCCATACCTTCATTTCAACATTATTTTGTTACAAGCATGAAAATAATTTGCTGCATTATGTATTAATATGTTGTACTGTTTTAAACAAGGTAAGTGCAGTTAATACTGTGGATATAAATAATATGCATTTCAAGAATTCTAAGTGAATAATAATTGTAATGGCCATTTACTTATACTAAGAATCCCTTTCTTCAAATTTTCTACTTTAACAACAATTTTACTACAAGAGTATGGTAATTTACCTACAATTTTTGTAGTACCCTTCTTACTATTATTTTGGAGCATTTTTACTATAAATATGGAGTACAGATAAGGCACTTTAAAAAACTGTCACTATAGTAACCGTCGATTCTGTAGGATATACTACAATTGTGGTATAATTCAGAGAGTTTTAATTCAGAGAAATGTGTAGCATTTCTCTCGGTACAGGATCCGAATACCCGGATAGTAAATTATCCGGATTCAAAATTATCCGGATCCAGATAACAACTCTACATAATACCCTTCTCAAGGAGTCTACCAAACACCTCAGACAAACATTTTTCGGTGTACCATTTAGTTGTAATTGTTTTTTGTTCATTATATTTAATAACACATTCCAGTTTCATTCCATGTTCTTCAAGAGAACATTGCATACATACATTTTTTTATAGCACGCTGTTTCTTTGTCACTACTTCTTCGTTTTTCTGGATCTATACACGACTTTCTTGATGGGTAGGTACTTGGAAGATCGGAATGCTGTACGTTTCGTCGCTTGTCACAATTTTCCACTTTTCCATTTTTCCACTTTTCAACAGATATAAAGTTTCATAACAAATTCTCACACGCTCTGCTTTTTGAAAGTCAGAAAGCTGATGTGGCACAAAACGAATCGCAACTTTTTTTAAATGAAGGTGGTCATGTATGATTTTCTTAACAGAAGAAGATCCCATCTTGAGCTGATGTTCTATTACAGCATACATGGCTACGTTGCCCTGTTTTCACAGCTGTTGTACGTAATGCTAGCCGAGGGGAAACTGTTCCCCTTCCTTTCCACAAGCATTACTTTTACACTTACGATACCAAAGGTTTTCAAACTTAAATACGTATAAGTAGTATTACTATTATTATTTTGCTTTTTCAACGACGTCATCGCTTCATTAATGTAACATTGTCCCCGCGTCACATTCTATTAATCTTCACATGATTTTCAAATAACCTGAGGATATTTATATATTCTCCGTACGCCGTTCATAACAAAGATTTATTACAGCTTAATATCATAAATGTTAGTCAAAGATGTACCGTATTATTTATTGAATTCACGTCGGAAGATTTTCTCACGAGATACTGGACGGACTATAGATATTGTATGCTCTCGTTTGAATCCGATTTTTTATTTTGTGCGTACTCGTACATGCGGTAAACTCGTTTGGCGTCCTTACCGCCGCTTGGCGTTGCTCTTGTTTAAGTAAGCATATGAAATTGTAATTGATGTGTATTTATATGTGCTTAATATGTAATGGAACACGTGCGCAGTGAGGAGTTTATGCGGGATAAGCGTATACGTGTACGTAGATCAGCAAAGGTATCTGCTGGTTAATTATAAGATTGGATTAAGGCGATAGCCTTCAAAGTGGATCATTTTGTGCTAGATTTTTCTTACTATTTATCGTTAAGTGATAAAAAGGGCTTCTTGTTTGAAAACTAAACATTAGTTGTAATTATCTTGGTATTCAAATTAGATTAAATCACAGAAATTATTCCTGTAAATTCCAATTTAATATAAAGCACCCAAAGCCAATAACATGGAAGGCATTGAATGACGAACGAAGTTTATCAATAGTTTAATACATTTTCGTTGTGCAAAGGCAAATCGTAGTTCAATATTCGATCTAAACATGAATTAAATAGATCGTCATTTTTCTACAAACTATCATAGACATTATCTGATTCGTATTGTATACAATTTTATGTAAATAAAAGCTACATTCCATTTAAAAGATGAATTCTATTAATAACCAAATAATACCTATGTACATTTTTCCGTTGTTGACGTTTGTGAGAATATGTCCCCGGCGTTTTATTAGATAAATGTCTCCACCCAACAATAATTCTGGAGGAATGGTTAAATAACTTCTTTTAGCTCCATATTCTTCAGGATGTAAATGATCGTTTTCAATGTAATTTCATTCTACAAACACGTAGAAAATAGTGTCTATTGAGTCCATACAAGCATTTCGCAAATTAAATATCATTTATTACTAACATGGCCAAATATGCGGTAACAGCCAGAGGCGCGGCGAGCGCATAAAAGTTTACACATAAAATAGAAGGTAAAAAATTAATTATAAAACGTGCTGAAAGTCTTACCGTTTTAAAAGTCTTCCGTGAATCTGTTAAATATTTGAATCATTAGATATGTTTCCACAGCTGTTTCAGTCAAGTGAGTATGACGTGCGGAATAAATGTTTTTCAATGCCGAAAACGACCGTTCGACATCTAGCGATGTTATATTTGCATATTTAAAATAATCTTTGAAACAACTTAATGCATCTTCACGCGCACCTTCACAAATTTGTCTTAATATAAGAAAATCGGAGTCTTTCTCTAAAACACTTTCAAATTTTCCTATTACACCTCAATTTGTTTCGGCTCCTACAGCGCATAACTGTGCGTGAACATCATTCACAATTTGAACAGAATGCACTAGCAACATCGAAACATTTTGTAATTTTTCTATTCCCTCCGCTAGTCCGAAGTAATTGTTGTGAATAGTTTGTAAATCTCTTTTAACCTGAATATCTTGAAATATTTCTTGGATTTTCTTGATTGCTGCAGCTTCTGTCGGATTGAATTTTAAAACTACCTTCTTTACTCGATCAGAATATTTGTTGTAGTAAAACGCAGCCTGCAACCATGTTCCCCAACGTATAACAATCAGCTGTGGTGGTTCAAGTAAATCGGGACACAGCTTGTGAAATAGTCGGGTACGTTTCGGGGACTTTAGAAACACAGCCTTTGTATTAGCAATCAATGCATTTACTAGTGGAAAACATGTAAGAATCGTTTGTGCCGCAGGATTTAGAATATGGATTTTACACGTTACATGTAAGAAGTTACCACTGTGTTCTTTAAGAGATTGGCCCAAGGAACGCTTGTTTGCGGCACCATCACTCATAAACATTAAGAGTTGCTTAGTTGAAACTACATATTTGTTCAATGAGTTCAACACCACCTTTAAAATCTCATCGGCAGTACAATTTATGACTCTTTTGGAAGCAAATAAGAAGGAGGATGACGGTCGATGTGGTTCCATTGTACGTACCATTACATTAGCCATAGAATGTTTTTGACGATCTGTTGCTTCGTCCACACACAACCACAGTTTTTTATCTTTCAATTCCGGTTTCATTCTTTTTTCTATATGTTCACGAGCAAATGGCACTACATTTCGTATCGATGTCCGAATAGGTAATTTACAGTCCGCATATTTATTCCAGAAGGAGACAAATGCTTCTTTGTCTAGTAAACGAAACGATAGATTACATAAAATAAGAGTAACGCATAAATCAAATGTAAATTTTTCTTGGTCTCGTATGCCACTTTTTGCAAAAGAATGCTGTTTGCTTTCGATGTGACGTTGACAATGGCTTCTGGACCAACACATTAAAGGGATTTTACAAACTAGACATTAAATTTTAGCGCCATCAAAAATTAAGTCCGGCATGTCCATTATAAAGTTTTTAACTGTGTTTGCCATTGGTCGTTTTCGCGACGTACCTAACTGCGACATTTTTAAAGCAAACATAAGCGTATAATTACGAAATAAGTTACGACAGCCTACATATACACAGAACTACTCGCATACAGCATCGATTTAGTACTGATGCTGTGAACGCGTGAAATAAATAATCGCCGACTCCACACCACATACCTACTACACTGACTGTTACCGCTGTTTGTCCAGACTACTTATTAGTAAGATTCGACAAACCAGTGCAACGTCAGAGGCGTATCGAGCAAAAGTAGGTACGTGAGAAACAGTATTATTAAAACATAATATATTCCTACCTTTTATTGACGTCTTGATGTCCACAGCAATTCCATGCGGGACATGCTGGTCGACTTGGAACAATGTTGAGATATAGACCTATTGTGCGAAAAGCGCATGTAATAATTTGAAGTGAAGGTCGCCTGGAAGTGAGAGTTTTGCATATTTATTTTATTGTTGCTACGAAGTTTAAACGAAATTAATAAGAAATTCTAAAGACGAAAATAAAAACAGATTCTGATGAAATGAAAGAAAAGAAAAATAAATACTGTAGAAAAATATGTATACAAAATAATTCGGGATTAATTCGAGGGATTTGAAGCTGTTCATCCATTTGCACAACACAGCCAAATTTCTTAAACGCATGGACGATATTTGAAATCGTATGTGCGCTTGGAATAGGCCGATTGGCGTACTCTACAGAGAAGAGAGCGGTCGTTTGTTGTCGGCTATGTCCAGATAAATACCACCGAACAATCTGAACCTTTTCTGCTGTTGTATAAATGGACATCTTGTATTCGTCAATCACGTAATTCTTATTAAGATCGCCCGCGCATAAAACAGTCTACTTCGTAACTAACCAGATCGGTAACCTTGGACCCGCTTATTCCTCCGCTTGAGAGTGAGGAGGGGATAGCGATATGGCTAATTTCGCATTTTCCTAATCGGTATAAAAGCTGTAACAATGTTCAGAGTCGTTAACAATGTAGAATAAATCCTGCTAGGGAAGTTTGAATCACAAAAAAATTAGGGGAAAATTATTTTTTATTCGCAAAACTAAAACTTCACCGTTACTAATCTTGATTATATTATTATTTCCAGTTGTTGATGCAAAGCATTGGTTCTAAGCAATAGCACTTTTCTGAATAGTTTTAAGTCCTTTGAAGATACAAGGATAGAAGTGCTATAAATTCGTCATTTCTGAGTACCATCTTGATGGTTTTTAAAGTTAAACATCGTAATTATGTGTTCTTCAACACCAGAGAACCCCGGAAAAGGGTTGGAAAGGTATTTTATGATAGTAAGTAATAATTTCTTTCTTCCACTCATCGGAATTTAATGATTTAAATATCAGTATACATGTTTAAATTGGATGTAATATGGCGGTCATATTACTAATCGCCTGCTGTTTGGTTGCACAAATTCTAATTAAAGCTTAAGACATATAAAATGACTACAGTATTTCGATATACTACTATAAAACTGAAATATGCTTCTGCTTATTAATTACTAATGATGTGTATAAGCACTCAACTTCACTCTTTAAAATTTCTTCTGTATTCAAAAACACAATTTCTGTTAAGAATTATGTAGTTTAATAATTTTCAAGTTCTACGAAGTTGCACATCTCCAGTTTTCTAGAGAAAAAGTCAACTTCAATTACAAAAAAATTGCATGTAAACCAGCTACGTTGAATTTTCTAACCTTTTGTCCTACCCATCTTTTCTCTAGAAAACGGTAGCCTTACGAAATTTTGGCAATACATACCTTTATAGTACCTTTTGAACATATCTTAACTGCAATATTGCGTGGTTTATGTAACGTTCCGTCCTACAATGTTCAGTTGCAACAAGTTTTGTCTCTGAAAACGTTTTGCACTGTTTTCGGATTCTTGATTAAATTGGCCCCACGAGTAGGTAGGCTACAGGCGTTCTGGACCACTTTTCGCGTCCCATAACTTCATGCATCCGCGGTTCGCGGCTAATTTCGCGGAATTTTAGGCAATTTCGTGGAATTGATGTTTGATTAGCGGCTCACGCTTTTAATTCGCGGATGATTTCGCGGAATTTTATTTAATTAACGCCCAACCTCGCGGATTTTTATTTAATTAACGTCTAATCTCGCGGATTTTTTTTAATTAACACCCAATCTCGCGCACTTTCAAGGCCATTCGCGTCCCATAACTTCATGCATCCGCGGTTCGCGGTTTGATTTCGCGGAATTTATTTAATAACGCCCAACCTCGCGGATTTTTATTTAATTAACGTCTAATCTCGCGGATTTTTTTTAATTAACACCCAATCTCGCGCACTTTCAAGGCCATTCGCGTCCCATAACTTCATGCATCCGCGGTTCGCGGTTTGATTTCGCGGAATTTTATTTAATTAACGCCCAACCTCGCGGATTTTATTTAATTAACGTCTAATCTCGCGGATTTTTTTTAATTAACACCCAATCTCGCGCACTTTCAAGGCCATTCGCGTCCCATAACTTCATGCATCCGCGGTTCGCGGTTTGATTTCGCGGAATTTTATTTAATTAACGCCCAATCTCGTGGTTTTTTTTTTTCTTAACCCTTTTTTTCAGACTCCACTTCGTTTCCCTCTCATCTCGCCCTTTTCTTTTTAAGCCTCTGCGGATTTTTATTTAATTAACGTCTAATCTCGCGGATTTTTATTTAATTAACGTCTAATCTCGCGGATTTTTTTTAATTAACACCCAATCTCGCGCACTTTCAAGAACATCCGCGTCCCATAACTTCATGCATCCGCGGTTCGCGGCTAATTTCGCGGAATTTTAGGCAATTTCGTGGAATTGATGTTTGATTAGCGGCTCACGCTTTTAATTCGCGGATGATTTCGCGGAATTTTATTTAATTAACGCCCAACCTCGCGGATTTTTATTTAATTAACGTCTAATCTCGCGGATTTTTTTTAATCAACACCCAATCTCGCGCACTTTCAAGAACATCCGCGTCCCATAACTTCATGCATCCGCGGTTCGCGGTTTGATTTCGCGGAATTTTATTTAATTAACGCCCAATCTCGCGGATTTTTATTTAATTAACGTCTAATCTCGCGGATTTTTATTTAATTAACGTCTAATCTCGCGGATTTTTTTTAATTAACACCCAATCTCGCGCACTTTCAAGAACATCCGCGTCCCATAACTTCATGCATCCGCGGTTCGCAATTCCAGGAATTTTTAACACGTACCAACCTGATTTCTCTCTCATTTCGAATAGACGTAAATAGAACACAGGTAGAAAGTACCCTTTAGTGATTCTGGGAAATTTTTTAACACGTCCTATCATGATAATGCAATATTGTGAAATATTACCATTAAAACTTTATTAGACGTAAATAGAATTTACGTCACACACAGGTAGAAAGTACCCCTCTAGGAATTTTAACACGTCCGAACCCGAAAATTTGTATACAACTACGGGAATCGACGGCGTTGCTTTTTCTCCCAGGTAAATGGGGTTTTACGTCCCTTTTCTAAAACACAGGTCTAGATACTAAAAGTTTCTCCTACTTGAGATATTAGTTTTATGTCATTTCTAAAATTAGAAATTTCTCGGAAACCTTACCTTTATGGCGTTCGTGACGATATAAAAGGAGATGTTTTCTTCCAAACGCCGCATAGTTCTTCCGAAACCTTAGTGCTTCGTACGAGTTGTTATACAGTGCAGTTCCATTTTACATTTTATTACATGTAAGTACTTTTCTATATCCTTAACAATTTTTATTTTAAATAATTTCCCTATATTTATAATTTAAATTATTTCTATTTTATTTACAATGTTTTAATTCCTCTATATTTTGCTTTTCATTTAAATTATTTTTCTATGTTCTTCTTGTAATTATAGTAACCTTCATTTAAATAATTGTTGCAGCACAATGACTTCTGAAGTGTTGAAATCGATGTATAAGGTCATGGAGCAGACCAAAGCCCTCGTTCGCAGGGGCGACGACGTAACCGCCTTTATCCAGGCGACCTCTGAGAACATCAGACTGTTGAATCGTTGATGAAGGAAGCAGGGAGTGTTGGCGAAAAGGTATTTCAATTCAAATTATTCTTAAATTCAAATTACTTAAATTCGATTTTATGTTTGTGGGACCCAAGTTCAAGCGGCGTTGTGTCATGCAATGTCTCATCGCACATGGCTCAAATCGCTGAATATACAGGGCAGGGCGATGCTCGAGTTGTCCAAAGCGACCGGCTTAGATGGAACGACCTGAACACCGCCTTCCGAAGCCGCATCCGTACTGGATGCATCACCAACTTGATGCACCAAGATCCCAGAACATTTTTAGACGACGCCAAGTCCATGTTCGTTCGCCGCATGAGGAACGAGTTGCGCAAGCAACCGTTCCTAAAGATCAACACGGTGTTTTGCGGGAAGTTTGTGAAGCCGGACATGGAGGAGGATTTAAAATATATATCTACCAAGAACCGGATGATAAACATGGACAGCAATCTCGAGGAGTGGTACGATCAGTATGTGCAGGGATCAATTTTGCGGGAGTTGGAGGAATTCAGGTAAGTTTTAAAATATTATACTTTTGAACACTGCTGTATATTTGTCATTTTTGTAGGAAAAGGATTCAGGGTGGGCACTAGTCGCGGTAGTGGATCTAGCAATCAACATAATAATTATAATCGCAGCGTGTCGGCTCTTATCTGCTTCTTCCCCCGACGATTCAACGGAAACACGCGTGCATCAACGTGAGAAACACCGACGATGCATGCTTCGCGTGGGCTGTAGTGTCGGCACTGTATCCAGCAGCCGCACATGTCGACAGGACCACCAGTTACCCGCATTACAAAAGAGTTCTTAACTTGGGGGATATCACCTTCCCGATCCAGCGTAGTGATATTTCAAAATTTGAGGGGTTGAATAATGTGAGCGTGAACTTTTTATGTACTGGACAGGAAGCTAAACGTCTCCCCAATCGTCTTACAAAAGACAAGCGGGATCGCCACGTTAATTTATTATTGATTAAAAGCAAAGATGCGATAAAATGCCACTACGTCTGGATCAAAGATCTCAGCCGCCTCGTCTCCAAAAAACTTAGTAATGAACACATTAAGAAATTTTTCTGCGATAGATGCCTCCACTATTTTCTTTTCGGAGGCGAGGTTGAAGGCTCACAGCCAGGAGTGCGGGAAGGTGAACGATTATAAGGTCTCGTTCCCCGAAGAGAAAGTTATCAATTCAAGAACTTTAAAAATAAAATTAAGGTTCCGTTCGCCGTGTACGCGGACTTTGAAATGTTTGGTGCAGCCGCCCGATGACCCAAAGAAGCCTCAAAAACATGTGCCCTACAGCGCGGGCTATTATTTCAAGTGTAGCTATGCGCCGGAGCTCTCTTATTATCGCGGCTACAGAGGTGAAGATTGCGCAAAGTGGCTGTACGGGAACTGCAGAGTATCGCAGAGGATACAGAAACTGTTTATCAGTGCCCTATCCCGATGGACAGTTAACTCCCGCCCAATATAAACAATACGCCACAGATCCCACTTGCCATATCTGCGAGAAGCCCCTGGGAGCCAAATAGAGTAAGAGACCATTGCCATTTAACCGGCAAGTACAGGTAAGTCGTAAATAAATTATAAATATTTTATTTACTTATATTTTTTATTTTTACAGAGGTGCAGCACACGTCCACTGTAATCTGGAATATGGGGATACTAAAACGATACCCGTAATCTTCCATAACCTCTCCGGATACGATGGACACTTGCTGGTTGAAGAATTGGCGCAATCCGGCCACTTGAAAGTCATTCCCAACAATACCGAGCAGTATGTAGCTATGGTGCAGACCACGGACGACAGCGACATTAAATTTAAATTTATCGACTCGTTCCGGTTTATGGCGTCTAGCTTGGACAAATTGGCTTCTTATCTGGAGGAGTACCCCGTGCTCGAAGCCAGTTTGTTGACGCTTTATTGCTGAAGAGGAAAGGCGTGTTTCCCTATAGCTACATGTCTTGTTGGGAAAGGCTCAGCGAGGGACAGCTGCCACCGATAAAAGGCGTTCCACAACGATCTGTCCAATACTCCCATTAGCATGTGCGATTACGAACATGCGCAGAGCGTCTGGGGAATTCAAATGCAGACCTTAGGGGAGTATTCGGATTTGTATCTGAAGACGGACGTTTTACTGCTCGCGGACGTCTTCGAGAACTTCCGGGAGAGCTGCATCAAGAATTATGGCTTGATGCAGCCCATTATTACACCGCACCCGGACTTTCGTGGGACGCCATGTTGAAACAAACAGGTGTAGAGCTAGACACTCTCCAAGACGTTGACATCTTGATGTTCTTGGAGAAAGGCATTCGAGGAGGCATGACACAATGCTCTTCAAGGTATAATGCGTAATATTATTGTTTAAAAATATCTAATTTACATGTATGTTTACAGGTACGCGAAGGCTAATAACAAATACATGCCGGACTACAAATCCCACATCGCCCAGTACGTACCTGATGTATTACGATATCAATGCCATGTACAGCTGGGCGATGTCGCAGTCTCTGCCGACTGAGGCCTGGAGTGGGTTGAGAACGCGGGAAATTTGAATTTCCACGTTCCCGACGACAACCCGGAAGGATATTTCTGGAGGTCGATCTAGAATATCCGCAACGAATTCACGATCGACAAAGGGACCTTCCAATGGCTCCTACCAAGCAGAGACCGCCGGGGTCTGCGTACGAAAAAATGTGGCCACCCTGTACAGTAAGGAGAAGTACGTTGTCCACTACCGCAACCTCAAGCAGTATCTAGCGGAGGGAATAGTGATGACCAAGGTACATCGAGCCTTAAGGTTTAATCAGTCGCCGTGGCTCAAACCATATATCGACCTGAACACAACGCTACGCCAACATGCGAAGAATGAGTTTGAAAAAAATTTGTTCAAACTCTGAATAATGCAGTGTTCGGGAAGACTATGGAGAACGTGAGGTTGCGGAGGGACATCAAGATCGTGGACAAGTGGGACGGCAGGTATGGGGCGGAACATATATCAGCAAGCCGAATTTTAAGTGTACGACGATTTTCAATAATAATTTGATTGCTATCAAACTATTGCGAACGGACATAATGTTTGACAAACCTATTTATGTCGGGATGTGCGTGTTGGACGTTTCAAAAACAGTCCTGTATGAATTTCACTATAAATTTATGCAGGACTTTTATAATAAAGTGCAAGTTGTGTTATACGGACACGGTTTCCCTCATATACGCAATAGAGACGGAAGATGTGTACTCCGATATGAAGATGAACATTTCGCGGTTCGACACATCGGACTATGCAGAAGGGAATCCATACGAAATGCCACGCGTGAACAAAAAGGTGCCGGGACTCATGAAGGACGAAGGAGCCGGAAGCTATTGCTGGAATTTGGGGGCCTACGAGCAAAAATGTATGCCTGCAGATTCCAGGACAGCTTAGTTAAGAAGGCGAAAGGGGTCAAGTCCTACGTGGTGAAGCAGGAGATCTCCTTCGCGGACTATGTCAGCTGTCTGCGCGAGGAGAAGGAGATGACTCACCAACAACGTGGGATACGCTCCATAAAGCACCAGCTTTACACCACGGCGCAGGACAAGATTTCCCTTAGCCCTTTTGACGACAAACGCTTCCGAGTGCCCGGTTTCACCGACACCTTACCCTGGGGATATTCATCGGTACCCGTATAAGTAAGTATCCCCACCACTTAAGTCCCCCCACCACCACTAACTTGCACATAATAGAACAATAAGTAAAATTTAAATCAGTTCAACTTGCAGCACAACCCGACCAGACGCACAGACCGGGATCAGACGCGCCATGGAATCGATTAATAAATCAAGTAAGTTTCTAAAAAAATCTCCAAGTATATATATTTTTAATTATTAATTGTTCTCAGATACATGCAACAAATTTCTTAACGAAGCCACAAACAGTGATGAAGCAACAAACACTGGTGAATTCCTTGATGAAACAACAAACACCCAATCAAGTAAGTTGTATTTAGAAAATCTCCGAGTACATATTCTAATTATTATTAATTGTTCTCAGATACCTACAACGAATTTATCGACACCGCGTTAAAATGCGGGAAGAGTCCATCGTTAAAGAAAGGCAGCTCATAGGCCAATCGACCTACATTCTGAACAAAAGCGGGGCCAAATGGCTTAACGTGGGCCTCAGTCCAGCAGCCGGCTACATACCGATAATCCAGATAAGATCAGCCAACGCATGCATATTCTTTACGGAAGACGAGTGGTCCGAATTCGTGAAATCGGAAGGCTACACCCCGAATCATCAGATCGAGACCAGCTCTTACAAAGACATCTCCGTAATAAGGCTGAAGAGCCGAAATCAACAGATTGTATTGTCAACGGAGACTTATAATAATTTATATAATCTCCAAACGCTTATTAATCACAAACTTAGCCTGCTGCAAAGCGGTGAATTTATTGTCTTTTATAAATGTATATTAAAATCATGTTTAAGCCTGTCGGGCGATTTGTACACTAATATTAAAAATTTGCTGTGTAGTCACTTTAAATCATTAAATGCATTGTACATGTTGGAAGCTATAAATTTAAGTTATAACACTGTATTCTTTGACTACGAGGTAATGAATTTAGGAGAATAAAACCCAGTATATTGCTAAATAATGATTTTTTATTATAACCTAGTTTTAAACACATAAGAATTATAAGTGTACAGGTAAGTATGATTATAATAAATTATTTTTATCAATCCAACTGTTATGAGAATTATCGAATCCCAGCCATATGAATGACTCAGCGATATCATCTAAGATCCACTGCTACCTTTTCAGGCGTGCAGAAAGGACACTCGAAAATGTTAACGCATAGCGCTAGTCAAACGGGTCCGCAGAGGGTATGGCACGAGTTAAAATCTCGAAAGAGTTTTCGGACTTGCACATTTCCTTCAGCTCCCTTCGACGATAAGCGGTTTCGCTTATCGTCCACTTCACCGACATCTTACCCTAGCGCCATTATAAGTTACCTCTATCATTACAGCTGTTACAGAACTATCGAAGATATTCATTTCGTGTAAGAACAAGTGCCTTGTTAACCAAATAAACGATCCGTTGAAATCGTTTATAACTGAATAGCTGTTCAAAAGCAGTTTAAGCTGTTCAAAAGCTGTTTAGAAGCTGTTTAAGCTGTTTAGAAGCTGTTCAAGGGCTGTTTAGAAGCTGTTTAAGCTGTTCAAGAGCTGTTCAAGGGCTGTTCAGAAGCAGTTTAAGCTGTTCAAAAGCTGTTCAGAAGCTGTTGAAGCTGTTTAGAAGCTGTTCAAGGGCTGTTTAGAAGCTGTTTAAGCTGTTCAAGAGCTGTTCAAGGGCTGTTCAGAAGCTGTTTAGGTTGTTCAAGAGGTGTTCAGAAGCTGTTGAAGCTGTTTAAGCTTTTAAACGATACGTTACAGGTGTGATACGTTCCGGGTGTGATACGTTCCGAGTGTGATACGTTCCGGGTGTAATACATGGTATGGAAGCTGTTGTTTGTGGAGGTGACTCATGTTTCAAATGTGTTTGGGGTCGGATAGGTAGTAGCAGGTAGGGGGTCAATTAAGCGTGGGTTCGTAAATAGATAATAAAGATCCCACGCTTAATTGACCCCCTACCTACTACTACCTATCCGACCCCAAACACATTTGAAACATGAGTCCACCTCCACAAACAACAGCTTCCATACCATGTATTACACCCGGAACGTATCACACTCGGAACGTATCACCCCCGGAACGTATCACACCTGTAACGTATCGTTAAAAGCTTAAACAGCTTCAACAGCTTCTGAACACCTCTTGAACAACCTAAACAGCTTCTGAACAGCCCTTGAACAGCTCTTGAACAGCTTAAACAGCTTCTAAACACCCCCTTGAACGCTTCTAAACAGCTTCAACAGCTTCTGAACAGCTTTTGAACAGCTTAAACTGCTTCTGAACAGCCCTTGAACAGCTCTTGAACAGCTTAAACAGCTTCTAAACAGCCCTTGAACAGCTTCTAAACAGCTTAAACAGCTTCTAAACAGCTTTTGAACAGCTTAAACTGCTTTTTGAACAGCTATTCAGTTATAAACGATTTCAACGGATCGTTTATTTGGTTAACAAGGCACTTGTTCTTACACGAAATGAATATCTTCGATAGTTCTGTAACAGTTTGTAATGATAGAGGTAACTTATAATGGCGCTAGGGTAAGATGTCGGTGAAGTGGACGATAAAGCGAAACCGCTTATCGTCGAAGGGAGCTGAAGGAAATGTGCAAGTCCGAAAACTCTTTCGAGATTTGAACTCGTGCCATACCCTCTGCGGACCCGTTTGACTAGCGCTATGCTTTAAACATTTTCGAGTGTCCTTTCTGCACGCCTGAAAAGGTAGCAGTGGATCTTAGATGATATCGCTGAGTCATTCATATGGCGGGGATTCGATAATTCTCATAACAGTTGGATTGATAAAATAATTTATTATAATCATACTTACCTGTACACTTATAATTCTTATGTGTTAAAACTAGGTTATAAATAAAAATCATTATTTAGCAATATACTGGGTTTATTCTCCTAAATTCATTACCTCGTAGTCAAAGAATACAGTGTTATAACTTAAATTTATAGCTTCCAACATGTACAATGCATTTAATGATTTAAAGTGACTACACAGCAAATTTTTAATATTAGTGTACAAATCGCCGACAGGCTTAAACATGATTTTAATATACATTTATAAAAGACAATAAATTCACCGCTTTGCAGCAGGCTAAGTTTTGTGATTAATAAGCGTTTGGAGATTATATAAATTATTATAAGTCTCCGTTGACAATACAATCTGTTGATTTCGGCTCTTCAGCCTTATTACGGAGATGTCTTTGTAAGAGCTGGTCTCGATCTGATGATTCGGGCTGTAGCCTTCCGATTTCACGAATTCGGACCACTCGTCTTCCGTAAAGAATATGCATGCGTTGGCTGATCTTATCTGGATTATCGGTATGTAGCCGGCTGCTGGACTGAGGCCCACGTTAAGCCATTTGGCCCCGCTTTTGTTCAGAATGTAGGTCGATTGGCCTATGAGCTGCCTTTCTTTAACGATGGACTCTTCCCGCATTTTTAACGCGGTGTCGATAAATTCGTTGTAGGTATCTGAGAACAATTAATAATAATTAGAATATGTACTCGGGATTTTCTAAATACAACTTACTTGATTGGGTGTTTGTTGTTTCATCAAGGAATTCACCAGTGTTTGTTGCTTCATCACTGTTTGTGGCTTCGTTAAGAAATTTGTTGCATGTATCTGAGAACAATTAATAATTAAAAATATATATACTTGGAGATTTTTTTTTAGAAACTTACTTGATTATTAATCGATTCCATGGCGCGTCTGATCCGGTCTGTGCGTCTGGTCGGGTTGTGCTGCAAGTTGAAACTGATTTAAATTTTACTTATTGTTCTATTATGTGCAAGTTAGTGGTGGTGGGGGTACTTAAGTGGTGGGGATACTTACTTATACGGGTACCGATGAATATCCCCAGGGTAAGGTGTCGGTGAAACCGGGCACTCGGAAGCGTTTGTCGTCAAAGGGCTAAGGGAAATCTTGTCCTGCGCCGTGGTGTAAAGCTGGTGCTTTATGGAGCGTATCCCACGTTGTTGGTGAGTCATCTCCTTCTCCTCGCGCAGACAGCTGACATAGTCCGCGAAGGAGATCTCCTGCTTCACCACGTAGGACTTGACCCCTTTCGCCTTCTTAACTAAGCTGTCCTGGAATCTGCAGGCATACATTTTTGCTCGTAGGCCCACAAATTCCAGCAATAGCTTTCCGGCTCCTTCGTCCTTCATGAGTCCCGGCACCTTTTTGTTCACGCGTGGCATTTTTGTATGGATTCCCCTTTTGCATAGTCCGATGTGTCGAACCGCGAAATGTTCATCTTCATATCGGAGTACACATCTTCCGTCTCTATTGCGTATATGAGGGAATCCGTGTCCGTATAACACAACTTGCACTTATTATATAAAAGTCCTGCATAAATTTATAGTGAAATTCATACAGGACTGTTTTTGAAACGTCCAACACGCACATCCCGACATAAATAGGTTTGTCAAACATTATGTCCGTTCGCAATAGTTCGATAGCAATCAAATTATTATTGAAAATCGTCGTACACTTAAAATTCGGCTTGCTGATATATGCTTCCGCCCCATACCTGCCGTCCCACTTGTCCACGATCTTGATGTCCCCTCCGCAACCTCACGTTCTCCATAGTCTTCCCGAACACTGCATTATTCATGAGTTTGAACAAATTTTTTTCAAACTCATTCTTCGCATGTTGGCGTAGCGTTGTGTTCAGGTCGATATATGGTTTGAGCCACGGCGACTGATTAAACCTTAAGGCTCGATGTACCTTGGTCATCACTATTCCCTCCGCTAGATACTGCTTGAGGTTGCGGTAGTGGACAACGTACTTCTCCTTACTGTACAGGGTGGCCAACATTTTTTTTGTACGCAGACCCCGGCGGTCTCTGCTTGGTAGGAGCCATTGGAAGGTCCCTTTGTCGATCGTGAATTCGTTGCGGGTATTCTAGATCGACCTCCAGAAATATATCCTTCCGGGTTGTCGTCGGGAACGTGGAAATTCAAATTTCCCGCGTTCTCAACCCACTCCAGGCCTCCAGTCGGCAGAGACTGCGACATCGCCCAGCTGTACATGGCATTGATATCGTAATACATCAGGTACGTACTGGGCGATGTGGGATCGTAGTCCGGCATGTATTTGTTATTAGCCTTCGCGTACCTGTAAACATACATGTAAATTAGATATTTTTAAAACAATAATATTACGCATTATACCTTGAAGAGCATTGTGTCATGCCTCCTCGAATGCCTTTCTCCAAGAACATCAAGATGTCAACGTCTTGGAGAGTGTCTAGCTCTACACCTGTTTGTTTCAACATGGCGTCCCACGAAAGTCCGGTTGCGGTGTAATAATGGGCTGCATCAAGCCATAATTCTTGATGCAGCTCTCCCGGAAGTTCTCGAAGACGTCCGCGAGCAGTAAAACGTCCGTCTTCAGATCAAATCCGAATACTCCCCCAAGGTCTGGCATTTGAATTCCCGCCAGACGCTCTGCGCATGTTTTGTAATCGCACATGCTAATGGGAGTATTGGACAGATCGTTGTGGAACGCCTGTATCGGTGGCAGCTGTCCTCGCTGAGCCTTTCCCAACAAGACATGTAGCTATAGGGAAACACGCCTTTCCTCTTCAGCAATAAAGCGTCAACAAACTGGCTCTCGAGCACGGGGTACTCCTCCCGATAAGAAGCCAATTTGTCCAAGCTAGACGCCATAAACCGGAACGAGTCGATAAATTTAAATTTAATGTCGCTGTCGTCCGTGGTCTGCACCATAGCTACATACTGCTCGGTATTGTTGGGAATGACTTTCAAGGTGGCCGGATTGCGCCAATTCTTCAACCAGCAAGTGTCCATCGTATCCGGAGAGGTTATGGAAGATTACGGGTATCGTTTTAGTATCCCGATATTCCAGATTACAGTGGACGTGTGCTGCACCTCTGTAAAAATAAAAATATAAGTAAATAAAATATTTATAATTTATTTACGACTTACCTGTACTTGCCGGTTAAATGGCAATGGTCCCCTTACTCTATCGGCTCCCAGGGGCTTCTCGCAGATATGGCAAGTGGGATCTGTGGCGTATTGTTTATATTGGGCGGGAGTTAACCTGTCCATCGGGATAGGGCACTGATAAACAGTTTCTGTATCCTCTGCGATACTCTGCAGTTCCCGTACCAGCCACTTTGCGCAATCTTCACCTCTGTAGCCGCGATAATAAGAGAGCTCCGGCGCATAGCTACACTTGAAAAAATAGCCCGCGCTGTAGGGCACATGTTTTTGAGGCTTCTTTGGGTCATCGGTCGGCTGCACCAAACATTCAAAGTCCGCGTACACGGCGAACGGAACCTTAATTTTATTTTTAAAGTTCTTGAATTTGATAACTTTCTCTTCGGGGAACGAGACCTTATAATCGTTCACCTTCCCGCACTCCTGGCTGTGAGCCTTCAACCTCGCCTCCGAACGAAAATAGTGGAGGCATCTATCGCAGAAAAATTTCTTAATGTGTTCATTACTAAGTTGTTTGGAGACGAGGCGGCTGAGATCTTTGATCCAGAGTAGTGGCATTTTATCGCATCTTTGCTTTTAATCAATAATAAATTAACGTGGCGATCCCGCTTGTCTTTTGTAAGACGATTGGGGGGGACGTTTAGCTTCCTGTCCAGTACATAAACGTTCACGCTCACATTATTCAACCTCTCAAATTTTGAAATATCACTACGCTGGATCGGGAAGGTGATATCCCCCCAAATTAAGAACTCTTTTGTAATGCGGGTAACTGGTGGTCCTGTCGACATGTGCGGCTGCTGGATACAGTGCCGACACTACAGCCCACGCGAAGCATGCATCGTCGGTGTTTCTCACGTTGATGCACGCGTGTTTCCGTTGAATCGTCGGTGGAAGAAGCAGATAAGAGCCGACACGCTGCGGATTATAATTATTTATGTTGATTGCTAGATCCACTACCGCGACTAGTGCCCACCCTGAATCCTTTTCCTACAAAAATGACAAATATACAGCAGTGTTTTAAAAGTATAATATTTTAAAACTTACCTGGAATTCCTCCAACTCCCGCAAAATTGATCCCTGCACATACTGATCGTACCACTCCTCGAGATTGCTGTCCATGTTGATCATCCGGTTCTTGGTAGATATATATTTTAAATCCTCCTCCATGTCCGGCTTCACAAACTTCCCGCAAAACACCGTGTTGATCTTTAGGAACGGTTGCTTGCGCAACTCGTTCCTCATGCGGCGAACGAACATGGACTTGGCGTCGTCTAAAAATGTTCTGGATCTTGGTGCATCAAGTTGGTGATGCATCCAGTACGGATGCGGCTTCGGAAGGCGGGGGTTCAGGTCGTTCCATCTAAGCCGGTCGCTTTGGACAACTCGAGCATCGCCCCTGCCCTGTATATTCAGCGATTTGAGCCATGTGCGATGAGACATTGCATGACACAACGCCGCTTGAACTTGGGTCTACAAACATAAAATCGAATTTAAGTAATTTGAATTTAAGAATAATTTGAATTGAAATACCTTTTCGCAACACTCCTGCTTCCTTCATCAATCGATTCAACAGTCTGATGTTTCTCAGAGGTCGCCTTGATAAAGGCGGTTACGTCGTCGCCCCTGCGAACGAGGGCTTTGGTCTGCTCCATGACCTTATACATCGATTTCAACACTTCAGAAGTCAATTGTGCTGCAACAATTATTTAAATGAAGGTTACTATAATTACAAGAAGAACATAGAAAAATAATTTAAATGAAAAGCAAAATATAGAGGAATTAAAACATTGTAAATAAAATAGAAATAATTTTAAATTATAAATATAGGGAAATTATTTAAAATAAAAATTGTTAAGGATATAGAAAAGTACTTACATGTAATAAAATGTAAAATGGAACTGCACTGTATAACAACTCGTACGAAGCACTAAGGTTTCGGAAGAACTATGCGGCGTTTGGAAGAAAACATCTCCTTTTATATCGTCACGAACGCAATAAAGGTAAGGTTTTTCCCAGAAATTTCTAATTTTAGAAATGACATAAGCTAATATCTCAAGTAGGAGAAACTTTTAGTATCTAGACCTGTGTATAGAAAGGTACGTAAAACCCCATTTTCCTGGGAGAAAAAGCAACGCCGTCGATTCCCGTAGTTGTATACAAATTTTCGGGTTCGGACGTGTTAAAAATTCTAGAGGGGTACTTTCTACCTGTGTGTGACGTAAATTCTATTTACGTCTAATAAAGTTTTAATGGTAATATTTCACAATATTTCATTATCATGATAGGACGTGTTAAAAATTCCGAGAATCACTAAAGGGTACTTTCTACCTGTGTTCTATTTACGTCTATTCGAAATGAGAGAGAATCAGGTTTGGTACATGTTAAAAATTCCTGGAATTGCGAACCGCGGATGCATGAAGTTATGGGACGCGGATGTTCTTGAAAGTGCGCGAGATTGGGTGTTGATTAAAAAAAATCCGCGAGATTAGACGTTAATTAAATAAAAATCCGCGAGGTTAGGCGTTAATTAAATAAAATTCCGCGAGATTGGCGTTAATTAAATAAATTCCGCGAAATCAAACCGCGAACCGCGGATGCATGAAGTTATGGGACGCGGATGTTCTTGAAAGTGCGCGAGATTGGGTGTTAATTAAAAAAATCCGCGAGATTAGACGCTAATTAAATAAAAATCCGCGAGGTTGGGCGTTAATTAAATAAAATTCCGCGAAATCATCCGCGAATTAAAAGCGTGAGCCGCTAATCAAACATCAATTCCACGAAATTGCCTAAAATTCCGCGAAATTAGCCGCGAACCGCGGATGCATGAAGTTATGGGACGCGGATGTTCTTGAAAGTGCGCGAGATTGGGTGTTAATTAAAAAAAATCCGCGAGATTAGACGTTAATTAAATAAAAATCCGCGAGATTAGACGTTAATTAAATAAAAATCCGCGAGATTGGGCGTTAATTAAATAAAATTCCGCGAAATCAAACCGCGAACCGCGGATGCATGAAGTTATGGGACGCGAATGGCCTTGAAAGTGCGCGAGATTGGGTGTTAATTAAAAAAAATCCGCGAGATTAGACGTTAATTAAATAAAAATCCGCGAGGTTGGGCGTTAATTAAATAAAATTCCGCGAAATCAAACCGCGAACCGCGGATGCATGAAGTTATGGGACGCGAATGGCCTTGAAAGTGCGCGAGATTGGGTGTTAATTAAAAAAATCCGCGAGATTAGACGTTATTAAATAAAATCCGCGAGGTTGGGCGTTAATTAAATAAAATTCCGCGAAATCATCCGCGAATTAAAAGCGTGAGCCGCTAATCAAACATCAATTCCACGAAATTGCCTAAAATTCCGCGAAATTAGCCGCGAACCGCGGATGCATGAAGTTATGGGACGCGAAAAGTGGTCCAGAACGCCTGTAGCCTACCTACTCCCACGCTCCTGCAAATGTATAATTTCGCTGTTGCAACTCTCAAAGAATATCCATCTTCATGAGAGCTCTAGTTCTTTCCTATTTTTTTTTTTTTATATGTTGTATTACATTGTACATAATGTATGTAAAATGTATATACAATCGTTTAGTATATGCCAAACAAAATACTTTAAAGTTTAAATTGCACACCTCATTAGATTGCCCCCCTCATTAAATTGCCCACCTACATACTTATAACGACACCAGAGAAGAAAAAGGTCTTGACTCAAACAAATGTGCATCCAGTCAACCAAATCGTTATTTTAAATGGCAGCAAAGATATATTTTTTTAATTTAAAGAAATAATTTCTTGACAGCGTTATTTAATTCAAGTATATGATCTCTTTGAAACAAACAACATCAAATTTAATTTGAAAATATATCTGTTTTATTTAATATACGTAATATGCTTAATTCATCAATAAAGTTCTTTCTTTTAAAGAACTTCGTCAGTTTGAAACAAATATATTTTTCTTTATCACTTATTTGACTTCACTTTTTAATGGCGAACGTTTTCAAAATGGCAACATACTGAAAAAATCGAATTTTCATTGAATTAATCATATTATTTGCATAAAATGTTTATATGTTTTAAAATATAGATAGATGCAAATAATATGTTTAATTCAATAAAAATTCGATTTTTTAATGTTCCCATTTTGGGAACGTTCGCCATTAAAAGGTTAGATAAATACGTATTTGCTTAACAAAATATTTCTGTGGTTTAAAGTATGCTGTTACTTTGACAAATGTTATTCTGCTGGTGTTATTACTCCACTGAAATGGTTAATACGATAGACGCTTTCTTCTTTCTAGAGAAGAAAGCATTCATTTATGAGCACATATGGCAACAATGTGTTAAAAGTACACAATCTTTTGAAAAACTTTATTAAAATTGTGGATAAACTAGCAAAAGTACGTAAAGAATAAGTGTAGTACATAAGAATAAGTGCTTTTACTCTTGCAAATAAATCCCAGCTTCCTAAAATATTATTAACTTCCTCCACTACGTTAAGGTGATATCAAAGCCTTCCTAAAGGTCTACGTGGTGGTAGAAATACATTTTCCCTATCGGATTGGGAGCTTTTTTATTCCATCATCGTAAAAACTCTCAGGGCGCTCATGTAGCCATTGGAGCGCAAACGCTTCCACCGCTTCGTTGTCGTCGAAACGCCGGCTTCCAAGCGCTTCTTTGAGAGCTCCAAAAAGATGGAAGTCGAAAGATGACAAATCTGGACTATAGGGTGGACGTTCCAGCGTTTCCCATCTTAATGCATCCACTTTTTGCATCGTGGCGTTAGCCATATGAAGCCTGGCGTTGTCATGCAGAAGAATGACACTTCTAGCCGACTGCTTCTTCTTTTTCCTTCGAAATGACAATTTCGCGGCATCCAGTACTTCCAGTTATACGCCGATTTCCCTCTGTGACATTTCGGACCGCCTCGATGTTGGCCTCGGTCACACTTGTCCTTGGGCGGCGATCATGGCTCTCGTTCCCGACCTTTTCACGCCCTCCAGAAGTGTTTTTGTGCCATGCAAACACACGGGTTCTTGACAGGGCATTGTCCCCAAACTGTGTCTGCAAAATTTCGGTTGGATTCACCCCCTCCGTGGCCAAAAACTTGATGATGATCCGCTGCTCCACAGATACATGCACTTCTTTCTCGCTCATGGTTTCTTTTGATACTAAAGGGGCCCGAGAGAATTACGGCCGGTTCTCCCTCCTCCCTAACGATACAGGCTACCTGCGCATCAACCCCTTCCAGGTCTAGAAGCCCTCCGGAATTTTTAAGGAAATCAGTCCCGCCTATATTTGATACACCCTCGTATGTATATCCAAATTGTTATAATGCATAGGTAGCTATAAAAATACGTCGACAAAAAAAGTGTTAAAAGGTATGCACTATATAGGTATCTATAAAAACAATAATTATCCATATACGTAATTTTGTAATTGTATACGTACAAAATTACTTCGATGAGAATGACAACCACAAAATAACTTGTGTGTAAAGATATATAAAGGTTAAAGTGATACCTGTACTACTTTTGTTTCCAAAGAATATTACAAAACTTACTACCTCGGTAATCTCGTAGGAATCCTGAGAATTGCGAACGAGTGACAGGGATAACTGCATGGTTAGGTGCTAGAAGTGTGCTAGGAATTATGACAAAAAGGCTAGGAGATAGAATAGCAGATGCCCCAACGGACTTATGCATGCAAGCATGTCTTATCACTTGCCTTTGTTGAAATAGCTATTATATCATAAAAGGCGAAAATATACTAACAATTAGTTACAAAATATGAAAACGGAAAAATCAAAGCATTGTTAGATGTGTGGTGTATTGAATCGCAATTTATTTAAACTGCTAGCATTGGTGTTACTAGCTTTGAAAACGATAGCGGCGAGATTTTTGTAATTTTCGCTAATCCCAATACAAATAGGTATTCTAATATTCACCAATCTGTGGCAACTATTTTATTATTTTTTTTTATACAGAAGTTTAACGTTAGTTATCCAACGGTAAAAATATATAAATCCACCATCCTACTTACCTACTTACTTCATTTACATCTCACCGCTCACGAACCACTATCTCACATAACCTAAACTAGGACTACGATTGCGATTGCCTGCGTTCACGCAACGGAAATTGCCGAGGACGCGCGAAGCGCACGACCCTAACATATATTTGTTTGATTCAACAAATTATGTCAAATAAATACGTTTGTACATTCAAACAAATCCAATCTGTTATTCTTAAAAGATGTGCTTTCACTCAAATAAACCTTTAAATAAATAATTACGAAGATATATATTTGTTTGATTCGAGAACTTTTCTTAGTATGTGCACTCGATATAAAGGAAACTATGTTTTAGTCAAATGTAGATTGACAAAAACCCTGAACCTTGAGAAAGTAGCTCTTAAACCGTTTAGCAGATTTCCCAATTAAATCTTGAAAAAGATATTAATAAAAGAAGCCTTCTACAATATCAATGAACTTCTTGATTATGATCTTGGGTTCCGTGATGCATGAGACCAAGCCTTATGGATTTGACTTTTCTGTTCTATTTTAGTTGTTGTTATTGTTGCATCTAGCTATCCATCTATGTGTCCACCAAGCATTTTTGATGTAACGCCTTTAGCTTGAGTTACTTCTGATTGTGTTTTTTAATGTCAATACACATTGTTAATGCAGCACGCTTATTTTGTTTTAGCTGACTACCCAAGAGCTCCTCTTTTAGACTTATAACATTATAACATCACTTTTCAGAAGCTTTTCACTTGTTTGCGAGTACGCAAGTAGTAGGCAATTTGCAAATCCTTGCAGAATTTTCTTATGTGCCTATACGGGTGTTCGATAATTGGCGGAAAATGGACTCATAGCGATATTGTCCGCATAATTTTGAATTGAAAATCCTAATATAAAAATCTTATAAAAATCCTCGTTTCGTTACACCGGCTCATCAAAGTTCAGAATTTCGAATATTAGAAATAGATAAATCTTTCAATGTTTGGTATTTTATGTCAATTATTAACATTGAGGAAGTCATTGGTAAAAAATGCTAGAACTTCGTTACCGTTTCATTACTTAATTAAGAATTTAGAATTTTTTTTAGGAAAAGTTATAAAAAAATAGACCTGACAACTAATATGTATTTATGAAAATCGACATAACTATTTTTGATTGTTAGTTGTCATTTTTGCAAGTGTCAAAGTAGAACATTACATCCATTGTACTTCACTTTTGCTATAATTAGGTTATTGGTTTTGTGTTGCTATTACAATGGATTTTACTTTTAATGAATATGCCGACATGTACATGGTATTTGACTTCTGTAATGGAAAGATCATGCAGCCGTAGAGGAATATCGAGTGAGATATCCAAATCGTCGTGTGACTTCTTACAATACAATTAGAAGACTGGATACTCGGTCAAGAGGAACAGGTACATTTGTACCTATGCGTAATAATACAGGAGCACCAAAGATTCGACGCACAGTGGATGTTGAAGAACGTATTTTGGAAGCTGTGTACGAAGCCCCTCACGAGAGAAATTGGTAGAACTTTTAATATGTCCAATAGCACTGTACATTCTGTACTTACTGAGTATCTTCTGCGGCGATACCATTCAACAGAAGTACAACCGTTATATCTCGAAGATAACGTTGCTAGAGTAAATTACTGCAATAGAATGATGGCATTAATAAATAGACAACCAGATTTTTTACAAAAAATATTATGGACAGATGAATGCACATTTGCAAGAGGTGATTGTTTTAACATTCACAATATTTTGGACATCAACGTAAATTCTCTGTTAATGTTTGGCCCGGAATTATAAATTTGCAGGTTATTGGTCCAATATTTATTCAAAATAGATTAAATGCTGAGGGCTACATAAATGTCTTAAAGGAAATGTTAGACAATTTACCTTTAGTGCTAAGACCAAACGTGTATCACATGTATGACGGCGCTCCTGCTCATAATGCACGTGCCGTACGCATCTGGCTGCAGGAACATTTTTATGACAGAATTGTTGCCAATAATGACCCCATTGCATGGCCTGCGAGATCTCTAGATCTTAATCCCCTTCTTTGTTTGGGGATTTCTAAAGGATAAAGTTTATGCGACACCAGCAATAAATTAACAAGGCGTGAGGAACAAAATTAACGCAGCCGTCCAGTTAATTACTCCTAAAATGTTACAATCAGTCAAAGATGCTATTCCTCGGAAACTTCAACGCTGTATCGAAGTTAATGGTTTTCATTTTGAAAATTTGTCTTAATGATTCTTTAAAATGTTCGTTATCATGGTTACTATTTACTATCTTTGTTTTAATTTACTTTGTTGTGGCCAAACAAAAACGTTTACGAAAATTTCATATTAAGATTTTCAACTCAATTATGCGGACAATATCGCTACGAGTCCATTTTCCGCCAATTAGTTAACACCCTGTATATGCTAGCCCCAACGTTTATTGCATTTAAGTTAAACAATATTACACAATAGTTTGTCTTTCTTGTGCTCAATATTGATAGCATTTGAAAGTGCAAGTATAATGGAATAATTAAGTATATTTACATCTACACAAATGTTTAAAGCATATGCCTAGTCCTCTTCATCTTACACGATGCATATTTATATCTTCTTTCTATAGATGTAGAATATTGTTTTGCAAGGTATATTTGGGAATGTTTTTGGACGAATATGAAAAATATTTTTAAAAATAGCTGGTTTGTTATCGTTTGGCGTTTAATTTCCATTTCTTTTTTAAATGAAAAATATTAATAGTGTTCATTAGATGGTGTTCATGGACATGGTTAATCGACGGCTATAATTCTGAATCTTTCTGTAGATTTAAATTTTAAAATTGGATATTCTTTTGATTAGCTCACATACAGCTACCATCGATACTAGAAAAGTTCAGCGCATAACGACTTACATTTGAACATTATCGTTATGCACACAAAGCTTTGTACTACTTTTTACGTAATACATATGTACTTAAATATTCCACTGATCCTGAATAACGAAAGAACATGTATAATCGTATCAAACATTTCAATAACAAAGTGCGTATTAGATCCTCAGCTTCTATTCGCAGAAAAAAAAACGCAAAACAAACGGCGTTAGAGTATAATCTCGCTTCATTAAAACGAAGACAAAACATAAAGAGCACATACATAGCTAGCGAACGCTAATTAAAGATCTAACGTTGAGCATGTAAAACTCCACCATAGTGACATAAACATGGATTAGCCGTTTGAACAAGCAGCGATCGGATTGACGGCAAATTAATTGTGCCACATGACAGTGAATCCGAGTGGCTTGTGCCTGCCAAAGCCAACTGCAATCCGCTTTCGTTAAGCCCGTGCCGCTGTTGGATTATGGTGCACCATATTGCGCGAATCGGTAAGGGTCAGTTTAACATATTCACGACCCTCTTCTTCGGATTTTTTCTTCGCCATCGCTCTCTCTTTCAACCTATGTTCCGTATTTGACACTGAAGAGGGTGGTGCTTTTGAAAATCGTCGCGTTTACTTTCAGAATTACGTCCCCCAAATCATATTGCTTGTTAGTTCGCTTACATGTTTGTTTACCCTTGTTATTGAAGTAGTGCTAAAATAAATATTTTTTGTAAGCGTTAATTTGTTTGCTTAAGTTGCAAAGAAGTGGAGGTATTGACTTTGTAAAAACAAGGGCGTAATAAGCTCCTGGACAAAATTAACGCACCATTAACATTTTTTTTTAACATTCATACATAGTGATAACTTTTAATCCACTAACTGTCTTACAAGTAGGCTTTGGTCCTCCTCTGACATTTCAAGCACATGCTGTTTTGTTTTAAAATTGCAAATGTCATTTAGCCACGTTTGACCGCAATTGATTGAGAATTCGTTCAGAAACTGCTGATTAAGACAAATTATTAAACTAATTTTTGATATCAGTTGTATCACATGCGTGTTTTAAAGTTCATCTAGTGCTTCAAAGTAGAAAAATGGAATCACCAAAGAAATTTATCGGTTGGGGAGGGAGTACGGGCATCAATTCTACTGGATGAGGAATACTCGATGCGTTATGTTGCCGTGTGTTAGGAAGAAATCATTCCGGTTTAAATCGCATGATTAGACGATTTAGCGAAACAGGATCTCACATTCGAAGGCCAGAGCAAAGGTGAAAACGATGTACTAATCAAAGGGATAACCGTTTTCTGAGACAACCCGCTCTTAGAAACCGGAGAATCACTAGTAATGTGTTAAAAAATGAGTTATCAGCGGTTCGTAATGTTGTAATATCGTCTCGAACAATCATAAGATGTTAATGAAGTCGAATTAAAGAGCAGGAGACCGGCGCAAAAACCATTACTTACCAGAGAGCGCAAAGTTCAAAGATTGCGTTTTGCCAGAAATCATCAATATTGGTCTGCTAATAATCTGAAAAAGGTTTTATTCTCTTACGAAACGAGAATTAGCTTAAAATCTCCCGATGGACGTGAGTGTGTCTGGTGAAGGAAAGGAGAGAGATTTGCAAGTTGCAACATTTCTCCAAGGGTCCCATTTGGTGGCGGCACTGTAATGTTTTGTGGGACCATCTGCTTCGGGGCTCATAGAGAGTTGGTCCCTATACGTGTGAAATCTATGAATACGAATTATTAGTTGGAAAATATCGTACTTGAACACGTAATGCTATTTGCTCCTTTTGTGCTGCATGCTGCTAATATTCCGTTAATGGAATGACAACAGTCCTGACCTCAACCCCTTTGAGCATTTACGGGCCATCTTAAAAGAAGGTTCGAGGTCGTGGACTGCCACCTGCCAACCACAATCATCTGGTGGATGCAGTAATCAAAGAATGGGACGATATTTCCCAGGATACCATTGAAAATTGTACCGCTAGCATGCCCAGGCGTATAAATACTGTAATTAGGTGTAAAGGAACACCTATAGTATACTAACGTTACATTGGATCCATTAATTCGATTGCTTTCGATATTTTAAACGTTTTTCATTTTGATTTTCGTTTTCATATCTGATCTTTTAATGATTGAAAATAAGGCCATGTTTCTCTGATTCTTTCTTGAATGATTGTATAAACCCAAGTAAGTTTTTATTATAATTTTGTTTTAATTAATGTAATTATTTAGGTTTAATAAGGTGGTGCGTTAATTTCGTCCAAGAGTTTATATTGGTACGTGATTAGTGATCATCCTTCGAAATTTTAAGTATATTCACGATTTTCATATTCAAATTCAAGATCTCAGCAAGCACTTTACTAGTCTTAAACATGTCTTAATAACTTTCGGACATGTGCACGTATGTACATTAATATAATATACAAAAAAATGTAAACATTAAAGTAGCGGTAATTATACGTTGTCAGATCTTGCAATATTTACCATTTGATAAACGTTAACAGGATATTTATTAATTTATCTAAATGATTAATCTATGAATATTAACAATATTTTATTATTCCTGAGGTTATTTGCTTAAATACTGTTGCATGTTATATGTTTTTCTCTATTAATTAGGATCGAGATGATTTACATTTATATTAATTGGTCTAAGTTTCCTCAATTAATTTAGCAAGAAAAATTAGAGATTCATTAGTTAGCAAATAGCTTAATGAGTGTTTGATGTTATCTGCAACACTTACTTATGAAATCGTTAAGGTAGACGAATTACATGCAGGTGACTATCATTTCCTCGGGCAAAACTTCAGATTATCTACGGCGGCTTTAACGACAGACATGGAATTAATTTCAGATCGTCAAAAACTATTCTTAAGGATAATGTTGTTTATTAAAAACGTATGTACTTGCTATCTTTAAACTTATCAATATTGTTTATATTCTTTATTTACAATAGACCCCCAAAGTATTTTCCCCACTGCTGAGTTAAATGGAAAAGATAAAAATTCATCACTGGATATTCAAATTAGAAGCCAATTTATTAATCGAGAAAAGGCATTTGAGCAAAGTTACTTCAGAACAATTTCTATAAAGCCTTATTCAGTTGAAATCGAAATTTGTTTACAGAATAACTTGATCGAAGGGCATGAGTTTCTATTTCATAGAACGGGGAACATTTTCTCAAAACTCAATAAATTCTAATAACATTTCACCAGATGTTTAGTTTTTCCCTGAAGTGGATTTCTCTACCAATAGTGGCTAACGGTAACTTTGTAAACATAAATACGTTAAACCCAAATGTTTTATTTAATGAAATAAATGTAATTAATAGGGAAGACGGGAATCTATAACTCTAGCCCTTTTTCACAGTATGATCATTATCCAGAAACCTTTTTCTCTTCAAAATTATATTAGCAAAAATCTTTTTCGATTGTCCAGAAACGTTATTTATTATAGCGTCCTCTATTGCATGCAATACTTTTAAATTCCTGTTCGCATTTAAATGGGTACTTACTCTTCTATGGAACCAGAATGTCATCATCTTATTTTGTCATTATTTACGAACAAGAGCAGAAATTCCAAAAGCACTCCCACCTAAAATTAAAGGGATGAATATCTATAAAAAGGATCTACAACACCTTTTCAGGACAGGATTAATTGGAGAACTGCCAAGCTGAAGAGAAGACAGTGGAACACTTTCTCTGCAAGTGTCTTGCGCGTGAATTAAAAGGACCTTGCTGAATGAAGATCGACTCACGCTTTGATGCCATTAAGGCGATTCTTCTTGGCAACGTCTTAATCTATGTCAATGTTGTGGATTGGTTGACGCTCCAAACGGCTCTCTGGTATAGAGAGGATGTGTAATAGGCCTATTGTGGCCTAAATACCGTGAGATCTATCTCACCCTGATGCTTTTCATAACCATAAACGAGAAGGACCTACAAATACATATATTTGGATATGATGTATCATTTCTTTTTCTCCTTAGTACTCAATCCAAAACCAGAAGAGTTTATACGAGGTAGGCGCCATCAATTCTCGGCCTGCTATAGAAAAAATTAACTTGGTAAAATATTACAATTTTTGTTTTTCAATATAACCTCCCCTAGCTTCAATGCATTTATTACAATGATCAATTCATAATTCTATACTCTCGTAAAAATAATCTAAACTTTTTCCTTCAAAATGTTGTATTACAGCTGCTTGCAACTCATCATCCTTGAAACAACGTCCCATCGATTCTTTTTTGGATAAAAGATCATAATACAGAACCATTGTTTTATCTCCTATGACAATGGACTCCAAAATCGGGTTTTCGTCGTCTCCACACATGTTTAAAAACGAACGCGCGCATTCGACCCGACACCGGGGTTCATGTTGGAGAGCGGAGAGAAGGTGCGGTAACCATCTTGCGGTAATCTTATTTATGGTTATGGAGAATTTGGCGAATACTTGTTTCGGAAATGTTAAACATCACTGCTAATTCCTTCACTTTCAAATGGCGATCTCCTAATACCATAACCAGGCGTTATCGGTACAATTGACCGACCTCAATCATCAAGGAATTCTTGCCCCAAAATGTAATGACCGCGCGGTACTCGATTTTCGTTACCTGAGATATTTTCATGCACTAGTCACGTTGTCGGGCCACGTTGCCTAAAAACTACTACCCTTCGAGCCGTAATATATACAGTGTAGGCCTCGCACATGTGCAACTACGACGCAACCGAGTTTGAACACGCTCAAACCTGTATAAGTCTGTCAGGCCAAGAATTTATAGCGTCTACCTCGTAAATGTGTGAGAGAAGAAGCGCAATTCCACGCTATGTACTGCTCCAGAATTAACTATTTCAAACGTATTCGAGTAATTGATATCGTTGTTAAGCAATTTTCTGTGAAAGATCTCTATTTTGAATTCTTTATAAAGTGATAAAATATCAAAATACTTATTGGTAAACACTAATGTACAAACATTTTTTTTATCTCTCAGCGAATAGCTTAGTGTTAACTTTTTTAAAAATGACTAGAAAAATTGCGCGAGGCTGTTGTGCCCCAATATTTTCGAAGAAAATCACTAAAGCAGATCGCCACTAGATTAAGAATGGTAAAACATTCAGTGTGAAATATTGTTAACCACTGTATACAACAAACTGGAACCATCGAAATTAAAGTAAAAAGAGCTGATGACTTAGAATGACTTAGAATTTTAACCGAACGAAGCCAAAGGAAGATCTTTATAAGAATATGGCAGAAACACTGTATGAGAAATTACCATACTTTTGAAGTCAGTGCAATAGCTTTAATGTGTCCCGAGTGTGTTGTCGGAAATATATACATACATATAACCAAACTCGGACTTTACAAGGTATTTAAAAAATATACATATCTATATACAAGTAAGTTACATAAATAACTTGCTTGAGCCAAAGAAAAACCTCTATTCACTGCTGTTCACTGCTCAGACGAGTCTAAGTTTGACCGTGTAGAAAATAATCGAAAACGGGTGACTAGAAATAAAAGAGAGACCTTTCATAAATACTGTCTCAAGATGACTGTTAAATTTCAAAGGGCAAATGATACGGGGTTGTATGCCTGCTAGTGATTTGGACCAATTGTAATTGAGAACAAAGTGAATGCTACAAATTATCGAGAAATTTAGCAGCATAGTTTGTTGCCCAGTATTAAAAAATTGTACGGAAGACTCGTCGATATTATTTTCCAATAGGATGGCGCTTTATCTCATATTGCACGTTCAACGAAACGATGGTTTTTCCAACAGAATATAAAGGTTTCGTTTTGGCCTTTATGTAGCCCGGACTTAAATGTAATAGAAAATGTATGAAAAAATACTTGTAGAACAATCCTCAAAGAACAAATGCGAATTTAAGAGCCAAATTAAAACAATTCGGGACGCGTTAATTCCTGAATTTTACAAGCTAGTAAAGAGTATCCCAACTTGTATCAAGTCAAAAGGAGATATCACGAGTTACTAGAGTTATTAGTTATATTAATTCAATTCATTAATTTAATTTAGTTGTCAAAATTTGTTTTTCTTTTTTTAATTTAATCATTTGTTGCAGCTTAATTTTTTTTTTTGGATTTCCATATGTAAGACTTTGTTAATAAATGTGTTTTATTTAAAGAACATTCTCTTTCAAACAGTGTGTTAAGAACATTATTACATAATGTACAATTATTACATTGCGTCGCTACATATAGTTCTTAGGGCCCGTACATGCATGCTTCTTTAAAGGTATTAACAATTTCCTGTGTTACAAATCGATTGATATCATGTTAGAAACCCCCCACGCAAAACTATTATATTTTTCCCGATTTTAATTTTTGACCATCAAAGGCACTTAATTAAATTTAATTAGGAAACGTCTTTTTCTTCGATCCTGAACCAAAATTTCAAGTCCGTGGGCAGTAAAACCAAATATGTTACCAATAAACAGAAAAGAAAGACGACCATTTTATTCGTACAGATCGATTCAACCGGCGGTAATTTATTACCACTGTTGCTGGATACACACAATGAAAAATAGCTTATATAAAACAGAAGGCCATGATTTTAGAAAACAAATACAAGGCGGGTCTAAAGTGGAGAATACAATCCGAGTGGGCGATGTAGCTACTTGACGATGCGACCGCAAGATAGCACTAGATACAATAAATTCAATGCTGACAATGGTATAAGCCCACTATTCACGGGATCGCTTTTGAATTTATTTCTAGGAAGGAGAGAAAAAATACAAAGATAAAAGAGAACAAAACGTGCCTACATATACGGTGCAAAAGAAGCGACTTTTTATATGTATATACGGAATCGAGTCACTTATCACTGTAGTAGTGACAATTACGGTGGACCAGCATTTTTTGCGTTCGACAATAGAACAAAAAGAAGCATTCCTGCGGACGTCTGTAAAGAGAAAATTGCGGAATATAATTTACACCATCACAACTACGGTAAATGCGATAATAAAACCTGCCAGCGAAATTATTTGTGACACCGGTAATTCAAAAATAATTAACGTTCATTTATGCCATAAATTAGCAATCTTATTTTTATTACCTTGCCTAACGTAACGCAAGTTCAACAGCTTAGTGTCTGTTTATGGACTTTTCCTCCTATAACAATTCCTGCTTATTTGTAGCAAATCCATTGGCTTCGGTTTCACGTTTTCTCTTTTATGTACGATTTCGTGTTACGATTTTTGAATACGCCGTGTTAGGTTTGGTGGTGAAAGAATTAAGACTTTATTTTTGCTGAAAATACTAAAATGCGTGTAATACCCAGTCTTACCGGAAGTATCTTTAAAGTCGTAAATCTAAAGCCTTTTCGTTCTGAACTTTTCAAGGTTCAAGTTAACTGCAGGTCAACTGTATGCAATTTTACCCTTATCCAGTGTCCTAATCGCATGTAATAAGAAGACTGTTAAAATGGCGTAAACCGTAAGTATAGATAATCATGCGGAATAAGCGGTTTACTTCGATATTAATCATGCAATCGATGTGGACGACATTTACCATGCAAATAAGTGTTTGCTTCCAATTTTGTTAAATTAGTTGTTCCATAAACTTTCATAGTGTAGCGTTACATTAAATGATATGGAATTATTTGTCATGCATTTACAATTTTGATTATACTGCAATATAATTTCAATGGACGAGGTAGGTTCTTTCCATAGATTTCGATTAGTCGTAAATTCAACTTTGTAATTTTTCGGCAGTTTCAATAAGTAAATTAAAAACAATAAAGTGGTACGAAGGACTAATAAATTCAAGAAGACTTACCTTGTAGCTTTGACGTTCAATGCGGCTTCTATATTTAAACGTACCACATATCCGGCATCCTTCCAAATACCCCCGTATAATAAAAATGATTCCTTATAAGATTTTATTAACCACAAAATTCGCAAATTAAACTACCATTGAATGCAGCTCACGTCTAAACATGTCGATCTTCTACAACAGCTAGCGCTCAACAGCCTCGATTGTTTCAACATCCCTTCGCCTATTTGTTATAGATCGCATTATTTATGTTAATTAATTAATTTTCAACAAATGCTAACAAACAAAACGACTTCTATTCAAAAATATTTATTATTATGCTAGGGTTTGCCGTCTAGCATCATCGCGAAATGTTATCGCTGTGTATCTGCAACCTTGTAGTGTGCACGTTCTCTAACGGACTTCAGAACTCCTTAAATAGCGCTATATAATTTGGGGAATTATTGCTATAACCAAATAAAATTACTTTAAATTTGAAAATTTAAGCATCGGAAGAATATAGGGCGAAAATGAGCTATATTCTTGATTCCCCGGACTCATCGTTCGCTGGAGATATAGTTACCAATTGAAACCCCGGAGATAGAGAAAGGTGGCCAAAAATAGAGGACTTGGCTGTATAAACCGCTTCAACGTTATGTTAGGCGTCGGTGGAGCATCGCCGTTAACTGATGGCATGTGGCGCTAACCATAGCGGGCGATTATGCTGGCGTTACGACAGATATTAGTGGCGACCACTTTAAAATGGATAAAACTGCTTTTGTTTCTGAAGAAAATTATGGCAAATATTCCGCAAACATTAGAATATTTCTTCGAATGCAAGAATCCCTCATTCATTTGCAAGAATTAAATGTGTTTAACCTGAGTCTTCTATAAATGAAACAATCTCTGAGATGGTTGATAAGCTGCTTGATTTTGTTTTAAACAATAAATATTGAAAAAGTGGTGGGCAGAACCATAGACGACTCGGCTGAACACAGCTCACAAGCTGAATTGGGCAAGTCTAAGCTCTTGAAGTGAGAAGCATTGGAAATCTCCACTAGGTCTATTGGATTTTTGCAATGAATAATATTTTTCCCCACATTTCACCATATTCCATAATCAAAACAGCATTCTCGAGGTGCAGAGAATCACAATCCTCCGTTCAGAACGATTGAAGAGAGCGTCTCAATGTGGGTTTCTAGGTATGAAAAGCATTATATTTCATATCTAAAAAGTATATGCATCAAAATGGTAAGAAAACATTATTTCTTTTTAATTTTGGAAGGGAAAAGAAAAGCCTAACCCAAAATTTCGGGCGGATTAATGCAATCAAAGTGATCTTAAAAATCTTGGATAAGGAAAAATTTGCATAAAAAATACACACAAGGAGAAATAACCAGAAACACAAAAAAAGAGGACACAAAGAAATTGATATAAAATTATACTGTGCTTTCTGCGAATCGCATGCTTTCCCAGTTCCGTTTTGCCAGACTCTTCGTACAATATCCAAAACTAGAGACTTATACAGAGTGTTCAATTTAAAAAGTATATCTGTGTCGTCATAACACAAGCAGCGATGACATCATAGCTAAAAATGGGTTGGGGAAATGTAAAAGCAACTGGTACACTGCTTTCTGCTATTGATACCCCCAAAAGTTAATTCTGCGTAAAAGTCGAATGTTTACTCTATATTTAGAACCTAATCAGCGAAAAGGTTTGAGGAGTTTCATGTGCAAGAAGAAAGAAACTATATGGTTACTTCTTTCGCAACCATTTATTTAGTTTCTTCGATTACGTTACTTTTACCATGCTAAATGTAACGATTAGTAGTGAATTTATTTCTATTTGAAGAAAAAGGACGAATTATCTATTTTTATCCCGCGTTGTCGTCCCTAATTTGCATTTTCTGTTTGTACAAATTACATTTAGCATTCGCTTTTTCTTTCTTTATTCTCCAACGAAGGAGCGGTACCGGCGCATAGTTCGTCTGCGAACGTGTTCTGGCTTTTACAAAATACAAGTCCGCTCTCCGATTCAGCTAAACCCGATCCATATATTGCCCTCTATATCGACAACCGATGACAGCATCGCTATAATCGTAAATTAGAGAACGGACATCCATAAACCTGCGGACTGCTGGAGAAACAGTACGGAGACTCTCTACTAGGTAAACTAACACCTTTTCGGAAATGTTCTTTCGCATCGTATTCCTTTGTGGCCTTCCACACATCTCTTCTTTTATTTCTATGGCCGCGTTTTTGCCTCGAAGAAACTTAATACGTTTAATGTCTTAATGGAGGTTCGTAATTTTCGATTCACGTAAAAACAAAGAAAATGCCGCAACATGTTTACCTCTCTTATTGGAACTTTTTGTTGCTCCATTCTATATTTAATGGTAAGGAATGAATACCAGAAAGAACATTGCAATAAAAGGGAATAGAAACGACGTGTGAAAAGGGTATTACTCCGTCTATTGGTTATAATTAAGCAATTAACAAAAATAGAGGCAGAAACCCTTAGTAGATGAACAGCTAACAGGAAGATTATGCTCTTTGCTAACCAAAAATAAAATATACAAGTCAAATACATAAACGTGATTACAAACCTATAATAGAATATACCTTAAAAAAAAAGAAAGGCTTGAGTCTAACCTTTTTATGTTCTAGATTGTCCTCATATAGTGAAACCAATTGTCTACTCTGTTTGTAACGTTGTGAAAAAAAATTCGAAGGAAAAATGTTTTTACTTCAAACAAAGGAACAAAGGTCTAATATACTGAATGTTCAGTAGGGCGTTCCACAGGGACCTGTGCTTGGGCCTTTGTTGTTCAGAATATATGTCAACGACCTAGATATACATCTTGGAGCGGATTGAGTGTGTTCACATGCAGATGATACCTCACTTTTAGTGAGAGAATCTTCTAAAAATAACAGACTGAAAAAACCTGATGCTGTACAAAAGGAGGCAAAAGGATTGTTTTCTTCAAACCGACTAAAATTAAATAAAAGTAAAACTCAAAAACTAGAGTTTACCAAAAAGGAGAAAAGGATATACAATGTCGCTATAGATGTAAATTAAATTGGAAAGAATTAATGAAGAGCAAACAAAGATATACAGCTATTTCTACTTATAGTCGTTCAATTTATTTAATTGATAATGGCAGTAATGTAATATAACATATAAAAAAAAGCAATATTACTATAGTCAGATAAATAAGATGAATCGACTATACCAGGCGGTCCATACCACCTACTTCGCGAACTTCCATAGTGTGGCATCTTACGGCATTGAATTCTGGGGAACGTCCACAGACACGGAACGAGTCTTCTTGCTTCAAAACCGCGCTATAAGGGTGTTGTGTAATCTGAAACCAGATCAATCATGTAAAACATATTTTACTAGTGAAAAAATACTTACGTTACCTTCCATCTTTATTTTCAAGACTGCAACATGCATGATCAAAAATGTAACAAATTTCACAAAAAGTGGTGAAACGCATACATATGTTACGCGCGGGAGAGACTTACTAAAAGTGCCGTATCATCGTTTGACAACCACCCAGAAGTACATCGATTATTGGGTTCCGAAAATATACAATAAATTACAAACAATATTCTGTGACACTAAAAATAACACTCAAAGTAATTATTTGAACACAATTAAACAATTTCTTTTAGACAATGCTTTTTATAGTGTGGATGATTTTTTATATTACTAACCCTGAGCTTATGTTATATGTTTGTACACTGTATTTTAACAGAAAGGCCCTATACAACTTTGTATACTTTTCTTTTTATATGTATTATATATATATATATATATATATATATATATATATATCCGACTTTTAATGTAATTTTTATTGCATTAAATAAATACACTACTGCTACTACTAAAAGGCTTACACATAAAACTTTTGATAAAAGGATTGCATTAATTCCACCACAGCATGTACAGTTTTTGCATAAATATTAGAACAATTAATAAAAATATAAAAATATCACAGGTTTAACGTGAAGGAAAGCACATTTGGAATAAAAATAGAAGGCAAATGTGGTAACTTTATACAGTTATCTCTGCACCTAAAACGTAGATGTTTATAATGCACATTGTACGAGGAAGGTGCCACAAATTTTCAGGCTGATATAGAATAAATGAGCTTGGTAAAATATAACAATTTTTATTTCTCAATATAATCTCCCCTAACTTCAATACATCTATTACAACGATCAATTAATGAGTCTATACCCTTGTAAAAACAATCTAAAGTTTTTCCCTCAAAATGTTGTATTACAGCTGCTTGCAACTCACTATCGTCCTTAAAACGACGTGCCCAAGGTATTTCTTTAATTGAGAAAGTAATTAATAATCACTCGAAGCCATGTCCGGACTATACGGTAGATGCTTGTGAAATGGCAGCAGTATGGACGAGTGCATTGATGTGCAATAATCGTACACCTTTTGTCAATTTTCCTCGACGTTTTGAACGAATATTGTCCCAATTTATGCAGCAAAGATGCATAATATGAGCTGTCGATAGTTGTATTCCTCTCTTTAAAGTCAATGAGTAAAATACCCTCACAATCTCAGAATACTGTGACCATCACCTTTTTCGTTGATTGAACGGGTTTCGCCTTTCTGGGACGAAGGTTCATCGGGTCGCCGCCATTCCGTCGATTCATTTTTGAGTAGAATCATGATACAGAACCATTGTTTCACCTCGTGACAGACTCCAAATCGTTGGCGCAACATGTTAAAGGCCGACATTCAGCCCGACGTTCACGTTGAAAGCAAGAAGCGGTACCCTTCACTAATCTTATTCATACCCAAACGGTTATGGAGAATTCGGCGAATACTTGTTTCAAAAATGTTAGACATCACTGCTAATTTCTTCACTTTCAAACGGCGATCTGCTAATACCATTTCATCAATAATTGATGGGGGCGCTCATCGTCATCAAGGGATTCTTGTCATCAACCGCGCGGTACTGAATTTTCGTTACCTGAGATATTTTCATGCACTAGTCACGTTGTCTGGCTAGCTACTAAAAACTACTACTCTTCGAGCCGTACATGTGTAGGGCCTCGTACATGTGCAACTATGATGCAATGGAGTTTGAATACGCTAGAACTTGTATAAGCCTGTCAGACCGAGAATTTATGGCGCCTACCTCGTACATTAAGTACAGTAAAATTAACAACTTTACCGTGTTTGAATACGTATAGTGTACCGTTTAGAATATACTTAACACTACAAAATGCACTTTTCTTATACTAAAAAATGTTCTAGAATTTCTTTCCACCTAGATTATCGCCTAGATCATATTTAGCACTAAGAAATACCTTTGAATCCGCACTATTCTAATGTGTTTCTGATACACTATACAAACATTGCACGACGAGTTGTTATTTTTACTATGCAGTTGTCAGTGCACGGAGAAAAATATATTAAAATATGTGACAGCAGCACTTTAGGTAAAATTCAACTATAATTTTTGTTATAGCAACTGTACATTTTATTGGATTAAGTAAACGTATGGTAATTCTTAACATAAATTGTTGTTATTTTAAATATACAAGGGTTTCTTATCCCAACATTTTTCTCTGTGTAATGGTAGCCTTCAAAAATTTCTATATCTATCGATTTTTATTTGCACAGGAGTACGGTGTTTAAAGAAGGATAACGTCTCAAGTATCAATTTTGGTCATTGCCTGATCGAATGCGAAATTTATGTTTCATATATTATTAGCGTTCTTAGAGGGAGACTCTCATCAAGTGTAATATCTATGATAAAATGATATAGTAATTATAGTTTTGCAATAAGGGAAGGTACTTTGTGTGTGTGGTAAGTGACCCGGCGAAATTTATACGCTTGTTAATAGCATAGGCGACTAACATGACTTTATTTCACTCACTTGCCTAGTATCCTTGCAAAGCTCAGTTAACTTCTCCCAAAATGGCAAATAATGGCTTAAGATTGCATCGGAGCAACTGATGCTTCTTTAATTGTTCTTTTCATTGAGAATTTTCGAAGCAAAGTTCCGTATACAGATCTAGCTAGTAAATTGTTGACAAAAAAATGAATTTTGGAAAATGTAATTTTTTTTAACAATTTACCACTTTTAACAGATTTCAAATTTGGCGCCCAACGCGGGGCCAAGTAGGACGCCAATTAAATTTGCATCAAGTTTTCATCGAGGTAGCACGTGTCTGGCTGTATTGCCAGTTTCGAAGTGTTAATATTTCAAATCGTAATATAACTTCAAGATAGAAGTGAAGGTTGGTGGTTAAGAGTAGGCAGGTTTCCTGTAAACGTCACATAAACATAAAGTTTATGACATCGTCATAAAATCCAGGTTAGTTTCAACTTTCAGTTTTAAATTTCGTTGAAGATCTCATTAGTTGCACTTAAAATTCGTTTAAATTGCCGAAAAAGTGTTTTAGAACACTTACGAACCCTCAGTTCATATAATTAATCAATTCATTTTCGAAAATTTTATTTTTTGCAACAATTTACCACTTTCAAAACATTTCAAATTACTTTGAAATTTCAAAACACTAGAGGCCTGTAAACAAATTTCCCTCTTTTGAATACCACTACGTGCTGATAATTGATAGTGTACGAATTGCAATACATTAGTACAATTAATCTTACTAACACAAATTTTCACTGTTTGCAACATCTATGAGAAATATGTATAAACATTTTTGAGCAGCTTTTTAGTAATTTCAAGAGAAGAATTTATTTAGCAGTTCCTAACCAGCACTAGAAATGTTCTTAGAAAATCTTTCCATGCCATACCAGCACAAAGTCAATAAATATCTAGAGATCCATATGCATATAGTGTTACTAGTAGAGTAACCTAAACTTGCGGACTCGCATAGGCGTCGGTATTACGGGTTAATATAAGAATACGAAAAATTCGTAAATAAACTAAACCGGTAGAGAAGCAGGCATGTAGTGTCGACCTTGTATATAAATCATGTTAAACTGCGCTGAGAGAGATTTCGTTTTAGTATCGGTTGAGCTGTTGCAGAGATTAGTCGAACGGTCAAGGTTATGTACTTACGTGTCGCTTTTGAAAATATAGCTGGTGTTTTTTGTGTGTTGTAGTATTATACTAAGTACATAATTAGTGTATCGTTTCATATAGAACTAATATTTACATACCTAAGAAAACAATGCCTCGTAATAGATTTGCTACTAATGTACATAAGTATGTGTCACTTTCTCCTCATTTAAAATATGACGGTAGTGCAGGTTTTTGCTTAATATGCAATGTTCGTTTGGCTGCATTGGACAGAACTGATTGCCAGAGGCATGTCAATGGTATTAAGCATATGAGAAATGCAAGAACTGAAATACCTTATACACTATTCCTCATACATTTATTAATTATGTTTACCTCTTGTAATCTTCCGTTGTCGTTGGTGAGAAAAGCAGCTTTTAAAACGTTTTGGCGACAATACGTTCCAAAGTACCCATTACCCTCACAAACACAATTACAGAATCATTTGCCGCGAATGAAAGAGATGCTAGAAAATGTGTGTAAACGTGATTTGTGTTCCAAAAAAATATGGATTGCCGTGGATGAGACGACCGATATAAAGAAAAACAGTATTGTGAATGTAATAGCTCGCGTTTTATCTAGCGAGAACACAGCATCTCGATATTTGTTAGCTTGCAAACGTGTTCAACAATGTACCGCGGAAAATATTAAAAAAGTGATAATGAACGCTTTGAAAAAATTTAAAATTGCCCAAGATCAAGTTGTCATGATTGTGACAGATAGTGCAGCAACGATGTTAAGTGTTGGGCGATCCTTAAAACATATATTTCCTAACTTAATACATATAACCTGCGTGCTGCATGCTTTGCATTTAGTTGGTGAAGTTGTTCGATAACATTACGAAAACGTTGATCGGATGATTGGAAGTACTAAAGCAGTGTTTCGTAAATCTCCTAAACGTTTAAAAGAATTTCGTAAATTTTGTCCAGGTATTCCAGAACCTCCTGAACCAATTTTAACGCGATGGGGTATTTGGCTAACAGCAGCTTCTTACTATTTGATCCATTTTCAACAAATTCAATCAGTTATAATGCGATTTAATCGGAATGAATCCAAAACAATTAGAGAAAGTCAAAGAGAATTACAAATTCCTCAACTTTTAGAAGATTTACACAACAATATGTACCAATTATACAGTATTACTAGATGCCATCAGAAAACTACAATGTACTGAATTGTCATTGCAGGAATCATTAGACATAGTGGAGAGTGTAAAAAATAAATTACACACATTAAATGATACGCCAGGATTATGCGCTAGTTAAAAGTTGGCAGATGTTTTAAGGAAAAATCCCGATTTTAATACTTTAGAGGCCGGTTATAATAAGTGTAAGAATAGTGAACTTTTAAGTGATTTTGAAAAACAGTTTCTACATGCAAATGTAACTTCCTTAGATGTGGAGAGATCGTTTTCTATGTATAAGAATATTTTTTCTTGTCGACGCACAAGATTTAAAGAAGTAACTGTGGAAACATATGCAATGATGCAAGTTTACAGTAGTTCACATCCTGATGTCTCTAATTTGTTGAATAATTATCAACTAAGTTTTTTATGAATTTTTCGTATTCTTATATTAACCCGTAATACCGACGCCTATGCGAGTCCGCAAGTTTACTCTAGTTACTAGTGTTTCTCCGGCACATCAATACAAACAACTAACTTTTTGAGCACTCAAAACGTCGTTTCGACTGGTCATCCGCCGTATGGTCCTCATTTAGTGCCTAACGACTTTTTGTTCCCACACGTGAAGAACAAACTGTGTGGACAACGATTTTCGACGCCGGAAAAGGCATTTAACCCCTTCATGCCGGTGATGCATCGGTGATGCTTACGTAGGCATCATGCTAAAATTCGGTGATACTAGCTTAAGCATCGCTTCAAATGCATTTTGGTGTGTCCGTATATTGCCTACCAATTGTCTGATAGGGCTAAACCACACCCACAACACGCTTATAATTGGGCAAGAGGTGATCGACTGTTTCAACACGTCATTCTCACGCCACACAAGAACAGTACTACACAAGAATCAGTTTGATTTTATAATTCGAGGAGAATGTCGCATTCTTCCGACGATGAAAGTTCAGACGACAATTATAATTATGAATTATCAGATAATGACTCAAGTGAAAAGGAAGACTTCTCCACAACCGACGAGGAAGTAGAGGATGAACCTCTTCAGTTCGGAGATTGGACGGTCATTTCTGATCCATTTGACGATCAAAAACGCACCGATTTTCCTAAATGTGCACCCCCGTATGTAAATTTTCACCCTGCAATTGATTTGGATTCAGCGAAATCCATGAGGGAGTGCTTTGAAATGTTTCTTTCACAAAAAATTGTCAGACATCTATGTGATTGGACCAATGATCGTGCTATAATATTTTTTGAAGCAAAGAATTATTACACCTTGAAAATTTACGGTTTATATTGGAAAGAGGTGACCGTGGATGAAATGTACATTTTTATTGCACTTGCTTTGCTGATGGGACTAAGTCATCTTCCCAAGATGCACGACTATTGGAGAAAAGCATTTATATCAGAAGGTCCACCAGTATTTTTTCGAAAAGTAATGAGTAGAGACAGGTACGTTTTTTTACTATTTATGATTACACTAGAAGTAGCTATTACAATTTTTAGGTATTTTTCGATTCTTAAGTTTCTGAGATTCAGTTCTTCGCGTATTGCCCGAATAATAATATTTTTTGCATATTTGCGGGAAAATACAACTTCGCTAGTCCATATAGGTGAGACATGTGCAATAGATGAATGCTTGATGTTATACAAAGGTCAATTGCATTTCAAATAATTCATCAAAACTAAGAGATCAAGATTTGGTATAAAATTATTCTGTTTATGTCCAAGTGATTCGAATATGAGAGGTTACACTTATAATTTCGTGAAGTAGTCTTAGATAATTGGTACTTATCTGTGCGTTTGGCACAATTCTTACTAACCAAGAATACTTTTGTCACGGGAACAATAATGTAAAAAGGGGAGTCCCAAAGGAACTTACTACACTTCCTCTTGAAAAATATCAATCTTGCTTTATCCGCAACAAAGATGATTGTACGATTTAGAAACAAGAGAGATGCTTATCTCTTGAATACAAAATTTACAGCAAATTTCGCAGAAAAGACCAGATATGACACGTCCTCCAAACATAAGATACCATACAAAAAAACCAGAACATATCGAACATTACAATAGAAACATGGGTGCAGTAGATGCAGTAGATCAAGATATCGAACCATATAATGCTGCACGAAAGAACTACACATGGTTCAAGAAAGTAGGAATCCATATGATCCAAAGGATGATACTGAACTCGAAAGTTGTATACGAAAACAGCATTCACAAGACGATACCGTTTGGAGATTTTATAGAAAAGCTGTGACGAGTTATTGGCAAACTACAACCCGCATTATTGTGAATTACGGGATTTATACAACGGAACACAAAAGAATAAGAGCGAAGATACAGAAACGCGACCATCGCTTGATCAGGCTTTCGAAAGATCAACAAAAAAAAACGCGGTGTTACAGTTTGCTACAATGTGTATAAAAATAAAAACAAGTACAAGTCAATTCTAAAACGGCATGCAGTAAAATACAATTTGCTTTTGATTTTTGGTTTGTGGTGTCAATTTACGTAATAACTGTTTCGCCACACAGTGGCTTCTTGAAGTTTATTAAATGAATCAATTCCTAATTTATTGCGTAAACTTATTTCATACAACTTATCCAGACCTGCGTAGGTATTTCTCTAAGGGTATCTATAACTGGATAAAGTTCGTTCATTAAATGTTCTTCCTGATTGTCGAACATGAACCCCCTAGAGCACCATGCTTCAGTATGTAATACCCACTTGATGTTCTTAATTCAGATTTCTTCTTATTTTTTAATCTACTTTGAGAGTGTATTACTAATTCTGGTATTACGTCTTTAACGAAATTGTTTACTGGTATTATCTTCCTTTATTATTGAATGGATGTCTGCAATAATCTTACTGTTCAACCTTCTACAGACAATTTTTCTAATAATTTGATGATGATAGTTGTTATTACTATTAGTAGGGATTGCAGCTTGAAGAAGAAATGGAAATACGTATACATCACTTACAATTTCTTTTATATTAGTTTCTTCAAAATTACCCTTTAACATGGGGATATTGACAAGTCTATGAATCATACTAAAATTCTATTCAGTTAAGGAATATTTTTTTAAAAAGCGGAAGAGATCGCGTTTGGATAGCTTTCATGAACATTTCGTTTGGCTTCGCAAGGTGGTTCGCAATGAAATGAGTAGCATCTATCAAAGGTTTCATTCGATTACAGAAGAGAGTATTGTTAGCAACTTTTGGCGGTATGTTCATCAAAACATCGGCAAATTTAGGATCCTTCTATGGAAGTCTCGAATCTAGATTAAATAGACGAAGCGTTTGCTACAGTCTTTTCTGAAGTTTATCAACAAAGTACTGCGATTCCTTCTGCCTTCACTGTTAATACTTCTAATAACTTTAGCATACTGCTATTGACTCATCAGGAAGTTTTTGCTGCTTTGGCTTGTATTAAGTCTGATGAAACAACAGTACATGATGGACTACCTAATTTTTTGTGAAAGATTGTTTTCCTATTTTATGTGAACTTCTAACGATAATTGTCACTTAGTAAGATCATTCCTATTTTCGAACATGCTTCAAGATTCTATATATCCAACCACCGTCCTATAAACATTCTGTTCGAAAGTATTTGAACACATGTTCGAAAGTATTTGAACACTTGTTGCATATTAAAGTGCATAATTTCTTTTTAAGCCTTACGTTTCTATACAACAGCATGGTTTCATGGGCAACAAGTCTACTACAACAAACTTAATAGAAATTATGCAATTTATTAGCAATATACTGCATAACCGTCAACAAGTTGATGTGGATTACATCGACTTTGCTAAAGCTTTTAACACTATTGATCACCGAATCTTGATTACGAAAATGTCTGCTATCGGATTTTCTCCATCAACAAGGGATTTAATATCATCTTACCTTGGGAATATATCTTGCTATTTTCTCTGTAACGGCAATAGCTCACATATGTTCGCAGCTTCCTCCGATATAGCACAAGGATCTAAAATATAACCGCTGGTCTTCAATATTTATATAAACAATGTATGTATTACCCCTGGATGATTATCAGGTGTTGGCATGCAGATGATTTAAAACTTTTCGCTGTTGTTTCATCTCCTTCTTACTGCCCTGGCTTACAAATACATTTTCCCGTTGTTGATAGATGGTGCACATACAACAAAATTAACTTCTTTTCTGTTCAGGCTGCAACAAGTAAAATTTATGCCAAAATAAATTTTGTTTGAATGCTAAAATAAAATATTGTATATTTTTTTGACATTGGTGTTTTTGTTTTTTCATTTTTTTTGCAAAAACTATCATCTTGTTATATAAACAAGTTAAATATGCGAGTATTATCGGTTCAAAGCTGAGTTGAGAAAACGCGCCAAATCCGTATATACGCCGGGTCCAGCTATTTACCGTCCGGCATGAAGGGGTTAATGCTTTCAAAGCCGATTCGCTATGGAAAAAATGATTTGAAAATTGGTTCCAACGTATGCAAAAATGTATCGATCACCACGGAGAATACCTTGAAAACAATAAAAAGGTTTCTAGCGAGCATTTGTTTTTATTAGTTTTTTGCAATAGATAAAGACAATCTTCATATCAGTACGCCAATTGTAGTTGCCTTGTGATTTACAATCACTACCACGATTATACGCTACTCTATTTAAGTTGTACGAATAAGGGAATCTCTTTAAAACTTGTACGCAATGCGTGTGTATGTATGGCATGGAGAAATGCATTAACTATCACATTATTAATTCATTTCATTTAAAGATACATGGCAGGGTCGGCAGAAAAGATACACTTATTAATAAAACATCGATTGTATGAATTATGTATAAATAGGTGGGTACGTATTTAATGTAAAGAGCTTCGTCATCTTATTTATGTCGTGTCCTTATAGGTAAGAGATAATTAAAAATTACTTTGAGCAAGGTTTTTCACATAAACCACTTTTTCCTCAATATCTAGAGCATTGATATAGTTGAGCTAATAAATAATATTTCCATATCAATATTATTTTTCTTTTGTGCAAGCTAAGAATAATGACGATTTTGTCATTGAATTTCCCTTTTTCAGTTATAACGTGCACACCTACATACTTGACTGAAATGAGGTTAGTCATGCGTAGTTTACAACAATTATAAATACCACCTACTCTCAAGCAAATGAAAATATAAATACAGAATTTAATAGCAAAGTAACTTTTATGTCGGGTATATTCTGAAGATACCCGGCTATAAATGTTGAGCATCTAATCTTATAACACTGCAACGCATTCAAAAGGTTAAAAAATAGCTCCTGAGATAATGATTTGAAGGAAACTGCTGATGAAGGCCAATTTTTGTTCTAATGGACACGACTTCTGACACAAATTTGATAATTTACATTTCATCCCCTCCCTTGTAATGCTTGAAAAAGAAGTAAGTTTACATAGGGTAGTTCGAAATTAGTGTAAGAATTTGACAAGTAACATCAATGATTTGCTTTGTGAAACGTTATATGGCATGTTTATTAGTAATTTTTGCAATAATCAAGACATAGAAATAGGGAACTTGATAAAAATGTTAAATAGCAAAAATATTACTACAAATCATAGGTATAATTTGTATGAAAGCATGTATCAGCAAAGAAACTTCTTTATTTTGTCTCAACTTAGGCATATTTCAGCTAATGCTAAAATTTGTATCTACGGGATGTCATCATTAGAGACCGGATTATATGTTCGAATTTTTACTAAAATATGTGCATATACATTGTCTTAAATATGGTATCGTTGGATTCGCCTTTCGATTATCCCTCCAGAAACGTTAAAGTATACAGGCTGTTCTATTTAAAATGAGAAAGTTAACGTCACTTCCGCTGACACCGGAAATACAATTGAGCTGCCGATGGCGGCAAAAGTTCACAAAAAACAGAAATCGAGCTATTTTTTCTAAAACCGCTAGCTTCGGTCATTCAAAAGTTAGCATACAGGGGCACTTTAGGTCCGCACTGTATAATACCCCAAAACTATAATTTTCAATGGTTACAATATGTATACAATATGTAAATACAGAGTGTTTTTTTAATACAATACGAAGAATTGAAAGTGTTTTTTTTTTATTTCGAAAAATATTCATAACAAATGCATAATGTTGTGTAACAGCTATCCTTTGAAACTTTACTTCTGAAGAAAAAGAATATTTACCTGTTCTTCTACTTAATAATAACAGAATTTCCCAAAATTCATGGGAGTCAAATGGTCTAATGTACAATCTTCCTAATAGCTTATAAATGTTAAACTAATATTTCCAATTAATGACAAAGGTACTTCACATATTAATTTAGATGCAGATCGCAGTACATCGTCAAAAACATGATATATTCGCAATCCCATTTACATAATAAATGTGACAAGTGGTGAAACAATAGTGAATTATTTATTGCACTTTCCGCTTGCTAAAATATCCATTGCACAAAAGGGGTTTGTCGAAACGTTATTCTCTTCCAATATAATAGTTTCAGTAGCAATAAATCGTATATTATAAATATGTGAATATTTAGTGATAAATTTTACTGGGTTGTGCCAATCAATATGAACAGAGTATTATACTCGGTAAAAACGATTTTGGTTACAAAACCTGTGTATATCTCTATAGAATACGGTGCAAATTCCAACGCGAAATCAGTAAATTAAAAAACAGAATCCAAAATTACAATTCATAAATTATATGCTCTAGCTAAATAATAATTTTATCCTGTTTATTACTGTATTATTTAGCGTAGGTATTCAATATTTTGTCTGTATATAACTTATTAAACTGTCGAGCAAAAATTACCACAAATTTATTTATTTACCAACACGTAGTTATACATGTAATTGAGTAACTTTCCAAACATAAAATTGATGAAAAGCATTATCGCTTTGTATTCGAAATAATTTGATAAATAAATACGTTAGCGCAAACTGTCGTAGTTACCGTTATTATTATTTTGTTGCAGATATTAATTCCGATTATTTAGACATGTCTTTCGGTAGATCACCAGGGACGCCCGGGATTCCGGGCTCGAACCAAAGGACGAAACGGATGAGAACGTCTTTTAAACACCACCAGCTAAGGACGATGAAATCGTACTTTGCCATAAATCACAACCCTGACGCGAAGGATCTGAAACAACTCTCACAAAAGACTGGACTACCAAAAAGGGTTTTACAAGTAAGTAAATCCATTCCTTTATTTACCATTTTATCGGCACCATTTGATAAATTATTTCTATTAATGTTTCTAATTCTAAAAGATCCTTAGTAATAAAATAACTCAGATTTTAATAGAATAAAAAAAGTAATTGTTCACAACAAACCTTGAAGCAAAAAAGCTGGTCGTAATGAAAATAGAGATCGAGATATCGTGAAGAACATACACTTTTGATTGTATTTATGAATATTTCTATTAAAATGCAAGCTACTTGCATTATGTCTCCGTAACCATTCATCATCTACTACAAAGTCTGATCCTACTTGTTATTGTTTCTCAAAGAAGAGGGAACACTCAATAACTTTAATATCTTGAAATTTACAAAAGGATGATTAAATATATTTTTTTTGTTGAGATCATGCGTCCCATTTGGCAGTACTTTAGTAGGTAAGCTATCTGTGTACGGGGCCACTTTATTCGAGCTTTTAATCTAGCTTTTAATTGAGCTTTGATTAGCGGCTCGCGCTTTTAATCCGCGGGTAATTTCGGGGAATCGAAGTTTGATTAGCGGCTCGTGCTTTTAATCTGCGGGTAATTTCGCGACTATTTCAAGGCCGTTGAACAGCTTCTGAACGCTTTTGAACGGCTCTGAACGGCTTTTGAACGGCTCCTGAACAGCTTTTGAACGGCTTTTGAACGGTTATTGAACAGCTTTTGAACGGCTTCTGAACAGCGTTTGAACGGCTTCTGAACAGCTTTTGAACGGCTTTTGAACAGCTTTTGAACAGCTTCTGAACGGCTTTTGAACGGTTCCCGAACGGGTCTCCGTTCCATGCCTATATCTCTTGGCACTAAGTGGCGCCAGGACTTTATTTCCGGGTGTGATAAGTTACGGGTGTGATACGTTCCTAGTGTGATACGTTTCGGGTGTGATATACCGTATGGAAGCTATTGTTTGTGGAGGTGACTCATGTTTCAAATATGTTTGTGGGTCAGATAGGTAGTAGGGAGGGGGTCACCTGGGCATGAGAAAAAAACCGGAAGTAGGCGGCGAATTCCAGGAAGCGGCTCCTTTGGATAGTAGGTAGGCTATGCGGGTACGGGGAAGCGTGTGACCTTCATTATCTATTTACGATCCCACTCAGGTGAGCCCCTACCTACTACCTATCTGACCCCCAAACACATTTGAAACATGAATCGCCTCCACAAACAATAGTTTCCATACGGAATATCACACCCGAAACGTATCACACTCGGAACGTATCACACCCGAAACGTATCACACCCGGAAATAAATTTCTGGCGCCCCATAGTGCCAAGAGATATAGTCATTGAACGGATACCCGTTCGGGAGCCGTTCAAAAGCCGTTCAGAAGCTGTTCAAAAGCTGTTCAGAAACCGTTCAAAAGCTGTTCAGAAGCCGTTCAAAAGCTGTTCAATAACCGTTCAAAAGCCGTTCAGAAGCCGTTCAAGAGCTGTTCAGAAGCCGTTCAAAAGCTGTTCAGAAGCCGTTCAAAAGCCATTCAGAAGATGTTCAACGACCTTGAAATAGTCGCGAAATTACCCGCGGATTAAAAGCACGAGCCGCTAATCAAACTTCGATTCCCCGAAATTACCCGCGGATTGAAAGCGCGAGCCGCTAATCAAAGCTCGATTAAAAGCTCGATTAAAGTGGCCCCGTACACAGATAGCTTACCTACTTACTTTCAAATATTTTCTTCCATTTGCGGTTCGAATTTCTAAGTGATTAGTACTTTTACGAATGCCATTAGCTTGTAAGTTAACCTTGCATTGATTGACGAATGGTGTACACGGAACAAGATCTTCGTAGATGTTGTCAAATGCTCAGTGGTTTCATACACAAGATCTTCAAATCCCGTACAGTTTCCTTATTACACAACCCATCTCAGGGAAAACCAAACTGAATATCCTAGGAGTTTTGTTTTATGCCTAGTTGAACATTATTGAGCACATTTGAAGCATGTGTCTATCAGCGACAAGAACTTTTGACTTTGTGTGTGTAAGATCATGCCGTAATTTTAATAACTATGCTGTCAATAAAATTTTGTATTTCACTCTGGTTCAAAGCAAATTGTAGTATACTTCATTGGTATGGTATCCCTATTACACAAGCCAGCAACTTGTGATCGAGAATGTGCAAAAGCGGTTTTTAAAATACCTATCGTGTAGTTTCTCGTATGTATTCCTTGCGGGGTTAAGACTGCATGACTAGCCCTTCTACAACATGAAGTGGAACCATTCTCTGAACGTAGAAAGAAATATAATGCCAAGTTTCTGCGTGGGTTACTAACAAACAAAATTGACTCACCATCGTTACTGCCGCAGGTGGGGTTCAATGTACCATGACATAACACTAAGTCGTATAAGTTAATTAACATCCCTAGAGCAAACACAAATATACTTTATAAAGCTCCTTACTTTACTTTAAATTTTTTACTTATATATTTATTCTATTTTTTCTGAAGAAAAGTTATGTCAAGTTATTAGTAGAGCCCGGTAACTGGAGAACAATCGCAGCGGCGGTGTGACTGTATTTAGGTGGGCGGGGAGGGCAAAAATATTTTCAGTATTTTTGTTAGGTCATTAACTCATTGACCGAACGGAGAAGCTACCGCTGCATATTGCAGTTAAAATATTAAAACCAAGTGGATCGACACCTCCGTATTTAATAGCCAATACAAGACTTCAATCGTGTACTGGTAAAACGAATAAAAACGCAGTATTATAGCCACTTTACAAAAGCTCGAAATTTCGGCAACCCAACTGTTAATTGACTTAATCTGATTGACAGCGGATTAGCTATGTTTCGTGCTGACCACTTGCTTAATCCTACTTTTCCTAATTTGTTACATGTAGCATGTGTGCGTGACATCTCGTAGCCGAAACTGTTCGACACTGCTATCCAGATGTAAATGAACTATGTAATAGCACATTTACTTAATAAGTTGTCGCTTGTTCTCTGGTATTAGTTGACTTGGAGCTGGTGTTTACATTCGTTTTCTCTTTACTTCGCAATTGGGTTACAATACTTTGCTATATTTAATGCATTTCATCATAATTATCATATTATACATTTGTTATAGCATTTAACGTTACTAGCATGGTAAAAGGGTTTTTACTGGCGGACAGAAGGATATGACTGGTGAGTCGAAGGCGAGCCAGTCACCTTCTACTGGTTCTACTGGCTCCAGAAGGTGACTGGGTCATATCCTTCCGTCCGTCAGAAAAAAAAACCCTTTTACCATGCTACTAACGTTGCTAGTAACTGGCCAGCCAGTTAAGAGACATTTTCAAGGTGAATACAGTGACTTGATAAATTGATGTTTATAAGTGAGGAACAAAAAAATATATTTCTAACATGCTTTATATATTTTTCTTTGCCCAAAATGAATGATGACTAGAGCCCGGTAACTGGCGAGCAATCGCAGCGGCGGTGTGACTGTGTTTAGGTGGGCGGGGAGGGCTGGTCAATTATGATACGACACGACAAATCATCATCACTCAGTTCAGTTTAGCATTGGATACCAGATAGGGCGTGTTGATTTTATTGATATAGACGTAGTTATTAATTGTAGTTATTATTTAGTGTAGTGCGTTTTGATTTTATTAATACAGACGTAGTTATTAATTGTAGTTTTTGGTGAACATGTCGAAGGCTAAAAAACCACCCTTTCAAGACATAGTAAATAAGTTTATTTCTGACTTTCCCGATTTGTTTTACAACGGGAGTAAGATAGTTTGTAAAGTGTGCAAAATACATTTGATGTCAAATAAGAAATGGAACTGTACAAGACACGTAAATTCCGCACAGCATAGAGAACGAAAATTGGGCATGCCACCGAGAAGTGCATTTTTTTTATGTAATTCTTATGTTGATAAACTGTAATTTGCCACTAGGCTGCTCGATAAACCACCGTTTAAGGACTTTTGGGACAAATACAATCCCGAGTTGCGGTTGCCAACGGAGAAAACGGCACGTAAGCATGTTGCATTTGTACGCGATGACATGGAAGAGAAAATGAAACGCATATTGAGAAAACAGTTTCTTTGGTTACGTGTTGACGAGACAACAAACTGCAAAAAAATTCAATTGTAAGTATTATACGCATACTAGACCCTAGTAAACCTACATTAGCACTGTTACTAGCTAGCCGAAGACTAGAAGAGTGTACTTCTGCAGCAATTACGAAGACTGTACTTAGTGGGTTGGAAAAATTTCAAATTTCAAAAGATAAAGTGTTGATGTTTATGAGCGATGGCGCAGCGATGCGTTCGGTAGGCCATGTTACGTGTAAAGTGCATGCTTTACATCTTGTGGCAGAAACCATTCGACAATGCTCTCCCGAGGTAGATGCATTTATAGCAAGCACAAAAAAAGTATTTTTGAAATCTTCTAAACGCCTACGATCATTTCACACAGAGTGTCTTGTTATTCGTCAACCACCGGAGCCAATTCTTACACGTTGGGGAACATAGTTGCAGGCAGCTTTTTATTATGCTGAACATTTCAAACTAGTAAAAGCTGTTGTTGCACAATTCAATCCTGCCGAGGCTGCAGCTATTAAGGAGAGCCAGTCGAAATTTCAAGATATTTCCGTTGAAACAGATTTAAAAAATATTCGTAGCTACTATAAAGGATTAGCTGATGCAATAGGCCAATTACAAAATAGATCGTTATCATTATTGGAGTCGCTGCAAATTATGGACGGAGTGTATACACAGCTAGTGACTATACATGACGCAAAATATAATCGCGTTTCAGAAAAGTTCGAGAGTGTGCTACAGAAAGATCTCGATTTTAGCACACTAAAACAAATTTGTGATGGTGTATCGAATAATCCACTGACTAGGTATAAGAAGTAATTTAATCATGCATGTATAACATCGGTAGATGTTGAACGCTCTTTTTAAAAATATAAACTCATTTTCTCACCACGGCTCACCGAGACAACTGTGGAAACATATCTAATGCTGTCAACTTTTTGCCACTCCATATGCTGTTAACACTGATAATGCTGTTTAAAAGGGTGCGTGTTTCACTACTTTTCACATATTATAATTGTGTATTAGTTGTTTTTTTCTATTTTTTTACTATTGTTTTTGTGTACTAGGCAGGTGCGGCTATGGCACTGCTCCCTGTTACCGGGCTCTAGTTATTAGGTTTAGTGTTTATAAGAATATTTTTGCCTTATATCTTAAAAATATATACTACATTTTGCTTCTGAATATAATATGTTGTCCTCTAAATAGTTTGTACTGTTGGGCAAATAGAAGAATGTTATTATTATTATTACTATTATTATTATTATTGCTTAAACAAGTAATCAGCCTGTGGTAGTTTGAAGAAGAATGGAGTTTTTGTTTTATTCATTGACTCAATATTTCGCTCTTCATTTAGAACTTCATCAGGAGTAACTACAATTATGAAAAATGGTTACTAATAAAATACATCTACCAAAATTGTTTTAATTACAATACAGATAATTGAAAACAACAAATCTGATCTTCGATTAATCATTACAATAAAATAAAAAAAAAAATTTTACATTTTAAAATAATTACAAAGCAAAATTTTCACATTATTTAACGGGAGGATAGAAATAATTAAAATAACAACATGTGTGTTTCGCATATTTATTTTGTTGTTGCTACAAAGCTTAGGCGAAACTAATAAGGGATTCTAAAGACGAAAATAAAAACAGATTCTGATGAAATAAAGGAAAAGAAAAATAAACACTCTAGAACAGTGGTTCTCAATATATGGGTCGCGACCCCCCGGGGGGTCGCGTTAAAGAACTGAAGGGGTCGCGTTAAAGAACTGAAGGGGTCGCGAGAGGATTTCCAAAATAAAAGAAAACGCCTTACTAAGACATTTAATTCCATCTTTCGAAACGTAAATGAAAATACAAAAAAATAATGCTTTAACACTTAACTAACCTAGGTTTAATCGTATATTCAGGAACATAAACTTGACTACTCGTGCACCTTGTGGAACATATACGAAAACATTAACACTTTTATACATAAAAAAATTACAAAGTAAAAGAATCTTAATGCGATGTATGTGCTTGTTTTTCAAAAACTAGCATCTCAAATCTGGGCTCTATATTTGATACACACACAACGATATTATTTTCAAGTTCGAGACGATTTTTCACTTTTGTTTGACAGTCATAGACGAGAAACTGAACTCGTTTAAATATGATGTGGCAAATGGAATCAAACACTTTACACAAATTCTAGTTTTAACATTGCATCACTTGATATTTCAATAAGTTGTTGCTTTATGTTTGTTGCAACCTCAGCGTGCTGAAAAGAATTGTCTAAAAACGGATTCAGTATCCATCTGTAATTATCATAACTGTTTTGAATTTCTTTGGGGAAATAGTCGCAGAGATGTTGCTTCATGTTGCGTAAACTGATTTGCATATCTACAAAAACATGCTCAGAATTTATCGTACTATACTTAGTTCAATCTTCCATGAGTTCTTGAATGCACTGGAATCAATTAAACTTCTTTTTCCCAATTGAAGTCGTCCATAAATCAAGTTTTTTTATAAATCCGTTAATTTTATCTGTGGCTGTTATTATATTAACACCGCAGTCTTGCAAGCTATTATTCAAAATATTTAAATGTTCGAAAATATCAGCAAGGAAAGCAAGTCCAAGAAGCCAAAGAGGACTGGAAAATAGGTTCTCATATTCTGATGTTTCATCATGCAAGTACATCAAAAGATTTTAACTGGAAAATTCTTTTCAAGACGTTACCCCTCGAAAGCGATCCTACTTCTGTGTGATAAAAAAGATTTACATATGAGGAACCCATGTCTTCACAATGTTTTCTAAAAATACGAGCCTGTAACGCTATTCCGTTGATGGCATTCACAACCTTAATAACACCTTTCATAACACAATCCATTTTAGGAGGTAAAGATTTTGACGCAAAAACTCGATGTAAAAAACAGTGTACCCATGTAGCATTTGGCATTACTTCTTGTAATTTGACAATAAGACCAGATCGATATTCTGCCTTGGCGTCTTCGGTGCATATAGCAACGCATTTCGACCAGTCAATATTGTACTTACCAGTGCTTTGCATAAAAGTGTCAAATAAACATTTTTGGGTCGTATTGGTCTCTAATGGCGTACAAAATAAGATATCTTCTGTAATACCATTTTTCGTATCGTATCTTACGAATGCTACAAACTGAGCACAGTTAGAAATATTTGTAGATTCGTCCATCTGTAGGGAGAAGTACGTGCACTTCTTAATATTTTCAACAATTTGTGTTCGAATATCTTCTGCCATGTCACTTCTTCTTCTTTGGATAGTACCGTTGGACAGCGGTATTGTTTTCAACTTTGCAGCCTCTTTTTCACCAACCATTATTTGCACCATTTCAACAGCTATTGAGTGGTTGTTGATGTAAAAGTGGCTTGCTCCTTGTGCAGGGAGTTTAGCTTTCTTTCAAAAAATTCCACGGGCTTCTCTTTTTTGTCTGGATGTTTACTATTTAAATGTCAAAGTAGCTTTGGTGGCTCCATACTTTCTTTTGACAAGACTTCTCCACATACAACACACTGTGGTTTATTGGAAATAACGGAAAAACCATATTTAAGATATTCATCGTTGTACATTTTTCTTTTTATATTTGTCACTTTCAGACGTAGATTATTGTAATGATCTTTTAAAAAATGTATCCATATTTAACAAAGCAATAAATTTCAAAATAACCGATATTGCACTCAGTAGATAACAACATAGCACACAAGTTGGAAATGGTGCCTCGTCGCGCTTCGCTGCTTATATAAAGCCAATCTGAAACTTCCAGAAAGCTCCAGTGCCATCTAGCACTCTCTCGAATATGGTGGAAACTTCCGTAAAACGCGAAGAACAAAGAAGAAATTGTGTTACTTGGTGATAGATGGCGCAGGTAGCAGACAGTCGCTAGAAATGTTGGTAAACATAAAGTTTAAATCTTTCTTTTTTACATTGGCTGATCTTTTTAACATGGATTTTCAAATATAATTATATGTTCAAATATATGTCAAAACAGAAAGATTTTTATATTTTTAAACTTGGTGCTTTACGACTAGGAGAAAAATGCCAGTAACAGTGGCGTAACTCCTAACAGTCGCCGTTTTATGGTGAGGGGGTCTCGAACAAAATTCTTGCCTTAAGGAGGGCCCTTTGAAAAAAAAGTTTGAAAACCACTGCTCTTGAAATTCTTACTAAGGTCGCCCGCACATAATGCAGTCTACCTCGTAACTAATCACATCAGTAACCGTCGTGAGTCGTCAACTGCCGCTAACCCTTCCGCTTGTAGTGAATCACCCATTCGCGTTTATCGTTGTGGCATGTACGCTTTTTCGAATAGCTAGATATTCTTTCCTTATGTGTATGTTATTTAATTGATTAATATCCGGCTAGAAATTGACTATATGATTTTTCTGGATACATTTCAAGGGAAGGTCTGTTCTTGCAGTTACTCCCAAAATCTAAAATTTGAACGCTATCAAAATCAAAATGGTGATCGTTTTCCTGTGTATGATCAGCTAAAGCACAAGACCTACCGCCCAAACGACAATCTTGTGTTGACCTATGCGATGTTAAAGCCGTTATGTTGTTTGATCTATATAACAGCCTTGATAACCCAAGCACGGCACCTTATAAATGACGTAATTACTAAAGTTCGACAAACGAGTGCAACGTCAGAGGCATATCGCGCAAAAGTAGGTACGTGAGATACCAGTAGTATTTTATCGCAATGGACATCAAAGCGTCAATAAAAGGTAAGAATATATTATTTTTTAATAATACTGTATCTCACGTACCTACTTTTGCGCGATACGCCTCTGACGTTGCACTCGTTTGTTGAACCTTAGTAATTACTAAATTGAAATGTTATATTTGGTTATACATATGTGATTGAATGGTTCGAAAATCTGAACAATCCGTTTAGTTAAGTTGTCTACAAATGGTAGTTTCTTGTATTTCAAAAGTACATTGGTATGATCTATGGGGCCATCATAATAATTGGAATTGTATATTAATTTGTTAAGGATACGTTTGGGGTTATCCTTTGTTGGCAAACACAAAAAGTTTTCTTAAGTTGTTTTGCAAAAAATTATCGTGTGAGATGTGAGTTACACGATTTTTCATTGCTATTACTTTATTGAATTTTTAATTTTCTGGGTGATTACAATGGTAATTCAAAAATCTTCCTGATGCTGTTGGTTTTTGATACCAATCTGTAATTATCGTTCCATCGTGAGTTCTAATTAACTTAGTATCAAGAAATGGTATGCTTTTATGTTGTTTTGTTTTTTTTAATAATTGGCAACTCAGGATCATAGCCCATCTGCCTCAATGTTGTATGTAAGGGATCGACTTTGCAAAACTTGAGGTGTCAATAGGGATACACATTTCACATCCAGGGGCCTATCGGGATGACTAACAACTGAAACATCACAAGTAAACCGCCAACGGACTATAGGTTTACCCACACAGGTAGTCGAGGGTAGTCTTACAAAGCCGATCTCAAACGTTTACCCTCATTCTACTAAGTACAGTAACTATAAGGTCGAATATAGTTTTTGAATTAGAATACATTAAGGTAACTACACTTGTTGGTAAATGAACTCCATTGGAAACTAACTGGTATACGAACTCGTCTAGGATTCCTTTGTGTAGACCACAGTTATATAATATATGATTAAGGTCAGCCACTTCACTACCGCACTGACAAGTTGGCGACTCTTTTATGCCCAATCCATATAGATGTGCTGGGTATTGGCCGTGCCCGAATTTAATACGAGCAATTGTAGTACGGTAACATCTAGAGATGCTAGAGATGCCATATGAATAATACCACGGCATGCTATCGACTGCTGGATGAATGTAGGCGTACTGAGTCATTTTGGTGGTATACGCTTTATGCTAAGAGTGTTCCTAAGCACAATGTCGTATTTCCTCGTCTATTACATTTAGAAATTCCCTACTGCTCAAGATAGGCTTATACAGAATACCATCACTACAGCTTCTTTTGTCAAGACTGTCTACCTTTTTGTTAAATACATTGCCTGCATGGCCTTTAACCCAATAAAACTTCGTATTCACACTTTCCTTGTCTAGCGCAACCGTCAATGTGAAAATATCTGCAATTATAGGGTTAGTAGTAGGAGACACTGTATAACTAGAGAGAGATCAGAAAATATAGCAATGCATTTAGATTTCGTTTTAGCACCGTAGCGTAGTACCTCCAGAATTGCAATTGCTTCAGCAGTAAAGATAGATGCATCAGTGTCCAATCTAACCAACTTTTGATATCCGTCATTGACTGAGTAGATAGCGCATCCTCAGCCATCACTACTTTTGGATCCATCGATGAAAATGATTAAATCTTGCCTGTGTCGCGCCAAAATCTCTGTACAAATCTGGCTATCCTGCTCTTGGAATCCAATGTAAGGTGGAATGCAAATATTAGATGGCTGTATGGATTCAAAAAATTTTATATTTATATCTGTAGTGCTATTGTATGAACGTTGTTCGAATTTGGCGACATATCGAAAAGCTTTTTTATGTTGTTATATCTCAACAGTAAACTGAAGATGTTGGTTAAATGAGTTACTAACGGCGTTTTCACAATTGTAGTGTATACTCCTGATGAAGTTCCAAATAAAGTGCGAAATTATAAGCTAGTGAAGAAAGGAGACTCCTTCTTTCTTTAAACCACCACAGACCGATTACCTGTTTAAATAATTATTTATTTCCTGACGTACGATTGTAGTACTTTTATTCTTATTATTATTATTTTATTATTATTACTATTATTATTACTGTTACACAGCGACACAGTGTCAGGCATCAATAATCCCCACATTACCTCATATTTCGGTGTTTTCAATAAAGCGGATTTATTTTGTGAAGATGATGTAAAAAACCCATATGTTCTTATCCGATTTTCATTTGTTTTCATTTTAAAATACTGCAACCGATATTAAAGAAAGACATGAAGGGATCAGCAGAACAGGCGCCCTTCGTAGACGAAGCATGGAGGTCAATGGCGGTATTTTTGAACATTTATTGAAAGAACTTTATGATTAAAAAAATTGTAACGTATTAAATTTCGTTTATTTGTAATTACACTGTAACTTGAAAACAAACGAAAATCGGATAAGATCGTATGAGTTTTTTACATTATTTTCACGCGTGCAATACATTCCTTGAGTTTGGTTCATTGCCCCCGACTCACCCTGTACACCTATAGCTTTATTAATTAACTGTTTATTTCTAGCGCCATAAACAATAACATAGTAATGTCACGTTAGAGATCCGTAATCTTTTAGAGTTTGTCGTCACGCACTGGACCAAAATACAACACAAAAATCCTTCTTGATTTTGTATTTACGAGTGTATGAGTGTATACCCATAACTCCATTTCGTTTTACGTTGCATACAACACGAAGATGCGGTATCCGATTCTCTTTTAGGTATTAGGAATCAATTACATGCGTGCACATGCACAAATATGAAATACGGATTCGACATGGATACATCGGCACACTGCAACAAATCACACAAACGGCTCGGTCCGCTGAATTATTGAAGTTGTAGGATCGTTCATAAGACCCGAGGCTTTAACGAGATCCAAGACAAACAACCTCACTCGACTGAAAGATTTTAATAGGCCCAGTTTTTAACGCTAGAGGCTTCACTCCCGGTCGGATGGAGCGATTGTTTATCAATGAAAAAGAGCTGAATTTGCACTTTGAAATGTTTACTCGCCCCATGTTCAAATTAGACTCCTTGTTTGCACAATCCTTTTGTTCAATTCAGTAGTCCTTTACTTCGTTCGGTTTTTTTTCTTCATCATTTTATATTTTCACTACGCGCGCTCGCTTTTAAAATTATCTGCGCCCGAGACGAAGATGATTATGTCTTTTCGGTAACATTTCGCTTTTTTAAATAAGTGACTGGTGAAATACATCTTTCAACCATATTTTGTGAGATAATCAACCTCAAAGACGCATTTCCTTAACTTCAACGTTGGGATGATTGCTAATGCACTTTTACTGCATTGTACAGTCGACGTAAACCTGCTTTTATTGGTCCGCAGGGTGAGTAACTGACAGAACCAACTCAACCAGGTTTTAACAGAGTTCATTCTAAGGAAAAAAATTCTGCTAACCTACGCATAATGTGTGTGGATAGTTTTGGAGCCACAAGAACATGAAGTTTTATAGTACAAATACATAATAAATAAGAAGCCTGAAGTGAACTAATACGAAATCTGCTAAATAAGACATGGCATGCGAAAATTATTTTATTAAGTTAGATTATTAGGTTGAATTTCATTAAACAAAACAAGGAAACAAAGCTTCCCCACTCCTTCGTTCGCATTGCCACATTTTAGCATTAGAGTGCTAATACTTCTATCAGATTTTCCTATATCTCCATAAATTAAAATAATAGAAAGTTTTTCATATTGATTAGAAAACTGTTGCGTATGACGGGGCTTTAAGTCTTTCGTATTAAATGAAGACCATGGCCATTGAATTAGGACCACTTAAAACTATTATGATTTTGGTGTAAACTTAAAAAGACAAGTACAATTTGGACATATATTCATTAATATTTGCTTGTTCGTCCTCTGTGTTTTATTATTTTCTCAATCCTTTTTGGTATACTGCCAATGCAGTTTTTTGTTTTTTTTTAATTTCGTCGCTATTATGCCATTCATGTTCAATATGTTGTTGTAATTCTTCCTTTGTAGTTGAGTTTCGTGTACTTACGATGCTTTTCAAGACATTCCACACATTTTTAATTGGGTTTTTGTCTGGTGAATCGCCTGGCCATCGTAGTACACGCAACTGTTTAGATTCACGGTATCGCATTACACTTTTCGCTTTATAACACGGGGCATTGCATAAAAGTATATGGTCCTTGAATCGGATCCAATGAACCAATATAAGGTACTAAATAGTTTTGTAAAACTTTTCTATATTGTTTTTGTTCCATTGTGCCGTTAACGAAATATAGTAGTCTCGGTCCTTCTGTCGTAATACGCGATCAAACCATTACAGATGGGGGGTGTTTAATAGATTTGATCGTACATGCTTTTTTACAACGCTCTGAAAGACGTCGACGAACAGATTGGCTTCTCTACTTTAGCACTCCTAGTCATGATTCGTCGCTATAAATAATCTAGGAAAAAGTAGGATGTAGAGAACTATTAAGTGACCTCTGAGAATGAATTTGACCGAAAACACAGATGGTAAATGAAATTTACCTTTACTCAATCTTCAACTGTATATTTTTTATGTTCTTTAGCCCATTGAAATCGTGTCATTTTCATTTTAAATGTTAGTCTTGGCTTCTTTGCATTTCAAGCCTGCTTCATGAGAACGTCTACGGACTGTTCGGGCTGATATTTGTATACCTTCTCAACTAAGAATTTTATAAACACCTTTAGTGGATAAAAACGATAGCCACTTTTACTATACGACGATCATCTGTTACAGTTGTTTTTCGTTTGCCGGTACAGCATGTAATTAATGTCGCGATTCTCAGAACAGTTTGATGTGATACATCCTCCTTTTGTGCAACTTCACGTTGAGAGAACCCTCCCGTCTCTAGAAGAGCAGAAATTCGTGTTTCTTTCTCTGTGTTTATATCCTTCTTCTTTCTCATAATGATAATAATTGACCGTGAAAATGGACGCACACAAATAAAATTAAAACTCTTTGAAATATAATTGAAAATGTGTATAATGTCTTGAAAAACATCGTGAATACACGAAACTATAAAGGAAGAATTACAACATATTGAAGATGTGTGGCATAATAGCCACGAAATTAAAAAAAAAATAAAAAGCTCCATTGGCAGTATGACAAAAAGGATTGAGGAAATAATAATACACAGAGGAGGAGCAAGCAAATATTAGTTAAAAATACATTCAAATTATACCTACTTGTAATTAAATAATAATATTGCCTATATTACCAACAGTTTAATTTTAATTTTACCACAAAATTATAATTTTTTAAGTGGTCCTAATTCGATGGCCAGGGACTGTATTATTGGAGGCATATTCTTTTAGTTTCTATAATAAACGTGCGATAGGTTAAAATTTGACAACGTTTTGTGTTTTGCATTTGTCCTATGGGTTTAAGTAAATTAGTTTAAGGTTGATAAAACGTGAGAACTGCTTCTCGAAGTTTTGCTAGCTGCATGCCTCTTTTTGAAAATACTCTCCTTTCTAAATGCCTACAATAGTGGAGATGAAGCCCCTGTTGAAAGGACACAGGTCTCTTTGCAAAATGGTTTGAAAATGCAGTTTTTTTAGTTGAAAAATGTTTAACTTGCTTAATATGTAGCCAACCCCAGTAACGTTCGTTTCTTGTGTTTTAATTTGTTGAAGTACTTGAAGCTGTCAACTTCAGATACTTGGTGAAGATGCTAGCCGCAGTAGCTAGCGGAATGTCGAGTAGCAGTTCTCACAGAGTACAGTCCTTTAGTCCAGGAAACACGACTACTAGTTTAAGGTAAAGCATCTCTCTACAACGTGAAGTTTGTTTGGACAAAAGAAGTTTTCATTACGCGTAGTTATACATTGAATCAAATTCAATTGTCAAGACAACAGATAAGATAGACATTGTCTGTGATACCAGCGTATTAAAAGTAACAATGAGAACAGATTCTAACGTTTTATTATATGGAAATATGAGGTGTAATAGATTTACATGCTACATGGGAATGGCAACACTAAGAAGGAATGCGAATTTTTTGACCAAACTTGGCAGGAACGTGTAACTATTCAAAGGTAGTAATTGATTATAATTATTTTCTGATAGACCAAGTGGTCATGGCATACCTGACACTACATGCAGTCTTTTCTGACATTAATGTCAGGTGTATTTTTTGCGAGTTTTGATTCAATTTTTGCCGTTTTCTTTTGTCATACATTTGTTTAAGGTGTTTTGAGGATTTGATTACGCCTAGAGTGCGGTAACGTAGAAATTACCGTAAGCTGAGCGAATTCGACGGAGGTCGAATTGTCGGCTTGCCAAGGTGGTTTTTCGTTCAGGAAAATTGCAAGTCGCCATAACTGGAACCAATCCACCATCATGCGCTGTTATTCATCATGGACTAGGGAGGGCCAAGGAAATCGCCGAAGGGGAACCTTGGCCGTCGCGATATTCAATTCTCTGTTGAAAGGCGTACACTGAGCTGTGGGAGTTACGGTATGGGTTGCTATAGCATATAGGAGTAGGTCTCAATTGGTGGCTCCGTGCCCAGCTTTACGTTGATGAGGTGATGGAACCCCATATTCTTCCATATCTTAAACAGCTCGAAGACCCACTTTTCCAGCAGGATAATACCCGTCCCTACGTAGCAAGGACTTCTCTAAACCGGTTCTTAAAGGCCCATGTCAATATCTTGCCATGGTCGCCCAGATCTCCCGACCTCTCACCAATCGAACACGTGTGGGACATTATGGAAAGAAAACTGAGGAACTTAGCGAATCGTCCGCAAACATTGGAAGCTCTCCGGCATCAATTGCACCTACTGGAATCAATGGCACGAAGAGTAAGGGAATGTGAAACTAACAGAGAAAATTGAATTGTATTAATCTCTTGTCCTTTTTATTTGAAATTATAATTAGTTATTACCTTTGAATGGTTACTCATTTCTGCCAAGTTTGGTCTAAAAGTTTGCACCTTCTCTTAGTATTGCAATTTCCATGTCATGTACTATACTCTCAATATAAGCTTACGGAAACAAAGTTCATGGAAACATATAAATTAAACTCTAAATCATTTTGCAGCAAGTGCATCATAAAAAGACAAGTTGGGAAAGAGGAACTTAAGAACATTACGAGGTTTGTTACATATTAAACAAGTTAAATATTTTTCAATTTAGAAACTTGCATTTTCAAACCATTTCGCAGAGACGTGTGTTTTTTAAAAGAGTGTTTATCCTCACTAAGGGTGTAAGCAATTATTGAGGAGAGTATCTTTGGAAAGAGGTATGTCGATGTAAAGGCAAATGCTGCTAAGAGTAAATTGGCAAACCGTTGATTTGGGTAACGATTTGAAATTATGGAGAATCTTATAGACTCACCATGTGCTATGAAGAGACAAAAACATTTAAGCTCTGAAACGCTAGGTAGTACCTAAAATAGTGCATAAATACGAACAAAACCGTATACTTGATGCAATAAGCAATAAACTGCGGAATACATAGAAACAATTCAGAAAACTTAAAGATTGAAATGGAGATATCAAAAAAGAAAATTCCTGAAAGCACTTTATTACAAAAGTAATGTATTTTCAATCTTATACATGGGACCATAAAATGTCTTACTTGTTAACTAAATTTCTGCATTGATGTTCAATTGATGTCACTGGAGCAAAAAATTAGTAAATATAATCACCGAGAAAAATTTGACGTTACAATATAGATAGGTGATGGTACATCCCCCAGCAGTAAAAATTGCAAAAAAATTGTGCTATGAAATAGGGGTAACTTTGACTTTACGTTGGTACTTACAGTCCCTTGCCATATTGCTTGAAACATGTCACAAATCAACCCTTTTACCTGGAAATTCCCATCCTATTATAGTGATATCCTTTCGCTTTGAATCCGATCGTTTATAGGGGGCTAGATTATTGTATCGATAAATAAAAATACCAGAGAAATGATATTTAGAAGAGTAAAGTACGTATATATAAATATTTCAGTTATCAACTTACATTTAGCGAGTTCACAGTTTAGAGAATGCATCGATATTTTTTAAAATATTTCGTCATAACCGTATAGAAGCTAAGTTGTTGAGTATAGTTAAGTGTTTTCTGTTAATTTATCGTTATTGCAAAGGTAAAATTGTTATTCTATCTCTCTCTTAATAATTAATTATTTGGAATTTAAAAAAAATTGAAATATTTGGGGTTTTTTTGTAGAAAATGCCCGGGAAAGATTTAACAAGTGAACAAAAAGCCGCTATACAAGCTCTTCTATAATCAAACAAACATTCACAACGAAAAATTGCAAAATTACAGAAAGTATCTCCTTCTTCAAAGTGCGGTCGGAAAAGGAAAACTTCGAAGAGATCTGACCGCGAAATTGTTCATCAGGCTTTGAGCAATAGATTTGCTACAATTAAAATGATTCAAAAAAATTCACAAGAGAGAGGAATAGAGATTTCGAGCAGAACTGTCAGGCGCCGATTGCGTGAAAATCGCCTAATGGGCCTGTAAAAAAGCCGCGTTTAACGGAAAAAATGAAATCTGGTCGTCTCAACTTTGCGAGAGAATATCGACATTTCACAGACGAGAATTGAAAAAAGGTGAATAACTTAACAACTTGATTTTTACTGGATTAATGTTTGCATTATTTAATAGGTTTTCTTTAGTGACGAGTGCTCGCTCTGAGTGTTAGTGCAGCGAGCACAATTTGTTCGTAGACGACCTAGCGATCGTCTCAGAGAGTCCACGGTTCTTCGAACTGTAAAACACCCTCCGCAGGTAATGATTTGGGGAGTGATTAGTGGAGACGAATCCGGCCCTTTTTATTTTGTAGAAGCCACAATGCGTCAAGAGCAGTACATGAATGTGTTAAAAAACACGTTATTGCCGTATTTTAAGCCAGAACGTCGCATACCGACATGGCGTGTATTTATGCAAGATAATGCTTCTTGCCATGTGGCAAAAAAGGATAAGAAATTCTTTGAAGACAATCACATACCTCTTTTACGTTGGCCCGGAAATTCACCGGACCTCGATCCCATCGAGAACGTATGGAATCGACTAAAAAGTAAGGTATATGAAAGAGAAAACCCTACAAAGGAAATATTAATCAAGAATATATAGGATGTATAGGAGAACGATGAAGATATAAAAGAGACAATCATATCTTGCATTGAAAGTATGCCCCGAATAATTAAGGGTGTTATTAAAAATCATGGGTTATGGACTACATATTAATTACTTATTTAATATTTACATATGTTACATATTTTTACAATATATTTTATAAATAAGAAATATAATACATGTATAGTTTATATTTTATTATGAAGAAACTACAAAATAATAAGTGTTTCAAGTAATTTGGTCAGGGACTGCAATTCAACTAATATAATATTTTTTCTCTAAAGCGGATCTGCTAAATTTGTAGTTAAGATACACTTTTACACTACATTGTGTTCATTTCTACATCAATGAGTTCAAGAAAAAATTGTGTGAAGTACTGCTAGCAACGGCTATTATAATAATTAACATTGGGATATGTAAAAATAAACAGCTAAGCTTCCTTATTGATCTAAGTAATGAAAACTACATTACAAGTAGTAATTTCAAGTAACCCAACATAAAACAGACTTCAGCCTATTTGAGTGATTTTGGAACACCAAAATAATAGGTCTTTTGAGACAATAAACATTATTATTAATAGTACCATAGAAGGTTTGGGAAATTATTTCTGCTGTGTACCTACAGGTACATTTGTTCACATATGTAGGTGTATGCATGGAAGTTTCATGGTAATTGAAATAAGTGCATATATAATTAAAGTTGTGTACACTTCATGTAGGGATATTTTTAAACGAAGCACTGGATATTCACATCCCACATCAAAATTGAATGTTAATGCAATATATAAACCTTGTATTTGCATAATTTTTATGAATTTTATGTAGCTAATGTAGAAGGTTAATTAATGTAAGTAATGTATTTTAAGGCAAGTTTAGTAATTTCGCATTTTTCATACATAAATTATAATTGCATAAATATTAATCAAGCTGTACACGTATGTAATATTAATTGCTGGAAAATCAAAGAAAAAGTTACGTGCCATACAAGATTGGAAACGCCAAGTATGGCCGTAAACGCATTTATTGAAGCTGAATAACACGAAACAATTTAATCGCTCCCGTTTTGCAAGCGTGTCTAGTTAAAGCGCGTATAAGTTTCCGTTCGGCATCTATTTTTTACTCCCAGTACGACTTTGACTTTCTAATTAAACAATTCATTGAGTATTCAGTTTTAATTATTTGTTGACATTTACATTAAATCTAATGTAATTTAATGTAAATCGATATGTCACATGTAATTATCACCATTTCTTAACATAAAAAATTGCGAGATGAGGTGGGATCTCATAAGGCAAGCGGGATACTCGAATTAGCATATTTTTGGTTTCGTTTGCTACGTAGTTTCAATATTCAGGATTCGCGAATCCATCATCATGTCATCAAAGGCTTACTGGGAAGAATTACAGATGTATGTGTCTTACAAGAAAAGGTAGCTTTGTAGACCTTATAAGACTATGTGAAATATTAATTTTCGTTTCGGCTGAGAAAGAAAGGTTAGCATTAGAAAGTGTACAAAACCGCTTGAAAAAAGTGAAATCCGAGCGACAATTATGTAGATGGGAAGAGTGCAAGAAGGAATAAGTTATTGAGAATTTCGAAGTATTGCTAATGACCTGGATTTACGAGGATGGGCTCTAGAGGCAAACGAAGAGGCGCAATTAGATTGCTTTGAAGCTTTGCATAAGTGGATACCACATTTCAAAAGGGCTCATAGAATAGTTTCAAGAAAAATAACCAAGTTTGTAAGTCGCTTGTATGATAAGTTTACATACTACTTTAGTCTGTCAAAACTTTTCAAACACAACTTAAGGAAAGAATATTGTTACATCTAAATTTTTAGAGATAATTGACAAAAATTCGTACAGTTAGGAATAACGCCATCTGGTAGATTTTCTCGTATGCAAAATAATCTTTGACCTAGCTACATTATTTTATCAAGTTTTGATGGTTAAGTTATGTGTTAGCCGGGTTAGCCCTATGACATTTAAATACCTACATTTAACACCGATGAAAGTGACTTTAGTCTAGAATTACATTGAGCTCGTACGTTAGCGGCAGTAAGTACAAAAAAGTTAAATGTGCTGTGCAGCCAGTTTCTGCTACAATACATACATAGTTACACCATTCTTCCACTGGTATCAGCAGGAGGTCGGGTAATGTCTCCGCTATTTATAGTTCTAAAGGAAGCATATTTCACGTAATATTTTGAGATCTGTAATTTTAATTAATAGCTATAGCTAGCTAATTTCTTAAATAAGTTGATATTATTTTTAGGCATCTAAAGTAACTTGTTAAAGCGTCGCATTTCGGGACTAACCAGTGAATTAATTATAATTTGGCTTTCGTCGGTGAATTACGAAAATCTATAGTTTTCCTTGGAATTTCCAACGTAATTAATTATGGAGAAATCTCATCCACGGTAAGGAATCGAACACCTAGGTATTAAAGAGTGAACGTTCCTCACATAAGGCCCCCGTGGTGTGGCGGTTAGCATACCCACCCAGCAAGCGGGAGATGCGAGGTTCGATTCTTTACCGAGGGCGAGAATTTTTCAGTAATTAGTGACGTCGAAAATTCCAAAGGAAATTATAGATTTTCGTAATTTACCAAATTCCAAGGAGAATTGTAGATAACCAGTGAATTGTTTAGTCTATGGTTTAGAAACGTATATATACCAGCTTCTGAATCGCGGAGCCATTTACCATTAGATTTTTGGATAGCGCATTGCCCTAATTCCTTAAAAGACCTTGTTGCTATCAGTAAGGATGCACGTATACTAATAATCCCTAAAAAATAACCGGAATGATTCAACCTCTAAATGTGTATGGACTTCGCGTATGGGAATCGTTTGTTAGAAAATTGTCCAGCTTTGTAATACTTAAAAATTAGTGGTGTTCGTCTTCGACAAAGGAACCACATTATTAAACTACAATAATTGATATATAACCAGTTATCTTCACCTAGATGTTGTAATCTACTTGCATATGCTTGGTCTAAAAGCGACTACTTGGAAAATAGATCCGACCGTTTTGACCATCCGGTTGAGTTTACTGTTACCAAAAACAATTTTTGGTAACAGCAATAACGCTTTCATCCCTAATTCCTGTATTTGTAACGAGCCTGCTTTTATTAAATGTTCAAGATGCATTCAATTTTTATGTTAACAACACTTTTATGTAAACTATTATTATCATGATTAATGAATTTATAGCACGTGGATATGCACGCCTTTGAATATTCAATAAGAAATATGCAATAAAAAATGTGAAATGCACACCAAAATATTATTTTACAGATTGACGTATATATAGGTATGTGTAATAGTTAATGGATTTATGTACACCATTGTTGAAATAATAAACTCGGACTCATATCCAGCTGTTCTCTTTCTTAATACTTAAATAATATAGGCGAATACTACATATTAGGGTTGATAAGGATTCATTTATAAGCGCTAGTCCCGTACGCATAGCGAATAGCGTTGTCCCCGTGCTAGGAGCGCCCTCTCTACTCCTCAGTGTCCCTAGACAACCGTACACACCCTCAAATCAATCGCCAAGCATATATACTTCAGGTTCAACTCAACACAGATTTTAGGAAATACGTAATACTTCTTATTTGGGTTTTATCCTATTGATAGACTTTAATCGTTGATTATTCCCAAGCAAAAACCTGAAGCAAAGAAAACGTCCTTAATTTAAAAGAGATAATGATAAATTCCAAAAAAATAGAACCTCTTATTATAGAACAACTAGATTACATTTTATCATTTCCAAATATCAAATGTTCAAATAATAGTAAATGCATAACAAATACATAAACTTTTAGATGCAAATTCCAACACAAATAGATGTTTTCTAAATCAAATTGATGGAACTTTATGTCAAAACAAATCGTATTTGTATGTGTAAAAATTCAGTCAAACTACGATTATAATAAACGTTCAAATAAGCGGCCATTTACAGTACTGCCTCTACCGTAGTACCATTTAACGACTTCTTAGTTTATAAGAACATAATTAAAAATAAAACTATTCTACAGTATAATTTCGAGACACAAACAAAGCAAATCAAAAATAACCAAGGAGAAACGATCGAAAGCGGCAAGGATGACCAATTAAAGAAATAAACTAGGGGTATAATGAATGGCTAGGCTCTAGCGCGATGCTCTGCTGCTTGATACATTCCCGTCGCGGGACTCCCGCCCTTATACTTTCATAGCTAGCAAACGATTCACTTTACTCCGGAACTTACTAACGCGGTATAATCACGTTGTAAGGTCAATGATGGTGCTAAAGCAAAAATGCATACAATTGCTTCGAATGGTATACCAAAGTGAATATAATAACCACAAAAACAGATACACACCCTTTCGGACATAAGAGTAGGGTATTGGGGTCACTTCTATTAAGCCAGTGTCACACTCGAGAATAGATTTGTGTCTCGTGATTCTTTTTACCACGTTCTTTCGATAGTTTCGGCAAGTTGTTCTCAAGACTGTATATTTATAGGTACTGAAGCGTTATCAAATGTTTCCTCTTGGTCGTCTCTCGTTTAGACAGAATTTCTTAAAACGATTTCATCATTATTATCAGAATCTATTTCAACATAAGTGTATTGTTTACCAATAGGGAAGAAATCAAAAAAATTATCATTTGCTGGAATTCGACATCAGAAAGAGGTCGCTTATTTTCGTACGAATTTGCTGTAAGAAAGAAGTAAAAATTGAAAACTATAGGTACTGTTCTACCCGCTAGGTGTTTTGACGCATATCTAGAGAATTGTTGCAAAATTTGCAGTATATAATCTAGTACGTAGGCTACACGCCTTTTACAGTATATATTTATTGAGTACATTTTCAAAATTTTAAATACTACTTATCATTTATTTTCAGGAACAAAACAGTTTTTTTTATAAATTATTTAATTTTATTAATGACCTGTTATCAGCAAGGTTCGACAAACGAGTGCAACGTCAGAGGCGTATCGCGCAAAAGTAGGTACGTGAGATACAGTATTTTGTATTGATGTCTTGATGTCCACTGCGACAAAATACTACTGCCCTAAGACGTCAAGACGTCAACAAAGGGTAAGAATATATTACTTTTTAATAATACTGTATCTCACGTACCTACTTTTGCGCGATACGCCTCCGACGTTGCACTCGTTTGTCGAACCTTAGTTATCACTAGAGTTACTGACTAGCGCCAACGGGCAGTGGCGGAGGTTCGATACAACCCTCAGTATATCTGCGAGTCTCAACCAGATCTGTTGTGTATACATGTATGCTGCCGTAAGCACTATTTCGTAGTTCTACGTTTGTTTTAAAAATGTTGCCTACGTCGCGAAAACGATCAATGTTGGAGTTACAGAATTTATAGCAGAAATGCCTGACCTGAATTATGATGGCGTTAAAATTCAATGTGTAGTTTGTAATATCACTTTAATGTGTTGGTTCAAAATGGGTTGTCTATGTCACGTAATTGCACACGACACTATGACAAATTTAAATTTAATTTATGTGTTACCTTTATTGCATGTAATCTACCGTTTAATTTACTAGACAAGGAAGCATATGTCTTCTTCTGGAATAAATATTCGGACTGCAAATTACCAAGTTGGGCATCGTTACAAAGAATTGTGCCATCTGCTCGTGAACATGTTGAAAAAAGAATTAAATCGAAATTGAAAGATGAAAAACTGTGGGTATGTGTGGACGAAATAACAGATCGTAAAAAACATTCTGTGGTTAATGTAATGGTACATACAATGGAATCACATCAACCGTCACCTTCAATTCTATCAGCTTCCAGACGAGTACAACAATGTACTGCCGGAGTAATTTCAAAGTTAGTGTTAAATACATTGGAAAAGTTTGAACTTTCAACAAACCAACTGTTGATGTTTATGTATGATGGTGCCGCAAACATGCTTTCTGTAGACCGATCTCTTAAAAAACATTGTGCTAACTTGTTACATATTACGTGTAAAACTCATGATTTCAGTCCTGTGGCGGATAGTATTAGAAAATGTTATCCTGAGGTAGACACTTTAATAGCGCATACAAAAGCAGTGTTTGTCAAATCCCCAAAACGTATTCGCAAATTTCACAGACTATGCCCCCGTATGCATGAGCCTCCAGAATCTGCTCTTATACGTTGGGGAACATGGCTACAGGCCGCGTTTTATTATCATTAACATTTTGAGAATATTAAGAAAGTGGTTTTACAATTCGATCCAAAGGAAGCTGCGGTTATCAAGGAAAGCCAGTCAAAATTTCAAGGTAGTCAGGTTAAAACGGATTTAAAAGCTATTCAGAACAATTACTTCGGACTAGTGGAGGCAATAGAAAAATTACAAAATCCTTCGGTGTCGTTAATGGAATCTCTGCAAATAGTGCAACATGCTCACGCACAGCTATGCGCGGTAGAAGACGCAAAAAATTTTTGTGTTCTAAAAAGGGTTTTAGAGAAATATTCTGATTTTGGCACATTAAGACAAATTTGTGAAGGTGCGTCAACAGAACCGTCAAGTTGTTCCAAAGATTATTTTAATTACGCAAATATAACGTCACTATATGTAGAACGTTCGTTTTCTGCATATAAACGCACTTTTTCCTCACGCCGCACTCGGTTTGCCGAAACAACTGCGGAAACGTATCTAATATTGCAGATATTGAACAGGCATTGTTCACTTTGTGATTTCACGGAAGACTCTTAAGACGGTAAGTGTTTGAGCACGTATTATATTTTATTTTTTACCATTTATTTTGTGTAAACTTTTATGCGCCCGCCACTGGCTGTTGGCGCAAATTGAGCAACTCCAGTTATCACACACGCAATTTAAATTTTGACGGTTTATAAATTTCAATTTAGTACGTTTAAACACCAATAGATGGTGATACATAAATGCTTTAAGGGAATGTTGAGATATTACGAATCCATTATTTATTACATTCAAATAATATAGTTTTTTAAAGCGGGGTACTTTAAATACCGTTGGGAAAATGAATAACTTTGATATCCAATATGGGTGGTAGTCAAAAAAATTCATATCATTTATGGCCAGTTTCACCGACATGTCTTAAATTATAAGTAATTCTTAGAGCATTAAGGATCACTAAAACATGTAAATTTTACCTATGGCGCATATTTAAGGCACATTTAATGACGTCATCCTTAGATTAAGCAATACTTTTCAAAACGGGTTAGAAAATCAAGCTTTTCTGTAATTTAAATGATTATCTCGATGAGATTGACCATTAACTGCCTAATTTTTGTTCAAAGCAATAAATATTAAAAAGGGCAGCAAACATAAGGAAAATAGTGTAGATTATATTATAATGCGGAACACATTGCAGTTTAGTAAAAGTTGTTGCACACAAATTGATCATATCACCCTCGTGATTGATTAAAATTTATTCCTCTCTACGAAGCCAATTTCTCGTACAGGTGTATGCTAGAGGTACGTAGGTAATCTAAACTAGCGCTTATTAAAGACAGTTTGATGGACACGATAAAGGTCAATCAAAAACGGTAATTGTTGTACATTAACCCAACGGGAGCCTACAAAATGCCCCGCATTTAAAATGTATGCACGCGTATTACTAATTTAAAGAAGTAATTACATTTCCAGTTGCCCGTTCAAAAGGAACAACCTGGACCTACAATAATTCCATTCTTAGAATCCTATCTGTAGATCTGGTAATTACGTTTACGTAGTAGTAGTTCATCATTTATTTATATTACATTTGCTTGGCCACCGCACGAGATCAACATCGCGGCTCTAAAATTCCATTTATTTTTTATTGTTCTTCCAGCAGCTTCCAGGTGGAAGCGACTAACTAGTTAGATGAACAAAATAATTATAGGCTTTGTTATGAAGCAATTTGTTCGATTCTAACGTCCATAACGCAGATCGTACATACCCCAGTAACTTCTAACGAAAATATTAAATTTCCGAACAGGAAGTTCGGACGAAAATGCAATTAATATAAACGGGTCACTTCTGTTTTTCGTAAGAAACAGAACAATAGGGCCACATCAGGTCAATTAGAATAAATGATTAATTTGCGAGCACTTTGTGTATTAATTTCAACCGCAGTTGAATTACCGTCTCACTTCCACGAGCAAAATTAATATTTTATGAGGATCGCGTTTAAAATTCATAGTCGGCGCAGTTATAGTTCTAATTTTAAGAAGGCGAACAGGTGTACGCTGCGGTAGTAGAAGTTTAGCGTGCGGCAAATACGACAAATACTCGAACAAAGTCTGTAGAATACGCGAAGACGAGCCGAAATGATATGACGTCTTACTATTTGTTAACTTAACATTGCAAATGATATCGTTAGCTAACGGAACTTTTTAGTTTCTCGTTATGACATCACATTTATAATTTGTAAATAGATTTGCTGTATGTTACATTGTTTTTAAACAATTGGAGAGATTTTTTTGATAATCTGACAAACGAAAAAGTTCAAATTTCAATTATTATGCATTTAATATAGAATAACAGGAAATGACATCGAAAAGGGGGACCAATTTACCAAATCAGGTTGCAAAAAATCAGAAATTGTGCAAATCAGAAATTGTGCATCATATTTTACCACCGCCTGATGTCTTTAATGCTGTCGAAAAGGTTACTCTAACAGAGGGTGGTGAGTACTATACATGTACAGCAACAGGCACCTTCCGTAAACAATTTGTAACTAAGCTACCAATAGCACCATGGTTCGAGAAATGTTACACCCTAAGCGTACATGGTTCAGGATCTATGCCGATTATGATCCAATCATGGTATATGCAATAGTTACCTCAAGAAGACTAACATCAAAGACAGTGAGACAGGCGAATGCGAAGAAGTGGAAAATCTAGAACACATTATTATGAATTGCTCTAAATCAAACATAGGTCCTCAATTGTTTTTTTCGAACATCACCCCGCTGTTGCAAAATCCATTTAAATACAAAACGTTGTTAGGATTATTCAACATCAAAGTTTTCCAATTTCTGCATTCTCTTCGTGAGAATAAAATGAAAGTATAGTTTCCTGATTTTGTTCTTATGAAATAACTGGTAGTGTGTTTGTACGAGGATGGAATTATAAATACTTGTGTTAAGGAAGACAACGGAATTGTTTTGCATGTAGTAAATTTTTTCCTCGACATAAGCGGTATTTCAACTTTTTTAAACCATCCAAATAATAGGATCCGTCGAACTTTGCAAAATAGACCTCTGCCTCGGCAGTGATCTCTTCATTTGACGCGAACCGCTTTCGGTCAAGCCATATCTTTTGGGTTTGGGAAAAGAAAGAAGTCACAAGGGGCCAAATCTGGCGAATATGGTGGATCATGTTTGGGTTTTACTGTCGCAATTGCCGATGAGTGGGCCAAAGTGTTATCACGATGGTAAAGAATCCTTTTCTTCGCTAGGCGGGATCTTTTTCTCTTTAATTCAGCGTCGAATCGATCCCATAAATAAGCATAATACCGTCCCGTGATTGCCCCTCCCTTCTACAAAAAATCAATTAAGATTATGCCTTGCAATTCCCAAAAAGTCGTCGCCATTAGTAAGGTTGTTATCGTCGTCGTCAGTAAAATTTATCATTTAAAAATTGTCAGTCGTATTCTAGGACATAGAGTAGTATAATTTCAGTTTTCTAGTCGCGTCACTACATGTGTTCTATCATGCTACTTTTCGAAAATTCATCGTCAAATTGCATTTGAAAAGGAATTGCCAAAATTTGCTGTAAGTGAAACAATCGCCACCGCGATTAAAATAAACGAGCAAGAGGACGCCAATTAAATTTGCCGACTTTGAGTCAAGTTTTCATTGAGGTAACACGTGTCTGGCTGTGTAGCAAGGTGTTTATATTTCAATTCGTAATATAAATGCAAGGTAGAAGTGAAGGTTGGTGGAATAAGCAGATTTCCTGTAAATGTCACATAAACGTAGAGTTTAATGACATCGTCATAAAATCAAGTTAGGTTTTAATTTTCGTTAAATTCCGTTAATTGATATTACAGTTCATCTAAATTGCCGAAAAAGTGTTTTAGAAGAGTTCCGAACCCACAGTTTACATAATTAATCAATTAATTTTTGAAAAGTTGTTTCTTTTAACAATTTTCCTTTAAGAACATTTCAGTAGATGCATACTGATGGATCAGAAAGTGATGATGGTACTGGATGGTCATTTTACGTCACTGAATCGGAACATAAAGAATTGTTACCTATCTCATCTAATTTTAGCATTTTTAATATCCAAGGTATCGTTATCAAGAAAACTCTCGAATATATCGACAAACAGTCAAATAATAAGCTCTGTGTCTTTTCCGATTCCAAAACTGTTCTCTTGACTCTACAATGTTTTATTACCCACCTAGCCCCTACAATCTGTCAGATCATGGAATACGCCACGTGCTAAACCAAGAAGAAAATGATATTATTTTCGTTTAGGCAACATTACATGTTAGCATCGCAGGCAATGAAATGACAGACCAACTCGCTAAAGAGGCATGCTGTAGTGGATCTGCAGAAACGGAGTATAAGCCTACCAATTACTACCGAGTCCATCCAGTTATACAGGAGAATCACTGGGTTAAGAAGATTAAAATTTTAATTATGGAAGATTTACGTCTCACTTATATAAGATCAATGTAATAGATAGTAACGTCTGCAATACGAACTACTGCACAATAATATTGATAGTGTATGGGCCGCTTAAGAACTACGCAGCCTTTGTAATGTGAAATTAATCATACTACAGCATGAAGTGGAAAGGTTGAATGCTGCAACTATTTACTGTTGCTTAAAATTTGTACTAAAGGAAGCAAACTACAAATTTTTAAGGGTTGAACTACTGCTTTCTAAACGAATTGAGTGAATAAAATGCCTTAGGCAAGTCAAAACCACGTCAATCAGGGTTGGAACAAACCGTTCATTTATAAAACAGCCAAATAGCTTCCATTTCTCTTTTTTTATTAAATATTTATTTCGATAGTGTTAATTATAAAAGCGTCAGATGATCTTTCACGCAGAAAAAAGCAGTCAACTTCAACCGTTATACTTTTTGCCATATATACGTAACCGTAAATTTAATTAAACAAAATTTCTGAAGCGTACATTTGGCGATGCTGGTAACTGAGCCAAGGTATGAAATATGCAATTAAATCTTTAGGTTTCGCATTCGACAGTAGTAAAGTTCGCAAATAGAAGGAACTAAGAAGAATAAATATTTAATTGCGAACACATGTGTAAAGCGAACCCTACACCATTAAATTTCAAACATTCTTTTCCGCCGGAGCATTGCCTTTTTTATTTCTCTCCAACGTGCATGATCTAGTGTTTCATGAACCGAATAAATTTTGCATTCGGAGCGCGTCAGTGCCTACCTAGAATCAATTAACGTCTGAACGACGTAGTTCTTGTCCTGCGTGCTCGGATCACAAATTCTGAACTTACGTTCTAGCGCGCCCACTAATTAATTCGTTCATTAATAATATAATAAAAGGTGAACCGTTCTTCTGTCGAAAAGAGCTAACTCACCGAATATCAAGGCGTATACAGGGATTTATAAAAGTAATAATTGTCATTTTACACCTACGTGTATACTGTGGCAGCAACACTTTATCCAATTATAATTTTTGTTAGGGCAACTACATACTTTGTTGATAAACGTGTAAAATTGAATAAACGTGTTGTAATTCTTGGTATAAATTAAATATTCCATCGTGACTCAAATGTGAGTATTTAGTTAATGAAGGGAAATAAAAATCAGGTCTAATTTTCTCACAAATTCTATTAAGTATCAGGCGACCGGTTTCATGTTCAAAAACACATCACCAGGGCAGCTAGGGGACCACCATAAAAGAAACAAGTAAATATATAAAAGTGACCCAGAAAATTTGTAAAATTGCTTATAGTAACATGTTAAACATTGAAATACGTTATATAGCATATTGCAATAAACTTATCAATTGTAAATTATACTAAAATGTAATATAAAACAATTTCTTTTTTTTTTAATTGAAATATATACCTACTTACAATTCATTAATCAGTGGGAGGAAATCAAAAATTTGACTTCCTCCCACTGATTAATTAATTGTAAGTATATAAAAAAAATTTTTCTTAAATCACTACAATTTTAATATGTTAAATTTTAAAGGATCATAATAGGAGGAGATAATTTCAATTAAAAAAAAAAATTTTATATTACATTTTAGTATAATTTACAATTGATAAGTTTATTACAATATGCTATATAACGTATTTCAATGTTTAACATGCTACTATAAGCAATTTTACAATTTTTTTGGGTCACTTTTGTATATTTACATGTTTCTTTCCTGGTGGTCCCCTAACTGGCCTGATGATGTGTTTTTGAGCATGAAACCGGTCGTCTGATACTTGATAGAATTTGTGAGAAAATTGGACCTGATTTTTATTTCCCTTCATTAGTATAAATTGTTCTTGTTTTAAAAGTATTAGGGTAGCTGTTCCAAAAATTTTCTGTGTGTGGCTTCAGGTATATAGATGATCCTTACGTCTTTAAGCAACACATTTCTTGGCAAGATGTGTCTGAGCTTTCCATTTATAATTACCAATTCCAGTTGTGTTGTAGTGGGCCCTACTTCAACATTTCAATATCTTCGTTTATTGCTACATGCCAGTGAGGATTGGTCACAATTTCAAAGTTGACTCCTCTCGAACAGTAAATCCGATTTTCATGATTTTTATTAAATTATAGGTTAGCTCCTCAGTAACACGGCTTTAGTTCGGATAGCATCCCAATAGAACATTTATGGGGTAATATTAGTGAACAACTCAAAAACTAGCAATTCCTTCCTGTCTCTCTACACGCAGAGGAATGGTTTCTTGTATCAAGAAAATAGGTTTTTTTGCAAAATCAATCTTTATTCAAGAAAATATTTTTATTTCAAGTCTATACAAATGTATAATACATATAAGAAAATAATTTTCTTGAAATTTTATTTGGTTTAAATAAATATTTTCTTAGGGTTAGAAAATCAAGGTCTTTTAGTTTTAAGTTAAAAAAATATTCTTATTAAAGGTAGGACTGAAACAATGGTCCAGATCCCACAAAGTTCTATTGAGAAATTAGGCGACCAGTTTCGTGCTCATAAAACATATCATCAGGCCAGCAACAAGAATATTCAATAAAAAAAAATTACAATAATGGAAAAAAACCTAAAGTTAATAATTAAAACTAGGGAGGGCAAGTGAATGAACTAATGAAAAAGCTTTTTTATAGGTTACAGTATTTTTTAATAGTGTAATTAAATAGGAATTATTTTTTCCTTTTATTATTATTGTTTATTATATATTAATAAAAAGAAAAAAAAATTGCACTAACCGGTATGTTTTGAAAATGTACGTTAAATGTTATATCATTGTATGGATATGTATGGTATCTGTATTCCAGTTCCGTAGCTAGTATCTAGGACGGCATGACTATAACCACTGGCACTAGGTGGCGCCAGGAAATATTTGAGTTGCTGTTTTTGAAGATTAGTGGCATAAACTGAGAGATATAAGAGCAGGAACCATTTATTAGCACTACCTTTGTTATTGTTTCTAGGCACTTTTTTCATGTGTACTTCTACATTAAGTTCACTCTTGTTTGAACATTATTCTGTAGATAACCTCTACTTTAGCCTTTTTAAAATCACATGCAATGTGAATAATTTACTGAATTATGTACGGATATGTCGCACTGTTTTAAACAAAGTAAACGTAATATAGTGTGCATATAAATAATATGCATTTCAAGAATTTTAATTAAAAAATGCTTTATTTTAAGAAAATGAAACTTTCTGGAATTATGAAAACTATATACTCTCCTTAAGAAAATATTGTGATGTGTTATAATGGCCATTTACTTATACTAAGAATCGCGTTCCTCAAATTTTCTGCAAGATTTTCTCGAATCAATTTAAAGGCTAAACAAAAGAATACAATTATTTCATTACAAGTGTATGCTTCTCTTAAGCGGAGAAAGAAACGCTAAGAAAATATTTCTTTTGATTTAAAACAGTTACTGTATTGCGGATAATTAAAATAGTAATTGTCTTGAGTTAATGCGGGCAGCTTTGATACAAGCAAATGTTTCTCTGCGTGTATATGACGTTAATAAGTTAAATGTCTAATTTTAAGTGTAAGCAGTCATCTGAACGAACAGACTCCAGTGAAGCTAGAATCTTTAGTTGGCATATCATTTAATGCTGTGAAATTCAGCATGAACTTAGGGCTAGGACTCCACGAAAAAAAAAAAGCTTCCAGCTTTCAGGGTTTCGCAATCAAAAAGGTTTGTGAATCACTGTGCTAGCCTACGGTTATGTTGTGCCCAATTCTCAAATGTAAATTAATTTATGTTTCCTGCGGTTTGGGATCCACTAATTACACGAATAACCATTCATGCATTAAAGAAAGCAAAGCGTGGGAAATGAAGAAAGAGTGAAATCGTAACAAAATTTGTCTAGTAGTAAGAAAATATTCATTGCGGAATTTGTCACTAAAATGGAAACATCTTCATGCAATTGCTGCTATAACAGCGGACAAGAAACACTCCATGAATAAATTTAAAAATAGTAAAGATGAATATTTTAAAACAGTGCGCTATTTATAATAAACAACCGCCATCAAACAATGTATATTTCTGTATCGCATTATTCATAACCGCCTGTACGTCACTTCTGCCACTACTAAGCACTTTTATCTCGGACATAATTTTTCTCCGTTATCTCGAAATCGGGCGACCGACACGCATGGTCGACAGTACAAAGCGTTCTCGAGCATACGAGGGGCTCAACATTTCTATTTCTGCTAATTGCTGGAGGCGGCCGCGACGGAATTTCACGATGAGAAATGACTTTCCACTGAGTGATCGTCAGGAAGACACCAAAATTTCTTCTGTACGCATCCCCGTTTCTGAATTTACCTCCCTTCCAATTAATTTTTGTCATCTTTGTATGTGCAGACATATTAGGAGTAAAATTTAGCTTCGTGTTGTAAACGCCACTAGAACTGCAGTTCCAAACCAATCAGAAAAACTTCCTGGATGTAGTTATAAGAGCTAAAGTCCGCGAAATTTGAACAACTACATTTTAACAGTTCATTATATAGAGTGTGTATTTCCTCCCGACCTAAATTCGAAGTCGAATATCTTCAAAACTATTATTATGAGCTTTAAGAATCTGAATTCAAAATTTCAAAATTCGAACATTTTTGGTTTCTGTACATGCTACCTCAAATTTGAATGTGTTAAGATTATTTTCCCAGAAAGCAGAACTTTTTATAAAGAGTAACTCTTTTCCCTAAAGTTAATAATAAAAAAGTTTTCCATGTGCAGCCAACTTATATGAAAAAGCACACTTGACAGAATGTACTACAACATTGTAGGAAAAATATTTTAACAGTCATTAACACAATTATGTAACTCCTGATTTTTGTTAAGTATTACATCTTATCACAGATAATACTTCAGAATTATGGTCAAGTTTCTACTGTGTTGTTTCACATAAATGTATTATTTTTTCCAACAATTCCAATTGTGTCGAGACGTGCAGGACAAGATTGTGGCAATTTTTGACATAAAACTTCCTACTTTTTTCAAAATAAGTAATAGAAGATGAACGTACCTAAATGCATGAACCAAATGTTTGCTGCTTTAGGATTAGACCCAGATAGTATTGGTTATTCACCAATAGATGTCGCAACGAAAACTCAATTTTTGTCTAATAGATCATCTGCTTTTATATAGTCAAATCATTTTCATCGGGCTCACAATCTTTTTGGAATAGTCTTCCGTAGTTTACCTTTTTACTCCATATTTGTCAAATGTTTGGAGGGATGGTATTTTCGGAAACAGCACAGGTAACATTCTCGCGCTCGAAGCTGTTAGAAATACGGAAACAAAAGAATAGTTATTGTTATTGCATTTTACTTGTTCTTTCAACCATTATAATTATAAGAACACTGCATGCATATTATATTATACAATACAGTCTTCCGAACAATATTGTTGCAATTATTTTTACAACGTGTGTAACTGAAACTAGAACACTATTGTAGCAACCTTTGTAACAGATCATTGACTCAATTTTTACAACAATAATCTATTTAATAGAAATATAATCTGTTAACCACAACCGAGTAGTAGGGATTTGCGCAAGTTGTTGCTAGTCATATATTCTCAAACAAATTGTAGTAAATTGTTTTACAATTGTTTGATTCTTAAATATGTTCTTTTCCGTGTAAGTAGACACTACATATCAAGAATAAAGAAACAAAGCAACAGGGAACGAACACATTGTAGTTTTGTAGAGGCCGTTTTAATACTTAAGCTATAGAAAAAGTGTCTTACAGTAAAGTCACATAGCTAAAGATTTGTCTGTACAAGCGTAGAATGCATAAACTTGAATTGGCTAATGTCAAACAAGAAAACTATTTAATGATGATAAAGAAGCCACACTACACTTCCGTACAGCTGCTGCGACTTACTTCCTGTAGAAGTATATCCAGTTTACTTACAATTAACCGAAAAGCATATCAAAGCAATTTTAAATTATATGCTCAGAAAGAAAAAAATATGTAAAAGAACAGATTAAGTACGGCTAGAAGAAACTATTCTTTTTAGTTGGCTGTTTAAGCATTACAGACCTTGATAGTACAACAGCTATTCAGTAATTTTCTTTTATAGTTAGTACCGTATGTCCGCCTGCACGGTATACTACTTTGTTTAGCCGCCATTTTGGTAAATATTAGTTTTAACAGTTCATATTTGGCAGTCGTGAAGTAAAGACATGACAAATTTATTAAGGGAAAATATTCGATAAACCAACGTGTTTTAATCGTTAAAACATTTTATGCAAATCAATCATCGATTACTGTGACGATGAGAAAGTTACGTGTAATTTTTCAGAGAAATAACGTGCCAACAAAACGCACTATTTATCGTGTAGTGAATGATTTCGAAGAAAGAATATCTGTAGCCGATAGGCCTAAGCGTGGACTACAACGTACTGCCAGATCGGCTGAGAACATTGCTGATGTTCAAGAAAGTGTTCAAAACAATCCACCAACCTCAATTCGGCACCGTGCTCAGGAAGTTGGTTTACGAAGAGCAACTTTGTCCATAATTATGCACAAGGATTTGCATTGGTTTCCATTTAAGATTCAATTAACACAAAAGCTTCATCCAGAAGACCATTCACGCCGCCGTACATATGCCAATAGGATGTTGCAGCTCGCCCATGATAACCCTAATTTTCATGAAAAACTCATAATGAGTGACGAGGCGCATTTTCATTTGAATGGATATGTTAATAAACAGAATAGTCGGTTCTGGGTAATGGAAAACCCGCACATTATTCATGAGTCACCTTTGTATCCATGAAATGTCTGGTGTGCAATTTGGTCAGGAGGAATCATTGGACCTTACTTCTTTGAGAATAAGAACCGCTTAACGGTAACTGCCACTGGAGAACGATGTCATGACATGATTGAAAACTTTTTGACGCTAGAATAGCATGCTTCGGGCTTCGTTAACATATGATTCCAACAAGACGGTGCCACATCGCATACAGCTAGGATTACAATGGAATTACTGCGGGACGTCTTTCCACAGCAAGTTATCTCAAGAAATGGTGATGTTGATTGACCTCTATGGTCGCTGGATTTGACTGCCCCGTTTTTTTTTGTTGGGATATCTGAAGGGCAAGGTTTATGCAAACAAACCAGAAACCCTTGAGCAACTCAAACAAAATATTCGTGGTGAAATTAATGAAATACCGGTTGAGATGTGTGAAAATGTAATGAAAAATGTGCTCAAAAGAGCTCGCATTTGTGAGGCTAACAGAGGCGGACATTTATCTGATATTGTATTCCATACATAATTGCCAACATTAAATAAACTATTTATCGACATTAGATCCATTCTCTTTCATTTAACCAAAATTTATCACCAAACAAAGTAGTATACCTTCCAGGCGGACACCCGGTACAAAAAATGTGATTAAAAGCTATTACACTATTGCACCCTTTACAGTATCCCATTTTCAAATTAGTTACTGGGTGAAACAGTTCACTAAAACCCTTACCACAACACTTAATTCGTACTGGACGCACGTTTCGATAGCCAAGCTATCATCATCAGCGGCACGACTGAACTAACAAGCTAAGTGAAAAACTAACCTTATAAGGAATATAATTATGCAATATGTAAATTTAAAATCGTAAAATTTAATGAGCCGCTTCATTGCACAGAACTATAAATAGCCTAAAGGTAAATGAGCCGAATGACGTGAGTTCAGTCTTGCTGCTGATGATGATAGCTTGGCTATCGAAACGTGCGTCCAGTACGAATTAAGTGTTGTGGTAAGGGTTTTAGTGAACTGTTTCAGTGTTCCAGTGCCACAGTTTTAGAGTATCCGTTTAGTTTCTGCGTGTTATTGCAGCCAACTTCTTCGTGTTAATAGCTTGTAGAAATTGTTACTTTCAATCATTGCTCTCATTAATAATTTAAGAGGAATATTTATAGTAATAGTAATAATAATAATAATTTATTAAACCCAGCAGTTACAATAACTAATTACACGGTTAATACAAAAATAAGGACAAATTATGTAAACAGAAACGTGCTTACAGCTAACTATGTACTAAACTATGTGCTTGTTACAACAAAAACAAAGAAATGCAAGTAAACCGATGTATTGTTGCTACAGCAAACATTCTTCTGCCAATTTCAAAAAGTTACGATAGCAGTCATTATATATGTCCAGAGAGTAACTAAATAAATTGTAAGTACGACACAGTGTATAAGGGTGAATTCAGTAAATAATTGGTATTAGGAACAACATAACTGAATGTAACAGAATTACGGTAGTTGAAGAGGGGAATATGAAAGTTTAGTTTTTGTAAAAAGTAGGAATTGTCGATCTCGCTATAAATAATTTTATCGTATAAAGATTTCAAATCAAACTCTAGCAGCAGATTTGCATATGAAGTGTGCTAATCAGGATAATGTCGGTGTCTGCTGAAGTAGATGTGCTTCAGAAACTTTCTCTGGACTTACTCCAATAAATTTATATACTTTTGGAACGTACGCATGGATTATTGCACTGAATAAACACCGCTAATTTTGCTTTTGTTGTAAATTTGCTATATATTAGGTAATGAATTTGGTTTTGTATGGTGTAAGTGTGTGGATTGGGTATTTGTTAATATGTGGATATTGACTTTCGTTGTCTTGCGAGTACGTAAATATGTGGCTAGTTGATATAACTGGGTTTAAATAATAACTTTAACAAAAGGTATAAAATATTCATACAAGAAACAATCTGCATACCGGTTGTATTTTTCAATTATACTCATGCAAGTGTTACACCAACATGCAACTGGTTTTAAGCAATTCAGCATTTTTTGGAAAAATTTATGTATATAACCATAGGATAAAAATATCAGTTTCAGTAAATGTTCAAAATTGCGTTTTAAATTTAAAAATAATTTTAGTTTTCTTCTAGAATCGGTGAATACTAGGTAATTTATACCAGTTAAATTAACAGTTAAAAAACATTCGTATTCTTTGACATAGCTTTTGTATTGTTAAAGAATCTTAATTATACTCTTTTCTATATGCTTCTGTCAGTTTTTTTCATCAAAAATTCAATTAGAGCATGTTATGGTAATCATTACTTTCTGATTTATACCTACTGTTCTATTCACAACATCATGATTAATATGATTCGTATTTAGTACGGTCGATAATTAATTATTACCATGTCACAAGCAACAAATTGTGGCCGCAAGCGTCGGTACACATAAAATAAATAACTGCCATAGCCATATGCTTGCCACTTCCTTATCACACAAATTCTACAAATTTACTACGCTAAATATGAGCGACACATTATTTAAACGTGGAACGAAATTTTCGTGATCGTCACAGAGTAAACCGGAGAAGAGCAGCGAAAAAAAGCAAGGCAAGCGTTCCTCGGAAACCATAATTCTTCTCGCAGGACGCTACATTTATTTAGACAAATAGTACACTTATCTATTCTATTTTTGGGCCGGGTAATCTGCATGTCACTAGATTTGATTAATTTAGTCATGCCGTTGTAGAAAATTAGTTTACTTTGCTACGGTATAATCAATTTGCTTAAAATGATTCTTATCATTTAACAGCTTATGTTATTTTCAACATATGGATTCAAGCCTCTGATTGTAACAAATTAAGTTTAAAATACGAAAAAAACTATTGATGAAATTCATTATACTTGAATAAGTGACAGGTCTTCCAATGGAGAACGATGATTTGTTGCATACAAATTTTACTTGAATTGCATTGTTATATAAATAAAGTACATATATCCCTGAATATGAATTTTTATATATGAAATGTTACCTATTATATGTTACAATCTTGTATTTTCAATTTAAAGAGATCAGATAGATATTTTTTTTCATAGATTTGTTGTAAATCAACTTGATACTTAGACAATTTAAATAAATAAATTAAAAAATAAAGCATTGCAAACTACTAACAATAATAGAGATACTTTGGTTTGGAAATATTTTTAACCACTAAAATTTACGTATTGCACTAGTTTCGAAAACAATACGCTTTTCAACTTTCAACACGTCTAAAAAGCTAAAAAGCCTAATGGATGCTAAAAAGCCTCGACTATTTTAGCATCCATTCGCATATCTATTATCAACTGCAATTGTTAAATTTCAACCAATGATAGCTTTCCAAGCGATTTTTATTTAAAAATATTTACCACAGGTTTAATACCATACTGCAATATTCTGCTAGGGTTTGCGATATTGTTAACATTACAGTGTATTAAATAAGTGGTTCGCAAAATATACAAACAAAACGCATATTAGGAAATTAAGAAATTACAAAATAATATTAACGACGAAATTATTTATTTTAGTTACTTTCTTAGAGCTAAGTTTTTCCAATTTCTTTTTTTTTTCTTCTCTACTTGTTTGTCTAAGATGTTTCGGTTTCTCTTCCATTTCCTTTTCTATGGCTGTTTCTTCGTTTTCTATTGTTTCATTCTGATCGTCTCCCAACTCTTCTACTTTTTTTTCATTCTTGTTTTCATTTCCAACTTCAGGTATACTATTTTGTTGTCTACTTGTGCACTTATACATACAACGGCGGTATATTCAGCCAACTTATTGATAAAATTCCCGTAGTATTTTATCATTCTCTCTGACTTATTCATTCCGCATTTATCATGTATCCTAAATATTTAATTTCCTTGGCAAAGAAAGAATATTGGAATTTCTGTTCATAGCATAAATGTTATTGAAATTTAGGCAATAACGTGGGATTTTTGCTTCATTTATTGTAAATTGAAACAGCTAGGTCAAATAAATTGAATTGACAGCATTTGATAGAAATAGTTTTTGATTAAGAAAGTACAGACAAAATATTAAAATATTGCTTATGAAAAAAGAATACAGGATTAGCATCACGAAACCCTTTTATTGTCGAAATCCCTTTTATTTTTTGCTAATCATTTAACCTGAAACAGAAATATGCTGCCGATTTGAAACCATAACGAATACTTCTTTTAATTATAATCGAGTCCAATTTAAACGATTAATGTTTTTCCTAAGAAGAAATAATTGCAACTGTCATTTCGTAATAGACGAAGGCAATAATGATTGAAATGTTTTCTGCGAGCCGATCTGCGGCGAATCGCCGATCGCGAACAAGAATGAAGAGAAGCGGATTCGGTTTAGCTCTAAAAATTCAAAGTATTCTGGAAGGCGGAGTGGACTCGTCGGCAAAAACCGGAAAGAAGAATTTCAAATTGATCCGCATCGAAGGAACATCAAAGCATGTGTAGAACAAGTGTACGGACATAAAAGTAGTTGGAACACATAAAGCGGGAATTGTTAAATTTTATTATTCAGTCTCGGATGCCCTTTAATGTAAGTTATATGGGAGACCCATTTAGCTGTGCTAATCAGGTGACTAAAATGTCGAAGAAAGCGGCTGTTTTGCGCCAAATACGGCGGCCACTATTAATAACAATAAAATAAATGTGCTGATAATAGTATTGGAACAAGCGGATGGTCGCACAGCCATTAAGAATTCCAAACTACCCATTATCATTTGTTAGCGCTAGTGGTTCTCAACATGGCCGACGCAAAAAAATCTGCCGACATCATGAATTAGCAAAATCACGCACACTGCCTACATTTTCTTTCTTTTCGTTTTGTTTTCTTGTAGATCTAATCGCAATGGAAATTAGTGAAGCGATCTATTTTTATAATGGGCTTTCATTTAACTTCCATTTCCGGTTTATGTTTTGTCCTTTAGACATTATTGAAAATTAAAAAAAACATTAACGTAGTCTTTAATTGCGACGTTCAAAAAGATTTCGTGGAAACCGATTTTATTTTTTTTCTATAAATTATTACTTTTGAATTTCCTCTAGCATAGATTTGAGACCAACAATGCCCACTGGATTTCAAAATTCAGTGTATAACATAATGTAAATATGTTATAATATTTCGATAGACAAAGATATATTTGCAAATAAAATAACTAGATATTAATCAGTGAAAGTTCCTGAAATAAGGTCCCCATGGTATAGTGGTTAGCACGCCCGTCCGGCAAGCGGGAGATGGCAGATTCGATTCCCTTCTGGGACGAGATTTCTTCGAGTATTTAATTACGTCAGAAATTCCAACGAAATTACAGATTTTCATAAATCGTCAACGGAAGCCAACATATATCAATTAATTAGTATACTTGGCATGTAAGAATTAAAATTGTCATCAAATAGGCAGTGATCGTCTCTGGCGACAAGCGGGAAATGTTAGGTTCGATCCCTTATGGAGGCGAGATGTTTTCAAGTATTTAATTACGTCGGAAACTCCAAGGACATTACAGATTTTCAAGTAAATTTGACGTTGATTTCGTAATAGTTCGAGTTTTATATTGAAAGGCATGTGCATACTCGCATAAAGATGCTGTAACAGTTATTGTAAGGAGAGATTTATTAATATGTTTGTTGTAATACGTTTGTAATATGTTTCTGTAAATATAATTACAATAATGCTTACAGAAACTGCAGAAGTTAAGATAAGCAACAAACAAGCTCAGTTGTTGGCGTTTGATTGTCAACAAACTCTAGCGGAGACGTTTTCTTTAAATACATACAACTTTGAGAACGGGTGTTATGTAAAAACATTAAAAATAGATTTGGTTCGTGTGTGTTCTTGAAATCAAAAGCATCGAAGTTACTGTCACTAATTTTATTCTAATTGTACTTGTATATAGCAAAAGAAAGCTAAAATGGGTTGGTTAACGTTTCGCTTCATTTTTTTTAGCTTCCAACAACCATAATTCTTATAGATGCTTACAGCTGTAATAGCAAAGATATATATCGATGTCATCGAAGTTTTGATTTAATAGAAAAGCAAAACAGAAGTCTAGAAGTGAATGTATAATACGTACAGTTGTAGCTATCCGCGATATAATTTTTAATTTCAGTTGCAACTGCAGTAAGCTTTTAAAGAAACTGTAGTTTTCGAAAACGAAAATTTTCCATGTAATTCTAGCAAATTAATGAAACGCACCATGATGAATTTATTACTTTTTGTTTTGAATTACCTTCTGCTCTATGCGTTTTCATTGAAGTACCTACTCTAAACATTTGTGCGTACAAAATCTGGCATTTAGTTGATTGTAACAGTATCCATGGGACACCTTTCTTTGATATTTCATATTTCAGATTACCTAATACATAAAAATTGCTACGTATACTACATATACGTCCCATTTAATAATTTATTTACTAAATTAAAAGACACTACGCCACTTTATTTTAAATCCAACATAATTTAAAAAATTCCTTGTAAATTCTGCAACCAAATATGTATATTGGTCAAATATCGACTTGATTAAAGCGTAGAATTGGCAAATACCGTAGTGACTGGAACCTAATAGCAGCCTAGCGCATTGGTCATTGATACCAACAATATCTTACATGAAATGGATTTGAATAATGTAAAAGTTTTAACGACTGTGAACAACAATCCTTTGTTTCTAGAAATGATTAAATGGTTCACGAGCATCCTAACACTATGTACGAACGGAACTCGTTTTTAAAAACTTTATTTAACTAAGCTTACAAATATATATTATTTTTTTGCGTACTCTCCCGCCCTAGAAATACAATTTTTCCCATCGTATTGGGAGCTTTTTTATTCCATCATCATAAAAGCTCTTCGGACGTTCGTGTAACCATTGGAGCAAAAACGCTTCCACTGCTTCGTTGTCTTCGAAATGCTGGCCTCCAAGCGCTTTTTTGAGGGGTCCAAAAAGATGGAAGTCACAAGGTGACAAGCCTGGACTATGGGGTGGATGTTCCAGCGTTTCCCATCCTAATGCATCTACTCTTTGCATCGTGGCGTTAGCCACATGAGGCCTGGCGTTGTCAAGCAGAAGAATTACACTTCTGGCCGATTGCTTCTTCCTTTTCCTACGGCATCCAGTACTTCAATCGTGAAGAAAATCGACGTGAAAAGCACCTTGCCGATCAAAAGAACTGGCCTCAGTTACACTTGTCCTTGGGCGGCGATCATGGCTCTCGTTCTCGACCTTTCAACGCCCTCCAGAACATTTTTTGTGTCATGCAAACACACGGGTTCTTGACAGGGCGTTGTCCCCGAAACGTGTCTGTAACCACTGCAAAATTTCAGTTGGGTTCACCCCCTCCTTGACCAAAAACTTGATGATAATCCGCTGCTCCACGGAGACATGCACTTCTTTCTCTCTACTTCACAATAATATTGTGCATTAATTGTGGGTCAATCGTGAAGAAAATCAACGTGAAAAGTACCTTGCCGATCAAAAAAACCTTGTTACCATTACCTTTCCAACTGACAACCGCGCCTTTGCCTTCACTGGTGCCCTCTCGCCGCTCTTTCGCCACTCCATACTCGGGCGTGTAGTGGTGCACCCAAGTTTCGTCACAGGTGACGACGCGATTCAAAAAGGCCTTACCCTCTTGCTGGTATCGATTGAAGAGTCGCTGCGAAACCTCCAATCGATGTCGCTTGTGATCCTCCGATAACAGACGTGGAAACCATCTAGCGGCCACTTTGCGAAATCCCGAGTCATCTGTCACGATCCGAGATACTCCCGCAACTGATGTTTACTTCTGCAACGATTTCGAAGAGAGTTATCCTACGATTTCCCTCTATAAGATTTCGGACCGCCCCGATGTTTGCCTCGGTTACACTTGTCCTTGGGCGACGATCATAGCTCTCGTTCTCGACCTTTTCACGCCCTCCAGAAAGTTTTTTGTGACATATAAACACCCGTGTTCTTGACAGGGACTTGTTGTCCCCGAACTGTGTCTGTAATCGCCGCAAAATTTCGGTTGGGTTCACCCCCTCCTTGGTCAAAAACTTGATAATAATCCGCTGCTCCACGGGGACATGCACTTCTTTCTCGCTCGTGGTTTCTTTTGATACTAAAGGGACCCGAGAGAGCTGCGGTTGGTTCTCGCCTCTCCCTAACGGTACAGGCTACCTGCGTGTCAACCCCTTTCAGGTCTAGAAGCCCTCCGGAATTTTAAAGAAAATCAGTCCCGTTTATTATTTATTATACTTAGACCTATATAAAGATTCCATCAATAGTTGGGAAATAATGATGGCAAGGACTGTTGGGTAGTATGTCAAACAAATGTTGCGATACTACCCCAGTACGAATATTTGGTTGCCAGGTAGAGTTGGGTTTTGATTTTGTAAGTTCAGTGGTTTCAACATTTTTATTTGACTTTTTTTTTCAACATTTTATTGTGTTTTGTCTCAGTTTATCAATTTTCAACCTGTATACTTTCTTGCAAATTTCGCGGGCACATCTTCCGCGAGTTATCTTGAGTCGTAGTATGGCATTGTCATCAGTGTCATACTATGAATGAAGTATATACAATTGCTTTGAAATGAAACGAAATATTGGTTGAAATTCAAGAGTTAATTCTTTTTCAAATTTTGGGCGTCATGCCGTCATCAAACCACGTGCAGCAGTAAAGTCTACTAGTAGCGTTTGTTATAGAAAATATTTGAATGTTAGGGCTTTTTATTATTTAAATACTACATTACTTTGTGTATTACTACACTGGAAAAAATGACATAATGTCACTATAGACTTATACTACAAGAAATAGATAATTGGTTTTAATTTATCGCAGAATTACGTTATATTTTATAATTTAGTGCTAATCGAGTGTCAATTCCCACATTGGCAAGATTTGCATAGACTTGCAGTAGAGAGTAGAGAACATTAGACTTTGTCAATTTTAGTATGTAAAACTGGAATTGGTAAGCAAAGGAACACTATATACATGATTTGTAGAAACTTTATATATGTACATAATCTTTACCGCATTATACATTGTATCAATTACAAGTTTTCCGTGGAAGTTTGCAGTGTATCATAATAAAACGTCCAACATTGCAATTTAAAATTCAGGTATAAGCTTGGGATGTACTATTTTGCAGTGGTAATGATAATATAGTGTAATGTTATAATTTGCAACTTCGATCGTAGTTGTCATTAGCGGCACATATAGTGAGTTCAGTGTGTCTACTCGTTCAACGTCAAAATCCCTCTGGTGTCTACTACCTCTTTTTTAGTAGCTCTAACTCCTTTTACGGTCTCTTATCGCTGGAACGGGAGTGCTAAGACATTATTTCAAGTCCAGTCAACGACGAACATAGGGAAACGGATAAGTAACTTGTCTTTTATTCATTTTATTCACATCCTAAACCTTCAAATTTAATGGGATATTTTCCTACAGCAAGTGACATCATAAATTCAGTAAACTCTTTCGCATAATTTCAAAAATAAAAAAATCGTTCATCAAGTAATCATCTTGTCGGTGCTTAAATTTTAATATTGTACAGTTGTTAGTGGTGTTAAATGTCATAGATTGATCCACTCTTTCAGTTGCGTCCCTGCATGGTATGCATTACGCTATGTATTAAAAATAAGAATATTCGTTGGAAATTCATTATGAAAGTATATTCCGAAAAGTATAATTATCTAAATTATCTGTGATTATTAATTTCTCATTTTTGGGTCAAGATATTCATCCAGGTAATACGTGTTTGTGTTCCCATTTTCTAAGCATTCAACGTTTAAATTGTACCATAAATACGAAGTAAAAGTCAGGTTTGGTGATTTGGCAGGTTTCCCAGTAGGCAACATATAAACATAAAGTTTATATGTTGGATCGTTCAATTCTAGGTTAGTTTCCTCGTTTCAAGTTTTGATACTCGTAAAATGTAATCAATTGACATCTAGTTTAATTAATTAATTAATTAATTAATTTAAAAAGCCGAAAGAGTATGTTTAGGACACTCCCGGACCTTTAGAGCGGACAATTAATTAATTCATTTCGAAACACTGTTTTTTTTTTAATTTCCCACGTTTAAAACATTACAATACTTTCTAACCACCCCAAAAAGGTTGGTTTTACTGTGCCTCCAGCTAGGACAGGGCTCAGGGCGAGGTATGGCAGAGGCATAAGGGCGCCAGGAGCTTTTTTAAGAAAAGCGCCAAAAACTTTGTTGCATTTTATTTGAACAAAAAGAGGAAAAAGAAAAATTTAACAATAAAAAAGATCGAATTTTAGTTATGTGTGGTTTTTCATATAAAAATCAAAATAGTATTGCTGTTACTCTAGGTGTTCTTGTCTAAAAACCTGGTCCCTGGGCGTCGTTTCTGGGCAGGTGGATAGCTCTTTCCTAACACACGGTACCGCTTCTTAGGTCGTAACTTGCTAAGGACTTGCTACCACAGATAGAATAATTGTTCTTGGGTTTATAATTACCTAGAAGTACAAAAAAAAAAACAGCAAAAACGGAAGCTAAGGTGAGCGAAATCAGGGAAAGGATGAAATGAAAGCTTATTTGTGTTCAATGAATATCGAAAAGAAACAAAAATTAGAACGAATTTATTTTACTAGTAATTTAATATAGAATCTAAAAATTTAACATTCAAATAAAGAAAGAAAAAATCTTCAGTAATTTGCCAAGAAAAAAATTGTTAAATGTATAAAGCTTTTAAAATAAACCTTTAATTACAAATACTACGGAAGTAACATTTTAGTTCAAAAAAGAGATAAATTTTCTAGCAATTTAGTATAAAAAAAAATTACAAGAGAGAAGCCATCTTAACTCGTGCACTAGGCTCGACGAAAAGAAACATGTGTGATAAGGTAAAAATTGAATTCGTGAAAAGCAATAAGATAAAACTTACGAAATCTATGCTGCAATAAAATTTTATCACAAATTAAGATGTGTTAAGAAATGATCGCTCAAAAGTACTCACCCATTTGAGGTAATTAAGCACATTTACTTAGGTACGCCTCACGTCTGATCCTTATCAGAGCTCGTGAGAAAAAGGGCGAAGGAAAATTTCATTCGGCCGAGGATACGCGTCAAAATCGTATGCAACAAAAAAAACCTTAAAAGAAAAATTCAATGTAACAAATCGACAAAAATATTCGTGCGCATACAGCACCGTTCAAAATAAACAGACCGCGTAACAATAAAGTTGTTACAACTTTACGCTTAACATATTTGCACCGTAAAATTCCACTGTAAATTTCGCTCCAAATAAGCGGACTTTGGACATCACAAACGAGTGTAGAAATACTTTGTAATACAGCGATCTAAGACGTATCTATTACATTAAACAGTAAGTGCACAAAGTAATAAAACCTATTTTGTGCGGGTTTTTTCTCAATGTAAATAAAGTCTTGTTTTCCTGTCGAAGAGGAACCAGCTCCTCAACTATTTTTTCAATACTGTTCCAGTAGACCATACTTTTTTTTTGTAAAACCTGGAACTAATTTTTTGCTAACTCGAACGCCAAATATTTCGACCTTCGTTTTATTGGAATAAAACTACTACAAACTATTATGATCAAAAAGCTAGCATGTAGAAACTCTATCCGCCATTGTCATAGATTTTGGACATATTTGTCACGGAATTTTCTGATCAACCTTTTCAAACTGTTCCTTTTGTTGCAGGTTTGGTTTCAAAATGCCAGAGCAAAATGGCGACGGATGATGTTAAAACAAGAAGGCAAATCCGGTGAAAAGTGTTCGGGTAGCGAAGGCATGAGCGACATGGACATCTATCCAGGACCCGGTTCGATAGGAGGAAGTATCCAATCTCTAAATCCACACAGTCCACCTTTTATGCTACCGTCGGGTAGTCCTTCTTCGTCACTGGACTGTTCGTGAACGATCTTCGAACGATTTGAACTTTAAACAAAAACAGTGCTAAAATTATAATGAATTGAAAATTCATCAGAAATGGGGCGGATCCAACGACCGCAAACTGGTCCACGCAAAAAGTTTTTTAATTTTTTTTAACACTGAAATAAATTTGGTGACTACAATTGTGATGGTAAAATATGACGTAACTTCGATTGTCCTAACCAGTTTATAATGAAGAAACCTAAGTGCATTTCTAAATGATATCCGTTATGTCAATGCGTACTTTTAAATTGTGAAACTCCAGGCGATGCATTTGGCAATGCTCTTAGAAATCCGTGTCTACTAAGGAGATAAGTAAATTACCGGGCACGTTTCCTAAATTCAATGGTGCAAATGAAACGTATGTAAACCACCGGATTGTGCCCTAAATGAATAAGAAACGGTGTTTTACATGTCGATGGTTAAAGAAAATTCACACAAAAATGTTATTCCCGCACTTTATATATTAGATACATTTTACATTGTTCCTAAATAAGTTGTAGGTTTTTAAATAATCCATGCACAATTAGATGAATAATAATTATGTAAACGGAGTGAATCAGCGAGTGTGGAGCAATTTATATATAATTTATTTAGAAAATAAAACTACAACATTTCTAGTAGTACACATCCATATAACATAAATCTATTTAATTTCTTAATCGACATAAGATATAATCGCAAATTACCTAAATTTTACTTAAAAATCATTTCTATTTTTAGACATCTACAAACCTTACATAATAACTTATAAAATGGTCTGATGATTTCATAAAATAATATAATAGCATCAACATCCTGCCGTTTACATACAATTGCAAGGTAATCTGTAATTATTAACATAATTTGCAACTAAATAGATATTTAGGTGGCCAAGAGTTGTTGTGGTATGCGTTCTATTGTTACATTTTTTCACGAATACAAAAAAGCAAGAAATCATTGGCAGTTTTTATTGAGATAATAAAAAGTTTATGGTTTACGTGAAGAAGATAGAGTAGAATACAATAGAATTGCTGTTTTTATATGAATTAATTTTTTTTTTTCGAGAATTTATCTTGAGGAAGCTATTCTTGTGCTTAGGAACTAGTACAATTAGTCCTAAAGCACAAAAAGTTACATTTGATTTTCAGTTTACTTTTATCTTTCAATGATTAATACTTACTTATTTATTCCTTGGGCCTTGTACCTTTCGGTGTTGGCTGGTGGGAGTTGAGTCCCATTGGTTTCCTTCATATTTCTCTCCAGTTTATTCTATTCTGAGCTAATCCTGGACTGTCCTCGCACCTTACCCCTCATCTCTTCACCACCCCTTTTACTTCCTCTTTCCACGTTCTTCGTGGTCTTCCTCTCCTTCGTTTTCCGCTTTCCCTTGCTTCGAACACCTTTTTCACTAGCCTGTCTTGTCCCATTCTTTGCACATGTCCCATCCATCTCAATTGTCCTTGTTGTATTGTCTCTTTCACTGGTATTATGTTCAACTGCACCCTATATTCCACATTCCTTATTTTATCTCTCTTTGTCTTTCCTAGTATTTTCCTCAGATATCTCATTTCTGCAGCTGTCAGCTTACTCCTCTGCTTTTGTGTTGTTATCCAGCTTTCACAGGCGTAGGTGAGCGTTGGTTTCATAACTTTTCTAACTACTTCGGCCTTTACCTCTTTCGGCATTTCCGTCTTGTTGAGAAATTTCGTTTTTATTATGTTGAAATGTTTTCCCGCTTTCGTAATTCTCTCGTTAATTTCGTCCTCCATGGTTCCTATTTCATTAATGATTGTTCCCAGGTAAGAGAATTTGTTTACTTGTTCTACAGCCTTTCCTCCAATTTCAATTCGGTGTCTTTCTTTAGCTGTTTCTATTACCATTGTTTTGGTTTTCTTAAGGTTTATTTATATTGTGTCGTAAATCTGCTTCGCTTTTCCTGACTATTATCAGATCGTCTGCGTAACACAATTTTGTTATTCTTATATTTTCCAGTTTCCGATGTTGTATGTCTTTAATCTATTTCTACATCTTTTCAATATTTCATCCAATGTTACATTAAATAGCAATGCGCTCAGTATGCATTCTTGCTTCAGTCCCGCTCTACTTATAAATCTTTCAGAACATTCATTTCTAACTCGTACGTAGCTGCCCGTATAAGCGTTTTATACTTTCTAATAGTTCATGTCCCATTCCTCTTTTTCCCACACGTTTTCTCTCTTTATTCCATCGAACGCCTTTTCCATATCTATGAAGCACACGTGTATCTGCCTGTTTGTTCGTATTGCCTTCTCACTTATTTGCCTCATTATAAAGATCTGATCTTGAACTCCTCTTTCCTTTCTAAACCCTGTCTGACTTTCTTCCAATTGTTCTTCCACTTTTTACGGAACCACTTGTATGGTCTTATGGTTCCTAAGTTATGATTGCAGATTTAGTACACATACAGCCCTCGATATTAGTCTTATGTACGATTACATACAAGAATTATCGTTCCTATCAGTAGCTCCATAGTTTTAGCTGATTCATTTCGGCATTATATTTTATATGCGTATTGTAAATAATTAATTAGTCCTAGATACCTTCTTGGACAACAATCCTTTTTCTTTTAAATCAAGAAGCTTACCTTTAAGCATTGTTTCAGTAACTAATGATTGGCGTCTTTTTTTACGTTTGAAAATTACGCATCAAAAACTACTTCATGGTACGAACGAACGTAAAGTTAGGACATTGTGTCGTTGTCTTCCTACATTGCCAAAATGAATTTCATATACGTCCTCGGTTATAATTCGCACGAAACTTAAACTGGTGCACGTCGCATTATAATATTGTACACTTTTTGCAAAGATCGAATCTACTATACGAATATTGCTCTGAATTTCTTTTTTTTTTGTACTTTTATTTTTTTCTCAACTAATTTATTGTTTTCTTTTGTTTTCGATTTTTATTTACTCGCGATCCCTTCGTATTTATCTCTTTACTTTGCGAAAGGTATAAAAGTATCCTGTGTAAAATTTATCATAGTAGTTTTATATTTTATGTTAGCGCTACCTCAATTTTTTTGTTTTTGTACATAGAAGGTGGTAGCATTTTCCTATTAATAAATAATTTTAATTATTTTACCACTGTTGTATTATTCTCACTTTTAACGCATAAAACCTATAAAAGACACAACAGCACCTTTTACTTATCATGGTAAGTAACTTTACAAGTAATCTAGGCCGTTTCAGAGAAAAATAATCAAATCCACGTCAAAGCAAATTGATTATAACTAGAGAATTTTTGGACACCAAAAATATAAACAAAATGCAGAATAAATGTTAAAAAAGCACTTTCAACAATTTGAAAAAGGCAAGGTGCAGCAAAAAAAAGACAATAAAAAGAAAAAAAAGGCGAACAAGTTTTTGATTTCTTAGATATTACTTTAATATAATATAATGTAAAAATGATAATTTGTAATAATTAGTAATATTAGTTCTACTGTATTACATAGTATGCATTATACTACTGAAAAAACGTTTTTTACATTGGCTTCCCAATTACATATTAATAGTATTTCTAGATTACAAGGCAAGAGTTGCTGTCTTCTGTCAGATAAAACATTTTTGTGTGCAAAAAAAGGTTCGCTCGATGTCACATGACATGAGTGGAGCACAGCATCTACGAGGATATTTAGGGCAGGACTTTTATTAATAACGTTTTAAATTTTAGTCCCCATCTCTTGTCCTATAGCTCCGGGAACACTCTGGATAGTCGTTTTAACTCTGTTGAAAATTTCCAAAAGGAAACAGATAGGAGGCTGGTTTTAGTAGATCACAATATAAGTAAGGTGGGAGTGAAGGAGTTGTGGATCCACTTTAGAGAGACTTTGTTACAAACTGCCGTCGAAGTATGTGGTAAGAATAAAATTACAAACAAGAAGAAATAGACACCATGGTAGAATCAAGAAATAAAACAAGCAGTCAAAAGAAAGAAGTTTCTTGGAAGAAATATCTGAACAGTGACAAAAGCAAAGATGCATATGAGGCGTATAGAGTGCAAAGAGAAAAAGTAAAACAAATAGTTAAAGAGGCTATGGCAAAAACATGGGAAGAGTTCGGCAAAAAGGTGGAAGAAAATGCGAAAGGGAACCATAAAATCTTGTACAGAACCCTAAGAAGCCTAAGAAGAGAAAGGAAAAATCCATTGAAGAATATTAAAAGTAGAGATGAGAAGACACTAACAACGGACAGGGAAATTTTAGTAAGATGGTGAAAATATTGTATGAAACTTTTAGAATCCAGGGAAGAACCTACAGGTATACAACATAAACATGATGAAAGATTTGAAATACAGGAAAGAGAAATAAAAACCGAAAGAGGAGAGATCACGATGGAAGAGTTGGAAAAAGCAACAAGCAAGATTAAAATAGGCACAGCACCCGGCATAGACAACATAAGACTAGAGATGATAAAATGCCTAGGAAGTGAGGGAAAAAAATATTTACACCAGATAATTTCAAAGATATGGGACGCACAAGAAATTCCAGAAGATTGGAAAACAGCGATAATTGCACCTATCCATAAGAAGAGGGTACCTCGAAATGCAATAATTACAGGGGATGTCCTTTTTATGTACATCTTACAAACTCTTAGAAAGAATAATCGAAGAAAGATTAAGAAAGAAATTAGAATCAACATTCCTCGACTCTCAAGCAGGATTTAGAGCCGAGAGATCTACACAGGATTGGATATTTGTCCTCAGACAATTAACAGAACAAATATTGAAGATAAATACGAAAATATATATATGTACAATTGATCTTGAAAAAGCATTCGATAGTGTCCCTAGATCAAAAATTTGGGAAGTCTTAAGAAAGAAAAAGCTGGGCGAAAAAATAACGGAGACGATCATAAGCTTGTACAAAGAAACATTAAATAAAGTACGAGTTGGAGGGCTCACAACGGACAAGTTTAAAACAGAGAAATGGGTCAGACTACTCAGTCCTCTGCTATTTATAGCCCTAATGGACGAGTTAGCATGCAGCTTTCGGAATAAACAGAACAAGACGCATCTCTCTTACAAAAAACTAAAGCCAGTATAAATGAACTGCTAGACGACCTAGTGCTCTTTACAAACAGTAAAGAAGAACTAAATTACAAGAGGTTAGTCACATAAAATACCTAAGTTCCATAGTAAAAGCAAAAGGAGGCCTCGAGAGAGAAAGAAATAGGCGGATTACAAACACAAACAAAATTTATAGAGCTCTATGTAGCTCTAAGTAAGCAAGAAAACAAAAATAAGAATCTACGAAGTGATCCTGGGCACCATACTTACGTACGGCTGCGAGTCATGGACAATAACAACAAAACTTAGAAAAAAGATCCAAGCCTGCGAGATGCAGATACTCAGAAAAATAGAAGGAGTAACCAAACGGGATCAAATAAAGAGCACGTTAATAAGAAGACTAGAAATAAAGGGCATTATAGATAAAATACAAACTCAACAACTTAGATGGTTTGGGCATTTGACTAGAATGGGAGAGAACAATACAGCAAAAATATTGTTGGAAACAAGATTGATAGAAAGAAATGGCAGTGGTCGACCGAGGACGACATGGGACGTTCAAATTAACAGAACACTGGAGAAAAAAGGACAAGAAACATGGCTTTAGACAGAAAGGCATGGAAACCTGCCATAACCTCTACACCGATGGTAGAAGAGGTCTCGGGATGAGTAAGTAAGTAAGTAAGTGAAAATTCCTAAAGATTGAACAATGCGGATACTACTTTTTCATTCCGAATGTCACCAAAATTTGAGTGGATAAAAGCTAAACCATTTTCAACTTCTTTGTCATTGAAAACATTTTGAAATTTTTGAATGCACATAGAATTATTTGCTTCAAAACTGTTAACAACCTCAATATAATCAGGTATTGTTGAATATAAAGAAACAAGGAGTATGTACTTCTGTCAGTGTTTCGAAATTTTTTGCGTAAAGATTACTAGCTGATATCCATGTTCTCCATCAAGTTGTCGCAGACTCTGGAGGCAAAGGTAAGTTAGAAAGTTTCTTTTTATAAATAGCAACGCGTAACGGAGTGTGAAGGAAAATCTAAAAGACAAATTGCAGCATATAATATTTAATACATTATTGAATGAAATATTTGCAAAAACCAGGCTTCACAAAGTTTTAAGCAAAATGTTGAGATCGAGGATTCGCTGTTTGGAGGACAACCAGCGACCACATTTTTAAATAGAAGTTGTTGCATGGATTTATTTCTAACATTTTTCTAGTATGCCACACGTCAAATGTTGAGTGACCTTTTTGTTACATTAATATTTAGGAAATGTACACAATATTAAAGGCTGTGTACAAAAAAAAATGAAAACCTGCTTTTTGTGTGGTTTCAATAGGAATTTCTGCAAAAAAAAACATCAAATAACAGGGTCGACCACATGGTTCGCGCTGAATTTTGTTCCGTTTTTTGGAGAATGGGTTTAAAGCAATTGATTCTACGTGATTTTCTTAAGTGATTTATGCTATGGTGCGAAGTGTGGTTATATTTTCCCACAAAACACCTTAGATAAACATCAAAACCGCTAGATATTTTAATTTTAGAGCATTTTATAAAGAAACGCCTCAGGATTGTACAACAAATTTTTTGTGTGTAAAAATAGCAAATATCGTACTCATTCTAAACTATTATACTGTCGGTGCTTATAACCCATCAACCTCATCATGTCAAATAAGTAGTAGTAACATGATGTAGCTCAGAAGAAACTTCATACAATAAAGAGTGAAACCTTAGTATACCCACACTTGACGTGTTTTCATTCCGAAAACCTTCAGAAAAGAAAAGTCAAAGACTGTTTAAAGCGTGCCCAAAGAATAAACGTTTCTTTGTTTATTAATATGCGTGTTATTGTAACATTTTACCGCATATATTGCTGTAATTTTTGAATACATATATATTTTTTTTATTTCTGATTGATCGATTTCACCCTAAATCGTTCTAAAGTAAGAATCATGTATTTACATATGGATAATCACTAAGCCGGGCGCAATTGGTCTTCGCAACAGAATCGGGTCAGTCGCATGGGCCGCGGATTATAAATAGATTATAAACAACCGACAGAAGTGATATTTTGAAATCAATACACAGTGTATAAAATAAAAGCTGATGCAATAAATATGTTTGGTAAATAAAGCGAATATATGCACACGTTGGTGTTTTTTTCCATTGTTAGTTTTCTTTGTTTGAAAACGGCATTTGTCGTCTCCGTGAAGGATGTGCGCTGTGATGAAAAACTTTTCTTATATTTCGAGCATGATCGTTCAACATCTACGATGTAACTTCCGTAGGCAGACATAATTAAAATAATTCTTAGAGTTTGTTAATAATTCTGTAGATCCACCACTAGAGTAGAGTCGCCAAATGTGGAATAGCAGCCTAAAGTGGAATAGCTGCATTTCTCAAACACCACTGGCGTCATCTGTGTTTTGGTAGCATAAGTATAAAGGCTTGTATCTGTAAAGATTCGGTATCCACATGGGGAATCTTCTGGTGAAATCTTAACCTCAAAAAATAGCAAACCATACGTTCGTCAGACCACGACATTTTTAAGGACAGTGAAAAAGAGTTTTGTTCTGGATTTGTCTGAACCTCTTGAATAGTGAGAAATATCAGGTAAGGTAGCATAGATGTTAGGCTTTCATGTTGTACATATAGCGTGCCAGTTATACGTTGTTGTTTTTTTGTTCAATTCATTCGAATATTTTTATGGGATGTGTCCTATTGTGGAATACAAGATAGGATCCAATTGTGGAATATTCCACATTAGGGTACTATATCATGAATACCTACATGACCATTGGTATGTATAGATATCTATTTTAATTTCAGAAAAATGCCCAAAAAAGAAACCAAGGAACATGTCTGGAAGGAGGAGGACATGAATTCAGCAGTAAATGCCGTTCTCGGCAAGAAAATGGGGTATCTAGCTGCGTCGAAACAATTTCAAGTTCCACGTTCGAGTTTATTCCGTTACTGTGCTCAAAAAAAAGAAAGTGGACAAGCAGTTAAGAAAAACAAACTTGGGAGAAAACCCGTTCTGACAGTAGCTCTTGAGAATGAATTAGTCAGTCATCTTTTAGTTATGGAGCGAACATTCTTTGGATTGACAAGACAAGACGTACGCTACGTAGCATTTCAACTGGCAAAACTCAATAACCTGCCAAATCCGTTTTCTATCTTACAACAAACGGCAGGCAAGAAATGGTTGAGACTATTTTTGAAGCGCCATGAAAAGACAATCAGTGTTAGAAAGCCAACCGGCACATCAGTAGCTAGGGCAGTTGGTTTCAACAAGCGAAAGGTAAATGATTTTTTCAATCTTCTGGAAAACTTGATGGAAGAACACAACTTTGCTCCGGACCGTATATTTAACGTGGACGAGACTGGATTGTGCATCGTACAATCGAAATGTCCATCTGTTCTTGCACTGAGAGGTAAACGTCAGATTGGAACCATAACATCAGCAGAACGGGGATCTTTGCTAACTGCCGTATTATGCATGAGTGCAAGCGGAACTTTTGTTCCGCCGATGTTAATCTTTCCACGGAAGAACGCCAATGTCCAACTTGAGAAAGGTGCACCACCAGGATCTATTTTTCGTTATCATCCTTCAGGATGGATACAGATGGATCTATTTACAGACTGGTTCAGACACTTTATCGAGAAAGTCCACCCAACCAAAGATAGTCCTGTTCTGCTCATTCTAGACGGTCATCACACACACACCAGAAACTTGAATGTCATACTAGCTGCTAAGGAAAACTATGTAACCATATTGTGCCTCCCACCCCACACAACCCACAAAATACAGCCCCTGGATAAGTCTGTTATGGGGCCGTTAAAGCTGTTTTACAATGAAGAAATAAGAATTTTCTTGAGAACACAGCAACGTGCTGTCACACATTTTGATGTGAGTGATTTATTCGGGAAGGCATATCTAAAGGTGCAATCAGGTGAAAGAGCTGTGAAAGGATTTGCAACTACTGGCTTGTATCCTGTTCGGCGAGATATATTTAAAGAAGAAGACTTTTTGGAAGCTGAAGAAGACACACAAAGAAATCGGGAAATTACAGATAATGAAGCAAGAGATCAGAACGTAGACGAAAATATTGACCAACTGAATCTATCCACAATTTCAGTTAAACCAGACGAAGTTATACCAATACCAAAATTGAGAAAGAAAACTGGAAATAGGGGAAGGAAGCCAGGAAAGGCCAAGGTCATAACATCAACACCCAACAAGGATGAGTTGATGCAGTCGTTAGACAAAAAAGTAGTTGATGAGAAAAAGGAACAAGTGAAACGAAAAATATTAGATGAGAGTGAAGCTGGTCCGAGAAAGAATGATGAGAAAAATAGCCAAGTAATACGAAAAATCAGAGATGGAAATAAAGTTGGTTCAAACAAGAAATATGTAGAAAATGACCGAGTGAAACGAGAAGTAAAAAATGAGATTAAGGCTGGTCCATGCAAGAAGAAGAAAAAAAGAGGTTCTTCCTCAAGTTCTGAAAGGTCTTCTTTCAGTATCGAGGATTCATCTACTGACGAAGAGAACTTTCCTTTAGACAGTCCGTCAGATGATGCGCAATGCATTTTTTGCGACGCCATGTTCTCAAAGGATAGGCGAGGTGAAATTTGGATAAGGTGTGTTATGTGCCAATGTTGGGCGCACGAAGAGTGTGCAGGACCGGAAGGTGATGTTTACTTGTGCGATTATTGTAAATGAGGCGTTTAAGTTTCATGTTCGTTTCAAATAATAATTTCAAAAATATATTTTCAGTTTTTGAAAATTTTGTTTCTAGATCTATTTATTTGCTATTCCACTTTAGGCCCCTGAGTATTCCACATTGGGATACCAAAAGTCTCATGACGAAAAATGTACTTTTCTCTAAAATATAATCCTAACTTTTTGACGGTAGTTCAAATTGATCCAAATCAAAAACGGTATTATCCACAAATAGTTTATTGTTACACCTTTGATTAACAAACTAATCTAAATTGTTTATTATACCAAATATATTCATAAACAAAAATGGTATTCCACATTTGGCGACTCTACTCTACACATTTGTCTTAATCTCGTATAATCGGAATTTTTTTTAAACACTGTCGAACTGCTATAACTCGACCATTTTTGCGTCGATCATACCGTGTAGCAATGTATTGCCTTCATCCACTATTTGCACTGATTCTACTAGCGACAACCCAGCATTTTGCAATTTTTCTATTGCGTCTGGTAATCGTTTATAATTGTTGCTAATATATTTTTAATCTATTTCAACAGAAGTATCTAGAAATCCTTTCTGGCTCTCCTCCGCTATATCTTCATCAGGGTCGAATTGTAAAATCATAGATTTTACTTTTTGGAGATGTTCGGAATAATAAAAAGCCGTTTACAACCATGTTCCTCAACGCGTAAGAATCGGCTGTCGTGGTTCGTAAACACCGGGATAAAGCCTGTGAAATGCTCGAATTCGTTTGGGAGAATTAAGAAACACTCTTTTTGTATTTGTTATTAATGCATCCACCTCCGGGTAACACTCTCAAATAGTTAGTTTGTGCTACAAGATGTAAAGCATGAACTTTACATGTAACATGTAAAAGTCCTCCACACTTTTCTTTAATAGAACGGCCTACACTACACATTGCCGCTGCTCCATCGCGCAAAAAGATCAACAGTTGACTAGTTGACACTTGAAATTGTTGTAACGCATGAAATACTACGCCCGTAATTGCTTCACCAGTACACTATCTTAGTCTTTTGCTGGCTAATAAGTTTGCAAATTTCGGTTTTAGTAGTCGTACTGTAATATTCAAAATAGATTTTTTTTTACAATCTGTCTTCTCATCAAGACATAGCCACAGCTGTTTATCTTTTAATCCTGCTTTGATCCCATTTTCAACATCTTTACGTATACTTAGTAGCTCTTTCCATAACGCTGTCCGCGATGGTAAGTTCTACTCGGGATCGTATGTACGCCAAAAACTGTCGAAACGGTTCTTTATCGAGTAAGCGAAGCGGTAGACCACAAACAATAAACATCAAAAGTAAATCCAACCATAGAAGAACTTTCAATAAACCTACAAAACATCATTACAGAAAACTAAGTCACTCTTCAAACCAAAAGAAGAGAAGACTGTACATGGATAGACGAATACCTAATACAGCAGATTAAACAAAGAAACAAAGTACGAGATGAATACAAACAACAAAAAACATACGTATCTAAACTAATCAATGACACAAAAAGACAATGTTACCAAAATAAATTCAGAAAACACAAAAACGACTCGCCAAAACATGGAACATAGTAAACCAACAAATACGCAAACTAAAACACTATAACCAAGAAATAACTATCTTGAAAGAGGATGGTACGAAAACCAAAACACAAAAAGAAGCAGCAGGCGCAATCAAGAAATACTTTACCACAATAGGGAAACAATTAGCAGAAGACCAAGTTCGAAAAGGCACCATTCCACCACAAACCACAATAACAAAAAACCAATACCCACCTACAAACTTCCAAAAAAACAACGGAGGAAGAAATAAGATAAATTATACAAAAATTAAAACTTAACAAAGAACCAGGATTTGACGCAATCACCAATAAGATCTTAAAAGAAAACAAAGAAAAACTCACCTCGATTTTAGTAAATATAATAAACAAGATATCTCAAAATGGCATTTACCCAGACTACATCAAACAAACTATCATCAGACCCATACACAAAAACGGAGACAAAGAAAAAGCAGAAAATTACAGGCCAATAGCACTACTATCAATTTTAAACAAAATCCTAGAAAAATGTATCCAAACTAGAATATCCGCACGCCCTACACAAGACCAAATAATAAACGAATAACAATATGCCTTCCAAAAAAATTCCGGAACAACATCAGCAGCCTTAGATATGATCACTGAAGTGAGAACCAATTTAGAAGAAAAAAGAAACAGTGATAGCAATCTACATTGACATGAAAAAAGCTTTCGACCCAATCTCCAAAACCAAACTAATCCAAAAACTGCCATCTCTGGGAATACAAAATAAAGGACTACTAATAGGACACTAATAGAAACCTATATAAAAAACAGAAGCCAAGCAATACAAATAAACGGCGAAAAAAGCAACCCACTCACCACCGAATACGGAATTCCTCAAGGCGGAAACCTACTACCAATATTATATATCCTATACACAAACGACCTTTTAGAAATACCACTAAAAGGAAAAATCTTCGCGTATGCAGATGACATATGCCTAATATACACAGGAGCAAAACAAAAAACCCTACAAAACAACATAATCAAAGACATCAAGAAAATAGAAGACTGGTGCTACAACAACCTATTAACGATAAACCAAGACAAAACTAAATACATGATCTTCACACCAACAAAACAAAGATACAAATTCAACATAAAGATCAAAGACCAAGAAATAGAAGAAGTACAACACATCAAATATCTGGGAATAACAATACAAAACAGCCTAAAATGAGGCAAGCACATAAACCAATTAGTAAAGATCAACACATCAAGCAACAACTATCTAATAAATATATGGAGCAACACAACTAAAAGGAACATAAATACCATACAACGACAGCAGAACAAAATCCTAAAAATACTGTATTCAATAGACAAGAAACCCCAATCAATGAAGTATACAACAAACCACAAAAACCTAACATACGACAAATGGTAACATTAACTAACTTACTCTTATTATACAAAATAAAACTAATATCAAATTCTCAACAAGCAAACAAATCCACACACAACACCAGACAACATTCGCACCCAAGAACAGAAAAACAAGACACACAAAACCTGACAACAAACAATAAGACAATACAACAAATTAGAACCAGAGATAAAAAACAAAACACTACACCAGCTTCTAAAAAAACATAAAACAAAGGATTTTAAAAAAACAACATCTAAGTATAAAACACGAACGGGAACATAAGAAGAAAAAAAATCAACCAAGTAGAAGAGCGACATAGAAAAACCATCCGAACAGCCCTCGATACCATTAACCCGACACGGACAACAACCCACTTCGCGGCGAAGACAGATGGCACAGCAATATTATATGTAAAAAAATATACATATGTAAAAATACGTATATTATGTAAACATTATGTTTCAAAAATAAAATCTATTTCAAATCAAAAAAAAAAAAATTGCGTTTGAGGTGGCACCTCATTTTTGTGCTGTACACTATTTATATGTCTTTTACAATCGCCTTTGTTCCGGCACATTAAAGGTATTTTGCGAACTCTACAAGTTAGACATACTTACATACACATATTTATCTCTATAATCACGACTAACGCTGCGAAGTGTTAATGAAAAACTGTTGCAATAAATCAATAATTTCATTCGCGTCGCTGTGGGCGCGGCAACCTCACTTCTTACCTGGCACGAAGCTCTCTCTGCCCGGTCTAGTAATCACGGCCCCGATCCAGGGACCAATCGGCAGTCTAAGCTTCGAGGAGTTTATATTTTTATTGCAATAAAAAATAATAATTTGTTTTTCAGATATCTGAAAAAATTGTAATCCTTTGATCGACTTCACCCCAGTTGACGTCTATTATTCCATCAAAAAGTGAAGATGAACAAATAACAAGACATAGAATCCTTAAAATAACTTGGCAATCTTTCCTATTTTTTTTTTTTATTTCAGCTTTGTTTATTGCAAATTAGAATTGTACAACCAGACAACTAGCATACACATATAACTCATATTGGAGCTTTGTTGGTAATTTTACGCTCAACAAGGAAGCTAGCCAAGAGTTTGGCTCTAATATACAAAAAAATAATTGAAAATTCTTTTTTATTAATTGAGAGAAAGTTAATCGGAAATATGCAAATGTTAAGATGAAGTAAAACGAAAGGAATTTAAAATGAAAAAAAAACTAATTAACTTGTTAAAACATAATTTTCACGTGTCAAATTTCAGCCGTCAAACAGTGTGCCTTAACTCAAGGGAATAAGTTAAATTTGATTTACTTTTTTATGTTACCCATATTATTTGATGGTTATTACCTGTATTCTTTTTGCTTTATTGGAAGCATACGCACAAGGCAATCCAGAACTACATGTTTAATACATAAATATATTTACAAATATAAGATTTCTTTATGTCTCCTTATTCAGTGCACTAAAGAATACGAGAAAAGGAACACGAAGAAGTCTGATTGTAATACGTTAAAGGAGAAAAAAAATCTACAAGCGCAAGCCACCACGGGTATAAATTACACATTTCCGAGTTCTAAAACTTATTACAGAAACAACAATTTATTACGGCAAAACATGCATTATCAAGTACCCGCTTCAGAATGTCGTCTTTTATCTCCAGCCGTTTTCAACTTATTCATAAAACAAAGATTCGCAATTTATATTCAGCAACAAGAAACGGAGGCGACTTCTGAAAAGAAATTGAACGGAATGAACGGCGCACAACCGGCAACGAAATGAAACTAAAAAGAAAACAAGAAAAACGGGTACAAAAGATGAAAAACGAATACACTGACACACAGATATATACACTCCGCGACAAAATAATAGTGCATGCACACTCGCCGCTTTTATTTTATTTGCTCTAAAGGTTAAGGTTTGCTGTGAGGTATGTAACACTGTAACTTGAAATGCTAGCTGTATTAATGTGCTTTTTCTAAGCTGCTAGAACGAACGGCACAGTAATGCAATTTTTTTGGCAGTCGGGGTATAATCCTATATGCTTCAGCAGCAGTCGAGACGGAAATTGACTCTATTCTAATATGCATTTTGCATAAATTGTTTATGGCTATTCTCTAGGTTTCCGGATTGGAACCGCGTCGTTATCACAGCTTTAGCCGACGTTTCGTCCACACTCATATGTGACATCTTAGGGCAGTAACTGCACACGGACTGGAGACCTATTAATTCCGGAGGGTTTGTTTTGGGTCAATGAAGCGAAATGTTATGCGTCGGTGAAGCCGGAATGTCATACGTTAATGAAGCGGAAATGTTAAGCGTCGATGAAGCAGAAGTGTTATGCGTCGATGAAGCGGGAATGTTATGCGTTAATGAAACGGAAATGTCATGCGTCGATGAAGCGGGAGAGTTATGCCTTAATGAATAGGAAGTGTTATGCATGGAGCGGTTGCTAGGAGGTTTAACCAGTTGGGATTTCCACGTGTGATGCAAGAGGAAGCCATCTTCGGGATTTAAATTGTTGGGATGTTTGAAAATCTCTATTGATTCACGAATTTTTCTGCTATAATAGTGAGGATTGCGAAATAAGATGCGGGTATAGTTAAATTGGATTTGGTGGACAGTTTCCAGTCTGCGCTCAGCCAGTGCGGACCCGGCTACACGCAACAACCGCGTACAACGCTCGTGCTCAGTAACAGGAGTGCTGACTGATCGCTTTGCTTCACCAATCTACACACTACCGCACGAACATGGAATTTGGTAGACACCAGGGGCTTCCAGATGATTGTGGTCTTTGATGGGAAAGTAGTCTAAGAGTTTGAAGTTGGGCTTAAAGATGGTTTTTATGTTGTTCCTGAACAGAATTTTACTGATGCCATCGGCGACACCATGAATGTAGGGTAGATATGCTTGCTTACGCAAATTAGGGTTAGATGAGGAGAATTGCTGTGGAGTGAATTGGGTTCAGATATGGAAATGGCCCTTTGGATAAGAGAATTGATAACACCGCGTTTTTGGGCTGGATGATGGTGAGAGAGACCATTGAGATATCTATCCGTGTGCGTGGGTTTTCGGTAAACGGAATGTCCCAGTGCACCGTCAGGACGCCGGTGTACGAGAACATCTAGGAAAGGAAGGCAACCGTCCGATTCGATCTTCATGGTGAAACGTATGGAATCGTGTTGAGAATTCAAAAACGATAGGAAATCGTTTAAAGATACGCGTCCATGGGGCCAGATAACAAAGGTGTCATCAACGTACCTGTACCAACGCTTTGGCTTGAGATTGTAAGATAATAGCGCTTATTGTTCGAACGCTTCCATAAAGGTGTTGGCAACGACAGGAGACAGAGGGAATCCCATAGCTGCGCCTGAGACCTGCTCGTAGTATTTACCTCGAAACTGAAAATAAGTAAAAGAAAAACAATCTTTAACCAAGTCAGCCAGATCATCCGGTTGGTCATTGGAGATGAGGAACTCTCTAATAATGGATACTGTATTCGGTGTGAGAACCTTGGTAAATAAGGATTCGATATCAAAGCTGAGGATTTACCGTCAACTCTTTCAGTCAGAAAATAGAGGTCGACTAGAAAGGTTTATGATAGTGTGTGACATGACTCTAGAGTTCTGGGATGGTCTAGGGTTAAAGAAATTGAATTTTCGGGTTTGTCTGCTGTAGTAAGTGAATGGGTTTTTTCGGCTTGATGATAAGTGATGCGATCTAGGGTACTCCAATCAGATGGGGATAAGATGAATGATAGCTCTAAGTGTAAGTGAAAAAGCTTGATAGAAACGGAGTTAAGATCACGTCTAGTTTGTTTAATTCGTTCCCGAACCAATGCAAAACTTGTGCGACGAAAAATCTGGTTGGTAGAAGGGGAAGCAGTATGATGTTTGATAACAAAAAATTTAGGAATAACATGATTATCTCTGCACCTAAGTAAAAAGGATAAAGAACCATCTATCTCTATCTCTGTCTATGGCTAGTTTGCGTCTTCCTACTATTGTAACTATGTAAATAGAGTAATAACACCAGTTGGAAGTGGAATCTTTTCCTGTATAAGAGCCCCATACAGACAATTGATTATACTATTGTGGGTTGTGCACGCCAAAAGGTTGTGATTAAGGTTAGCTACTTGGTGGCCGTAAGAGCATTCCGCTGAGTCAATCAGACCTAGCCTATGCAGGTTTGCAGGAAACTGGCCATGGTTGAATTTCATTCTAACTAATATGGCATGAAAAAATCTAGAAACGGAGGAGTCCATATATCAACATTTGTTCTCGACATTGGGGTATATGTAAGCATATTGTAAGTTTGAAGAAAGAAAGGAGTCGCAGGGTGTCAAATCTGGTGAGTATGGTGGATGGGGTATCAATTCGTACCGAAACTGAACTAATTTTGCAGTCGCAATTGCTAATAAGTGCCGGAGCGTTTTCATAACGCTAGAGAATTTTTTTCTTCGCTAGATGGGGCCTTTTTCTCTTAAGTTCAGTGTCGAATCATGCCAATAAATCAGCATAGTACTGTCCCGTTCTCCAAATAATCAATTAAGTTTATGCCTTGTGAATCCCAAAAAATCGTCGCCATAGCTTTCCCGGCTAATGGAATCGCCTTCACATTCTGTGGTGCACGTTCGCCAGGAAAAACCCGTATGGTTGACTGACCTTTGGTTTCTGGCGTGTACTGATGTACCCATGTTTCATCTACAGTCACATATCGCCGCAGAAACTCGTATTGCGCTTAAACATGTCCAATCGTCAGCAGACGCGGCACTCATCTCGCCGATAGCTTTCCCATACTCAATTTTTTCGTGAAGGATGCTTTACACACGTTCAATTGAGATGTTTACCATATTAGCAATCTCGCTAATCTTTATCCGGCAGTCTGCTAACGCGATATCATGAAACTTATTGATCAGATCGTTCATAGTGACCTCAATGGTACAACCTGACCGCTCCTCAACAAATACGGATGTTTGGCCACGTTTGAATTCATTAAACCGGTATCTGATAGTAGTCATCGAAGGTATATGGTCCTTACAAACTGCATCCAACTTCTCATTGATTTCTGTGTACGTTTTCCCATTCAAAGAAAAGAAATCGACCGGTATTGTTCTTTTTCCGTGATACCACCCATAAACTTGCTCATTTTCAATAGCACTCAAAACAACACTACTCTATGAATCTCTCTGAAATGTTGACAGACGTCAACAAAAAACGCCATCTGTCTCCAAACACGGGTACCTCTCATACCATCCTCGTATCTTGGATTGACAGGAATTCCCATTAAGATGCAGTTAGGAATAAAAAGTTGAAACAATGTGTTGTTAAGCAAATTCAAATGTTAGTACTTTTTCGAATCCCCATGCTTTCAAAAAAGGCGATTATTTAATCTGCGATACGACGGTTTTAATAAAGTACGTTACTAACATAAGGCGAATAATATGAAAAATATAGTGAATATTTTCATATTATTATATTAGGCACCTTTTTCACTTCTATATTCTATTCTTTTAGTTCCTCCCTCATATAGTATTAAACCTATTTTATATTCTTTATTTTGTGCCTCCATAATTAATTTCTACTCTATAATTGAATGTCTTTACTTGTCCCGATGTGGTCCTGTCTTCTTATCTTTAACAGCCTGAATACCGCGCAAAAAGTCCGAGCCCGGTTATTCTGTTAAAAGCCAAAGACTTTTATCAGTGCCTTAGCTGCCCCGATTTACTATTTATTTGCGAAGCAATTACAGTATTTCTTATTTTACCTTGTTTCTTTTATCAATTTTTCTTCTACACTCGGACGGCCTTCAGTATTATACACTTTTGTGAAATACTTGCACAAAAATTCACAGTTATTTTGGGTTAATTAAGAGCTAATATTCTATTACACCTTACTGGATACTTGCCACGATCGTACTCGTACTTTGACAGTATTTATGGAAAAGCAAACAGCATCTGTTAAGTGTCAAACGGGACGTCTCCACGGGATTCGTACACTGGCGACAAAACTTTAATTTCATGGATAAAACAAAATGTTTTTTTGAGTTAATCATTATAGCCCTCGTTTTTACCATAAAACAGTTTTACCTTCAGCATAGGATTGCTCTGACATGACCAAATACAGTGAAAGTAGTCGTAAAGCTGCAACTGATAGCTAAATTCGTGTTAGTTTGTCAACTCCTATGCAACATTTTGAGGTTGTGATATATTATTTGTAAAACTCCACAATGGAATAAAATACATTTATTAAATTTAGGTTATGTTATGACAAAGCAAGTCAGTGCTGTCAAGTGCAATAAGAGGAAATTAGTGCAATGTTACGCACTAATTTTTCCGAAAACGATATCAGCTTAGCTTATGGGTCTGCCCAATACACGATTTACGGTAATACATGTGCAATAAACTACTTTCCCCAAATTTCGCACTCGTTATATGCATACAAGATCACCATTTACAATGAATAACTCTTTGAGATGTATTTGTTTTATTTTTAGTATTAGAGTAATTTGGGTTATTAAGTTGTTTACATTATTTTTCAAAAAAACAAATGGGTAAAGTACAACACTCTATATTCCATAAACCTTACTTACTTGCATTTTAAATTAAAGCAGATAAGTTAATTCCTACGGAAAAACAACAAATCTCGAATTCCGATTCCATCTCCGAATGTACGAGAATATCGCCGGTTAAGTTGAACGAAGTGATTTATTCTTGTCTGCAAGTCCATTTGCGATGTAAAAGCAAGGCCCTAATTCAATTAAAAGCAAGGAACCCGAGTAAAGAACGATCTGGTTCGATTTAATTGCGGTTAATTTGTTAACTTTGCAAATTAGAGCAACAGTTGACCGGTTGTTATCTCGCAGACGAGGCCGGATTGGCGGCCCGCGAAATATACAACGAAGACGGCAGACGACGGAGGTGGCAAATTTTTCCTGTCCTGGGCGCTTTTTGCCCGTAATACAGGTTTCTTTAAAAGCGCACGTGAGACCATTGAGTTAATATGAAATGAACAATGGTGGTACGCTTTGCAATGCTGATTCATACAGCTTCTGGTTCTTATTCCGTCATGTTTTTACGATGGCTGTTCGTACTCGACGTATTTTCTATAAACCAGAAGAACGACTTTAATCTGATTTTAAGAAACATAAAATATTAACCCAGTCCATTAAGGAGGACATTTCCAAAAGTTGTCTGTGTTAACCATTTGTATAAAAATTAAAAGGTGGCGTACTGGATTAATATTATATGAAACATGCTGCCTGCTATTTAAAAAAAATGCATTTGTTTAAATTAGAATTGTTTTCGTGTTAACTAATCATATTTATATACATGACACATCCATAAATAACACCACACCACAAGTTATGCAGATGGGAAGCTTTCTGTCGGCGCTTTTGAACGTTTGTGCTTCAAATTTTATGACCTTGAATAAAAATGCTGTGTTAGTTAAATGTATGTGTTTTCTTACATAAATCACAATACATAGAGAGTGTTTCTTTTTGCATGAACACAGCTGAGTGTTATTTTTTTAGTATTCGCTTTGATCTCACCAGTCAAACTACCTTCAAATACAAGTTCATTTCTAATCTCAAACATAACAAATTGGAAATTTTGTAAGAAAAAGTTATCCAGAATCGCGAGTAATGCCCAAATACCAAGTTTCGTCCAAAAATTCTAATGTTTAAGGTTTTTGGAAATTTTTGTATCATAACTGTATCATTTTGCCATCGTTTTAGTTAAGTTTGCCTTGAAATAAAAGAAAATATTTTAGTCAACTGTCAGGCAAGCTTTTTAGGATAATACAGCTTATTAATACCTTTCATAAAAATCTTCATTTTCGGTTTTTTTGTTTGACCATTATTTTAATCAAAAAGGCCATGAAACAAACACTTTTAATAATCAAATTTGAGAGGAATACAACATTAATGTCGAAACAAAATTAGGTAATTTAAATTAAATTTTTTTCAACCTGGCCATCTTCAAGTCTCATACATTTTTCGATTCGTCTTCTCATATTTCGTCTAGCATGTAGCATTTGAGGAGTAATTTCTCGACAGGTATCGCGAATTCTTTGGTATACTTTTGTACACTTTATGTTTAGTAACACCCCACAGAAAAAATCTAATGGAGTCATATCGGGTGATCTTGGTGGTCATTCGATTAATTAACTGTTGCGACCTATTAATTTTAAAAGAAAGTGGTAATCGAACCATTGTCGAAATATCCCTGCGTTGTGGATTGGCACACCATCTTGCTGGAGATACAGTCCTTGTCTGATATCAAATGGCAAACCTTCGATTGAGAAGATACCTGCATATTTTAGCAACAGAAATATTTAGAGTTAAAACCATGTCCATTACTGGAAGAGTTGTAATGGTAGGCTTCCAGTAGTACCTCGTCCATGATGATGTCTGTGATCTCGTGGTCTCGTGGTTTCGTAATAGCTCCTGCTGCATTGAACAGCTGACATTAGCCTAAAAAGCTTATCTGACAGTTGACAAACTTGTTTTCTTTTGTTTCAATACACAGTTAATTAAAACGATCGCGAAATGGTACAGTTATGGTATTATACAAATTTCAAAAAACCTTGAAAATTATAATTTTTACACGAAACTTGGTATTTGGGCATTTCTTGCGATTCTGAACAATTTTTTATTATTAAATTTTTTTCTTTATCGCTACTATGAATTTCTGAAAAATATCGATACGTTTCCACCTTAATATGCTCCATTTCATATACTAATGCTCCGCAGCGTGCGTGGTGTTGCCAAATTACTTGCATTAACGCGAGCCCGCAGTCGATAGCAATCCACGCGACGCAGGCGGATTTGCCTGTTCTATCACTAGCCCTCAAGAGAAGTCGTTGCGAAAAATAGAAAAATAATTGCCATGCCAAAAAAAATCGTACCCATAGGTACATGTGTAAAGTGAAAACTTAATAGGAAACAATTCAAATTGCAGTGGATCTAAAAATTCATAATAAGACATCCAACAGTACATAAAAGTGAAGTAGCAGGTAGATAATTATAAGAAACGTAGATAATATCGAAATGGATGGGTATTCCTTCAAATGAAAGAAAATATATCTCTAAATATCAGGTAATCAAGTAAAAAGTAAAAAAATCTTTCCCAGAAATAAATGAAAATATCCTTGATATTGTGAAATCAAATTAAAGCTGTGTTCTACTCAAAACGAACCAAAGGGATCTGATTCATTTATTCATACTGTTTGGGTTGGTCACCAATAGTCCAGACATGTGCTAATGCTCTTTGTACTGTCCCCAATCAAATTTTCATTTCCACTCAAGCAGCTTAGTGTCCTCTATAAAGGCTATTATCTTGCCTAGGGGATATTTAAGTACCTTTGAAGGCTTCATTAGATTCTCCCCGAAATATGTTTACCTGAGTACTGTTAGTTCCTCACATGTGCAGATTACATACAAACTCATTTACTCTTGTAGTTCGCATCTTCTTCACCAAGGTTCGCTTACGCGAGCTATGTTATATAGATGCTTTTTCAGGAAAAAGTCTCCAGTTACCAACCTGATAATGGCTTTGATTCCTTTTTGCTACATCTAATTAGGTTGACAGGGAACTTAGCATATCCATTCCCAATTGGTGTTGTAGTATGTAGTTGACATTCAGTCAACCTCCATTTCTTTACATGTTCTTTATCTAACCAAGACCAGATCTCACTTCTAGTGGAGCATTAGACTGTTTGGGCAGGAGTTACAATCGACCAAGGAGGCAAAGTATCTAGGTGTTATCCTTGCTGATGCAAAATTGAACTGGAATGACCACTTAGCTAGAATAATGAACAGGGCTACACAGCAGTTCTGGCGCTGTAGGAGAGTTGTTGACAAAAACTTGGGATTAAAACCAAAGGTGATCCATTGGCTATACATTATGTTGGTGAAGCCAACGATTATCTACGGAGTAGTACTATGGGGGAGAAGGACAGAAGTGTCCTCGGCAGTGAAATTTCTCACTGCTGTCCATCTGCTGGAAGTAGCACACTGGAGTGGGTCTCTCCCCGCTGGAGCTATATGTGAAAGCGGATGCTATGGCTGCGATCCCTAGATTGAAAGCCAAGAGTTTGTGGCAACCCAGTATTAGAGTTGGAGGGCACACTGATACTACGGGAACGTTACTGGATGAGCCCTTGTTATAAATGCCCACAGACAGCATGGCACCTGAAATTATCTTTACTGATAAATTGAAAACTTCAATACCGAATAGAGACCAGGCAAGAAGAAACTTCAATGCTTCTGATGACTAGTTTACGGACGGATCGCGGTCAGGGCACAGGAGCCAGTATTTGTGGACTGAGCCCTAGACACAGGATATCCTTCAGCCTGGGAAAGCACGGACGATTTTTCCGGCGGAACTATTCTCAGTTGCAACCTGTGCTGAAAGTCTCGCAAAGCAAGGCTGCACGAGGAGGAAAATTAACATAATGGCTGATCCTCAGGCGGCTATCAAGGCAGTTATAAATCCTATTACTAGATCGGAACTAGTAAAACATTGTAAATAGACTCTCAACGGACTGGCAGAAGACAATAAGGTATTTTTGATTTGGGTGCCGGGACATGAGGGTATTAAGGGTAATGTAATGTCCGATGAACTAGCTAAGGAGGGTTCTAAAATAACTAAAGGCAAATTGTTAAAATAAATACTCAAATACATCGGTCATAAAACTCATCGCGGACATGTGAAAGGGTTTCGGGAGAATTTATTTTATTAGCAGTTTTTATTCTAATTCGTTTAGATTTTGGGCTTGTTGATGCTCATGACCGTAAATGTTTTGCTTTATGTAGCCGCAATAATTTCATGTTGTGCTGGCACCGTCTTCAAGGTATTTGAGAATGAGGGTTGATGCGGACTCCTATTCAATAGCACCTACACCAATTTTTCGGTTTTTGAAAATTTGATAATAATCATGCTTTATTTGTCCAACAAAAACAGAATTCCAATTACAGGACAAAAAGATATACAAATCATTCATACAAATGCTTCAGAAATATTGTATTACAACAAAAAAAGCCAAAATAAACAAAAACGGTATTAATTTGCATTCACATAACATTATTAAATTACAATTTTTAGTGCATAACTAATTATCTTCTACAAAATATCATGATTTATTTGCTTATGTTTGGTACAAAACCGGTTATATTGAGAACCACCCAGATCATACAGGTCGACAAGACGATTATTTTGATATATAGTGATGTATTTGTTCCAGCTAACGCCGAGTTATTTTAAGAAAACCGAAAATCTACTAAATTTTCAAGGGTAGTTTCACTCTCTTAAAACGAGGTTGTGCCGATAAGGAAAATACTTTCGAACATCCTTGGGTGTGGACTACTTGTTTACAAAGTTTCAAATATTTTTGAATTTTCAGGTTCGGGATGTTTCCTTGTGAGTGAAGCAGACAAGATTTGGTTACCGATTGACCATTTAGGCACAAAACCATGTTGATTGGGAGAAATGTAGTTACTAATTGAAAGTATCAGTAGTGAACACAAACATAATTCGAATATCTTCGCACGATAATGACATCGTTTTGTACTGATTTTTGCAAACGTATTCAACTTTGAATAAAAATTACTCAGCTGTGTCTTTCATCACTGTTCACGTTTTGTTAGCAATAAATGAAGTAACTAGTAACTGGTGAACTACACATACATATTTTTACAATTGTTACGATTCCTTATACGACTCGTTTTGAAAGTCATGGCTGATAAAGGCTGCGTTATATAAAAAGAAACTTTTACGTAAGCATACTGGAATGATTTTATGATATTTGTTTCCACTAAAAAAATAATGCTACTTTCGTGTCCATGGACTCGTTCTGGTATGTCCTCCTACAAGCGAGCTCGCTGCGCACAATAATACAAGCATACTCCGATAAGTTTATATGTCCATGATTATTTCGACGTATACACATATCGATAATAAAACTTATTTATGATACGATCGTTTCTATAATAATTATTACTTTGTTAAGCGAACACTCCGTTCTTAAAAAAGGCCAACTCTCAGTGAGCAATTCCGAAAACGGTAAAAAGCTGGCATTAATTTTTATGTCCGGCGTAAATCATCGCCGAGTAAAATAAAAATGAAATTTATTATTTTTATCTAAAATCGACCTATCTCATAGTCAGGCTCGCATGCGGAACTAAACAGAGTTAATAATTAATATCGTGAAAGCGAATACAACAAACACGCAGGTACAATGTATACAGATTATATACCGTCTATGTCCATATAGTAATTAAAAGAAGGCGATACCTTATTCGCACTATTCTGAAAAAGAAACCTTATGCGTTAAGAAGGTATTGTAGAATGTTGTGAAAAGAGTCCAATTATAGTTCTTGATACAATTTTTAAGAGAATAGGAGATGTGTTGAACTGGCCAATGTTGTTTTCCCCGACCTGCAAATTTCATCAAAACAATTCTTTCATTCTGCTGTTGTTTCAATTCCTAAAATTTGTATAATATTGGAAAACTATTGCTTGTTGCCGAGTAAGTGCTGTACGTATTCTGATAATCAAACATCATCAATTTTTTACTTTATGGCGGCCGATTTCAGCAGTTTCGCTTATCTTTGGGTCAATTAAAGCGTCGCCGAACTTTTCCTCTACTCAATTAACGAACTATAAATCGGGAAGTCCAAGTATTAACAACCAAGTTCATTAGTCAGTACTCTAAACAAACGCCTCTGTACAGCAGGCGCTCTCACTTTGTTCGCGATTTTTACCACAGTTTTCATAACATCGTTCATTTCTAAAAATTTTCCACATACACGTTGGACCAAGGTCTTACCGGAGCGCGAGTATCGCGATCTAGCATACCTTCTCGCCGGCCAGCCTCACCGCGCGCAACTGCTGTAGCTCTGAGAGGCTTATCTGACGCACTTTTTGTCTATCTACGCGCTCGCAAGGTTCTAACAAGTGATCGTGGATTTCAGATGCACTATGTTAGTTTGTACAACCGCAGAGAAGGTACAAATCATTACATGGTATCTTGCCGGAAATTCCCACCAAAGCACGGCCGATCTATTTGCCGTAGAGTACGTGGATAGTCCTATTCCTTCGCATTCGACGATAGAAAGGACCGTCAAAGCGTTCAGGAAATTTGGCTGCGTGGTCGGGGATTGCCGTAAATGCCAACAAATAGACGAACAGCCTCAAATCCCTTTAATGGCTCGCGAGCGGGAGGAGAGAGAAGTGAGGGTTTGTTGGAATGGGCGAACCTTGCTCTAGTCCTACTTAGAATTACTTTTTCGTTCTCCTACATCACATAGCATCAACAAAGTGAATATTACGTGATTGAGCGGACATGCCTGTTTATAATATGCGTGCGTACCGCCGCTCGCTTTATTATATATTGTGACTGGATGGGATCTCTCAGGGAGACTCGAATGCGCTGTTGCTATTCACAAAGCAATTCCCCGTATCTGGACTAACGTGTATGCTTGCTGGTGTATCGTACAGTGGCAAGAAATAAATTTTGGAAAGCTTTCATATAAGACTACGAATCCTTTTTCATCTCCTACGATAGCAGGAGCTCCATCAGTTGTTAAACCAACCAATTTCCTTATAGGAATTTTCGCTGAGACGATTGAAGTTCTTATTTTTGAAAACTTTTTGCATTTAGCAAAAAATATATCAAAGATTATTTTTAATCATAAACATTTTTATTGAAAACCATATTACATTGTTAGGGCATTATTGTTATACTCCAATAATTAAGTACTGCACAACACTTGTTGATTTACGATTGACGCCATATTGACACTGACAGGCTATTTGACATTAAATTATTTAATTGTCATATTTTACAAGACATGTTTAAAACACTACAAGATAGGATACCTAACTTCCAAATGCGAGAACTATGTAAGACGCAGGCGATTATAAAATTCGTAAAAACCAGAAGGAATGAATCGAATGCCCATATAGAGAGAATGGATTGTAAAAGATTACCCAATATTGCAAGAGACGAGAAACCAAAAGGAAAACGACCACCAGATAGACCACCAAGTGATAGGCGTTAAGTTGGATTTTACCATTCACCGAGTCCCCTCCAGGACAAACATGAAGAGTTTTATTATCGAACTAAACAGGCACTGCCTTAATCAAGGAAGAAGAAGAAAAATGTTTAAAATGGATAATGTCACAAAAATCTGGTACAACTCATACGAGTTCATTTTGACGTTTTTTGAGTGTTGTGACAATGACTAAAAATAACAATATTCTGTGCAACACTTGTTGATTGACGATTCAGACTGACAGACAATTATTCAATGGCCATATTTTACAATACATGTTTAAAATGGATAATATCATGATAGCATCGCTTGTCCTAGATTATTATGAAAGCAATGGAACCTTACGAGAGAGAATATTTCGTTTCAGAATCACAGAAAACCATTCGTATAAAAACCGCCGATTGAGCAGTATCAATAAAATCTACTGATTCGTCCAGTTGAAATTAAAAATAACTACAGCAATCCAAGTCTATTTTAAGTTGTGAAGTAAAATCACGACTCATGACCTCAATTCGTCTCATTACTGTGCTAGCAGAGACTTGCAAAGATTTTATGGCAGATAATATCTCAGTCTTATTTTTAAATTATAAAACAATGTGCCTGCAGCTCTTAAACATGCGTTTTTTGTCAACTCTCCATTTTCGTACGGTTTCTTCTTTTACGCCATGGTTTTTGAGACGCGATATGATGCTTAGGTTACTGCTTTGTTTTTGTCTACTGTTTTGAAAAAAACTCATTGTTGTCCAAGTAATTGGTCTTTTAACTGTATGGGTTTTTCTCCTCTCATAGTAAAATGCGGAGGAGAAGTTTTTTCAATTCTCGAATAAACAGATTTGTAGTGCCGTTGATACAGATACAGTAGCAATGCGCGGCAAACATACATTTTTATCCTTAATCTGCGTAAACAAATAATCCTCTTTCCCCTCCGAATGAAAATGATAAGTCCTTTGCCTTAAGCAGAGAAATGGTCTTTTGCATGAAGAAAATAGATTTTCTTGCAAAAATCAGTATCTATTCAAGAACATATTTTTATTTCAGGACTATAAAAATGTGTAATATAAGAAAATAATTTTCTTGAATTTTTTTGGATTAAATAAATATTTCCTAGGATTAGAAAATCAAGGAATTCCAAACAGAAGAATGTTCCTTCCAAGTAAATCGTTAAGTTTCATATTAAAGGTAGGAATGAAAAAACGATCCAGATCTCGCAAATTTCTAGAATGAGAGAAATTAGGCACCGGTTTCGTATTCAAAAACACATCATCAGGCCAACTACAAGGATATCCAATAAAAAAAAATTGCAAGAATGGAAAAAAACTTAAGGTAATAATTTAAAATTAAGAGCAAGTGAATGAGATAATGAAAACGTTTTATTATAGGTTACAGTATCATTAAATTATTTCCTTAACAATGTAAGTTTATTTATCCCTTTATTATTACTATTTATTATATATTAAAAAACTATAGTTAAATTAGTACATGTGGTAAATAGTAATAAAAAGAAAAAAATATTACATCATCCGGTACCTTTTGAAAATGTTTATGAAACGCATTTTTTGTGTTACAATAGTCATTTACTTATACCAAGAATCGCCTTCTTCAAATTTTCTGCAAGATTTTCTTGTATCAAGTTAACAAATGTCTTAAACACTCTTAAGCGGAGAAAGTAACGCTAATAAAATATTTCTTTTAGTTTAACACTAGAACCGCCGAGAATTCCACATACCTCGAACCGCTGCCCCGGTCAAATTGACCAGTGATTAAAAATCAATTTTGTTTCGACTGTTTTTATTAATTAACATAATTTGTTTGCATAAAATTCTCAAAATATAAAAATAACTTCTAACTTAACTTTGGTACTTTCAATATCGTTACAATGTTTGCAACAAGTTACTTTAAATCCACATTTTCCACATACATACGTTCTTGTTACAGTTCTTACATCTATCGTAAGTCTTATTTTCACATTTCTGTTCTTGACATGTACGTCTCTTGCGAGATTGCTTATCTGCCTTTGATCCAGCCTGTAAGTTCTTGCTGCATTTTTGATTCGATGTTCCCTGAGGGTCTTCTTCGTTGTTATTGTTGCGAGAGTTCTTCTGCCGATTGCAGAATGAAGTCGCGACGTTCTATTTTCTTTGGCAGTGATGTCTTCGTATACAGCAAACGCATTGATTGCAGCAAGATCCAATATATTGTAAAAAAACATGGACTGGCCATCTTCTAGAGGGTGCCTTCACGCTGTATTTTCGGGCCATTTGATCTACCACGTCAACGCCATATTTTGTGCTATTTTAGTATAAAGCTGTTTCTGGCTTTTTCTTTGTACCAGCATCCATCGAAACTGTTGGATGTTGCGTACTTAGAAGGAGAACATTTTTGTTTATTTTGGCTTGATACAGTGTCAAAGTGCAAACAGTTTCTTTACTTGTGAGTGAAACAGTTTCATATAAAGAACCTTTACTTTTTTTGATTACTCCGGGAATTTCCTTTCTCAACCTGTTCACAGTTCCAACAATTGTGGTGTTTAACTTTGCTAGCTTCTTTGCAAGTTCCACACTGGTAAAAAAATTATTGGTTGTCACATTTCTTCCTTGGTGTAAGGCTCTAATAATTTTAGAACGACGTATTCACCAAGCGGTTATCTTATTGGTCTCGAGTCATCTTTTCCTAAATATGGGAAGGCGTTCAACACATATTTAGCTTCAGTGTCAACAGCAAGCCAAAATTTAATGCCAAACTTATCCGGTTTATTGGACATATATTGCGTAAATCGACATCTTGCTTTTGTAGGAAAAGGTTGTTCCTCTATTGTTATGTTTTCTCCGGACACATAACAAATTTTGCAATTGTAAGCAACTTTTGCCATATTTCAGAAACTAAAGCAAACTTGTCATGTTCCAATCTTTCTTTCCTTGTAGACTTGAGATCGAATCTGAGATATTGCATGATTTCTCTAAATTTGTTTCTAGACATCGTTTCACTAAAAAACAATATTCCATACTTTTTAGACCACAAGGAATCTAATTCTAGGCGACTGGAACCCTGAGCACCACGTGCGTATAGAATGGCAATAAAGGATTCTAGATCTTCGAAAGATAATTGCCAGTCTTGACTGTCTAGTTGTCTTCTAGCTTCAGCCTCGATGCATTGTTTTATGTGTCTCAGCATCGAGTCATCCATAAATGATCTCCAGAAACTACCCACATTTTTTGCAGTTACTTTTTGTTTTGCATAGCCTGTTGACCCTGGATTGTTCCTGAATATATTGGGTTGGGTTTTTCTACCTATAGTAGGCTGACTCGCAGAAATTACTTGCCATTGGGAATTGTCTTTTGATTTGCAAGCTGCACCAAGATTGAAGGAAAATCCTTTTTCTGTTGGTTTCTTTTGCTGGCGATTAGGACGAATAGACGTTTTCACTTCCTGATTCACTGGTACTAGTACTAGTCACTGCAATCGTTACATCACAAACTGTGTCATTGTCAGATTCATCACTATTTTGTTCCTCACTCGCAACAACTCGAGAACAAATTTCGTTTTCACTGTCCGTACTAACTGATTTAGAATCATTCTCGGAATTTCCTGGTGAAAGATTTTCCAGTTCGTCTAAATACGCTAAAGCTTGTGCAGCCGAGAGGCCTTTACTGGACCACATACTGTTCAGTCTAACTAAACAGGGCGAATGCACTTTCAGAGTACTACCGATCTTTTTATATGTTTTTTATATGTTCAAATTAAGTCTGCGCATGTGCAATATTAAAAAGAGCACGAGTAGAAACAGGTTCTTTGTCGAGGGCAAGGCTGAATATGTCGAAATAAGTACGAACAAATACTAACAAATAGGAACAAGCTCTGATCGGTTGTTGCCTTGTTTTATATGTAGTAAATGTTTGAAATTATGTATATATTTACATGCGGTACATGTCTAAATTTAGTTCTTTCAAATGTTGCAACCAAGAAAAAGAATTGACAAATAAAGTTTGTCAATACATTTTTTTAACGTACCGGTCAATTTGACCGGGGCGGCCGTTCATGCTAAAAACACCGCTTAGAGTTCTACAAAATATTCAAAATTGTGTGAGAGCATTGCCAAACTAAATTTAGGTCACATGATTTCGAGATCATATCAAAATTAATTCCGTTGAAAAAAAAACTTTAAAATTGAAAGACGGTCAAATAGACCGGTGCGGCGGTTCTAGTGTTAAAACAGTTATTGTATTGCGGATAATTGAAACAATAATTGTCTCGAATTAAGGCGGACAGCTTTGATACAAGTAAACGTTTCTCTGCGTGCACTCGCAATTATTAAAATATGACACGAGATAAAACGTTACACTTTAAACAGAATTGAAACGTTTGAAACAAACCTAGTTTAGGTTGTAAGTAAATAATAAACTCACTAATCAGCTGGGTATGTTCGGTTCATTGGCTAATGCATTGGATGGTGTTGCCATCCCTCACGAACTACTAAAAGTACACCGGCGAGCTACCAGTAGCTCGCGATTGACAGTTTGGTGGTCACTGTATTATGGCATCCAACAAATCTTGTCGAATCGTTATTAATTGTACTCGCATTATGTAAGATTCTTCCTTCTTTACCTTCTGTATTGTTTTTACAAAAAAAAAAAGAGAAAAGCAATTGTTATTATCATCAAATTTTGAAAAATATTCTTTGTAATAATCCTCTAATTCTCTCTCTTCTGTAATAATGTGTTCAAATTTTATCCACATCATGCAAGAGCAGGGTTTCCTAGCTAGAGAAATACAAATGTAGAAAATAATCTAAACGTGGTATATCCGGTAGAGGTTGCTCTATTCATTTTCGTTTTTTCCTATTGAGGTAATTAACAATTAGACGTTTGCTAATTTTACAACACTTACACTTCCATTGAAATAGACGCGGTTTGCTTGCTGATAAAGTAAAACGATAAGAGCTGATATACGCCTGTAAATTTGTCAGTCGTTACGATCAGAACACAAAATCTAGTCCATTAGCGGGTAATCTTTTAATTAATCTGCGGAGAAAGAGCGACTGTACACGAATTTAAGCGCTCTATCACACGAATGTATAGAGAGGATTGTGTTTGCCGCAAGTGAACGTACTATGTTCGATACAATACTCGTACCGTATGCGGACGCATTTGGACAAATGTTTTTGAGCTTGTATGGACACGGGCCACTGATGTCATCAATCAAGACTCACGTCAAACATGTGTGTCACATGTGAAACACATGCGCGTCTATTTGGTCATTTCCCATGATCATGTGCAGCTCGAATTTAATTTCGTATTCCGAGAAAGCCGCGCGTCCTTAAAAACTCTTTCTTTCTTCTCTTCGGACGCGTTCACGGTGGATCCCTCTGACGCGATAAAGGCCTCCGTTAAGGTACATTAATAACCAAATAACACGCGCACACATTTGCATACGACCATACATTATTCTCAATAATTGCATTTGCAATTCCAAGTTATAAGGTCAATAGAAATATAAATTTTGTTCTATAAAGCGTATTCAGTAGGTACGTACCATATTCTTTTTGTAGACATACCTGCTATAAAATGTAAGCAATTCCTTTAATACTTTTGCTATTGACAATAGAAGAAAACTTCCTATACAAATTTCAGGTATAGAGTAGCTACACAATCTAAAATTACTTTGACGCACACAGGATGAACCAAAAAGGGGTTACATATCAAAGTTATGGTCTCTTACATGGAACACTCTATATATGTGTAGGCATTTGGTTTCTACTGATGAATTTTGTAATGCTCCGCCAAATACGAGAGATACCTTTTAAGCTTTTACAAAAACAATAAAAGATTGGTACAAATTGTTTTATTCTTCTTTAAAATTCTCGAAATATCTTTTCTACTCCGAGAGTTGTATAGTTTTTGAAGGCTTCAACAGATTCTTGAGGTAATGAAAATCCTGTTCACCCAATTCTTTCTTTGACATTTGTGAACAAAAAGAAGTCGTTAGGCGATAAATCAGGTGAATACGGGCAATAACACATTAATTCGAAGTTTTTCTCCTTCAAATAATCAAGTTATTGTTTGACGTGCTGTGCGAGAGCTAGCGTTGTCATGAAGAAGGATGATGCGACGTCGTTTTTTCCTGATTTCATCGATGAGATCTGGCAAACAAATTGTTCTATACCATTCAGCATTAACTGTTCTTCAATCCACCAAAGCAATACTTACGACATGTCCAACACAACGAAAAAAACAAGCAATTATTTTCTGGGAAGTACTTTGTGAACGAACAATTTTTGTTGGATTCGGTTCGTACGAATATATCCAAGTTTCATCAGTTATGATATATACGGATTTTGAAGTTCCTCTGCCGAATTTTTCAAGCATTCACTTACACCAATTGACACGAGCCTCTTTTGTGCTTGGGTGAAATTATGCCGAATTCAAAAAGAAAAGATCTTTTTCACACCTAAATATTCATACAAAATCGAATGTGCTGCTGTCTTCGATATGTCTAATAATACCGTAAGTGTCATGCCGACCATCTTTGATCGTGCTGCGCACAGTATCGATGTTTTTTGGGATAACAACCGATTTTGGTCGACCTTCACGAAATTTATCATTAACGGAAGCAGGATCATGACGAAATTCTACAAACCAGTTGTAAAACAGCTTTTTTATGATGATGCTTTATTACCAAACAATTTGATGCAATTCGAAGCATTGTTGTTGTGTTAGCCCTCTTCTAAAATCGCAAAAAATCATTCAACGAAAATCTTCACGTGAAACTTTCATTTTTTCACAAAATTGCTTTCTTTAAACACTCACTGTAAACAATCTACTCGGCCAATTTCTGTGTTGCGCTGGTTCAACGATCACAAGTATCAAACTTTACCAAAACAGTTAGGTCAAGTTTCAGTAGCGCCATCTAGTGATCATTTGTGAAAGCTTAAAACGCTACCCTCGTAATTTGCATAATGTTTGATACTTTATTTTCCACTTTAGATATTAACTAACCCATAGAGAGAATGTTTTACTTGGAATAAACAAACGTAGTTAACATAGACCATCTCTGATAACGTTTAATTTTTCGAGTGACGTCTTCGTCGTTGTCTTTCAAGGTTGAATTGTTGATGACATTTTGGGCTTATTGTATAAAGCATTCCTTATACTTAAAGCCAGTCATTTTAAAAATATTTTTCATTTTTAAGCTATTGCCCCAACTTGTGTTAATTAGGCAATAAAAATTTCAATCTTAACGTAATCGCGTTCTTTTTTATTTATTATCTCTTTAAACGTATAGTATTGAGCCGTTCTAGTAACTTTTAAAGGCTTAATATGCTTTTAATGCTATTAGCAATGGATTGTGTTTCACTTCCGGGAAATAATGATGGGGCTTTGGCGTAATTCAGAATAAACAGATGGTGGCTGAATATCTTCAAATTACTACTACTAAACTTCTACAAACTATCACCTATCAATACAATGCTGATGGTTACAGCACTACAAGCAACTGCATCAATTAATGATTTGGGCGTATACTCATAAATTCATATTTATCCTTTTGTGGCCTACAACCAAACTGGTAAGAGAATCGTATAAAATGAAGGGCTGTTGTAATTCTAAAGATTTTAATAACTTAAAGATTCTGTTAACATTATTTGTCGAACTTATTCGATCTCGGCTGGACTACGATATTTTAATATGGTCTCCTGTTCATATGACATATTTCAGCTTTGTAGAATATAATTCCCTCCCTGAGTAATTTTCAGAAAAGATCTTCAAATTTAAAATATTCAGAGAAAATATTCCCTATAACATCTATATTACAATTACAATTTACAATAGTAAAGCCGGGTGGGTAGCTCAGTCCACCCATCTACATCGACCTCTAGCGAATTCCAGAAGTTCACTCAGCGAAGTTTTCCCGAGACTCTCAGGCGAAACGAAAGCACCGCCAAACAGAGAAAATCTGATTCTGCAGACGGTAGAATAGCGGCAGAAAACGTGCACAACTGTTTCTTCTCTTCCAAACATGGACGGTACTCCTCCTCTTGAGCGAGCACCATTCTGTGTAGGTGTCTGTCTGTCAAGTTCTATAAGTTTCTTGGTTCTGTCTCTGCTGGGCAATATAAATACAATATACATAGACCTATGGCGTTACTACAGATTCGATTTTTTTATTTATTTTCACTGTTTTTGTTTTTTTATTTTATTTAACGGAAGCATGGATATCTCAAAATTTGCCCTCTTATCTCTATGATATATCGGACTACAATTTTTTCAGGATTGATAGATTTAATAGAGGGGGAGGGATCGCGTCCTACTGCAGGTCTAATTTAAAAGCCATGATAGATAAATATTACTTAAAAGATTACCTTAAATGCCTTTGGATAAAATTTTTGGATGGAAATAGTTGCTATTTCCATATGATTGAAGTAGTTTATAGACCTCCAAGCAGTAATTTCTTGTCTATAATTTTCCTTGAAATTTCCGACATAACTAATTACTGAAAATAATGTCCACGGCGACAAATCGAACCTCACATCTCCTGCTTGTCGGGTAGGAGTGCTAACCACTCCACCACGAGGACTATGCAAGGATCGTTCACTCTTCAATGCGTAGATGTTACTTTATCTGCAAGTATATCGTAATATTTCGACAGACAATTTTAATTTTACATGCCAAGTGCACTAATATAATTAGCTTTCGTCGGTAAATTATGAAAATCTGTAATTTTCCTTGGAATTTCCGACGTAATCAATTACTGAAAATAATGTCCACGGCGAGGAATCGAATCTCACATCTCCCGCTTGCCGGGTAGGCGTGTTAACCACTACACCACGAGAATTATAATTTACCGACGGAAGCTAAAAGATATTAAGTAATTTCTTGTCTTTTCTAGATGCTATTGAAGAAGTCTTGTCTAAATATTCTATTGCAGATATGATAATTTGCATGCGTGATTTTAATGTTGACTTTTTTAAATATTAGAGATAAAAAGATTACTGACATTCTGGATGTTTTCAATATATTGAATCTTACAGAGATAATTGATGGGCCTACACGGATAAACACTAACTCTTACCCCTTTCTAGATTATCTTCAGTGCTAATGTTCCAATTTTAAAGTATGGTACTTTTAAACATCAAATTGCAAATCACTTGGGTATTTATTGTGTTGTAGATTTAGGAGTGTCTAAAGAATATTACGTGAATTTGACCTAAGACCGTTTAATAGTTTTAACTGGGACAGTTTCGTCTGTGACATGTTTGGTATGTCCTGGTATCTTATCTATGACTTAGATGATGTAGATTTGAAGACCTCATTTCTAAATAATAATATTTTGAATACACTGGACAAGCATGTTCCTTTTAAACATGCAGTCATTTCAAAGCCGTCTGCTCCATGACTAACATACATCAAACTCATAATTAAAGCAAGAAATAAAGCACATTTATATTTTCGTAAAAAAATTAAACAAACCGAGCAATTAGAAGAGAAAAAAAGGCTATTATAAATATCAGTGTCAAGTTCTTCAAATATCAAGAAAAAGTTTTGGAATGAGATAAAGAAACTTAGTATATGAAAGTCTAAATTGAACAGCATTCCTGAACAGTTGAAAGATTTAAATGCAATCAATTTTTTCTTATCACCACCTAGTAATATACAAACCTTTAATCTTTTTGCATACTATAATGATCCGCCTATTGTACCTAATATAAGTTTTTCGTTTAAAAGCATTGCCGCATCTGAAGTTCTTCGCGCTTTACGTAAATTCAAAAGTAATGCCACAGGTGTTGATGGTATTAATATGAAAGCTCTAAATGTTTGCGTGCCTTTGACTATGTGGTTCGCACTTTTAATTACTGTATAAACAATTCTGTTTATCCCAAGATTTGGAAGTCCTCTTTAGTTATTCCATTACCTAACGTCTCCCTTGTTGAGCATCTAAAGGATCTACTGCCTATAAGTACCTTACCTTCGCTGGCCAAGGTCTTTGGAAGGATTCTTGAAGGTCAAGGCTTTCGCTAGGGTCATAGATGCACTACAACACTCGCCTGTATTACGGATGATATCTTCAAAGCCATCCATGATGGTAAGGTAACTTACATAGATTGTAGTAAAGCGTTTGATACCATCAAACCACAATATATTGTATTTTATATTATGGTCCATAAGTCTAAGCAATCCTCCTCTATCTCTAATTAAATCCTATTTATCTAATAGACCTCAGACCGTGTTCTTAGAGGGAATGGTTTCCAACAGTCTACCCATTTCCAGTAAATCCCCAGGGGGATGCCGACGGTCTGGGCGCCGCTATTTGGGCGCCGCCGAATGGGCGCGAGGACATTTGAGCGCGAGAATAAAAAAAGATTCAGAAATATATGAACATATATTCAAAAATTTATAAATCTATATTATTACAAACAATATAAGGTCATGGATATATGGACATAAATTTGATGAACCAAATGTGGTGCAGTGGAAAACGTCGCATCGACGAACCAGTGTTCAGATTGCAACAAAATCTAAAAACTATACCATATGTAACATACCGTACGAGCGACCGTACCATGACCACCCGATTTTACACGAACTCAGCGCAGCTAAGCGTGTGCTATGTTGAATGTCACTGTGGAATGTTATTTGCTTGATAAAACTGCGTAAAGGCAAATTCATTTGTGCACCTTACTCATGTTATAAACGGTATATTCGTTCATGTACATGTGCAAACCACAATTTCGCTCTTGCATCTCCAAAAATACCTTGCTCACGTTGTAAACGGCATATTCGTTCACGTACATGTGTAAAACACTTACGGTATATGTATGTATTGTTATGTTCAACGTTGTATCTACGACAACAACAACTTCTCTCAGTTGTCACTTCGGAATGACCAAATGTCAGGCTGGCCACTCGTTGGTAACTAAATATCCCTCTTGCGGGGAAAATTGGAAATTTCTTCGTTACCATCTCCCCTCAGCCAACTGGCCTTGGAACGAGGACATTATATTTAAAATATAAGTCCAGATAACGACGAGTGTGGTGTAGTATGGACAAATCTACTCGTCAGTTAATTTTTCTATCCACTTATTTCGTCCAAATTAATGTCGAAATCGTCTGGAATAAGCAACAGCGTAAATTGAAAGGTACAACAAATAATATTTCATCAATTAAATCTTTATCTGAAAGGTTTAGGTAAATTATTAGAAGATTTTCATGTTTGAAGCTTGTTGGTGACATTTTGGATCACAGAATCTTCGAGATCCGACCTCCGAATTAAGTCACTGCATTCGTTCTCGCATGCTGTTTGCAGAAATATTCTCATTCGATCGAAAATCATCGTAAAAGTTTCTATTTGGGTTGAATTATCAAAATTGGCTGTGAAATAAAACAATCGCCGGTCTTTCGCGATTTAAAATAAAAGAAAGATGAACGACGCCATAATTTTTCATCAATCTTTATTCGGCCTTGGTTGAATCAAAGTGTGTCTTAACTCCGATCCCAATATAAGTGTTCGATTGTGAAATCAGTCTTTATTAGAAGAGAAAAGGGTTAAATATCCAGAGCAGGGAGTTTTCTGTAGTGGTTATATAAACAGAGGGTTTATATAACATTGGCTTTGTTCAAAAGTTCAAGGTTAGTTACTTTAAAATCTTACAATTCGTTAATTTCATTTTACTAATTTGGGTAGTCGTTATAAAATTGCCGAAAGGGTATTCAGGGATACCCCCGAACCTACAAGAATCGTTAATTTAATTTAAAATAAGAAAATTTAACAATTTTCCCAAAAATCCCCCGAGAAAGATATTTCAGTATATTATAATATTATAATCTATCTATATTATTGCCATATAAAAATTAAAAAATCCTATGTACGTTTCTTACACGGCCAAATATTAATATTCTATTGGATTCTGGTCCACTATCCCCAATGAAAAACATTTCTTCCACCCCGTTCACTGGGGAGGGCGATGGAGAGACTTGTTTTTCGAACAGTTAGTAGCTGGAAATAATCCGCCAATTAAAAAGCGAAAGTTCACAGATGCAGACAACCGGATTAAACATTTAATTCAGACGTATCACCGAAGAAATATTGTTGAATTTCTCAGGGTATATCATACAATTATGAAGTGAATCCATTACCTTAATAATATAGGTTTATATATTTTTGAATATATGTTCATGTAATTCTAAATCTTTTTTTATTCTCGCGCCTAAATGGCGGCGCCTAGACGGTCGCGCCCAAATGTCTTAGACCCTCCCCAGGATGCCATTCTAAGCCCACTGCTGTTCTCTATTATATAATTTTATGTTATACAACACTTACCCCCGGATACTTTTTATTTGAAAATTTTTCTCTAAATTACTCAGGAAAGGAATTATCTTCTACTCACGCAATAGGTGGACGCGCTGTACGACAGTTTAAGTAAGGCGTAGGTAACTGTCATTCTTGGCAATTAAAATGACCCCTTTCATCAATAAATTTTATTATACTAACAGAATAATTACAACTGATCTAAGGACTATATTGTCTAGATTCCAAGTACTTTGTGAATATACTTCCGTCTTTATTATTCTAGTGCCGTGGGTTCGGTTCTTATTTCGGGAAACTACTTTTGGAAAGAGTATTGTTCTTGAGGTTTTGATTCAAGTAATTACGTCTTCGATCTTACACAAAATTTGTTGATATCGCCCAATAGATACATCGCCCATAATTGCATAAATTTAAGTTTCTGCAACGCACTTTTATTTCAAAAATGTCCTTTATATATTGTTTTATATGAATGTAACAGCAGAGTTTGCTGAAGAAAGGCATCATTTACACAACTATACGTATATTAAGTTTCCAGCCGAAGATTAATTATACAAAATTTGAAACGAGATATTTCCTTTTGAGCGTAAAGAATGCGAAACTCTAGTTCTAATAAATCACCGAGACGTCAAGATTTTTCGTTACACATCAAGTACTTCGCGGCGGTACACCGCACTATATCCTAACTATCTCATAGTTTTCATAACTGTATATATATTTCCGAACGGATCATTAAACGGCTATTCCTTCTCCTTCCCACAAAAAAAAAAAACCAATGCACACAAGAAGAAACGTTTACAAATCATTTCAACCCCTAATACATTGACCGCAGTGGGGTAGGTTGATAATCATCTAATACCTCCATTGAAGAATCGACTTGACGCAACTATTTTTCTTTTTGATTGGAGGGTGCGTTAATTAAATCAATTGACAGCAGTTTCTTGCCCCTAAAGCGATAATAAATTCTGCTAGTGGTAGTTTGTTACGGAAGGGTTGCTTCGCATCGACTGCGTATGAGGTTGTTGCGGTTATTTTCGTTTTAATTAAGAGAATTAAGTAACATTGTTGACTTTAATGTCAAGCAGATGTCTCTCTTTGTGTGAGATTAGAATCGCTATTTATGTATACGTTTCAGGGTTATCATTAAAAAAGAGGAACGAAGAGGAAAAGATAACGGATATCTGGTTTTATTTTTGGATGAAAGCGTGCTAAGCTATCGAATTACACAGAATATACGAAACGTAGGTATTGGATAGAAGCGCGGAAGTCAAGGCAGACAGGAAACCCCCATGATTTCGAATTGATGGATTGCTTTACAAGAGTAAAACGTATTTTAATGAAGATTACTCCTTCGAGTGTGAAACAAAACAGTGACTGTGATTATTATGCTTATTATAATGTAAATATGGTCGTAATTATCACATAACGTATCCTGCCTAATTTGCCTAGTTCGCCTTTTATTGTCAAAACAGTTTACTCTAATAGCAATCCTAACAATTTCCTAGATAACTAAACATGTTTAATTTATAAGGGAACTCTGTAACCTGCTGTTCTGTAAAGAATATGCTTAATAATGGTATATGTTAGAGCAGTTATGATTCAAGGAATTTTAGAAGGCTTATGAACAAAGTGCTCATTAATTACTGTTGTATTAAGGAAGTGTACATATCTATGTAAATATTTAACAAATGCTGTATCTACATCCGTATGATTACTAAAGAAACAAGTTCTGTTAGGTACATACCCCAGAATATCAACGGGATCTTGTAATTTAGCAAAGCTTTTGAGCATTTATTATAGATTGGTGTTTATTATGTGCAATAGCGTTACTTCTTTCCTGAGATAGATCAACCGCGATAAGCTTAATGAGTAATATTTATACTGTTATTAATACATCATACTCATAACTAATCCAACGATTGCATACAGATTTTTATGACATGCATAAATTGTGTGAAAATTTCCTGATAATATGTAAATCACTTATGTAGAAGAATTATACGAGGGTCACGCTATATATTTTGAGATACAAGAAAACTACAAGTCTTCTTACGAAAATGATTTTATTTATGTTCAAAATAATCTCCTCCTGCATCAATGCACTTTTGTAACCGAAGTTTCCACAACGTAAAAGCGTGAAGCCAGTGATCTCTTGGAATGCTCTCAAAAAATAGATGAATTGCTTCATCTATCTCATCCTCCGTCGTGAAACGTCAACAACGTAAATGTTTCTTTAGGTTGAAGAACAACCAGAAATCACACATGGCCAAATCAGGCGAATAGGGTGGATGTTCAATGACTTTTACCTTATTTTCACGTAAAAATTCAACTGTCTGCTGTGCACTGTGTGACGATGCATTGTCGTGATGCAACATTAACCCGCGAATGTTGGCTGACTCAAGAACTGCAGGTAAACATTTTGTGGTGTACCAGTTTGCTGTGACTGTACGTTGATTTTCCAGCTTCATTGCTTTTACCAATCCGGTACTACGGAAGAAAACTGTGTACATAACTTTTTTGACAGCCCTTTGCCTTTTGGCCATTGTTGGTGTTGGTGCATCTTCGTGGATCTACACGCGGCTCTCCTGGCGGGTAGGAATATCGTAAAATGGGATGTAAGTTTCATCATCTGTTACTATTTTTGATAGAATGCGATGTCCACCATTATTTAAGGTTTCCAATGTTTCCCGAGCGATTCTTGCTCGCTCTACTTTTTGGAAATCGGTAAGCGTGTGTGGAACCCAACGAGTAACAATTTTTTTAAATCGAAGATGATTATGTAAAATTGAATTTACTGTTGCGGATCCAACACTAAGAGTTGCCTCAATCACTTGATATGTGCATCTTGGATCTTCGTCGATCATACGTCTCACACTCTCAATGTTTCCAGCGGTAACTGAAGGACAGGGCCAACCAGTACGTTCCTCATCACCAAGCGATATCCGTCCTCTTTTAAATTCGCTATACCACCGAAACACAGTTGCACGTGAAGGACTTTCATCACCAAATGCGAGTTGCAATCGTTCAAGACTTTGTTGTTCACTTAAACCGACCTTAAAATCGTAGTAAATCATTGCGCGTACATGTTCTCTTGACAAGTCCATGTTTCGATGCAAATCGTACCTACCACGTTTACTCTATGACAGCAGCGACTCAACTGACAGTCAGAGTTGACTACTTAAGGATGGTGGTATTTTGAAATGCAGTGTTGCCAGTTCTAACTTCTCTACTTTTGTGGCATCTCAAAATATATAGCGTGTCCCTCGTATTATATTACCTTATTTCATTGAACAATTAAATTTAGATGTATACAGGGTGGCGCACCACGTTCGCGTCGGTTTACGTACAAAAAGCGGCAAAATATTTTTAAAACGTTTTCATTAAGAGCTATGTAGGTTTATTGGGAGCGAGTTTTAAAATTGTTTTGATATACACAGAGTGACTCAAAAAGAAGTTACTAACCAAAGTTGTAAAAATTTGAATGGAATACCCTGTATATTATTGCATGTTTTGATAGTGCGGGCTAAATAAAGGCAGGTGACTGTTATGTTTCCTATACTTAACTCAAGCCGTTTTTGAGACTATTCTTGAAAATGTAGACCAAAATTTAAGAGGCGTGCGTCTTACGTATTCAAGCTAGATATTTCTAATTGTATTTATTTTTAGTCGAAGCATTAGACTTGATGATAACGTAAAAATGATCCCTAAAAATTATACAGGGTGGACGAAAATATACTTTTGATTTGGACTATCATTAAAATCAAATAATTTTCTTGAATTAAATGGAACATCCTGTATTTATTATCGTATTTAGATTCTAATTTTAACAATTTATAAAATTCCTATACTTATATCTTATATCTTCTTAGTAATTTAGCACTTTCAATTTCGAGTATTCATTTCTTGACATCTACTTTACTAAAGTAGGGTTTGACGGAACTGACGTTATTATTACTGCTGCGTATGGCAGGTCCATACTTTTTTGATGGGCGCTTAAATGGTGCCATGTTTCTTGGATTAATAAAAGGCAAGTTACCTGTACTTTTGTAAAATACACCACTTAATATACGAAAGAGAATTTAGAAGGCAATATCCCAATGGATGGATAGAACGCGGTGGTTCGCAAAATTGGCCAGCAAGGCACCCAGACCTAACAAGTCTCGATTTTTTTATGGAGATGTATCAAAAATATTGTTTATGCCGCCAACCACATCCGACAATATGAAAGACCGGATAAGAACAGCGTTTCGTTCCATAACGCCAGATAATTTGTTTAATGGTAAACAGTCATTTTAAGAAAGGATTCGCTTATGCATTGAAAATGATGGACATCATTTTGAACACTTGCTAAAACATTAGTTGTTTTTTTACACTTAAGTTTGTTATTTGTTCAACAAAGTATGTATTTGCTATTTACAGTTATGTCTCTTTTTCATTAGTATGAAAGAAAAACCAGTTGAAGGGTTAGACTGATAAATATCATCTATTTGTGAGAAGTAATAATAACGTCAGTTCCGTCAAAGCCTACCTTCTTAAAATAAATGGCAAGAATATACGAAATTAAAAATGTTAAATTATTAAGAAAATATAAGATATAAATATAGGAAACCTTAATACAATTTTATAAATGGTTAAAATTAGAATCTAAATACGATGATGAATGCAGGGTGTTTCACTTAATATAAGAATTTGACTTTAATGATAGTCCAAATCAAAAGTATATTTACGACACCCCTGCATAATTTTCAGGGATCATTTTTATGTTATTATCAAGTCTAATGCTTCGACTAAAAATAAATACACTTAGAGAATTCTAGCTTAAATACGTAAGACAGGCGCGTCTCTTAAATTTTGGTCTACATTTTCAAGAGTAGCTAAATGTCTCAAAGACGGCTTGAATTAGGAGACATAACACTAACTTGCCTTTATTTAGCGCGCACTATGAAAATATGCAGTAATACGCAGGGTTAATTGACCGATTTGAAGCATGTGTTGCGTCAAATGGTGGTCATTTTGTACAATAGCTGTAAGTGATTAATTTTATAAGTTATTAAAGTATTTGGTGATTATTTAACGGTTTGTAAGAATTTTTTTGTTATTTATTATTGATATGATCATTTTATATTTACTATTGATATGATCGTTAAATATTTCTTCAATGCAATTTTCGTTTATACCGTTGTATTCCAAACTCTTCGTACTTCAGTCATAAAGTCAAAAAGATGAGGAGTGCAATTTAAAAAGAAAATTGTTTGGGGAAGGTTTCTTAGAGGGTGGTTTGCTAGGGGTAGTTTTAAAAAGTATACCTCTTAGGATTCTGCAAACCATTATAGACGACGCCTTGCTCGATCTGTACAAATAAGGAAGATATCGCTTGCAACATTGAATCTGGAACACCCGGTATAAATATATCGGTGCATTGGAGATAACGACATCAAAGTACAACAATCCTGTCTGCAAGTCTAATTTATTTTTCGTGTTAAACCAATTCAAGCCAAATAACCTATGGGTATTAATACGTTAATCTTGTTTGGCTCGGTTCGATGTTATCGTTTGTTTGCGTTTGTTTACGTGTTTTAAATTCGTCATTTGGGTTTATAAATGGATTATTATTGTTATAAAATTAAAAATATTGATGTAACTTAAGTGTAACCATTAAATTTTGTTAATGGTGATTATCTCGAAATATGCTTCCCTTTAACCAAAATACCCGTTAAGACCAGAAGGTATAATGAATGGAATGGTAATGAGTTGAGAGATGGTGCGAAATATGTAAGTCTTTATAAAATCACAAAGGACAATAGGCAAATCATTAATAATACTACGAAAGTGCAAGTTAGCGATAATAAAAGTTTCATAAAATGTAGATCCTCCAGTAAAATAATCGATGACCCACAAGAAATATTAAACATCTTTCAAAAGCATTTTTCATCAGTAAACAGCAGTAGACCTTGGTCAAATACAACATGCCCAGTATTTGCAGCTTCGAATTTATTCTTATCTCCAACATGTGTATACGAGGTATTAGACATTATTCAATGTGTTGCTGTAAAGTCATCGTCAGGTATGGACAATATTACTTGTTTTGTTTTAAAATATGTTGCCAATGACATTGCTATACCATTAAAAGACTTAATTAGCGAATGTATGGTGGAGGGTGTATTTCCGGAATCTCTGAAGGTGTCAAAAACCATACCGATTTACAAAAAAGGTGATCGCTCTAATATGGAAAACTATCGTCCCCTGACGATCGTTACCGTTTTTGCAAAAATTTTTGAAAAAATAATAAATAATCGACTAATGATATACTTGCAGAGTAATAATCTGATTTCCCCAACATAGTTTAGCTTTGTGCCTGCAAAATGTACAACAGATGCTTTGTACTCAGTTCTAAATTAAATTTATAAGTCCTATCATCAGTTGATAGGAAGTTTGTGGGAGGGGTTTTCTTTGATTTAAGCAGGGCATTCGACATTGTTCATCATCAAGCACTGGTAGATAAGCTGGAAGCCTATTGTATACGGGGTATTGCCAAAAAATTGTTTCAATCCTTTTTGACTAACCGCAAGAATTGTGTTTGCGTGAATGGTGTCAGTAGATCCTTTTTCTCGTGTGCGCGCTTGGAATGCGGTATTCCATTCTTGCCCGGATCTCTTCCTGCTTTATGTTAATGATCTAAACCGCTCAATTAGTCGTTACATGCTTTCTCAGTATGCCGTTGACACTAGTGTTATTGTTGTGGGTTCAACAGTGGAGGAAGTATCACGTGGATTGTCGGATGTGGTGAAGAGAATGAGGCGCTGGTGTGACGAGTGGGGACTTACTTTGAACTCTCAAAAGACATACCTGTTACAATTTAGATCTTCAGTACATGCTTCTTGCAGTTTATATGTGTCATTCGAGGGCAAATCAATAAAGGACTGTCTATTTACAAAGTTTCTGGGGGTGACCGTTTGCTTCGTACTTAAGGTGGGAGGAGCACTATTACCGTTTGGAACGAGATTTACATTCGGCCTTGTTCGGCGAACGTCAATTGCGAAAAGCTGTAGACACAAGTTCAACTAGAATGTTCTACTTTACAAACGTTGAGTCGCGATTACATTACGGTTTAGTGTTTTGGGGGTCTTCTGTAGAGTTAAATTTCTTATTCCTATTAAAAAATAATAATAATTGGATGTATTTGGACCAGCAAACTTCATGCAGGCCTTACTTCAAGGGATTACATATCTTACCATTATTTTCCTTGTTTATTCAAGAAGTGCTAGTATTATATAACAAAAATGAATAAATATTTGTCCGCAATGGCGATGTGTTTACTGCGATGGCCACTCGTAATTCCCGTAATTTAAATGTACCGCGTCATAGAACCACTTTCTTTGAACGAAGCCCATATTACAAAGCGGTACAAACTTCCAGGCGAAATCAAAATATGCGCTACACTTTCACAATTTAAAAGAAAAGTGAGTGCCTACCTATATGAACATCTATTTTATAATGCAGCAGAGTATCTTCCAGCTGATATGTTACTGTTTACTGCTTTTAGTTTTATTTATTAGGTTGACATTTACACCATTTGTTGGTGTTCTATTGTTACTATTATTATTTTTATTTGTACAAAAGTTTTATTTATACATTTTAACCTACTTCTTTTTTTTTGTTTACCGATCTTTACTAGTACTTGTAAACTTGATTACATTGTAACCTATTGTAATTCACGATGTTTATGTTCCCGAAATTAATGGCAAATAAAGATTACATTACATTACATTTGTTTTTCGAAGTTTAATCTGGACTACTTAAACATACATATAAATATTCAAAGTTTAAATGATAGAAGATAACACAATAATGTGCGTCGTTCTTCCTGAAAGCAAGGTATTTATAATTTCTAACTACAAATAAGAAATACGTGCGTATGTAAACTGGTATGTTTTCAATGTGCGAAAATCAACAACACGAAACGTGATAATCACGTCCAGACGTGTTATTATCTAAACTCTTTAATATCACCGGAATCATTAGTGGTCATCACGATTTATAAACGACTTATAACTGACGTTCGCGGCGACTATGTTCCAGGAACAAGAAACACATCGTACAAACTGGAATGGCAGAACGGTGATCTTAATCTTCGAGACGACTCTCTGTCCAATGTTCCTTCTGACGGTCATTCAGCATTATTCTCCTACTCGGAACGCATATGACAATGCAATTATTCTATCGTTTGTTGTCGTTCGGTGAATGCAATGCGTGTTTGCTGTGTGAGTATTGGGGAAAATAAAAAAAAATAAGTGTACAATCATGGAAATAAATATGAAACCAGACCCCCCAAATATGAAAGAAATAATGATTCTAAATATCAATTTCATATTTAAAGAAAAAAAAAAACATACACATGTTAGAAATCATGGAATAATTTACAAATTTCCGAAAAATATGTTCCGAATTTTTTAAATATTATGCGTGGTGCGAAGTATGCCGACAACTCTTGCCTTTGTCATACTACCTTACAATCCTTGCCGTCATTATTACAATTAAAGCAATACAATCATCACTCATAATTGACTAGTGGCTTAGACCTATGCTGCAAAGTGATATTGCACTGGTAAGATCCTTAAGTAACTAAAAATATTATTATACTACTTTATAATCAATTAGGAGTACATTGTTATCTAAATTGTTGAAAAACAAGGTATAAAAACAAAATAAAGAAAATATTTTAATCAAATTATACAATTACATGGTGAATGAAGAAACTAATCTGATTATTTCACCATGGTTGATTGTAAACAAATATGAAGTAGTTGGGGATAGCAGCACAAAACTCTATCAATGTTATTAAGTTTGAGCATTCAGCAACAATATTTTAAACTTCTTTCTGATTTTGGAGGTAATGATTTAGGAGTATAACTAGTACTATTATACTTATTATACATATTGAAAGAAAAGGCAAGCATAAACAGCCCTGACTTAAAAGATGGTGGAGAAATCAAACACCTAAATCTGGTCGTAACATTATGATCGAAATCTAATATTATTACAAAAATAAGGCAAATAAGGATATTTAAAAAGTAGAATTTTATGGAATAAACAAAGTATCTGCTGTTCCCAACTCACTCTTTTTCCGAGAAACATGGTTATACTTTTTCAACCCAAAGATAGAATGTACACACGAGTTTTGAATTTCTTGAATTCTATATCCGATTTAATATCTCTATTCATTGTTTTTAAGTAATATTGTTTAGCACTTGTTTCCACAAGCAATTATTATACCGTACGAGCGAGCGTACTGTGATCACACGTTTTTACACGAACTCAGCGCATCCATACATGTCCTGTATTGAATGTCACTGTGGAATGTTATTTGCTTGACAAAATTGCATAAACGTAAATTCATTTGTGCATCTTGCTTATGTTATAAACGGCGTATTCGTTCACGTACATGTGTAAGTCACGACTTCGCTTTTGCATTTCCAAAAACACCTTGCTCATATTATAAACGACATATTCGTTCACATACACGTGTAAGACGCCGTTATTACGAATAAAAAAGAATAAAACTATTGTAGTGGAATGTTTCAACGTGAACAGCTTAGACATTATTGATTATTCGTGAAAGCCACCAGTGCAAATATATAAAAAACATTTCAAGTGAACTATAAATGATATCCAACGATTGTTAACGATATTTAATCAGTTACAAAATTTTAAAAACCATTTGAAGAAAGTTAATTGAAGAAAACCATCAGAGGGCTTCCAAACAAGGGGACTTTACGAAGCAGAGGGAAGAATGAATCAAAAATAAGAGGATTTCGCGAAGTAGAGGGAAAAAGGCACCAGGAACCACACACATATAAATAAAACATGCCACAATATAACTGTAAGTAATTTTAATTAGATTAAATTCATTTTTTCCATTGTAAGTAAATACTTAAAATAAAAACAAAACAGATTATCTCCTCACTTCAAATCTTCTAATTAAATTTGTCACATAACTCTATATATCTCTAAATGCACCTTCTATAGATCTATTAAACTAGCGCAGATGAGATTTTTCTGCCACCCCTACAACTCTCAACCCCTTGCGGAGTAGGGGTTGAAAGAAAAAGGGTACAAGTGATCCCTTGCAGATGCCTTGCGCCTGTATGCACACTGGCTGCCTCCTCATCCCTAACTACAAAAAAAAAATTTAAACCAGCTAGAGTACATGGTATGAAATTGTATGTATACCTCTAATTTTATGTAGTTTCTTATAAAATTAATTTGAGATATATGCACGTCAAATTTTATAAACGACTAATCTTCCTCAGTAACTTTTTACATTTTTACAAATGATACAAAAAATCACAAAAACTTCCACAATTAATGAATGTTTAGGTGACGAATGTAAAATGTTCTGAAAGGGATGTACTTAATAAAAGGATTGAGGACTTTATATGCAATATGAACATTTATAGTTATATTTAACATGTTATAAATTGTTGACAATATACATTCGTTATGTATTACTCTAACTCATGGTAATGAAAATCATCAAAGAAATGTTGAAAACCGAAATAGTCATTACAGTGTGCACATTTTATAAAAGCAGGCGTGCCGCAGATCGGACATAGAGGGAAGGTGATCGTAATGTAGAAAAGCACATTTTACTGGATGGATGGAAAAAATTAAAGAAAATGCATTAAAGTGCGTAGAAAGCATGCCGCGGCGTATTCAGGCTGTTATTGCCGCGAAAGGTGATGTCACACAATATTAAAAATTATAACATTTATTATTAAAAAATCATTTAAATAGTTACGATGTCTTATTATTTACCTGAAAAGTACTACATATGATAGTATACTGTGAGGACCTAAAGTATCCCCACCCTACTAACTTTTGAACAACTGAGGCTAGCGTTTTCGGAAAAAATAGGTCGATTTTTACTTTTTCTAAGCTAACTTTTGGTATTATCGAGAGTACAACTTCATTTCCGGTTTCACCGGAAGTGATGTCAACTTTTTTATTTTAAATAGAACAGCCTGTATATTTTTGTTATTATAAATGTCTCCTGTGACACCAATTGTCGGTTTGTCAAATCTCAGTTCTATAGGCGCAAATTATTCTAATTGGTTAGTTAAGCAGTCAAAGGCAAAACAATGAAGATATATTATTATATTAAAACAATTTGCAGTTTTTCTTTTAGCCTACTTTGCTCATACAAGTACAATTTATCGATGTATATCGGGATATTTTTTAATGAAAAATATAGCAAAGGTGGTATCGTTGAATTCGCCTTTCTACTGCCTTTCCAAAAATGTAAAAATATACAGGATGTTCTATTTAAAATAAAAAAGTTGACGTCACCTCCGGTGAAACCAGAAATGAAGTTGAACTCCCGATAATACCAAAAGTTAGCACAGAAAAAATAAAAATCGACCTATTTTTTCCGAAAACGCATCAGCTGTTCAAAAGTTAGTAGGGGGGGGGGGGGGATACTTTAGGTTCTCACTATATGCTACCTTGTGTTTCCTACCAGTGTGAAATAAAACAGAAACTATTGGGTGTTTCTAATAATTTGTCTACCCACTGTACATACACATATCTGTTGTTCAATAGAAAATAGTTTCGTGTGTCTCTAGTCTTTGAATGTTTTACCATTTTCGTAAAAAGACAACACAAATCCAGACTTTTTTTAGTTCACTGCTTTATATAACAACAGCCATAAATAACTAGCAAAAACATTTTTCCCAAAACGCAACGTAAACAGCTTAGAACGTTTTTTGTTTTTCCTGAAAACACGTGTATTGTATTTGAAAGAAACTACTCAATTCGAACCCCAATTTGTGAATTTTTACCACGGCGACTACTGAAGCGTGAGACGCTACGTTGTCTTGATGGAACAAAATGTTTTTTTCTTCAAATGCGCAATTTCTGCTTTCAGCTTGTTAAGTAATGCTGCGTAGTATGCCCCCGTTATTGTTTTTCCTTTTCCAAGATACGCGATTAATACAACCCCATGACTATCCCAAAAAACAGTCTCCATCACTTTCCCAGCCGATGGAAAAGTATTCGCCCTTTTTTCGACTGTGCCTTGGCTTCTGGGTGTACTGGTGTATCCAAGCTTCATCTACAGTTATTAATCAACGCCAAAACGACTTATATCGCTTAAACTTCTTCAAAAGAGCTTTGGAAATGTTCATTCGAATACAATTTTTAATCCTGAGTGAGCAAACATGGCGCCCAACGAGCGGTCAACTTTTTCATGTCCAAATCTTCAGTCAATATATGATAAACACACTTTCGGGATGCTTACAGCCACTACTAGATCTCTAACTTTAATTCGACAATCTTCTAGAACCATTTGGTGAATTTTCCCGATGTTATTGGTAGTAATTGCAGTTTTTGACCGTCCAGAACGTTCATCGTCAAACAAGGTGGTACAATCACGTTTAAATTCAACTGTCCAAAATTTCACTGTGGCAAATGATAGTGCAGAGTCCGGATTTAGTTCGCGTAGGCGTATTGCATGTTGAGGCTTGAAAGTTTTCAGAGTACCATCGCAAAATGAGAAGCATTTGTAATGAAAATAGATACATGCTACACTTCTTGTTAATGTGCACATAGAACTGAGTTAAATAATCTTCGTTGTAAAACTAAGCAATGTAAGTATTCAGTTTTAATAATTTTCTGTTTTCTTCAAAAAATATTATTGTTAGTTCTAATAAAAATGTATTCCTAAACTTTTTAGTATACATGCTTGTCAGTAAATTTATTTTTGGATCTAGTGTTATATGTTTCCATCCATACATATGGATATGTAGCAACACATTATGGTAAATTTCAGTATATTTGTACTGATTTCTAGCATAAATTTCTCTCCGTGTTCCTATGTTATCCTATTCAATTTTGGACGCATTGTATGGCATCACATATCTAGGTCATTTCCAAAGAAAATCCTGCAATTGAATCTCTTGCTAATCCTAATTTAATTTTCCTCACGAAACTTGAACAAATAATTGAATAACACTTTTTGGCTTTCTTTCGTTAAGTTCTCGAAAAACAATGAGGTGAAAAAGATATATCTAACAGCAGGCAACTCTGGTCTACCTGGTTTAGTGTTTATGTAACAGTTTGTATATCAGGAATATAATGTAATGCCCAGTGACGTATATCTATATCATGAACAATTACGTTTCGATCCATAGATTATGCAAATTTGCGCAACACGTATTCAGCAATATCCAATAACTTTTCTCTGTGTATTCCTCCTCTTCGTAAATATTTCTTCCACCCATATAATTGTAGAAGAGTTCTTATTTTTTAAATTTTCGATTGCACACAAGCTAGCGGGCGTGCCACTTGTTTGCCCGATTTCGAAAATTCACCGACGTTCCTCATACAATCGGGATCGATATTACCATTTTCCACTCCACATGTTTCTCCATATTCTTCCCCAACATCGTCAAAATCAGAGTACAAAGATGACTCACTTTCATCTGCAATCTTCGTAGTATGTGAACGAAACATATCTTCGAATTCTAATACATTATCACGCGGATTTAAGATAAAGTGTAGCTGTCACATATTTTACTGTAAAATTTGTTACAGTAACACTTTATTTTAAATGTGGGGGCAACTACATATTTTGTTGGATTAAGTAAACGTGTTTAGTATTAGTATAAATTGTTCTTATTTTGAAAAATTAAAGGTTGCTGTTCCAAAATTTGTCTCTGTGTACGAGGGGGTTTGAAGAGTCCGTTGAAAATCAGAGAGATGACACCACTGGTGCGTATCAAGGCTATTATCAGCTAGCAGCATCTCTTGGAGGAACCTACCTCAAATTTCAGCTATATTGGTTTATTACTCTGTGTTTAGTGTTCGTTTGAGTCATGGAAATCGAGCGATTTCTAAAAAATTGATGAAAGAGAGTTTCGGGTGTTGATAAAACGTTACTTCTGTAAATGTTTTATTCTGATATGTTTCTTTCTTGGTGGAAAATATCTATCAAATGCTAATTCTCCGGTATTACAGTTACATGACCAAAAGTCTGAACAATCTTCATCCAAAACATATTTTTAAAACACTAGCTTAATTATTGTCTATAGCATGCGTATAGGATTCGGGAAAAATGTTACTAAAAGAGCACCTATACAATCCACGTCAAAATGTTCAAGTTTTCTTAACTAAGGAGAGTGTCTCAGTTCAGTCAAATATATTTTTTTAACTACAAACAGAAGTAAAAACAACACAAATTATTAATTATGCCCCATTTCATCTCATATAATTGCGTCTTACTTCTAAGACACTTTTCTGCTAAAAAGAATATCCTACACTAGTTGCAAAGTTACCAGATGAAACTATAAAGCTTTCGTGATTTGACAGAAGAACAGCTTTTAGGATCTCAGTTTTATTATCTCCGTCCTGCTTAACACATCTGACCAAAACTGTACGAAAGCATAGAAGGAAGAAAAATAGAAGGATCCTACTTCTTAATAAACGACGAATTTTCGGCTTTAACCCGTACGTTTATCTATACATTTGTAGGTGTGTACGGCATTGTGCATGTACAGATCAGGCATTGAAATATAATATGGATACGAGTATGTGTGCTATGGTGTGTAGATAAATTTCAATCAAACATAATTAATTTCTCACGGGTGCTGAAAGCGGTCTCGAACAAGAGTGTCTGATTGAGCCGTCAGGCGTACCATAAAACCTCGTAATAAATTACCAGTGTTACCCTCACGCTTTGCCATAACATAGACCTGGTTTCTTCTTCCCGTGACTCCGCACTTATGCAACAGTGCTTGACTAATTAAATTGTTGGATATCTTCTCTCACCGTGTGCGCTGCGTACGTGTGTACTCTCCTCTTCTCATCTCTTTATCATCTCCTTTTCGTTTGATGATGATTTTATTTGTATTATTGTTATTGTTTCGTTGTCGCGCCCTCACCGCCGGTCTTCCCTCTCGGCTCGCTCTTCATTTGCTCGCTCGTTCTTCGACTTCGAATCGAAATTTTACGCGCGACGCAGACTCATTGTTTTGCATCGCTCGATCCGCTGATTTCGATACGGATCTCGCCTTAATGTGCCTTAATTGTTAATGGTAGAATGCGCTATCTGAATGCGAAAAAAAACCGTACGCAGAAGAAACAAGGAGTAGAAAATCGTACAAGCGTCGTTCGTACGCCAACATTATTCAAAGCTTTTCCATTGGTTTCAGACAGATTCGTTTCGGTAGAGTTATTGCGAAAGCTTTCCCTGGAAATCATTTGGCTTGTACCTATTATACCCATATAGAAAACTACTTAGCACCAGCTCCTTTACTGAAAATATTGATTCAATCTGCGTTCTTCTTCTTATTTGAAAATAATAGTTGTCATTAAAAATTACTGAAAACAAAAAATAATAAATAAGCTGTTGGGGGTGAGTCGGAGCTAAAACGTTTTGGCTTGATAGACTCTACACAGTAAAAAATTTGGTCCGCATGAATGTATGTAGTGTTATAGAATAGAATATAACTTTATCATCCAACAGAAGTTCCAATTATAGAACAATGATAAATTTATAATATAACAAAGTAGGTTACCACACCTAAATATAATTACAGAAAAATAAAATGATACAAAAAATGTAGCAAATTAACACTATTTAAAAGTCTATTACGACTACGACACATCGTATAAACTGGTGAGTGCATCAACACATTAGTCCGGGTTGCAGGCATATAAAATGGCGCACTACGACGAATAGCAAAAGCTGGTGCATTGAAGCATATCTTGGACAGTAAATATGGGCAATATTGTTATGGAGTAGTTTACTCAGAAGTCGTACACTCTGGAACTCTCTTCTCGTTGCAAGTGACTGCATATGCAACTGGTTCATAGTTTCGTCCAGACTAGAACCGTGTGCGGTGGCCAGTTGTTTTATAAGTTATGATTATGAACTTCAAGAACCTTCCCTGAATCTGCTCCAACATGTGAAAGTGCTTGTATAAATTGGATACCATACAATGCTGCCATACTCGAGCTTACTGATTACAAATGTGTTGTACAACAGCCTAATCGCGGTAAGTTCCCTACAAGTTCTAAAAACGAATTCCAACCTTCTCGGCGCTAACCCACACAACTTATTAAGATGTGGAATAAATGCGAGTGAACTCTCAAAAAGAATTCCAAGATAATGAAAGGTTTCACTGGTGGATAATGGTGTGCCACACAGGAAGTGAGTATTAACTAGAGGTCCTAATTTTTTTGTATAAGTAATTTTGCAACATTTAGCAATATTAAGATTCAGGTCGTTGTTCTCGCATCACACAGCAATATCATCAGATCCAGAGATCGTTGAATAGATTTTTAAATCATCAGCGTAGGACAATGCAGGGCAGGTAAATGATTTTAGTAGATCATCCATGTAAAGTAAGAATAGTAACAGTCCTAAATTAGATCCTTGGGGTACACCCGATGCCATGCTATACTCCGTTGAAGTGAATCCGTTGTAGTATTCAGGTATGATTTCATCAATGCCAAAAACGAAGAAGAAAATCCAAATGAATTCAGAATGTCACGAGGTATATGATGGTCTATCGTATCAAAGGCACGGGATATATATGTATAGATGACGTCTACTTGACCGCGGGTGGATTCACTAATATACTGTGTTACACTTGCTGAATTGGTTATAGTAGAGCGACCCGACATAAATCCATGTTGCAATGACGAAAGATGTACATGCACACTAGTGTATATATGGTTGTAAAGAATTTGTTCATAAACTTTAGCAAAGTTTGAAAGTATAGGACATTTATCACCCTTTTTGAAAACTGGAACAATCCAGGCTTTTTTCCATTTTCTGGGGAATGTATTGGTTCTCAATCCAAGGTTCAATATAGTAGTTAATGGTTTAACAAGCGTAGAACGACAATGTCTAACAATACAAGATGGGGTACCATAATCACCCGCGGTAAACTTATAACTGAGACGTGACATAATAGAAAGTAGACAGTCTTCTATGACAAAGTTAGAACACACTATAGAAATTGTAGGCAAGAACTCAGTTCGTGTCATGTCTCTACTTGTAACGTAAACGTCAGAAAAAAAAGTTGGCAAAGGAATTAACAATTTCCTGAGGATGGTAAAATTTGCTTCGCCATCATGTAGAACACCCGGTATCTTAGTAGTACAACGTTTCTGGTCAACGAGTTTCCACAATGCAGATGTGTCCAACCTTAGGTTTTTTCTACAATAGGTAAGTAATCAGTATAGGCACCATATGTTTTTTCTTTTATTACACTACGAAAAAAAGCACATGAGTACCGAATAGATATAGAAATGCTCTTCATTGCTTTTGAACGGGCCTTCGATTCAATAAACAGAAATAAACTTATGCTAGCACTGACAGAACAAGGGGTAGAAGCTAAGATCAGAAGGCCAATCAAGATGACCTTAAAGCAAACGAAGGTTAGCATCATAACACAAAAGGGAGAAAGTGAGAAATTTACAGTCAAGAAAGATGTAAGGCAGGGTGATTCGCTATCGGCAACGCTGTTCAACTTAGCGTTAGATTTTGTAATGAGAAAATTGCACAAAGGAGACCTCAGAACAAGTGCGGGCCAAATAATCCCATATGCTGACGATATAGTCCCAGTGACAAAAAGAAAGATGATAATGGAGAAAATGTTAGAAGAAATAGTGAACGAGGGAAAAGAAATGGGGTTGATGATTAATCGAGATAAAACAAAAATAATAAGACACGGGAAAGAATTTGTGGCCAAAACAATAAAGATAGGGCAGTATGAATTTGAGGAAGTCGACAAGGTTAAATATCTTGGGATAACGATAAACGGCAGCGACGAAACAACAACAGAATTCGAAGAAAAGAAAACATCGATGCATATTACGCAAACAAAGAACTATTCAAAAGCAAGGTACTTACAAAATCCACAAAACTGAATATACATATACAAAACGATGTTAAGACCAATGCTAATGTATGCAGCCGAAGCGATGACTTTAACAAAAAGACAGGAAGAGGAGCTGAGAATTGTGGAAAGAAAGATAACGAGAGTAATTTTAGGATTGGTAAGGGTTGGCGATAACGAATTCAGATCAAAAGTGAACTATGAAATAAAGCAAGAGTTGGAGGAAGATATAGTAGCTAAAATAAAGGAGCAAAGGGTGAAGTGGTTAGGCCATGTCTGGAGATCAGGAACAGCGGCTACAGTATATGCAATAACGATGTGGAAACCAACTTGCAGAAGAAGGCGTGTAGCAGACCAAGACTGAGATGCCTGCAGGAGGTGGAAGAAGATTTGAGAGATGTAGGCGTAACGAGATGGAAAGAAAAAGCAAGTAACAGGAAGCTGTGGAAGAACATAAGCGAGAAGATGTAAACGTAAATGGGGATTAATCCACCTCGATTAAGCGCAATTAGATAGCTTTAAGCGGCGTTTATATATATAAACTACGAAGTCCCTTAAATTCGTTCTGATATCTATGATTTCCCGAAGTCAATCATTTCCTGCGATAGTAGTTTTTCGTCTTAATGAGCTGTCTAATTTCAAATGTAAACCAAATTGGAAACCTGCCACACCGAGGACGCATTGGTTTTTTTTGGGACGCAAATTTCAAAAACTTCATTAAGATGCAAATAAAAATGTTCAACAGCTTCGTCTACGTCAGTCAATACTGAACATCCCGTATATCTCGAGGATTATCTAATAATTTTGACATCCTATCATTTGCGCAATAGACACAATTTTACAATTCCAGAAGATGGGGACATCCTGTATATCTGTTTTACCTACCTAGCATTACCTATTCTTTGAGTGGGGTTGGAAAAATCAAATGAAATTGTTTTTATTCACCTTGGCATTAGAAAACTGTGCCATTTTTTCAAGTAGCAATAATAATAATAGAAAATGATTTAAACTCTAAATAAGGTCTGCGATATTTTCCATTTTTAACTACTTTAAGCGTCGTAAAGTGTTTTCTTAATTGGATGCAGTTTTTAAATCCGAATCGACAACACAGGTTGAAAACATAAATTTCTCGTAAATCAAGCTCAGGATATTTTCGCGCAGTTTTTTAGTGCTTACCGAATGGTTCATCTTATATGAAAGAATTCAAAGACACTCTCTCCCCAAGACGAATTTAATTCATCTACCGGTTTATAATAATCTATATCGCATTGACAGGCATTTTAAGTAAGTTAAGATGGTCGAGGATCGCATTTTTGCATCTGTTTAAGTACCGAGCGTTCTGCACTCGCGGCCATTCCCGGTGCGGATAATACTCTCCAATACGGCAGGTGGTCCGTCTGCATTGACCATATCTACATGTAAACACACAGCCAGATAGATACGATATCTGATTATTATTTATAAGACATCTCGCCGTATATTAACGCCGTGTCTTTTAAGTTATACTGGTAGAATTACCTTTCTCATTTTTTTGGAGGGCCCTGTCCCCTAGATGTACCGATATTACGTATTTATAATAATGCATGATGTAAAAAAATCGAGAAAAATGTCTTGAAAGTTTTACGATATTATAAAAAGTATCGTTTATGCGATGGTTTTTTAATCATTTTGGTTTCCAATATGAAGTTACACAGGTAAAGCATTCCGATGGAAATTGAAGCCTCAATATAAATTACCCCTATAAAAATAATTGCAAATATGCAAATACTTAATGGTAGAGGGATATAGGTTTTATGACCCATTAGCTCCATTTAGATTATTTATAAACGAATACTTAGAGAAATCCATTTAATACACAAACCAAGCAGAAAAACACTTATTTTGTTGACCATCTACACGTGACAAGGGTAATTACCGAGTATTTAATTTGAAGGGAACTTTAGTTAATTGCAATTTTTTTACGAAACTGTTTATCTTGAACATTATAATCCGAAACAGCTGCAAGCACGACTGAAGGAAGATGATATGAAAAAATTTCATCAGCTGCCTGCGTAAGTTTTTTTTAAGAAAAATGTTTATGTAATACATTAGTCATTACCTATCACCCATGTATCAATGCTTCCACATCTTTCATTTCATTAATACATTAACTTTTTATTTCAGCGTTCATTTGAAATGCTTTTACCTTTTTTGAGACAAAAAACCAAACACATTTAACTAGTTTGAATAAAACGACTAATATCAAACTATTGAAATGTTTTACCTCAGGGGAATTGTTAAAAAAAAATTGGAAGTTTGTAAATCATTAAAATTTTTATCTCTTTTGTGGGATTCGGGAGTATTCTTTCACACTCTTTCGGCAATTTTTAATGAATTTTGATATCAAATATATGGAGATTAATGAATGTAAAAATTGAAAAATGCAACCTAACCTTGATTTTTTGAAGATGTCATATAAACTCTATGTTCCTTATCCATTCACAGGATATCTGCCTATTCTAACCTCCAACCTTCACTTCTACCTTGAATTTATTCTCTTCAATATCGGACACTTTAATCTGGAAACGCAACCAAAAAATACGAGTCAACTCAATGAAAGCTTAACCAGAAGTGATGAATTTATTGGCGTCCCTTTTCTACTGAATTATAAACGAAATAGCGATTATTTCTATCCACAGCAAATGTTGATGATTTCTATCTAAACATAATATTGTGATGAATTTCGATGGATAAAGTTATTTTTAACAGTAGCATGAGAGAATGAATGTGGTGACGCTACTAGATGACTCAAACCAGGCGACTCTGTGATAGAGAACCCCCACGACAATCCTAAAATATGAAATTTTACTACCATAAATGACGATACCTTAGCGAAGCATATTTAATATACGAATTAATGTTAGAAATGCCTTTGAATTTACGCTGTTTGTTGTTTTAGGAGAATTTTACATTAAATTTGACGATTTGCGAAATGAGGAGAATAAAAAGAAGAATAGTTTCGTCTTCGATTCACCAAAATCATCGTTATCTGGACTTAAATTAAATTTATAGTATCTCCACTCAAAGGCCAGTCGGCCTGGGTAGAAATTGTGGCTACGAAGCAAAACTAATATCCGCCAGAGGGAATTTCATATCTATCGAGTGGCTATACTGAATACCCTATACGTTTTAGAGTGACAGCTGAGTTGGCGATTTAAAAATTTAACATAACACTATATAAACACATATGTGGAAACAGTTTTAAAATTTTTGTTTGTGTACAATCAATGAATAAATTTTAACATTTTATTTTCTTAATCCTAATATTTAATCATCACGTCCATCAGAAGCCCTCCGTTGCGATCAATTCATATTTGAACACGTTTCAGTAATGAGTTCATTGTACGCCGACACATTTCAGCTGGAATCTCGGCAATAACTTGTCTGATGTTATTTTTTAAATCTTCCAGATTTTCCGGTCTCTTTTGGTACACTGTTGACTTAATATAATCCCACAGAAAAAAAATCGGGAGCCGATGAATCACAAGACCATGCCGGCCAAGACTGATCTACACGCTGAGATACCGGACGACCTACGCAGGACCTCCATTAATAAATTAAACACATGAGGCCTTGCACTGTCTTGTTGATACCAAGTAATGTTTAATAGTAACTGAAGTTGATGCATAGCGTCCATTAAAAATGTCTGTAACATTTCACTAATAACAGAAACTTCGCTTCCTCTTTCTTAAAAAAAGTATAGGCTAGGATTCCAACTGCGTAAATACCGCACCAAATGTTACCTCTTTGAGAATACTGTGGTTTCTCGAATGCAGTGCGTGGATTTTCAGCAGACTAATATCGCAAATTTTGCTTATTCCAATCGCCATAGAGTTGAAAATGGGGCTCATCGCTCATGTCGTTAATTAAGCCCTGACCTCCTTCCAAAATCCAACGGCAAAACTGTAAACGTATGTTATGGTCGTTTAGAACGACCTTCTCAGCTTTTTGCAACCTGTAAGGAAGATGCAAGTTCTTTTTAAATTGTTCGTACAAACTTATGAGAAATTCCTACTTGTTGCGACAAGTGGCGTAAGAATTCACTTGAATATTCTTACTGAAACAGTTCACTAAAACCCTTACCACAACACTTAATTTGTACTGGACGCACGTTTCGATAGCCAAGCTATCATCATCAGCAGCAAGACTGAAACTGTTCAGTTCAGTCTTGCTGCTGATGATGATAGCTTGGCTATCGAAACGTGCGTCCAGTACAAATTAAGTGTTGTGGTAAGGGTTTTAGTGAACTGTTTCAGTGTTCCAGTGCCACAGTTTTAGAGTATCCGTTTAGTGAATATTCTTAAATTGCATTTCTAACGTTCTTGCTCATTTTGTTTTCTTCTGTTGCTTAAAATCCCCTACTGATTCTCCCTGGCGATACTTTGTGACCAATCTTCTAATTGTTTTGCCAGACGGGGCCATAGCTACACGAAATTCATGTCGAAATCGTCTCTTCTAATAAACTGTTCTACATGAAATACTCTATGAGCAATCAACAAAGCTCCAAATTTATCAAAATTATAAGATATGGCAAAATACTTGACAGTTAGAATCATTATAACTTGATATTTCAGATTTTTGTACATAAAGAAGGGGGGATTTACGTCGAATTTTAGGTTATGCTTATACGTTCCATTATCATGCACTACCTCGCTATTCGGTGCACGAAATAACTGATCGAGCGACTGTTCGAACTACGTTAGTCTATTTTAAAACACAGTGCAGTCGTGTCAGAAAGAATTATAGAACGCGCTTTGCGTTGTTCGAGTACTCGAGTCACTGTTCGTGCAATTAAAAAAACACACTACACAGTTGTGTCATATTCAATCAAGTGCAGTAGGAAGAATAGAAACCTTTTTGATAAATTTGAAAATGCCGGCTAGTGTGTAGAAACTGCATTAAGCTAACCAGTGGCTATACTAGTGACGACCTCATGTTTTAGTGACAAAACTATTTTGTTAGATTCCTTTGTTTTTATTATTTTGCTTTTTATTATTCATTGCGGTGGTCGTGTGAGCAACGGGGCTTTGTCGTGGAGGCTTTCTTTAAAAACGGGGAAAGTGTGATGGCGACGCAGAGAGCCTTTCACGGGCGGTTCGGTTTAACTCGTCAGGACAGTGTTCCTGACTCTAAAACCATTCGGAAATGGATCAGTTATGTAAGGACGACGGGATCTGCACTTCCTAAAAAACCAGCCGGGCGACCTAAAAGTGTAAGAACTCCCGAAAGCATCGCGGCAGTTAGAGCGTCTGTCGAACAGTCTCCAACGCGTTCTGCGCGAAAACATGCTGCTGCCCTTGGAATATCGTCGAGAACAGTGAGACGAATTTTACACACAGACCTTAAGTTACATCCCTACAAAATAATCATTGCTCAGAGATTGAACCCGCAAAATTACGTGAAACGTAGAGATGCTTGCAATGCAATCCTAACAGCTGTACCTCCTGTCAGTATTGTGTGGACTAGCGACGAAGCGCATTTTCACCTTTGCTGTAAACAAGCAAAATTTTCGTTACTGGTCAAGTGAAAACCCTCGTCATTTGCACCAAAAACCTCTCAACAGCCCTAAAATGACAGTTTGGTGCGCAGTGTCCTCTACAACTCAACTGTTACCGTAACTTCAGCGCGTTATTGTGAGATGCTAGAGACGTTTTTACGCCCCAAAATGGAAGAGTATGACGGAGAAGCCTTCTGGTTTCAACAGGATGGAGCAACGGCGCATACTGCCCGTCGTTCACGTGAAGTTTTACAGGAGATGTTTCCCGGTCGCCTGATCTCCTTACGAGGGGATATCTCATGGCCGCTCCCCGGATTGGAGGCCCTACGACTTTTTTCTGTGGGGTTACCTCAAAGCTGAGGTTTACAAATTTCGACCTCGGACCCTGGAAGCACTGATGGTGGTAATTGAGGACGTAATCACCGGAATTCCACAAGATATGCTGGCAAGAGTGACCGAAAACTTTATCGAACGACTTAATACGTGTATCGCCCGGCAAGGAAGCCACATGAATGATATCATTTTTAAAACTTAAACAAGAAAATGGCATGACATGTGCTTTCCGAAAATAAAATGGTGGACTCCACCCTGTACAAAACGTATTGTATTAAAAATGCAGTTACAATTAGTATGTGTGCTTTAGCTTTAAGGCATTTCAAGTCTCCTTTGAAAAGAATAAATCAACGCAATAAACTTGAGTATATTTACCTTCCAGACATTAGAAAAGATTCAAAAGTTAAAAAGCTTTTCATAAAAATCAATTTACTAGCCTCTGTAGAAATGATACAAATTGCCATTCCTCTCTTTCATCCTCGCCAAGTCAACTAACTGTTTAATAGAAATAATGAAGAGATATAATCGCGTCCCTCATTGAATTTATCAATAATGTGAGTTAATGCGTTACTGTCATACTCGATCACGCTAACAATCAGTTCAATTCATCCCTTAAACATGGGGTGCGCTTAAGGTCGTCGTATCCGGGGATGACAAGTTAAGGGTCTGCGTAACAACCCGGATTATTAGGGGTACTTACACAACATCAGTGAACATATGTTCGGCTGGTACGTATATATATGGATAGGGTTGTAATATTATCTGTGTGTAATCTTAACGAAGCATAGAGATATGGAAACGATTATTAATCCTTCTGCCGGCACTGTCAAGCGTATATCAGAAATCATAATTATCAAAGAGGAAAGCTGTTTGAACTTTATCGGTGCAGGTGATAATTTGGAATAATTATCGTACAATTGCGTTATGATTAATACACATACATACCTAGGTATAAGGCATAATTATTTTATAGATATATGTGTACCTACATGAAGGTTTTTACGTCTTTATATCGTTGTAAATAGTTTCATAAAACCCTCTACTGTGAAAGAAAATTGGGTAGCAGGCAAAATATTGTAGGTGTCCAGATGCCCACGAATCTGCGCATCAATTACCTTTTCCAAAATTTTAGAAACCGCCGGAAATATGCTTATTGGTCTCAAATCTTTATATGCAGTAGGATTAGCAATTTTAGGTGTAAGCGTAATTAATGCCAGTTTCCAACAATCAAGAAAAACATTTTCGAAACGACAAAAATTTATATGTGTTATAAACTTAACTAGGTAAGGAAGACTCATTTTTAAAAGATTAATTCCCACGCTATCACTGCCTACAGCGCCAAAGTGGATACCCCAAACAATGCTTATAACTTCATTCTCCGTAATAGTTTTGAAGTGAGAACGCTGGGAAACATGCAGTAATTTATTATTCTTGTAGTATTCAATTAAATTAATTACGTTTTACTTTAAATTTTATGTTTAATCAACGTTTGTTCAATGTTTTCATCAATAAGTATAGAAGTAAATCAAAAGTTACTTTTGGGATAAATACCTGTACCATCACCACGTCCAGGCACTATTAGTTCTTATAAAGCTGTAGCCATCTAAGTAAATGGTATCAATAGCAACATCTTTATTCAACCAGGTGTCAGTAATATCAATAAGAGCGTAGTTTTGCCTCCTTCAGAAGCGGGAAAGTTGAAAACCAAACATTGAGCGATGGGTAAAGCCTGTGTTACGCATAGACGACGAACAGCGAATGGCAGTCGTGGTATTTCGTTACGCTCGTTCTCTGTGGAAGTTTCGGTGTTCTGATAAAGACATGAATATGTGCGTTATCTTCCCTCTCTTAGCGGTGATCGTTTAATACTCGACGGCGATGGTTCTCTATCTAGCGTCCGTCTTATTTCAGGATTTGCAATATAAGAGCTTGCCGAAGTTACGATTATTTGATATATAGGTTTCACACATATAATCATATAGCAGAAACAGGTCAAAGCAATTTTACATCAAATCTTACTTTACATGCGGGTGATTTTGTTTTTAAATATGTTTTTGTGAAAAATTGTTGTAGTAAGTAGTCATATGTAGATCATGTCTCAGTATTTTGTGACTTTCTTTATACAACTAAGAGTCATTTTTATAGTTGTTATATTAAAAGAATAATAAGTAGAGCCCGGTAACCGGCAGCCGTGCCTGCCTAATATACAAAAACAATAGTAAGAACATAGAAAAAAAAACAGAACTAATACATAATTATAATATGTGAAAAGTAATGAAACACTCACCCTTTTGGCTACGGAACAGTAAAACTACAAGCACCATTGTCAGTATTATATGGATAAGAGTGGCAAAAGGTTGACACCATTAGATGTGTTTCCACAGTTGTCTCGGTGAGCGATGTTCGCCGTGGTGAGAAAATGAGTCTATATTTTGAAAAAGAGCGTTTAACATCTACCGATGTTATACATGCATGATTAAAATACTCTTTGTACTTAGTCAGTGGATTATTCGATACACCATCACAAATTTGTTTTAGTGTACTAAAATCGGGATCTTTCTGTAGCACACTCTCGAACTTTTCTAAAACGCGATTATATTTTGCGCCATGTACAGTCAGTAGCTATGTATGTACTCCGTCCATAATTTGCAGAGACTCCAATAATTGTAATGATCTATTTTGTAATTGGTCTATTGCGTCAGCTAATCCTTTACAGTAGCTACGAACATTTTTTAAATCTGTTTCAACGGAAATATCTTGAAATTTCGACTGGCTCTCATTAATAGCTGCAGCTTCGGCAGGATTGAATTGTGCAACAACAGCTTTTACTATTTTGAAATATTCAGCATAATAAAAAGCTGCCTGTAACCATGTTCTTCAACCTGTAAGCATTGGCTACGAATACCAGGACACTCTGTGTGAAATGATCGTAGGCGTTTGGGAGATTTCAAAAATCCTTTTTTTGTGCTTGCCATTAATGCTTCTACCTCGGGAGAGCATTGTCGAATGGTTTTATGCCACAAGATGTAAAGCATGCACTTTATACGTAACATATAAACACTTGCAACCATATTCAAGAAGAGAACGGCCTACCGAACGCATTATCGCTGCGCCATCGCTCATAAACGTCAACACTTTATTTTTTGAAATTTGAAATTTTTCCAACTAAGTACAACCTTCGTAATTACTGCAGCAGTACACCCTTGCAGACTTCGGCTAGCTAGTAACAGTGGTAGTGTAGGTTTACTAGGGTCTAGTATGCGTACCATAATATTTACAATTGAATTTTTGTTACAGTCAGTTGCCTCGTCAACACATAACCAAAGAAATTGTTTTTTCAATATGCGTTTCATTTTCTTTTCCACGTCATCGCGTACAAATGCAACATGCTTACCTGCCGTTTTCTCCGTTGGCAACCGCAACTCGGGATTGGATTTGTCCCAAAAGTCCTTAAACGGTTGTTTATCGAGTAAGCCTAGTGGCAAATTACAGTTTATCAACATAATAATTACATAAAAAAATTGCACTTCTCGGTGGCATGCTCAACTTTCGTTTTCTATGCTGTGCGGAATTTACGTGTCTTGTACAGTTACACTTCTTATTTGACATCAAAGGTATTTTGCACACTTTACAAACTATCTTACTCCTGTTGTAAAACAAATCGGGAAAGTCAGAAATAAACTTATTTACTATGTCTTGAAAGGGTCGTTTTTTAGCCTTCGACGTGTTCACTAAAAACTACAATTAATAACTACGTCTGTATCAATAAAATCAAAACGCACTACACTAAATAATAACTACATTTAATAACTACGTCTGTATTAATAAAATCAACGCGCCCTATCCCCTACCCAATGCTAAACTGAACTGAGTGATGATGACTTGTCGTGTCGTATCATAATCGACCAGCCCTCTCCGCCCACCTAAACACAGTCACACCGCCGCTGCGATTGCTCGCCAGTTACCGGGCTCTACTCATCATTCATTTTGGGCAAAGAAAAATATATAAAGCATGTCAGAAATATATTTATTTGTTCCTCATTTATAAACATCAATTTATCAAGTCACTGTATTCACCTTGAAAATGTCTCTTAACTGGCTGGCCAGTTACTAGCCACGTTAGTAGCATGGTAAAAGGTTTTTTTTTTTCTGACGGACGGAAGGATATGACCCAGTCACCTTCTGGAGCCAGTAGGACCAGTAGAAGGTGACTGGCTCGCCTTCGACTCACCAGTCATATCCCTCTGTCCGCCAGTAAAAACCCTTTTACCATGCTAGTAACGTTAAATGCTATAACAAATGTATAATATGATAATTATGATGAAATGCATTAAATATAGCAAAGTATGGTAACCCAATTGCGAAGTAAAGAGAAAAATAATGTAAACACCAGCGTCAAGTCAACTAATACCAAAGAACAAGCGACAATTTATTAAGTAAATGTGCTATTACATCTGATACATGCTACATGTAACAAATTAGGAAAAGTAGGATTAAGCAAGTGGTCAGCACGAAGCGTAGCTAATCCGCTGTCAATCAGATTAAGTCAATTAACACTTGGGTTGCCGAAATTTCGAGCTTTTGTAAAGTGGCTATAATACTGCGTTTTTATTCGTTTTAGCAGTACACGATTGAAGTCTTGTATTGGCTATTAAATACGGAGGTGTCGATCCACTTGGTTTTAATATTTTAACTGGAATATGCAGCGGTAGCTTCTCCGTTCGGTCAATGAGTTAATGACCTAACAAAAATACTGAAAATATTTTTGAGGGGTCATTCACCAATTTACCTAATGGAGAAGTCACTGCTGATAATTATGTATCGATGGGTTTTTCTTCGAATTCGATATTGATTCATTTCCGGTCAGCCGCACTTTACGTAGAATTGTATTCTTTGCTCCTTCAGTCACACATGGTAAATAATTTCGCAATGTTGATTCACTTGGCAATTTCCAGTTATTTGTCCCAAAACTGTTCTTCTTAGATGTTATTAAATAAAATGTGACACTCATTATAAATGTGAAATCCTTTACAAATTCCACATAGGGTTTTTGACGGCGCTTTTTCCAATTGTGGTTTGCGCTATTAAGTTTTTCACTTCGCACCGTGAACACTAAACACCCCACAAAAGATCCATTACATTTGAAGTCTGAATATTTTTAAACAAACTTTGGAACTCTGGTCGCCAAGCAATAATTTATTTCTTCACTCATATTTGCCACTAAAGCATGTTAAACTCGGAGTAACCGAAATGATATCGGCAGACTGATACTCTTTACGCGATTGTTTAGTTTCTACCCTCTTACATACATGGGCAATAGTAATAAATGTTTTTATTCGTACGGCACATGATATTACCGGAATATCACCCGCCCTTCTACACACTCGTGGTCTGGCCCCGGTTTTGCGAACTTTAGTCATTGTGTATTAAATGAAATTATAAAGTGTTTTGATCATAATCCTTTTCTTTGATTTGTAGTTGACTTACGTAGCGTTCACATAGAGTAGTGTGAAATTAGTGCAATGCCAAATTATACACACGTCAAACTTTAACATTACTTTCTGCATTTGTTTTCGAATTTGTATGATGTCATGATTACTGCAGAAACTGCTAATAAGTGTACCGTTTAATGTTTCTCTGCAATTCCGTGAATTACAAAGCCGTTTAATATCAGCAGATGAATATAGACTAGGTTACAATAAAGCAAATCATTGGTATCAGTTGTCAAATTCTTACACTAATTTCGGGCTACCCTACGTTAACGCAGCCTAAGCAACATTGTCAGATTCCACTTTTCACAATTATTGAAATAATATATAAGTAAGTCAAAATTTTTGCTTTCTTAATTCAGAACTCCCAAAAATCTAAATTTCTAGCATTACTTATTTTAGGAGGTAGAAGGTTTTTGCTTGTCTTGAAAACCATCGGTACAAATTTTTTACCATACTGTAACGTCTACTAACGAAACAAAGCCGAATGAGTTAGATCCGGAGTAGAAATTCAAATGGGGCGTGTGGACCGCCCTCGGAGCTTTTCTCGAATTTCGTAGATAGTTTTATGCAATACGAGCGAACGTTGACGGTTCGTTTCGTGGCGCTTAGTAGATCGTGTGACGGAGTGAGACGGATATTAATCTGTGCAGCAAATGTTGGAGCGCCGTCAAAGGGAATATCAGATGTTTTCGGTTATGTTGCGGTTGTAGGAAATGGGAAATATTATGTTTTATAACCGCGGCTTTATGGGAGAATGTTTCGGTTGCGGTGGCGCGTTCATGTTTTTGTTTCGCGTCCCCTATTACTGTTGTTTGTAAAAGCCGTGCAACGTAGTCGTACACAAGTGGCTCGAATTCCTATACATATAACATTCTGAATAAAATAATCCCTATCAGACACTAATGTTTCGGGATATTTTATTCTAAGAATTAGATAACAGTAACAATAGAATAATAATAGTAGCAACGGAAAATATTCATTGATATATTTAAATTTATGCTTTTTATAGCCTCTTGTTTACTATGCCTACGTTATGAGCAAATTAGGGTACGCAAGTTTTGTGTGGTACCCAATTTGTGTTTGTCATACAATAACTTTGAACAGAATACAGAGAATGTTCCTAAAACTTCTCTCATTTAATAATAATATTTTTAGCTTTTATTGTGCAATATACATAAATTCTAAATATTATTATTATTCTAATATTATTAAGCAACGGTATTATTACAATCACATGCCAAGGTTCAGAAAAATCTGCTTTTAAAAACAGATAAAACAAAGAAATTCAAATTTGCTTATGGCTCTTCTAATAAAATGTCAGTTAATGAATTATCGTCCTACATCCATACTTTCAAACTTCGCTAAAGTTTATAAACAAATTCTTTACGACCATATATACACTAGCGTGCATGTACATCTTTCGTCATTGCAACATGGATATATGTCGGGTCGCTCTACTATAACCAATTCTGCAAGTATAACACAGTATATTAGTGAATCCTTAGATACTCGCGGTCAAGTAGACGTCATCTATACAGAGATATCCCGTGCTTTTGATGCGATAAACCATTATATACTTTGTGACAAGCTCAATTCACTTGGATTCTCTTCTCCGTTTTTGGCATTGATGAAATCATACCTGGAGAATTGAAGTGGTTATGTATACTACAACGGATTTACTTCAACGGAGTACAGCATGCCGTCGGGTGTACCCCAGGGATCTAATTTAGTACCGTTACTATTCTTACTTTATATGAATTATCTACTAAAATCACTTGCCTGCCTTGCATTGTCCTACGCTGATGATTTAAAAATCTATTCAACGATCTCTGGGCCCGATGATATTACTTTGCTTCAACACAACTTGGATGTGGTCGCTAAGTGATGCGAGAACAACGACCTGAAACTTAATATTGCTAAATGTTGCAAAGTTACCTATACAAAAAAATTAGGACCTCTCGTTAATATTTACCTCCTGTGTGGTACACCATTATTCACCAGTGAAACCTTTCATGATTTTGGAATTAACTATTGCGTATAATAAAACTATATCTACTATATATTTTTTTCATTTATAATCATATTAATGAGATTCGATCACAAAACTAATAATAATTTGTCTACAATTCTGTTTAGAAAGGAAATAAAGTAGTTCCAACAATTATTTTGTACGCATATTATAATATATGAAATAAACCTCTTTCAAGTAAAAAAGGATCGTTGCTATAACAGATTTCCGAGCACGACGAGACACATACAGTGCGTGCCAAAAGTATGAAATAATGAAATTTTCTTCGTTGTTGTCAGAGTAATCGAAAATTGTTTGACGCGTCAAATTGATTTTTTACATTAGAACCAATAACCGATATTTTTTTCAAATCGCTAACCCCAATTTTTTTTGCTTTGTTGGATAGATTATGGAATTGGCGCGCACTGTATAGTAACTAGGGCTGCCATATATATGAAATCTTATGCTACTTAGTCGATCACCAATTTTGTACCACGAATACGGTCGGCAACACATGTATGTATGTATGTACATGCACGTACGACGTTGGTTGATTCGCATTTAATTATTAGCATACTGTACGTCGATATTTCAAACTATTGTATATACAGGTGGGTGGTTTAACCTGCGCTGTAATTTTATGATATAGAATTAATAGTTTTCGACCGTTATGTATGCCAATACGCATTTGCACGTAAAATGATAAAACCTTCTTATTCCGCAAATATATATATATATCTAAATTGTTGATTTTGTACGCATTGTACAAGTAAAACTTTTGTGTATTAATGAAGACAGCCAGTTATTTGGACGTTTACTATAATTGTTGGTTTAGTAACGATCCACCCTCGACCAAGTTCCCATCAAGATCTAGAAAAATGATACGATGTAGCTGTTGTCGCGCATACAATTGTAAATATCTTCTACTCGCTATTGTTGTATTTTGGTTCGATGAATAAAAAATGCTGGACATATCTCGTCTCTTTTCGTTGGTGTACGACATCTTTCTATTACCATTGAACGACAATTGAAATGTTGGGCAGTTTGGAATTTCATTACAACCTTATTCAATCTTAAAATGCATTTTTCGTCAATCAAAGCATAACATCAAAAACTATGTAGACACGTTGTACATGGTTGAAATCAGAAAAAAAGTCTTTCTGACAGTGTTAAAATGCAATATGGCGCTGATAAAGAAAAAAGTTGATGATGGCCAGAGAGAACCGAAACGTCATGTAAAAATGTCGACCACACCATTAGATAGACAACCAAAAATGGCTTCGAGAGTGTGTTTTTAGTTTCTCTCTGCAAGGCCCAATAAAGGTGCTAAAGGTAAAAGAAGAAAATGAGCATTTTTCGTTTTTTTATAAAATCTCGAACGTTATTTGTCACAGATCCATCTTCTTTTCAGGTTCATAACACACAAAATTTAGCAACTTTGCCAAATTTAAACCCATCTTCTATCTCCAATAATAAGGGAGATCCCCAAAGTGGGGATGATTGATTGGTAGCGCGATAGACACCAATTTTGTTATTTTAAATGGAACAACTTGTATATTATTAGGTTTTTTGTTTCTCCAGCTAGAAATAAATTTTCATAATTTGAGTTTCATACGTCTATTTCTAACAGATTCCGAGATATTTATAATTATGTCCTCAATTGTCTAAATGTTCAGATATATTTCTGTTGAATCCCAAATGCAAATATATTTTAGCGTAAATTTTTGCAAGAATGAATTACATACTTGAATGTATCTAGACGTGGTATGAGAACACTGTGGAAATTTACAGGGTGTTCGCCACTGAACATCAAACTTTCCCAAATTCAAACACCAGAATCGCCATTTTGTTAAAAGGCACAGTATATGTTTTCAGTATCCATCATATAGAAAATTTATATTTCTAAAGTTCCTGAATAATGGTGCATATGTTCAGTATTGAAAGTAAAAGAGATATTTACAGTCAAAGTCGAGTCTTGCATTTGGAAATTACATCCAAACAGTTTCTGGTGTTAATATTGTTTGGTTACAATAACAACAGTAAACAAAACTTACTGATATTACCAATCTTATGCTGTTGATTCAGGTAAAAAGGAGTTAGATAGTAGGAATAATTTATCATATGTATACAATAGATATTTTTACGTTTCGCAGCGGATACAGCTTCCATGACGCCAGTTCACCTGATGTACAATTTTGTTTAAATATATATAGCTAATCGTGTATTCAGTAATTGAATAGGACGATCAGTAAAAGTGTAGTTTGCATAAAAGTTTTTATGTAACAATCAATCTGAAGGGTGTTGTATGCATAAAGCCTATAGGAAAGGAGATGAAGATAGCACATAGTAAGTTACATCTACGCGTCGCGTCGTCGAGATGTCATGCAAGGTCGTATACAATGGCGCCACCGTGGCTACACGCCGAATTAGATGCATCAGCCGCGTTAAGTTTTTCGTTCCTTTAAATCGTGGCATGCGTATAATTTTAATTTCCCTTGTGCAAGTAGAAAAAATGATACATCGTCGTTAGACACGCATGTTTTCTTGGCGCGACGAATATAATACGCGTCCATGTATCGGGTCTAATGTACGGACGCGAAAATTTATTATTTTCGTCTTTGAATAAATATAATTAGCGCTTAATTAAAATCGTATACCGAGTTTACGTAAATAATCGTAGCACTGTTGCACTTATTTACGATGAAGTCTGGATCACTAAATGAGTGCCAGACAAACAAATCAACAGGGATTTGTTAGTTGATGCAAGTGTTGAGCTGCAATTAGCTACTTGTTGTTTACGATTATATTTTCTTTTAATGTATATGAGATGAGCTTATATTGAATGTAACAAAGCTCCCTTACGAGAGCACCCTGCTACGTACCTAGAGCGTGTCCCAACTTCCGTATGCAGCATACATCTTACGAATTCCATTCACTGTTGCCAAATCGTTTAATCATATGTTACATTACTATTTTCGGTTCATTATTTGACATTTCATGCGATCATAACATAATCTTTGTGGAGTTTTATAACTGTTAAAGGTTATATGAAATCAATTCAGAAATTAAAACTAAAATGTTAGAGGAGAAGAAAGGGCAATAATTAAAACAAAAAAATATCTTAAAATTTCGTGATTACACTACTCTACACTAAAAATTTGTGAAAAACATTAAAATACACACAGCAATATCTGCAGGCAGATGTTTTAATATTTAGATTATGTCAAATATTTACTAAATTGGATACACAGGAACAATAAGGTTTTATAGACTAGTTGTGATATTGTGCTTTGAATACTTTTTCTATATAAATGTAGGTAATATGCTGTTATGTTCAACTTTGTATGTACGACAGCCTCTCTCGGTTCTCACTTCTGAACGACTGAATGTCAGGTTGGCCACTCGTTGGTAACTAAATATCCCTCTTGCGGGGAAAAAATTTCCTCCCTTACCATCTCCCCTCAGCCAACTGGCGTTGGGGCGAGGACATTATATTTATAATATAAGTCCAGATAACGACGAATGTGGGGTAGCATGGACAAATCTACTGGTCAGTCAATTTTCCTATGCACGTAATTCGTTAAAATTTATGTAGAAATCGTCTGAAATAAGCAACAGCGTAAATGGAAAGGCATTTTAAATAGTATTTCATCAATTAAATCTTTATCTGAAAGGTTTATGTAAATTAGTAGAGAATTTTTACGTTTAAAGCTTGTCAGTTATATTTTGTATCATAGAATCATCGAAATACGATCTCCTAGTTGAGTCACATTATCGTATGCTATTTGCAGAAATAATCTCATTTGATCGAAATTCATCGTAAAAGTTTCTATTTGGGTTAAATTACCAAAATTGGCAGTGAAATAAAACAATCGCCAGACTTTTGCGATTTATAACACTGGAATCGTTCAAGTTTCAAGCTTAGTTACTTTTACAATTTTAAAACTCGTTAATTTCGTTTTATTCATTTGGGTATTCGTTATAAAATTGCTGAAAGGCTGTCCAAGGATACCCCCGAACCTACTAAGAATCGTTAATTTAGTGTAAAAATTAGAAAATTTTATCTGGAAGGAGGATTAAATTGGGAGAGTGGAACAATTTAAATTTGTAAGGTATGTTTTTGGTAAGACCAATTGACATAGAACAAAAGGAGACAGTAGATCACGATTTGAGTGAGAACGAAGAAGAAGAAATGGAAAGAGTACAAATAGAATATGCTAAAAGAATTCTGTAAATGGGGAAATCAACATCAGGCTATATTATGCAGTAAATAAGCTGATTGGGTTTGAGTGTAATGTTGCTCAGGAAGGTTACGGGAGAAGAAGAAGTATAGTGTGAAGTAACGCTGGCCACGAGCGGTACCGCGCATCGGCGTAAAATCAGTTCGGACCGAGAGGAACAGTAGTATTACTTCGTCTGCGGAGCAGTACGGACATTTTCGCTGCCGGTCATTTGCGCAATTGTTTATCTGTCCTAGAAAAATTATGATTTCGTCAGCAAAACGACCGCGGTCGGACAAACTTCGAAAATTTATTGCAGAAATTCCAGATTTTGAAGGTGCTAAAATTAAAAGTGTAATCTGTAAAATTCCGTTAAGTGTTGGTCCAGACAACATTGTCTACGACACGTAAATAGTGAAAAGCATGTCTCAAAAAGAAATTGCGCACGAGACAATGAAAAATTTATATTTAATTTATGCGTTACGTTTGTGGCATGTAATATACCGTTTAATTTACTAGACAAGGAACCATTTATCTGCTTTTGGAATAACTATTCGGAGTGCAAATTACCAAGTCGAACATCGTTACGAAGAATTGTGCCATCTGCGCGCAAACATATTGAACAACAAATAAAATCGGAGTTAAAAGATTCAAAAATTGTGGTTATGTGTCGACGAAACAACAGATCAGAAGAAACATTCTGTTCTTAATGTAATGGCACGCAAATTGGAACCTCATAAATCGGCACCTTCAATTTCATTAATCTCCAAACGAATACAACAGTGTACTGCCGAAGTAATTTCAAAGTTAGTGTTAAATATATTGGACAAGTTTGAACTTTCAACAAACCAACTCTTGATGTTAGTGAGTGATGGTGCTAGCAAACATGCTTTCTGTAGGCCGGTCTCTTAAAAAGCATTCTGCTAATTTGTTACACATTACGTGTAAAATTCATGCTCTCAATCTTGTGGCGGATAGTATCAGAAAATGTTATCCTGAGGTAGACGCTTTAATAGCGCATACCAAAGCAGTATTTGTCAAATCACCGAAACGTATTCGCGAATTTCACAGACTGTGCCCCCGTATACCAGAGCCACCAGAACCTATTCTAACTCGTTGGGGAACATGGTTGCCGCTATCCAGAAAAGCCAGTCGAAATTTCAAGATAGTCAGGTTAAAATGGATTTAAAAATCATTCACGACAATTACTTCGGGCTAGCAGATGCAATAGAAAAATTACAGAATCTCTACAAATAGTGCAACATGTTCATGCACAGCTATGAGCGATTGAAGACGCAAAAAATGTTTCTGTTCTAGAAAAATTTGAAAGTGTTTTTGAGAAAAATTCTGATTTTGGCACATTAAGACACATTTGTGAAGGTGCGTCAACAAAATCGTTAAGTTATTTGAAAGATTATTTTACTTACGCAAATATTACGTCACTAGATGTAGAATCGTTCGTTCTCTGCATATAAACGCATTTTTTCCTCATGCCGTACTAGTTTTGCCGAAACAACAGTTGAAACATATCTAATGTTGCAGATATTTAACAGACATTATTCACTTTGTGATTTCATGGAGGACTCTTAAAATGGTAAGTGTTTGAGCACGTGTTATTTAATTTTTATTTAAAAGATGACCGAAATTATTTGCGGCAGCAAACATCTCTATTAGCAGAATAACTCTAGTGGAACGCGAGGCCTGGTCGACTCTACGCTACTGCGCGGTACCGCTCGTGGCCAGCTTTAGTGTGAAGTACAGATGTAATCTGTATGGGGTTTTTTCCAATATTTGATATAGGGATCTCGGAAGCGGAGATAGAAAAACAATCAAATGGGGAAAGAATTGCAGTTTTAAGAGCTCAATTGAATGAACCTTTATAATAATGTGTCTAATAGGTTTGTTATTGCCTACTACACGACGGCGGCAATAATATTACCGACTACGTGTATTATGCAAAGCCGCTGCCGATGTCACGAAATTTTGCGTATTTCACGTAATAGGCAATTTCGCTTATGTGGCGGAACATATGCACGGAACGAAATAACGAAAGAAAAAGTTTTTTTCGAGATATCTAGTTAATTGTACATTTTTTCCCAAAAACTAAAAGGCTCACTCAATTGACTCAGAAACTGCAATCCTTTCCCAATTTGACCTAAACATCGGAAAAAAACTCACCTGTATGTAAATAAAGAATCAAAGTAATGATTTCCAGCAATCATCTAAAACGTATTCGTTGCCAAAAATATGTATACTTACCTTTCCATCCATAGAGTTAGGAAGCATATAGTCCCGGGTAAGTTAATATGGATGCAATTAGTGCAATAACGTATGAATCATATCAAGTGACAGGAGAAAACCACCGCTTCGGCGCGATGCGCTCTAGTATACGCGCACTCGAAATTGGCATAATTATTTGGGCATGAAACCAGAGAGAGGGAGCCACACTCGAATGGATCCCCGCTCATCTGAAAACGTCACGGCCCTAACGACGTTACAAATTTGATATATGGAGAGCACGTTTCTAATTTATGATGCGCTGATAAATTTACGCCGGGCTTCCGACTCGTTTAAGGGTTCGTTACCGCAAAAATTCAATTGTCAATTGACGTGTTTATGGAGTATCGTGTGACATACTCCTCGGTTGATTTTTGGGAAGGAGCGACTCCCTTACTTTAGCATTATTTACTTTATGACGTTGGTAGCCCTTCGACAATTCGACACACATGGTGTGCGATTCATATGGTAATTGTTACGAATCACACAGTTAAATATGTTGTATTGGGGGTGATTTTCTGAAATAGCTTCCATATATGTCTTCCAATCAGCATAACTATCGTCGAATAACGGCGCAAATTATTTGCTAATATCATGTCCCCTCTTCCGAAATCCATTAGGTGTATCAAAAGTATAAATATAAAATTAGAAGTAGAACTGTTGGAACTTCTTGTAAACGAATACCATTCCACTGGTACGTGATATAAACTTTCGTCTTGAAATGTTTTAAAAGTGGTAAATTGTTAAAAAAAATTAAATTTTCGAAAATTAATTTATTAATTATATGAACGGAAGTGTTCTAAAACACTTTTTCGGCAATTTAAACGAATTTTAATACCAATTACTGAGATTCTAACGAAATTTAAAGCTGAAAAATGAGAACTAACCTGAATTTTACGACGATGTCAATATTAACTCTATGTTTATATTACATTTACAGAAAACCTGCCTATCCTTAACCACCAACCTTCACTTCTATCTGGAATTTATAGCCAAATATGAGTTACCTCGATGAAAATTTGACTCAAAGTGAGAAAATCAATTGGCGTCCCTCAACTCCATTATTTTAATCGCGATGGCGATTGTTTCATCCGCAGCAAATTTTGATAATTCCTTTCCAAATACTATTTAACGATGAATTTTTATGAATAAATCTATTTATTAATGTGGCATAATTAAATTAGTGTAGTGACGCGACTAGATGATTCCAAATATTTTACTCTGTGCTACAAAAATCTACTGACAACCCAATAATAATAAAACTTACTGACGTTCTTAACAAAAACACGACGAAACATACTTAATTTATGAAATTATGCTCGAAATACCTCTGAATTTACACTGTTATTTGTTGTAGGAACACTTTTCATTAATTTTGAAGAGTTGCAAAAATAGAGAAGTGAACTGAAAAGGAGTTCCTTCCACGTTACCCCACTTTTGTCGTTGGCTGGAGTTAAATAAACTTCCTAGTACTCCCACTCCAAAGATCGGAGGCCCGGGGAGGAGTAGCAGCTGTGGGAAAAGAACTAGCACCCGCTAGAGGGAATTTCACATCGAATGAGTGGTCCTACCGGATACACTATACGTGCTGGAATGACAGCTGCATTCGACCACGTAAAATTTACAACACTTCATGTTGGGTGTATGGTGTTACTATTATTAAAGTATTCTATATGTACATATACAGGGTGACCTATAGATAGGAAGAAATATTTAAAGTAAATGTTACTATATTTGCTCTCGCTTATATTTCGAAATATACAGGTGTTCAATTAATGCAGGACAAGTTGAAGATTTTTTTTTTTAAATGGCACACTAGGTACATTAATTTACACATGTAAAAAACGCTGTACATGAAGCGAAACTTCTACCTATCTAAGCATTTTAAGTTACCCTTCGTATCTGGCAAATATCTCTCATTAATTCGCACTAATAACGTTATTTTGATGGTTATTATAGTGCACTGACCCTTCTTGAATTTTCATTCTTTTCGGAACAACTTGACAGTGTCGTCATTTTCATGAAAAATAAGGCGATAGTGAATGTAATACTTTATGCTGAATTCAGTGATAAATTGATATACATACTGTGCCATTAAAACAAGATTCTCCTTACTACCCTGTATTCATTGAACACCCTATATATTTCGTACTACTTCTATATTAACTATGATATTGGACTTCCTTGCCACTAATAGGCCACCCTGTATGTAAGTAATCAACATACTGCAGAATTTCCCGGAGACTTGGTTTTCCCGTATACAGTTAAGAGACATTTGACTTTAAAGTGGAAACACAAGGACGTGTGCAATAGCATACCCAGAAGTGTGTGCAACGCTGCCTTCTGAAGTACAGATTCCTTCGATTTCAAATGAGCGCTAGACTGCCATTCCATAAGTAGTAATCGAGACTATATAAGTATGACATACAGTACTGACGTTACCATTGTAAGAGCATCCAAGGACACGTCCCAGAGAAGCTCCAACGGAGGTAACCACGGGATCTAAAAAAATGCCACCTTGGCTATGACACAAACTAGTCGTGTGCAACACCTCGAACACCAGATTTCCCCTCAAAGTAAGGTTTTCAACACTGTACATTCTAATAATAAGTTGCAAATATGCAATACATTAAACCAAAATTTATAGCTTTAATGATTTTTTTGAAGGAGCTAGTAAAAGCAAGAAACATGCATGAAGCTAAATCTGACACGTCAATTTAAGTAATTGCGCTCATACCCTCATAAAACATGTCGCCTGACGTTTCCAAATTTTATTTTGAGTGTTGGTAGCGAAGTGAGCAGTTTTACATTCAATATGCTTTCTTTAGCTTAGCTTAAGTTACTTTGTGTTCTAAATATTTGTTTTACTTCGACTTACGATACCTCACGCAATAGCAAAAGAATATAATTAATTTATTGCAAAAACAGTCGATTCTTTGGCAAGGAATCAGATGTGTTAAAAGTAAAATAAGACATTTTTACTAAATTGCAATAAATTTATAGTAAATAACAAATTATCTGTCTACAATACACTCTTTACTTGTGGAAAGTTTAAAAAATATCTTAAAATCTAAATTATACCTTAATTTACTCCATCAAAGTATGTGAATTGCAACACCGTTTCCCAGATTATTTTCCTATTTTACCTCGTACATAAAAACTGTCTTTCGGAGAGAAATGGTGTTAAGCTCTTTTGTTCAGAATGCATAGGGGGTAATATAACTACCTAAAGCTTTAGTGGAAATTCTGAAATACCCTTATATGTATAAATGTTTATCACAAGTTTAAATTGTAACGTACTATTCAAATGTTATTCGGTATAGGATAGCTGAGAATTTGGTTATAAAAGGATACTGGGATATAGACCACCATGTAATACTAACTAGTAAAGGTGATTCAATTTGGAAAGATATTCGAAATCAATGAAATAAGTAAAGTCAGAGTAAAAAAATCACAAAATAATAACGGTACGTATTTCAATAGAGTGAACAAGTATTTCTTATCTCTCGAGCACCAGAAACTGTTGCATTTCCTTGAATCCACTATTGCATTTTCATTTTTATTGAAACAGAATGTTATTTTAATAATGATAACAGTTGATCTATCAAAAAAAAATATGGCACAATATCATACGTCTATTCAGATTTCTCTGGAAGTATTAGTATCCAAACACCTCTCTCATCCTTTCGGTAGTATTTTTGTCTATATGGTGAAATATACGGTAAAAGAAGATTTCGGTGGTTATCCATTTGCTTATATTTTTACAAGCGCTGTTGCCTGTACCTGTGAATTATGCACGACTTCACCGTAGAAGGTAGAGGGAGATCTATTAGCACACATGCTTATAATTAGTCTGGGCAAACAGCAGTAACAGTCAGTGCAGTAGATATGTGGTGCGGAGTCGGCGATTATTTATTTCACGCGTTCACAGCGTCAGTACTAAATCGATGCTGTATGGAGTAGTTCTGTGTATATGTAGGCTGTCGTGACTTATTTGGTAATTGTACGCTTATGTTTGCTTTAAAAATGTTGCAGTTAGGTACGACGCGAAAACGACCAATGGCAGACATAGTTAAAAACTTTATAGTGGACATATCAGACTTAATTTTTGATGGCGCTAAAATTCAATGTCTAATTTGTAAAATCACTTTAATGTGTTGATCCAGAAGCCATTGTCAACGTCACATCGAAAGCAAACAGCATTTTTCTGCAAAAAGTGGCATACGAGACCAAGAAAAATTTCATCATTCATTCGCAATCGTAAATTTTAATATACAGGTTGTGTTTTTAATTTGCAATCGTAAATTGTACTATACAGGGTGTGATTTTAATTCACGACAGTTAATTTTAATATACAGGTGTGATTTTAATTCGCAATCGGAAGTTTTTAATATACAGTATGTGATTTTAGTTCACAATCGTAAATTTGAATATGCAGGGGGTGACTTTAATTGGCAATCGCAAATTTTAATACGCAAGGTGTGATTTTAGCTCGCCGTCTGTAGTTTAGATGTACAAAGTGCGAAAATTTGCGATTGTGTATTAGAATCATTCTCTGTATATCAAAATTTACAATTTCGAATTGAATTCACACCCTGTATATTAAAAATTTCCAATTGCGAATTAAAATCGCTCCGTGCGTGTTACAACTTAGCCAATTATTTTTATCATTGACGACCTTTATTTTTTACTTCCGAGAGATATTTTCCATGCTCTCATATTTCTCATTCATCTGCGAAAGAAATATTTTTCTTATTCACCAGCGATAAGTATCTTATCCGAGAACTGAAAATAAGATTCATGAATGATATAAACTATTATGTGAATATTATGAAATATTTTATTTTCGGAATGGAATTTCAAAATAAAAATGTTATCTTTTTGGGCTCGCGAGTGATATTTTCCGTCGTTCATACTGTAATATTTCATTTACAAACCATAAAAATCGAAGATAATCAAAAAGCTTTCGCTCGCGAGTGATATTTTTCGTATTCTGTATCCAACAATATTTACCTGCTTCTAATATTCATTAGTAACCTGAACAAATATGCGGTAACAGCCAGAAGCGTGGCGAGCGCATAAAAGTTTACACATAAAATAGAAGGTAAGAAATAAATTATAAAACGTGCTGAAACACTTACCGTTTTAAAAGTCTTCCGTAAAATCACAAACTGGATAACATCTGTTAAATATTTGAATCATTAGATATGTTTCCACAGCTGTTTCGGTCAAGTGAGTACAACGTGCGGAATAAATGTTTTTTAATGCCGAAAACGACCGTTCGACATCTAGCGATGTTATATTTGCATATTTAAAATAATCTTTGAAACAACTTAATGCATCTTCTCACGCACCTTCACAAATTTGTCTTAATATAAGAAAATCGGAGTCTTTCTCTGAAATACTTTCAAATTTTCGTATTACACACCAATTTGTTTCACTTTCTACAGCGCATAACTGTGCGTGAACATCACTAACAATTTGAATAGAATCCATTAGTGACATCGAAACATTTTGTAATTTTTCTATTCCCTCCGCTAGTCTGAAGTAATTGTTGTGAATAGTTTGTAAATCTCTTTTAACTTGACTATCTTGAAATATTTTCTTGGTTTTTCTTAATTGCTGCAGCTTCTGTCGGATTGAACTTTAAAACTACCTTCTTTACTTGATCAAAATATTTGTTGTAGTAAAATGCAGCCTGCAACCATGTTCCCCAACGTGTAACAATCGGCTGTGGTGGTTCAGGTAAATCAGTACACAGTTTATGAAATAGTCGGGTACGTTTCGGGGACTTTAGAAATACTGCCTTTGTACTAGCAATCAATGCATTTACTAGTGGAAAACATGTAGGGATCGTTTGTGCCGTAAGATTTAGAGTATGAATTTTACACGTTACATGTAAGGAGTTACCACTGTGTTCTTCAAGAGATCGGCCCAAAGAACGCATGTTTGCGGCACCATCACTCATAAACATTAAAAGTTGCTTAGTTGAAACTTCAAATTTCATCGGCTGTACAATTTATAACTCTTTTGGAAGCAAGCAAGAAGGAGAATGACGGTGGATGTGGTTCCATTGTACGTACCATTACATTAACCACAGAATCTTTTTGACGATCTGTTATTTCGTCCACACACAACCACAGTTTTTTATATTTCAATTCCGTTTTCATTCTTGTTTCTATATTTTCACGAGCAAATGGCACTACATTTCGTATCGACGTCCGACTAGGTAATTTACAGTCCGCATATTTATTCCAGAAGGAGACAAATGCTTCTTTGTCTAGTAAACGAAACGATAGATTACATAAAATAAGAGTAACACATAAATTAAGTGTAAATTTTTCTTAGTCTCATATGCCACTTTTTGCAGAAGAATGCTGTTTCATCAATTTTAACGCCATCAAAAATTAAGTCCGGCATGTCCACTATTAAGTTGTCTACCATTGGTCGTTTTCGCGACGTACCTAACTCTGACATTTTTAAAGCAAACATAAGCGTACAATTACGAAATAAGTTACGACAGCCTACATATACACAGAACTACTCGCATACAGCATCGTTTAAGTGTACTGCCTGTGTTTCGCGTACTAAACTTCGGCCGATTTAAAGCACACATATTACTTAATGAAATGTTACCGCCTTTTGCCACAGACTACTCGAAAGTCATTATACTTCGCCGCCATGATACCTTGTGTTTACCTTAAATATAAAGTAGTTGGAATTAAAATCTATCTAACCATTTTTAGTGAGAAAATAAATAAAAATATGTGTAGTGCAATTTAACTTCAACAAACAGCTACTACTTCTCAACGGCTTCATTTTGACGAAATGATCAAGAAACAAGGATTGTTTTTTATAGGCTTTCTTGTTGAGATAACTCAAATTATACTTGCGATAATAGAAATCAATATTCGGCCTTTTCTGCGCGTACAAAATATTGATGACGAAAGTTTAAGTGTTCAATTTTCTTTCACACATGCAAACATTTTATATCACACATAAATATAAGAAAATAGTTTCATTCTAGATCAAAAGAAATTTACAGTATAATCCAATTATTGAACAATCCTGAATGTGGCGTGCTCTTGAATCACTGACCGCCATTTTACTAATTGTACGTTTTATAGAGACTTCAATTCCTACAGAATATTCGTTCGAAAAGTAAAATATTCTTCCTGTTTACTTTCATTTAAAAATGACGTTACCGTATGTAACCTTTGTAGAACATTAATTTTCAATGGTGTTGTGTACGTTTGCTCTTTTGAAATTATTAATGTGTGGTGAACAGAAATATAGATCTAGAACAAAGAAATGCGCCTTTTTCTGACAATTAATCTTCACGATGACAGTTTTTGCCAAAGCTACAAATTGAAAAAGGCGCAAGTGATAGAAGATTTATTACTAAACCTTTCTTTTTATTAAACATGAGAATGAATAAATCCGTTCGCTCGCCAATCCGACAAACCAATTATGCGTTCTATAGGACGTGGTGCGGCGGTATCTCTCCCCACATCTATTCGAAACAAAAAAAACAATTTGTTAACACAAATACGCTTGTCCAATAAATTAAATATTAAGGTGTCACGTCGATGGTAGGCCAACGTTTATTTATATCTGATACAAAAAGTACGTGGGCGGCAGCACAATTTACATATAAATATGTGACACTCCGAACATTTAAAAATAATTAACGTGACTTTATTCTGTGCGGTTAGGGAGATATAGAGTGAAAGCAACCGAGAAGGATATAGCGAAAGAAAGAAAGGGAGGGAAAGGCAATCGTGCATTTCCTTTAAGTCAAACATGGGCATTTATATCGTATAAATGAATGTGTACTAACTTATGTTAGTTCAAGCGGTTACTCCTTTTAAGCTTAAGTCATTATTAATGTCAAACTGATTAATTTCATAATAAATAGCGAAATAAGTTTAAATGTTAAATTCTTCACCTACCTAATTCCGTTTCACATGTAAACGTAGTGGAACTTAATAATTGGTAATGAAAAATATAAAGTCTCTTACGTCATAAAAACATGTAAGGAAAAAATAAATAGAACTGACTACACAGTTCTGCAAGGGTCAGTTACAAAAATGAGAGGAGGTGAATCTTGTAGATTTTTTGGTGCTGGAAACGAATTCGGCCCCGATAATTCTGTAGCACGTCAAGTAACTTTAGGTTAAATGGTAAAAAAATTGCTATTTTGGCCAAATTCGTGAATTTATTGTGAGGGAACGGATCTTTTTTTATATTTCCGAAAACGGCATCGTATAGTACTAGTCTTTAGTTTTAAAGTCCATTTTCGAGTGCCGCTGAACGATTTTTTTTTACCTGAGATACGCAAATTTGAATTTATAATACTCAAAATAATGCTCACGAAGTACCACAGATTGAAATTAGTACATCTTGAGAAATAAAAGTCGGATCGGAACAAACGAAAATGGATTTTGAAGACCAAGAATAGTACTAAATGATAGCTCAAGCAGAAATAAGCGAAAAAGTTCACTGTTCTTATAACATAACCTCAAATATTACCGAAACCTGTCTCTTTGGCACTTTGAGGTTGAGATACCTCGAAATCCTCACTCGCTTGGTCAAAAATTCCAACGAGATCCACTTGAGCGCAACTGGATTCCCCGCAACTGACAAAAACTCATTCTGCAGGCCTGTGAACCGCCACAATTGGTAGTAGTGGTTCATTAGATCCCTAATACGCATGACCAGTATTATAAGTTCAAACTTGCATTTCTCAGATAAAAGAAAATCGTGCAGCGGCAATCGAAAATTAATTTTAAAGCTGAAAACTAGTACAATACGATGCCGTCTTCGGAAATATAAAATTCATAAATTTGGCCAAGAAGGCCATTCACTTGAATATTTAACATAAAGTGACTCCAAAACCTGAGGCGCTAAATAATTTCTGCGACCGGATTCGATTTCAGCATCCAAAAATCTGCAACGTACACTGCCTGTCATTTCTGTAACTTACAAAACCTCAAATTTCACAGACCTGTGTTATCAATTTGACTTGGAAGAACCTTTGGTTGATATTATCTTTAAATGTCAAAAAATCTCCTCTTTTTTGAGCTTTTTTACTTGTAGATTAATTTATGTCATAAGGACTTTGGACTAAATACATTATTTTTTAATAATAGAATAATAATAGCGTCTTAATATAGTTTGAATGGAGGTTAACAGTTACACATACTTAAGAGAGACGGGCATAAACTTTAAATAATAATAATATTTATTTCACTGCCCAACAGAAAAGTCCAAAACGGGCAACGTAAGGAAAAAAAAAGAAGAAAAAGTACATAGAAAAATACTGTAAACCTAGTAAAACTGTTCTGGTAAACTGTTCTGGTTTAGTAGAACTACAGTCAGACGCACGTACGCTGTAAACGTACGTACATAACGCAGCAGACGTACGCAGTAGTCTACAGTTTAGAACCAGGTTTAGTAAACTGTTCCGGTCTTTAAAATAAAGGCTATTATCATCGGTCAGCACAGACCGATTACCCGTTCTAATTGTTTTGCTTCCTGACGTTGTAAGGTCGTAGTACGTCTTTTCACCTTACTATTATTACTAATTAATAATTGTATGTTTACGCCGACTATATCCAAGCGTATCTCTCCTTTGTTTTAGAAGAATCTGAAATCTGAATCTGAAATTCTAGAATGTGTAACAGATTGCACCCAGAAGGCATTTTCTAATCTTAAAATGTTACATACCAGTCGCCATATCCTTGATATTAAAATGAGAAACCTTTTGTGTTGTAGATTGATCCCTTCATATTTCAACTATTGTGACGTAGTCTATGTGACCTGTAAATAGACAGTGTTGATAAAAGAAGGATACAGGTTATGCAAAATTTGTCATTCAGAAGTTAGTATGGGGGTTGCATACATTAGAACTACACTGTATTGTAATGTTTTCAAGCAGGGAAATTGTTAAAAAAATGGAGTTTTTGTAAATTAGTTAAATAATTAGATGAACTAGGGGTTCGGAAGTGTTCTTACACACTCTTTCGGCAATTTTAAACGAATTTTTATGTCAGTAAGTGAAAATTAACGAAAATTAAAACTGAAAAATGCAAACTAACCTCGATTTCTAAGACGATGTTATATAAACTTTATGTTCATATAGGATTCACGGGAAACTGCCAATTCTTAAACTTCATCCTTCACTTCTGCCTTGAATTTTTACTATGATCTGAATATTACAGACTTTGAAACTTGGAACACACTCTAAATACGAGTTACCTCGATGAAAGCTTGGCCAAATGTAATCAAATTAATTGGCGTCCCTTCACTCCATTATTTTAATCGCGATGGCGATTGTTTTGTCTACAGCAAATTTTGATAATATCGTTCCAAATATAATTTGATGTAAAATTTTGAAATAAATAAAGTTAGCAGAATAGCATCGACAACCAAACGGTACTAAAATTCACTGACGTTCTAGACAAAAACTTTACACATATAGAATGTGTAGTAGTTTTTATTTATTGATTTGACAATTTCCTACGATTATATTAACTGTAAGTACAGTAGTTTCTATAAAATTGCAACATACAGTAAGAAAATTGAGAAGAATTCATACACTTAGTTATTTAGAATTTTAATTATGGTCTTTCTTTTTACTTTTCTTATTTGTACCAAGAGTGAGCCCTTTGTATTAGAATATAGTTAATATATAGCTAAAAAAATGTTATAAAATTGAAAATAACTTAAACCTTATTCTTTTATAGTAATTTACTTAAGCTATGATGTACTATTCGTTGTCAAATTTAGTATCTATTAACGATACTTTTACTACAACAATGTTTCTTCGGATTCTTTCAGCGGGCGTGAAGATGGGACATTAGTCCCGAAACCGGTCGCTCATTTTCATTAAATCGAGTGACTGCGAGAAAGCCGACATTTCTTTCAACCACCTTTAATATGCAATATAAATATAATAACAGGAATAAACATTATAATAATCAGAACATAATTAACAATAATAACAAAAGCTATGGTTACTAAACTAAACGAAGTCCCAAAAATGCCTCCAACCCATAGGAAAAATTGTTTAATAAAATCTTTCTTAGGTCTTTCTTAAAAGTATTAAGATTCTAATTCCTCTAATGGCTAGGGCGCTAAATATTTTTATACTCATGTATAAAGGAGATCTTTCGAAAATAGTCTGGCTTTGCGCTGGTGTGCAAAATTCTTCACGATTTCTTGTGCTATACGAGGGTAGTTTGACATAGCCTAAGTAAGAAAACGCACGATTTTTGTTCTTTTTCTCATTTATTTTTCAACATAGTCCCCTTTTACCTCGATGCACCTGATGAAGCGGTTTTCCAACTTTTTTATCCCTCCCGAAAAGTAATTTTGCTCGAGCTTCTCAAAATAGTGTGAAGTTTCGGTTATGGCTTCATCGTTCATTGCAAAACGGCGTCCTTCGAGCCTTTTTTTTTAGGTTTGGAAACAGGAAAAAATCGCGGGGGGCTAGGATAATATTTATTTTTTTTGTAGATGTGTATCGCATGTCATTTGGGATCAATTGACAAGGAAAGGGCCCCAACCCGCACTTTCAGAATTTAAAGAAACTTGAGTCGTTTGTTCCGGTTCCCAAAACCGGTTTAGGAAGGTGAAATCGGGTTTTGAAAATCGAGTGTTTCTGCGTTTCTCGCTAATTATTTCTTATTAGATGTTCATAAAAATTATCGATACATATTAGGAATTAGCATTTTTAAAGAGTTGTCGAAATACACTAAACTTGATACAAAGGGGCCTTAATGGGCGTGGCCCCCACCCCTATGTCTAAAATGGTGTGTATCTGTTTTTTCGAGGAAGGCAACTGAACTCTTCATCAGAAAGATACACCTAGTTGGACAATTAGCGACATCTGTTCTTTAAACCAGGAAAACGTAACAGCTATTTGCAGCATGGGGTTTTTAAGCGAGATTGGCAATATACTTGGCAGGAAATAGTAGCAGTTACGGAGATCTGGATAAATATCAACAGCAAGCCAAGGAGTCGGATCGCATTTCTATGTACAACATGCAGGTAAAAGAGTATCAGCGCACCTCATGGTCAATGGCATACAATCATTAGGATATTACACCACAAAATTCGGACATTACTGATATTGTAATATTCACAGCAGCTTATTGATAAAATAGACAAGGATAGTGTAATGTTTATGTGTAACTGGTTATAAATTAAAAACCTCTGGTTGTAAATTAAATCTTATTTACACCTCAAAAATATTCCCTACATACTTGGCATTAATAAAAACATTTTCATGTAACTTATTGCGTTAAGTGTAAGGTCGAACATAACACACATTAAATAAACATGGTAATTACGTTGCGCTTCATTTTTTCACCCCGCTGTTCGAGAAGAACAGGGAGAGACGGAGAAAAAAACGAAAACGGCCACGATTGCGTTTGTAGGAGGTCCGTTCGAAAGCTCTCACGACGAAACAATCCTACACATAAGCCGTTCAGTATATTTACACATAAAAATAACATATTAAAATTAAACCAATAAATAACACAAACTCATTTTCTCGAATGGCTATGCCCTCACAAGTCGGTCGATGGGGGGGCATGTTTGGGGAGCACCCGGCGTATTGCCCACAAAGGCCCTCTCCCACCGTTTTATCGGCTGAGAATGATAATTACATGACAACACGTGGTTTATTGAACTAGCCGCGGAGATCTAGATTTACGATGAGGAATTATCTTCTACGATCTGTAAAAGAGAGAAAAGATAATCTACTGTTCGATTTATAATGATGCCCGCGGCACGAAATAACGGTTCTAACACCGCCATAATGAAGAGAAAACGTTTCTGTTAACGCTCAAAACCAAAACGAGGTTTGTGAAATATCTAACCTATTATAATAAATTTATAAATTTGTTCCACAGATTACGATTTGAATACATCAAATTGATATATGCAGTAGTTTGCCTAGAGTAACATTCAAATCCTGAAGTACATAGTAGTCACAAATTATCTACCGTGTTTTTAATAAAATAAACCTCTTTCATTCATGAGAAAGGAAAAATACTAGATATTTCCCTTTATCCCCTTCCAGCATCTTAGATCTTGTATGTCAAAATCATCTATAATGCAATACCATTCAAGTCTCTTAAACGGTATTATTACTTAAGAATTTTTGTATAACACTAACTCCCTATAACAGGGAAACCATTGGTAGACTCTCATGTATGTGTCGTTAGGGTGGTCCTTATATGTCGGTTACATAAAAATGTCGAGTTATTTCAACGTAAACCCCCATATTTTTTTTACTTTTGGCATGTTTTGATAATGTGCCACATTTCATTACAATCAATTAATTGTTAACATTTACCGCATTGGACCTTATCAATTAAATATCTACATAAAACCAAAGTACTGAAAAATTATGTGTATTCTTCTATTGTATTAAACAACTGAAATCAACATATACCGGGTGATTCATTTATCTTGAGACGACTGAGTAACTCAAAAACCATTTACTTAATCGAAAAAATTTTAGATAAAAATTTTATCATATGAAGGGGGGGGGGAGTATATTGTTCACGTTTAATTTTAGAGGTGTCATCAATGTCTTCCGACTGTTAAGTTGGTTTTTTCAAACGGAAGCCTATATTTTTTAAATAAGTGTATTATTCTCCAAGAAAAATCAAATTTTCATATTCACTTATTGCCATAATCCCTATTCAATATTTGTCTTGCATCTCGTGAATAAAATGAGCTGGACATCCATCATGTTGAATCTTCCAGTAGTACGAGGGCGTATTGAAAACTAATGCCTCTATGGCTATAACATTATTAGTAATAGATATATTATTTACATATAAGTGTGAAATGAGAGTATAGACTGTCCTCTACCCGCTGATATAATCACTTTTCCAACGTACTACGAGTTGCGCAAATCCGTCACGGAAAAAGTCCGAAGTCTTCGTACGGCACCATTTCCGCACCTCCGTTATCACCTTTGCATCCGATGAGAAACGCTTTCCTTAAGCTTCGGAAAGCGAAAAAAGTCACAAGGCGCAAGATCTGGGCTATAAGGTGGATGAGGTAAAACGTCATGAAACCCAAGCTTCTCCAGTGTTGTACGCGTTCTCTGACTTGTGTGAGGCCGAGCGTTGTCGTGATGCAGAATTGGCACTTTGTCTGGACGAATCCTATGCAAGCGTCGCTTCAGATTTGTTAGATTTGTTTTCGATTGGCTTTCATTTCATCAGTAAGCATTCGGGGCACCCAACGTGCGCATATTCTCGTGTACTTCACTACATTGCAGATAATGTGATGTACTCTTTCTTGTGAAATACCCACCCTATTGGCAATGTCAATTTGTTTACACCGTCGATTCTCACGAACCAGTTCATCCACGAGGACCACCTGCCTTTCACCACACGCAGACACTGGCGGCCACTGCGTGCCTGATCTTGGAGATCCGTGTTAGCAGGATTTTCGTATTTCACAGTCCTTAGCCACCTCCTAACGGTACTCACATCAACATACGCATCAGGGTACACGGCACTCAACCTTCGATGGATGTCAATGGGCGCTACACCCTCCGCAGTAAGAAATTTGATGACAGCTCGTTGCTTTAACCGCACTTCCATGCCGGTCGCCATTTTTAGAACTGTCGTACGCAAACACGATATTGCTCTACTAGGGAGACTTATGTACCAAGAGTTAAGGTAAATGACAAACCACTTTTGACACTGTCTGGCCCATCATTATAAAAGTTATGGCCATGGAGGCATTAGTTATCAATACGCCCTCGTAGTAGCAGTTTTTGGTTTAGAAAGTTTTTGTATTTTTCCTCATTCAATGTACCATTAATGAAAAAAGAGCCAATTAATTTGTCACCCATAATTCCACATCATACATTGACTGCCCAAAATTGTTGATAATTAACTTCACGTAACCAGTGTGGATTTGGAGTAACTAATAAACACACAAAACTGACAAATGCAGACAAAGATGTGTGCAACAACAATAGAAACCTCCTTGGTTTGTATCTCATCTGTTCCCTTACTGCAGTAATTTTAAAACAAAGCCTACTTGTTTTCCCCTGTTCGTTTTAATTACTTTATTAATGTTTATATCCGTAAATAGTTGTTAAATCAAACAAAGTTTCAGATAAAAGTTATTTGTTTTTTCGTGGACAATAACATACTTATTAAAAAAATATAGGTTTCCATTTGAGAAAACTAACTCAACACTTGAAAGACATTGATGGCACTTCGAAAATTAAATGTGGAGCTTACAATAAACTTTCCCCTTTCATATGATCAAATCCTTTTCTACATTTTTTTTCAATTAAATTAATGGTTTCTAAGTTATTCGTCGTCTTAAGATAAATGAATCACCCGGTATATTTTTTGCAAATATACTTAAATGAATGAAATAAAGTATTACTATAAAAAAGAATAATTCACACACCATAAATCAATACCAGTTTTAGCTCAATTTTCGCTTCCGTGTCTCTTCGTTACAATGAGGGTATTGTTTTCGGTGATCTTGCACACATTACAAAATGAATTCTCTTTGTTCTTCATCAGCTGTCAAGAGTCCATTGAAATCTAGTATTAACTTCATTCCACTCTCTGCTGTATCATTTACCACCTTAAGATTTCCAACATCATTTTCCAACATACAATGTCTAGCAAATTAACAAGTACATATAAATAATAAATAGCGAAAATAAGAAGACAATAAATTGTTGATTCAGTATAGAATGTGTAGATCTGTTTAAGGCATTGCACACTGAGTTTATTCGGCAATACGAAATATAATTAGAACATATTGAAACTTTTTAATAAAATCAACAAGATGTTACCTACGAAATTTGATTTCCGCCATTTTTATTTTGATTTACAAGCTCAGTAGCTGTCTTAAACTCTGTCATGAAGATTGTCATGACAGCCGATGAGACAACAGTCATGCCAGCGATTGTGGAAGGACAGCATGCGTTTACACAGCACGGTTGACGGTCGTGCCTACACCAGTTTCTGTAATACTGTCCTGTGTAAACGAGGCGTCACTGTGAGCACAGCGTTCATTGATGATCTACCTGGGGTAGCTATTGTCTAGAGTTCTGTGAAAATGAAACAAAATAAAATGTAATTCGCAGTATGTCTATGTACAAGAAAAGAAATAATGGTCAGTAAGTATTTACGAACGGTAAAAAATAGATAAAAAAATTCCTGAACGGAACGTTCTCTAGCGGAGTGTCAGTTGTCGGAGATATCTACGAAGGACAGCTCAAGACGTCAGCGATATGAACGAGGTGGGAAAGCTCCACCCAGGACAGCTGAAGCCGTCAGCAATGTAGATACGGAATATCTTCCTAGGACAGCTCAAGCCGTCAGCGATGCAAGAGGAATGTACGGGAAAGGACGGGGGAGAATTCCTGCATGGTTTTATATGCCTAAAATTCGCATGACGCACCATTTCTTGTACATTACATATGTAGATAAAAACAATGTCAAAATAAAATCTTCACAAGCTCTGTCGCTCCAGAGTAACATACGGCAGTGTAGAAAAGTAAGTGACAAAATAACAGTTAACCAAAATTGAAAAATAAATTAAAGAATTAACATAAAATTATCGTGCTAATATTGTTATTCTCTTTTTTTAATTTCGTGTTGACGGTCAACAGTTTGTCACAACTTCTAACCAACAAATTTATTTAGTAACATGACATTTTGGATGCCATGAGAGCTGATTCCCAGATGACATTTCATTTCAATCATTTACATCAAGGTTATTCCTTACAAATTGAATTTACCCATATTAGAATTTATTAATGTATAGCAAATCTAACAAATTCATAAACCTGTTATCAGTATCATTAGTACTTACAAAAATAGGTGCGGAACGTAGCGTGAAATGCTGTATAAAGAAATCTCGATTAATTCACTGCAAATACGTGCAGGTATACGTAGACTTTCTTTTGCGCAGCTATTTGATTTTAAGCTCATTACGCTTTTTTGCATTACTCGGCGCGAAGCGAGAAATATTGACACGTCTAAATAAAAGCAAATAACGTACATACACACATGTGCATACATACAACCTACTTTTAACAAGTACTCCAGAAATACATTACTAAATCCGTTCGCAACGCACTTGACTACGGCATTAATGAGCTCCAACGAAAAACGAAATCCAAATCCGTCGACTATTAGAACGAAAATCCCCTGCGCCAAATCCACAATGCCGTCATGTCATGCGCCCCAGAATCAACAAGCGTGCAAGTGCAGTGTGACACATGACGTCATTATTCTGTCGGATCATGTAGCCCGCTAATTGGCGGGGGCGCGCTCACGTTTTTACGGTCGATTCTGATGGCGCTGTTGTATTGCGCTGCCTATGCTTCCCTGGTACGGAAGAACGAGATTTATAATAATAAAACTCTCTTCTGGTGCCCCAGACAGGGACAATGGAAAAACGTGCGCTATTGCAAATAATTGTTTCCCCTTTGCGGCAGCGTTTCGAATCGGGAAGGAAACGAAGACGGCGACCAACTGAATGAATGAATAGGGTCGCAGAATTGTTCAAGTAAGCGAATATTATTGACGAAGGGCTGGAGAAATTGATCGTTTTATATAATCCTCTCTATACCTCACCATTACTTTTGAATGTTTCCTATACACCGTGTCCAAAGTTGCGCTATTGCTGTTTTCGTTATTTCTGGAGCTACGAGTTTGATTAAATAAGCAAAGTTGTAGTATTTTTTCTCCTGACTATGATGGCAAAGTCAAAAACACAATTGGATGTTACGTTTTCGAAATATTCAATAACATAGTATTTTTTTTAATTGAACACCTTGTATATTTTTACGCATTTGGAAAGAACATAAGATTTTGAACAAAAAATATCAAATACATCACTATCCTTAATTTAAAAATAAACAAATGAGACGCGTTTAAAATTTAAAAAATTTATTAACATTTAATTCTAATTAGGTCATGGAAATATTATCAAAATAACATGTTCATGGTACAATAAAGACAACAGTATCAAGTAATTTTAATTTCATATCACATATTCAACATTTTGCCTAACTTAATTAATGTTCAAAGAGATTCCTTTGCTGTTCAACGCACTTCTCCGCTCGGATAACGCTTTGTGTGGCTTTTCTAATAGTTCGACCAGAAATATTATTTGTTTGTCTAATACTGGTTTCGAGTTCTATCACATTTTGATATTGCTGCTTGTAAACCTCATGCTTTACAAAACCCCATTGATGAAAATCTAGAGGTGTCTAGTCAGGAGAGCATGCAGGCCAACGAATGGGCGTATTTGTTCCTATGCATTTTTGATGAAATGTTTTATTTAACAAATTGGTAGTGTTAACATAGTTATGAGGAGGTGCCCCATCCTGCTGAAAATCAATACGGAGCCTATCAGACACTGGCATATCATCTAAGAAATCATCCAGAATTTCTGTTAATAACCTAACATAGGGGTCCCCAGTTAAAGTACCGTAATAGAAAAGTCGACCAACAATTCTGTTGCCCATTAATCCACACCATATATGTAAACTAAACTGATGTTGGGGATTGCGCGGATCTACTCCAATAATGCTAATTCTTTTGTTGCACATATCTGAATTGTAAAAATTAGATTAGTATAGCCAAAACATGTTTTTACACATACCTGAATTGGAAAAGTTAGATTCATCAGACCATGCAATATACGACCCCCTTCCCATATTAATTGGCCCAACCTAGAATTTTTCAGAATTTTTATTTTGTAGGAAAAATTGTAAGTAATATACCACAAGAACATTATTTTTTTTTATTTATGTAACTTTTTTAATATCTTTAAACAAAAATAAATCTGTATTTACTGACTTAAACCGACATATAATATAAAATGCATAAATAGAAAAAATTTCAACAAACCTTAAATTAACAAAAATACTATTTTACAGTTTACCACTGGGTAACTTCGCCCTTATTTTTAAATTCTTCGGGGCATAGTGTTAACCAAGCCTTGACAAAATTCTGGTATAAAAGAATCCCATATTTCCTGAAGCCTTTGCTTCAGTTCAGGAATTGTTCTACCAGGATGTTTTTGGAGCACTTTCTTCATTTCGTGCCACAAAGTTTCGATAGGAGACAAATCGGGACCGCTAGAAACCCATTCCAAAAGTGGTATGTTTTAGTCTTCCATCCATTTTAAAGCTTTTTTGAAGTGTGACATCCTGCCCCGTCCTCTTGGAACACAAAATCTTGAGCCGATGTCAGGTATTCTTCCATGACCGGTAAAAGTAATTCTTCCAAAATGTCTAAATATTTGTTAGCATCGACAGTTCCTTCAATAAAATGGAGTTTGCCCACCCCTTTTGATGACATGCTGCCCCAGACCATAATCGATGCCGGACATTTTACCATTCTTTTGAGACAATCAGGATGGAACGCCTCATGTTTTCTGCGGATAACTCGACTTCTACTGTCTCCAACACACACTTCGAATCTGGCTTCATCTCTCCACTGTATTGCATGCCATTGCTGAGGTGTCCAATCTTTATGTTCTTTCGCCCATCGTAATCTATTTTTCTTCTGGCGTGATGTTAAAAGTGGCTTTTCTTTGGCCTAAAATAAAACCGCCGGTTATAAAATACCAGTTTCTTTTCAAATCATAAAAATTCCTAACTTATAACTGCCAAATCCTAGTTTGTGAGCCTCTCTATGACATATGCATCTTGAAATTCGCCTTCCACAGCATCGCTCCACAAAGCACTTAATTCAAAATAACTAGCACGTCAATTTTTCGCAGTAATTCTTCTTAGTGCTCTTTTATCCGCATCGGCAATTTTGCTTTTTCTTACATATGGGGGCTTTGCGGCTACTGAACCACTGTCTTATATCTTCTAACAATATTTCTTACACTATATCGAGATAACTCCAATAAATTTGCTATTTCCGAATTAATTTTCAAGGATTAAAAAATTTGATAATAATTGAACGAAATTTTTAATCTAAAAAGTTTCCTGTACCCATTTTAAAAAAGTCTAACCTTTAAAGGGCTGAATTAAAATTAAACTAAATAAAATACATTTGAAGCTCTTATCAAATTATTTGGCGCCCTTTTTAATTGTACAACCTAACTAGTTGGCTTAATTGTAACAATATCAAAAATGAGCCGATATTTGAAAATAAAGCCTTTTTTGGCACATGTTTTTATTTTATTCTAAAATACAGCGATAAAGTAAATGTTATTCGTTGCATGTAATTAATTAAGACCTGTTATTAAATTTCAAACTCAAATAAGGCATAGTAAGATATTTATCGTTTAGAACTTATCCAAAAAATAAATTCTTGGTAGATCATTACCATGTATCAGAAAAAACACTGAGCTTGCTAATTTAACTAACTGCTAGAAAACGGAATCAATAGTACACGAAATGTTGAGGCTGTTATCCACCCATAAATATGAATGACTTTTTATGTAATATCGTACTAGAAAAATCATTTTGGCAAGTTACAATAACTTACAATTATTTAACTTGCTATATCTTTTACTATAATCGCAATTTAAGCGCAAAGCATGCAGAAATAGAAGACCACAGAAGAGCTCACAAATTACATTAAGAATTATGCCAAATGCAATCTCTGGCCAATACAGAATAGCAACTTCAGGAAAGAGAGAATTCGCCTGAACGAGACTAGGATGAAATTCAAGCTGTTCCGGTTGGGATACCCAAAAGATCAACTTCAACAAACGATTGCTGAATTCAGTGCTTGTTCTACAAAAAGTGAATTCTTAAATGTTTGTATGATTTCTAAGATTTTTTGATTATAGTTGACAATTCTATGGCTCTTAACTATTTTTGGAAGTTATACGTTATAAAAGTATATATGTAATGTTTTAAAGAACAATCAAAATTCAATTCAAAGTTTGAGTCTGTCTAATGATGGCAGCCTGGTAGTGATTAGTGACCAACAGAGTACCTTCAGTGTCTAAACATATGTACGAGGATGTATCAAATACAAACGGGACTCGTTTTTTAAAAAATTCTAACTTTATTTAACTAAGCTTATGTACAAATATATATAATTTTTCTACATACTCTCCCGCCCTAGAAATACATTTTTTCCATCGGATTGGTAGTTGCTTTACTCCATCATCGTAAAAACTCTTCGGATGTTTGTGTAGCGACTGGAGCACAAACGCTTCCACCCCTTCGTTGTCGTTGAAACGCTGGCCTTCAAGCGCTTCTTTGAGGGGTCCAAAAAGATGGAAGTCACATGGTGACAAGTCTGGACTATAGGGTGGATGTTCCGATTGCTTCTTCCTTTTCCTTCGAAATGACAATTTCGCGGCATCTAGTACTTCACAATAATATTGCGCATTAATTGTGCCTCGATCGTGGAAAAAATCATCGTGAAAAGCACCTCGACGATCAAAAAAAACTGGCCTCGGTCACACTTGTCCTTGGGCGGCGATCATGGCTCTGGTTCTCGACCTTTTCACGCCCTCCAGAAATTTTTTTGTGCCATGCAAACACACGGATTCTCGACAAGGTGTTATCCCCGAACTGTGTCTGTAATCACCGCAAAATTTCGGTTGGGTTCACCCCCTGCTTGGCCAAAAACTTGATGATAATCCGCTGCTTCACGAAGACATGCAGCATCTTTCTCGCTCATGGTTTCTTTTGATACAAAAGGGACCCGAGAGAGCTGCCGTCAGTTCTCCCCTCTCCCTAACGGTACAGGCTACCTGCGCATCAACCCCTTCCAGGTCTAAAAGCCCTTCGGAATTTTTAAGAAAATCAGTCCCGTTTATGTTTGATACACTCTCCTAATACTAGCACAGCTTCCAAGAAATAGGCCAACCCCAAGGGGCCTATCGGAAATAGTTAACAATCAAAATGTACTGGATCAACGGAAATGTGTTATCAATCGATACCGTCGATTGAATTGTTACTGAACTGCATTATTACAGAGTACGTGGTGACACCAGGATTTATTGTTTTATTCCTATTTGTCCAATCAAAATAGTTCACGAAGGCATTATCAATCCAAAAATATTGTGGTGATGATGAATCGTCATGTTTTCCGACAACCTCTATTGAAACACTAAAATATATCCACATGCATGCTTGAGTATATACAGGAAGATGTAGAATTGATAGCGACAAAGACAAAAAGATGATGTAGGTCAATAAAACTCATAATTTGGACTTCCCTGTTGTAAGAATTCTGCACGAATGTTCAAATCCTTTTCCTCTGTCTTCATGATAGAATCAATTGGGTTCTACATATTGAGGAGTCAGCCATTATTTTTGCAAAAATGTATCTACTCACCTGGCATACTTTGCATTATTTTAGAGAGGAGTTCATACGCAATTTTAAGGAATGTCCCTGAAGAATTTTTTGTTTCAAATACGAGAGCCACGCTGATATTATTGACAATAAAAGGACGCTTAATGTATTATTAAAATTTCACTTTAAATACGTTCAAAGTAATTCCCTTCGGCACTAATACATTTAACCATTCTCTTCCCCAACTTCTTATAGGGCGCTAATTAATCTTCTTTTTTGAATACTTGCCAAATGCTGAAGAATAAGCCGGACACAATCGGTGTTCGCAACAAAATCGCATCAGTCGCATGGGCCGCGGATTATAAATAGTGTATGTGTGACCCAATTTCTGGAGCTTGGTGGGGAAATATTCTTACTAGAGGCGAATAGCCTTCAGCTGCTTAAGTAAAATCAATCGTTGAATCTGTGTGGTCGTCAACTGTTTCGTCTCATCAGACTCTTCTGGTCTTGCATCAACCACTGACGACTTGGGCAGTAATTTAGGCTTTGGTGGTAATTTTTTTTGGAGCTACCTCTTGAACCAATGACGGCCGCTTTCTGTTATCCGCCATTACAGACGCAGCCATCTCATAAGCATCACTTTCTGTCATACCGACATCCATTGGAGTGGGTGGGGAAGGTTGCAATGTTGACACATCAATTACAGCACTACCTATATACACAAAAAGTATACCCAGTAAAATAGGACGCAATTTAGAATAATATATGTAATTATTTCTCACCTGGTACCTTACTCAATACGGATATCCGCATTCATGACCTCCAACATTATTTTCTCCCAGGGAAAGAGGCGAATGGGTTTATCACCTGTTTTATTTTTATCTCTTTTATTTTTAAGTCTTGTTTCCATATTGTTTACCTTCTTCATGAATGCTTTGATTTCCATCTGTTTACCAAAGAGAGTCACATTGTCAATTTGTTTGTAAACTTTTACTTCTACTTTATTTGTCTGAAGTATTTCCTTGCAAGCAAAAGGTAAAGATTATGAATACGAATTGAAGCAAAACTTTTTACTTCTACCTTTTATTTTTCGGTGCTACTTCTTACTTTAAATGCTTCATTTTTATAAATATGACCTATTGGTGTTTACAGCTGGTTACGACGCCTAATAACACCATACGTATGTGTAGAGTGTATATAAAGACTATTCTGTATTTTCCACAAGTTACGTCTACACACATATCTCATTTTGGACAAATTTTACCCTATATTCTGATGCTTTAGGATAAAATTACCCCATTTTCTGTTTTCCCCACAAGATGCGAAATTTGACCCAAATTTTTTTGTGTAAAACTTTTTTTATATAAATAGATAAATCAGAATCAATCTACGTTACAGCAAAGGAAGGTTTTCTGCCTCAGTAAATTCAAAAACTTCGTCGACTTATTGGATTAACATAGATCTTTCGGCGGCATAAATTGATTATCAAAAAATCCAACCTTTGTGCAGGAGACATAAATAAAAGCACGCCCGGAATGAATTCATCGCACAATTAATCCTTTATTGGATAATAACAGCGAAATGACATACAGCACTGCGGCACACTAAACGGTTGTCCATCACGACGAGCAACGTCGGCGATCCTAATCTGAAACGAAAAGCATAACTAAATATTGTAATGCGATCAAACATTGCTTCCAACGGTTAGGCGGTGATGAGGATCTTCGATATTCGACATTAATACCGGTATTGTTCTATCGTCATTATGCAGAGGAGAGTCGGACGTATTTCGTTACGCGCACTTTCTAACGATAATAAATCGTTTGCTGCCACGCGAACTGGTGGTCCCGTTAAGCGCAAGACTTGTGATATTGAACATAAACGTCTGCTTACGTGTTTAACATGGAACGAAATAGATGTGTAATTATAATACGAAATGCAATAACAATGGCAATTACATCGCAGCAATTTCATAAAGAATTGTAGCTGACATGTTGAATGTTCTCCTACTGTCAAAGCAATTACTTTTCAGTTTTGCTCCGAGGAAAATTTAAGGTACTTGGGGCAAGGACCAAATTGTATCAACGCGTTATTGAACCAGATATGTGATTGGTATACGGCAGGGTGGCCAAAATTTTCCCCACAAAACGCGGAGTTAAAGCATTATTGGAAAAATCAAGACAAAATTCATATAAACAACGGTATAATGTACTTTAATTATAAATTAGTAGTTCCTGAAATATTAATGTCAGAAATGTTAACATTAATTCATTCTACTCACTTTGGAATAGTGAAATGCAAAAAAAAGGCTAGATCTGTGTTATACTGGTTAGGCTTGTCAAAAGACATTGAAAACTTAGTGATATCTTGTAAGCCATGTGAAAAAATATAGAAATTCAAATATTAAGGGACCCTTAATTTTGTATGAAATACCGGACTTACCTTTTTTAAAGTTGGAGTGGATATATGCTATTTTATCGGACACGACTATTCCACCGTAGTCGATTATTTGTCAAAATGGATCGAGATTAAAACATTAAAATTGAAAACCGCAAGCGAAATTATCGAAAAATTAAAGAACATTTTCTATAAATGCTGAATAACGTACTCTAAGTCCAACGGACTGGCTCTTGGAAAGGCAGTTGGAATACTTAAAAACAATTTTGAAGAAATGTAGAGAAGATAATTCAGACTTTCACTTAGTCCTGCTAAATTATAGGAATACCCCGGTATGTAGACTGAACCATTCAACTGCCCAAATATTAATGAGCAGAATACTGCGGTCAACTATTCCGTATCACGCGACACTCCTAAAACCACAAATTGTTGTTGATACTAAAGCTAAATTAGAGCAAAGACAATGTGCCATAAAACAGCAATATGAAAATACCGCTAAAGTACGCAGTAGTTTTAAGGAGGATGTTAATGTACTAATTGAAAATCCAAATAAAACTTGGTCGAGAGGAAAAGTAATTATGCTAGAATGTACACCGAGGTCATATATAATAATAATAATAATAATAATAATAATAATAATACAGTTTTATTTCCAACAGGTATAAATAAATACCCAAGAATAGAAAATACAAAAAATAAAAAGTAAATACGTGGTTGATCTAAACAAAGAAATACAATTAACAAACTTAAGATTTATGCGCAGAAAATACAAAAAATGAAAAGTAAATACATGGTTGAAGAAATACAATTAACAAACTTAAAATTAATGCGCTACATGTAGCACACCAAAACAAAGAGAAAAGGATTTATTATAAATGAGAAAAAAGAATAAATGAACAAAATCATTTTAATTTTTAATAATATCGTCTATACTATCGAAATATAGATCTGATTATTACAAGAATTACAAATTAAATTAAAGTTGTTACACATACTGTACACTGAAAATTTGAAGAAGAGATTAGTATTTGCGGTAGATAAATGAAATGTTGGTTCATATCGGGAACTTACAAGGGAACACAGGGAAGTGTCCCTCACCGATTTAAATGAAACTTGGTGGGTTTGTAGACTGATGCAGTGTAAGAACAACGGTAACTTTCATAGATGCTAAATCGCCCGTTTTCGAGAATGGGGCGACCTACAGCCAACGCTACCTTTCGGTATTTGCTTTAATATCTCCAAAGCTATAAGACATATCAAAAAAAAGTTAAGACAAATATATAACTGTTTTATGAGTACTAAAGGATAGCAACAATAGTTTGCCTGTCATAGTTCTTGTTTTCCAGAAGCAACCCCCACCCCCGTATTTTTTTTAAATTTTAAAATTTTTATTTGCTGGAAAAATACACAATGTTATGCAGAATTCACCCATATATATTAAACATGCTATAAAATAACTCAATAAAAAAAAAAACAATAACATACGAATTGAGTAGGTATACCTCCGTATGTACATATGTATGTAGGTATATATGTAAATAATACTACTTATTGTTATTGATGTGAACAAATCGTAGAGATACTTATCTAAAGTATCTGTCTAAATATCTTCAATACTTTTTAGATCATTTATACCTTATCAGCATTACATTCCATTATTTATTTTTAAAAGTATTTGATTAGCGTATTATCCGTTATACTTATAAAATCCCTCATTGAAACTTCAAGTGCTGATTTTCACGTGCAGATTACATGATTTCTATAGTATTTAAATTTTATCTAGATTAATGTAAGTATTAGGATATCTTGTATACCATAAATGCTTTTGCATACGCATATATATAAAGCAAGGCAAGTTACAATTAGTACTTGCAGTCTTCAGTTTATTAACGACGAGTACGTTTCGCAATTAGGCTGTCGAAAAGTGTTTCTTGAAGTCATGAGAATCAACGTTGCTAATGTTCATACAATTCTTTTACTTTCACCTTGTGTAATAATATTGAATACAATAAAAATATAGTGCCTAAACTAAACTAACTAACTAATGAAAATGAAGATAATCAAATTGGTACCTAATAACAATTTTAATGACAATAATAATATTTACAAGTTTTACGTGTATATTCTCGATTATCCGAATAGGTTGGGACCTGGACCTCGGTTCCCCCTCAGATAATCCGAAGAAAGGCAAAAATAAATAACAAGCTACTCTGCATAGTTATTGCAATAATGGTAATCTGTGTAGAAATGTTGAAAACAAAGAAATTGCTTACACCACGCACAACGAAGAAATGCAGGTTTGCCACAAATACTGTAGTGGTGTACTTTGTAAATCCTTCGGAAAGCAGAATCGGACAGGATTCTCCAACTTCGGTGGCCGATCTTCGATGTATCCACTAAAATTTTAAAAAAATACGGGGGTGGGGGTTGTTTCTGGAAAACAAGAACTATGACAGGCAAACTATTGTCGCTATCCTTTAGTACTCATAAAACAGTTATATATTTGTCTTAACTTTTTTTGATATGTCTTATAATTTTGGAGATATTAAAGCAAATAGCGAAAGGTAGCGTTGGCTGTAGGCCGCCCCATCCCCGAAAACGAGCGATTTAGCATCTATGAAAGTTACCGTTGTTCTAACACTGCATCAGTCTACAAACCCACCAAGTTTCATTTAAATCGGTGAGGGACACTTCCCTGTGTTCCCTTGTTAGTCTCGGTACATTACAATACAGTTTAGATAGAAGCCAGGGCCAGTCATATAGTACAAGATTCAGCAGGACACTTTTTTTTAAGGCAGTGATAATGAAATAAAATTCAAACAAGACGCTGGCTTTAAGGAAGGGGAATCAGGTGAAGAAGGGAATGTGGCAAAAAATAACCCAAAATGATATAATGTTGAAGATAGACACAATCATATTCATAACTATCCAGATTGCAAAAATATACAACTTAGAAGTAATTAAGTATTAAGCAACCGTATTACTTAAAAGACTAAGTTGCTAGTTAATGTAGGAGGGGGGAATGTTAGGTATATGCAACGTTGCAAGTTGGCAACACTTAAAGATGTAGATACAGTTGTAATAGGTTTCAAGATTATGTTAATAAACTTAAACAAACACCTGTTCTTTCATTCGCAACAATTTCAGCTGTGGAATAGGAAATTATCATTTATGGTCCATATCGTAAAGTGCCATATCTTTTATAGATATCTAACTAAAAATTTTGAAGCAGTAAATACTTTGACAATTTGGCTATAATTATTTACCTTTTTCCTTAAAAAGATTAAAAAATTTTAAGTGAGTTTACACAAAACGTTTACCTGTTTCTCTGATATGTAAAAGGACTGCTCTAATAACCCTTGCGTGTCATAATTAAACCTCAAAAGTGTGTCATACATGTTGCAAAATGTATATACCACCATATGGGAATTACTCTGGCGAAATTCGACAAATAGGATTCTTGGTGGAATTAATATCGTGTATAGAATCCTGAAGCTAGCAACTGAGATACTGGGTTCTAAGGACAGATTGATAAATACTAGTGTAACTAAAAAACAACAATAGAAAAAAAAACTATATGCATGTAAAATTAGATGAAGAAGATTTATTGTGTTCTGCATTAATACTTTTCATACAGTTAGTGAATAAAATTTTACTTATTGTTACCGTTTAATCTTGTGCTACAGGTAGCTGAAAAATTTTCATATAGTAAATCACTATTCTTATAACTTTCAGTATTTGTATATCTGTTAAAAAAGCACCAGCAGACGATGGCATTTTCCCAGCTTTCTTATAGCACACTATGGTCGAAATACCTTCAAAGTGCATTTTATTCAATTTCACCGATACAGTCTTCATGTTAGACACATTAACTATCCACGTCAGTAGTACGAGGGTAAGTCAGATATTATCTACACTTTCGCCATAGCAAGCTTTGAAGGTTATCGTAGTGGCGGCCGCTTGCGCACGCATTGAGTTGGCACCTCTGTGGTCATGTGTACGGAATTTAATCACGATCGCGTCATTTGTCTGCTAGCCACAACAGCATAAGCATGTCAGCTCCGCTATTAGTTTGCACCAGAGAGGAACAACGAGCAGTGATCCGATTTTTGTGGTCAGAGGGTGTGAAAGGTGCTGAAATTCACCGGAGACCTTTGTAACAATACAGAGACAGTGCTTCATCTCGTAAAAGCGTTTTTCTTTTGAATCGAAATGTTTCAGAGTGGCCGCACGAACGAAATACAAAAAGAAGGAGCTGAACGGCCGTCCACCTCGACCACCGACGACAACATTCAACAAGCTCGAGAGATGGTTACAGCAAATAGGCGAGTTACCATAGGTGAGGTTGCATCTTCTTTAAACATCATTCACAGTTCTACCTATCATATTACCCACGATAAACTAAAATTTTGTAAAGTGTGTGCGCGATGGGTACCACGAATGCTTACCGCAGAAAATAAAACCAAACGCTTGGACATCTGCCAACGCTTACTGGATCGCTTCAACGCAGAAGGCGACGGATTTTTAAGCAGAATAGTGACCGTTGATGAAACGTGGGTTCATCACTACAAGCACGAATCGAAACGCCAGAGTATGGAATGGCAACACCCAGGATCCCCTAGCACGAAAAACTTCAAGATTTCGCCATCGGCTGGGAAGGTGACCTGTGTTTTGGGACGAAAAAGGTCCTATACTAGACGACTACTTGGACAGGGGGACTACCGTAAATAGTGCGAGGTAGTGATTTGTTGGCGAATAAGCTGAAACCAGCAATTCGAAGCAAACGCCGTGGTCTACTCTCAAAGAAAGTTTTGTTGTTGCAAGAGAACGTCCGTCTGCACACGGCCCATAACACCATAGAAACTATCAACAGGTTGGGCTTTGAGACCCTGGAATCGAAAACTTTCTACCAGGAAGGCATACGGAAGCTTGTGGCTCGATGGACCAAGTGCATTGCTAAAGGTGGAGACTATATCGAAAAATAATGTATCTGTTGTATACCTATCTTTGTTTAATACAGTTGTAGAAATAAAAGTGTAAGTAATTTTTGACTTACACTCGTATTATCCTGATCAAGTAGCTTTCAAGAATTTTTCAATTTTTGGGAGTGCAGCGACATGAAAGGATTGAAAATTTGAGGTTTTAGTTTTATTACACCTTATTTAATAGTAATTATTAAAAGATAGCTAAATAGAATCGCACCACATTGTAACTAATATTTAAATTTTATTTTATGTATATGATATAGAAGTTTATTAACTTTAAGAAAAGAATTTAAGGCTCTATGGGAAAATTTTTAACAAATTAATAAATTCCTGGTGAAGCAAACCCCTTATAAAGCTTAAGAAATAATACAGTATTAGGAATAGCAATTTCTTCTGTATTACCATTCCTCAACCAAAATAGCTTTTATGACAGGTAATTCCAAACGGTACAGCAAATGTTTCAACATTTGATATAAATGAACTAAAAGGAAGCAAGCCATAAATAACGTTTAAGAATCGATATTATGCCCAAATTGTAAAAATATTTTGGCACTACATATTATTTCGGCTGTTGAACACTAGAACCATAAAGACTGGAAGAAGTAGGTATGCTAATTTACTTCAAACCCGACACAATCGAACAGGGAACTTTATGAAATGGAATAAGAACATCTTAAGTATACAGTGTGTTCATTTGAAAACTAGGCAACCTACATCCGAAACTAATACCATAATTAAAAAATGCAAAGACAGGTCAATTTTTGTTTCGAGGGGCATGATACTAAACTTACCCCCTTAAGCTCCACCATCCCCAACATAAAAATCTTAAATGGGATACCATTTGTGACGCATCGTTGGAAAGGTATTTTCATTACGAATTTGAAGTTATGGGGATTATAAAAGAAAAAATATCATGTTAAGCAAAAATTGTAAAATATAAACTTTTATTCAAATAAAATATTCAAATTAGTTATTTAAATATTCAAATTGTGCACCACTTTGCTGGAGACAATAATATAGCCTATTTCCAAATTCTCTTCTGACCCTTTCAAATGTTTCTGGTGATATACGCCTGCATTCTTCAGTAATTCTAAGTCCATGTTCGCCAATATTCTGCGGTTGGGTTTTACAAAACAAAATTCGAGCAATTAGTTTTTACAATAATGTTTTGTGCTACACTTTAATAACAAATATTTTAGTCTGTAGTTAAAGTAACTATCTATGAGAAAAATTTGTCAAATTTGTGAAAAGTATCTTTCTTCACTTTGTCTGGCTCTAAAAAGGAACTAATGCTCGGGTTATACTAGATTTCCTTCAAAACCCTTTCGTCGAAGTTCCCATGCAAAACGTTGATTTTGGGAATAAAGTGCAATTTTGAAGTCATTTCGATCACAGTGCAGCAGGGCAAAGAATTAATACTACCCATGTTATTGCGACACTTTAGGGCCAGCTTGGAGTGAGGCTATGTACCGACTGGCTGGTTCTGGGTTAGCGTAGCATACATACCTAAGTTGGGGAGTCAAGAACCTAAGCCCAACTAGTGTTATGTATATCGTTTAAACATCGTTAAAAGCACGCAAAATACTAATCTAATACAGTAATCAGTAAAAAAATGTCACTAATCATGATTCTAATCACAAACGTAAACTATGCATTCATTAACTGAGATGATAAACGACAAGCTCAGTAATAGTAAGACGGATAAATATCGTCCTACTACAGCCGACTTTGAATTTTAAGTAAACTGCTTAGATATGTTTCATTTAATCTCATTTCAAATTGGTAAAAATAATACAGTAATTCCCTACATCTGTTGTTTATACTTCAAAGTTAGGACATCCATCTACATTAACAAAATGAACGTTTTTTTCAAAACAAACACATCCATTACTAGCATTACTCACCGAATGTAGACGAAATTGATCCGGCATTTTCACACACACTTAATAATCTCGGCATCGATTTCGCTGTGTAAAAAAACTATCATGGGAAATAAAGCTCTCTACAAAGCGAACGTTCCTAGTTCATCCCCTACCGACAGTGAAACAGGAGGAAAAAATGACGCTGAAGATCGGAAACGGACCAAATGAAAAGCCCACTAGTCCGTTCGTTAATGGGGTACTTGTCGATCGCATTATTTTTGATCCCCGGTGTTTTATACGTGGACCGGTGACTGTGCACGTGTCCGACACGCGGTGTATGTAAACCTATTCATTAGTGCGGCCACAGAGAAAATCCGAGTTCTATGTACCACCCCAAAAACTGCGTTCGTATTTAGGGGAGAACATGATCGGCGTTCGGTATAATTTTTCAATAACTAAAGAGTTTGTAGTACGTGATATGTCTGCTCTTTATTTGCAATAAATTGAGAAATGTCAATTTCTCTTTCCAATTAAAGGCCGATAGCAGGAAACCTACCACATGCTGAACATCCTACTTGACATTGAAACCGATGTTTTGCTACATGATGACTAATATGTAGAATTTTTTACTTCGCTTTGCATACTGAATAACTCCGTTTACTCAGTTTGTAAAGAGAAGTAAACAAGATATGGAAACCACCATAATTGTTTACTCCTTCTTATAGAATTCAAATTTGCAATTATATATTACACTACAACCTCCTTATTTCACACATCCCTTAAACACCCAAAAATAATTTGCAAACATTTAAACGTTCTATTGAGCTTGGTAACTCTTTTCCACTGCCGTAGTGAAAATGTTTCTGTAGGTCTAGGACGTTTCGCCGTTGCCGATTCGCCGTCGCCAGTTCGCTGCAGGGACAGTTCACCGTAGGTCCAGTTCGCCGTAGGGTCAGTTCGCCGTAAGATTAGTTCGTCGTCGACACGATTCAAAATGATGATTTAACAGATATTACTGCAAAATTTATTACAACCTAAATGCTAGTAATAATAGATAAATTACAACTTAAATAATAAATATATTTCGACTTTGCAGATCTGAACTAATTAGCGATCAGTGTTATTAAACTCCTTGATCCCTGTCAGCAGTGGCAAAGCGTGTGATTTATGTTGGGGAGACTAAAAATAGCAATCCAAGATAAAAAGTCTATGACGTTTTTTTTAAATGTGTAATCATTAAACATTTCGCTTAATAATTCATTCTCTATGGATAATATTCCTAAATTCGATAGTCATTCATTTGCTATAGAATTCTATACGTAGTTGTTAATATGCCTAAATGTAGCTATACTCTTTCCATTACTTACAGTTGTAGCCAGTATTGTGAGCAGTAATTGTAGAAGCGGTTTCTTCTTCTTCTGGCCCGCGAAGACCAGCCCTCTCCAAGGTGTCAAGTAATTTTCCATGGAGTACTGTATCAAATGCTTTTACCAGATCTACAAATATGGACAAACATGGAGAATTTTTAGTGATAGAATCTCCAATGTAATTAACTATGTCATTTATAGCATCTGTGTGCACTTTTTCTCTCTAAAACCATACTGATATCGAGAAATGCAATTTCTGAAGAAGTGTCATCGTCTCATCTTTCAAGGCTTGATATGCAAGTGTCAACGATATTAGTATATAATGACATAATTAGTATATAATGATTTTAGATTTTTTTTTCATTTTTTGGTATTGGAGTTATTACCGTCTTTTTGAAAGCCACCGGAAATTATTCTAGTCTAAATGACCAGTTAAAAATATACAGAATTGGGTTGACCTGTTTATGCGCGGTAAGCTTCAGTATTTCTGCTGTTATGCCATCCACACCAGGAACTTTTCCGTTTTTAAGTGATACAATTGCAATGTATATTTCGCCTTCGTCATTATAATTACTTATATATTCGTTTCGTCGGACCGCAACACCCTCTTCCAGTTTTCTGGTATTCAATGTTGTGCCTTTTTGCCCATTCTAAATGCTTTTTTCTGTTTATCTCAGACTATAACGGTCTTTTTCTTGCCTTACAACCTTTTGATCCTGCACTATTTAAGCGTTATCATTCTAATCAACATTTTTCCTATATCATCCTCCACTTGTTCCTTCCATCTTATTGTTGGTCTTCCTCGTACTCTCGTTGTCTGTGGTGTCCATTCCGTTATCATTCTTACTAGGTTTTCCTTTTCTCTCCTTCTTATGTGCCCATACCATTTTGTTCATTGTGCCTTAATTGTTTTAACTATATTTTCACCCTCAAATCATTCTTCTACTTCATGGTTCATCCAAGGCCTTGCTTCATTTCCATTTATTGCCTTTACTCCCACTATATTCCTTACTATCTTTCTTTCAAAAACTTTTAATTGCTGTTGTTCTTGTTGTGTTAAGCTAGCTGTTTCTGTGGCATACGTCACGATTGGTCTTATTGTTGTCTTGTAGATTCTCATCGTCTGCTTATCTTCTTATCTCTTAATATATATTTATTTTTGTAAAATGCCCTGTTTCCTGCTTATAATTTTTGTTTCACATCTAATCTATCGTTTGTTCTGTTAACCATTACTCCCAGATATTTCAAGGTTTCCTCTTCTTCAAAATTATACATATCCACTACCATTCTTATTAATTGTATTTTCTTGTCTCTACTAACGTGCATGTATTTTGTTTTTTCGTCGCTTATCTTCAAACCTCTTGATTTTGCTTCTTTTTCCAGTTCTAGAAACGTTGCTTTTAATGTTCTTTTATCCCGAGAAATTATTACTAGGTCGTCTGCACATCCTACTACTTGTATTGTGTTTTTATTTATCGTCCCCCTATTTGTTATTTTCTTTATTACGCTATCCAATGATGTAATAAACAAAACTGCTGATAATGCATCACCCTGTCCTACACTATTTTTTACTTTGATCTTCCCTGTTATCCCTTTTCCTGTCTCTATTACTGCTTGCGATTCTCTCATTCTCATTTCTATTATTCTTATCAACTTATTTTCTATGTTGTTGTTTTTTACCATTTTTCTTCTATTTAGTTTGTCAAACGCTCGTTGGAAATCTAGGAACAGTATGTGCATGTCAATGTCATATTCATAAGCCTTCTCTAATATTCGTCTTGGTATATGAAAAGCGTCTATTGTTGATTTCTCCTTTCTAAATCCAAACTGGGAATTTCCTATAAACTTCTCTGTATACTGGGTTAGCCTCTCTTTAACTATTTCTGTCATTCTTTTGTATGTCACATTTAGTAATGTAATAGCCCGATAGTTTCTACATAACGCCTGATTTTCCCTGTTTAGGTATTGGAACTATTGTTCCAATCTTCCACTCTTCTGGCATTCTCTCTTCTCTCCATATTACTCTTATTAATTCATGAATTCTTTCGAACAGCTCCTTTCCCCCGTATTTTATTAGCTCTCCACATATACCATCGCAGCCCGCTGCCTTTCTGTTTTTCAATTTTTGTATGTTTTTTGTAACTTTTGCATATGTAGGGTCTTCATATTCTTCCCTATGCTCTTCGTCCAATTTTATTTATCTTTGTTTTGTTATTTCAGTCCCTTTATATAATTCTTCGAAGTGTTTTCTCCAGGTATCTTCTCCAATAGCTGTCATCGCTTTTGCTTTATTTTTTCTTATTTTTAGGTAATTATAGTGTTTTCCCTTTCGATTTCCTCCATTATTCGCTCTAGTTTACCTTTCTTTTTTGTTTTACATACCTTCTTTGCTCTTTGTATTCTGCCATGTGTTCTTCTGTACCAGATTCTAGCCATTTTAGTCTTGCGGTATTTTTTTTCTCTATTGCTTGCTCATATTCCTTATCAAACCATTCATTTCTTCTTGTACTTTTTGCCATACCTATTTCTCTCTTTGCAACTTTCTTAATTCCTTGTTTTATTTTAGTCCATTGTTCTTCAATTCCCTTCTTCAAAATGCATTTCTTTGTTTATTTCTTCCCTGTATTTTTCTTTTATTTCTTCTTCTTCAAGTTTTTTTATGTTCCACTTTGTCTTTGATTCTCTCTTCTCTTTTTTATTTGTTTTTATTTTGCATTTCGCTATCACTAGGATATGATCGGAGTCAATGTTTACTGCTCGGTATGACCGCACATCATTTATAATTTGTACGTGTATCTTTTTAATGAAGACGTGGTCAATTTGATTTTCTGTCGTACTTCCTGGTTTCAGCCATGTTATTTTGTGTATCTCCTTATGCTTGTGTTTTGTACTGTTTATCTCCAAATTCAACGACGGCGCTAAATTGCATAACCTTCCTCCGTTGTTATTGGTTACGCTGTGTATTGTTTGTACCCCCGCTACCTCCTGGTAATATATCTCCTTTCCAATTTGTGCATTAAAATCTCCGATAATGAGTAATATATCATGTTTTAGTACTTTATCTCCTGCATCTTCAAATTTCCCATAAAACTGTTGCTTGATACCGTCATCACTATTTTCACTTGGTGCATATACATTGAAGATGGATAGTCTTCTTGGCTTACAGTCTATTCTTATATAAGTTATCCTTTCGTTTACCATTTTAGACTCTATTACTTCTTTTCTTACTTTACCCCTTGAAATAAATGCTGTACTATGGTACAGCAAGAATATGTTGTATATTCTTTTTTCTCTATTTTACCTTGCCCTGCCCATTTAACCTCCTGTATTCCTGGGATATCCACATTATATTTTTTTAGCTCATTTACAGTTTCCTGCATTTCACCTATTTCTAATAAGGTTCTTATGTTCCATGAACCAATTCTTATTTTTGCCTTTTTTATTCTTTGTCTCTTCTTTCTTTTCTTGTTTACTTTATTTTCTTTCTCCTCCGGCGTTTCATCTTCTTTACCATATTTCTCATTTCCCTTTCCATTGCCGTGTTCGACTTCATGTTTTTTGACCTTTATGTTGACCGCATCTATTAGTTTGTCTGTCTTGTCATTTGGTGATACTGGTTCTTTGAACGAAAATTTTCTTTTGTTAAAATGGTTTGTTCTTCTAACCGGTTTTCTTTTTCATTCATTCCGCTCAAGTTGTACATTATCAATCCTTTCTTCTAATTTTTCGCTATTTCGGTTCCATCTCCACTCTATTCCGTTCACGATCAACTTCTTATATCCAACCTTAACCTTTTTACCTCTAGATCTTTCTTCTTTAACCATTACTCTTATTTTTGTTTGTATTTCCATCTCCGTTTTTGTTAAATCATCATCAATGTGGATTCGCTTACCCCTAATATCTTTTAGCCTGTATTTATTTTGCATTATTAGCTTTTTGTCTTGTTCTGACTTTAACTCCACTAAGCATATTTGATATCCTATTTTTTTTTTTTGTTTTATTTCTGCTTCATTGTTCAAATACTGCTGTACGAATTTCTGTATTGTTTCTTTTATTATTTTCATATCGTTTGCCTCAATCTTCATTCCCTGCACTATAATATTCTTCTTCTTCTCTTTCTTTTCAATTATCTCCACGCACTCTATAACTTGTCTTAGTTCCTTCTTAAATTCTCATTTTCCTTTTTTAGCTATTGTATCTCTTCTCTATATTTTTTCATCTCCGACCTTACCAATTTCAGGTCTTTTCTTATCTCCTTAACCTTCCCTATTTCTAATTTTATACCATCTTATTTCCTGCAATAGTACCGCAAATTTACAGAGTGGGGCAGAGCAACTTGATTATTTGAATTTGGCGCCCTGAAGTGATGGTTGCTCCGAGAAGGGTGGGGGTAGGCATATTTGAGAGAGTAGGGCGTAAAATCGTAGCTCCGCATGGTTTAGTTAGCTTCCTGGTTTTTTGAAGAAAACGAGCGGGCAGTTTCGGTGACTTCTGACTGTTATGTCCACATGATTCAGGAGTTTTTCCTGCCAACACTCAACGAAATGGACGTGGGAGATATATGGTTCTAGCAGGACGGTGCCACGACACACACAGCGCGTGTGCCAATGTTTTGCGGCAACACTTCCCAACACGCCTCATCTCCTTGAGGGACGATCTGCATTGGCCAGCACGGTCGCCTGATTTAGCCCCCTGCGACTATTTTTTATGGGGCTGTCTAAAATCACTTGTTTACAACGATCGTCTTAGGATCCTGGCTCACCTGAAGAACAACATTCGTCAAGCTCTCGCCAACATACCCGTCGATATGCTGGAAAGAGTTGAACGAAACTTCCGAGTTCGATTAACGCAGTGTATTGAGAATAATGGACGCCATCTGCCTGATACCATCTTTAAACCTTGGAAAACATAAAATTTAAATGTTGTACTTGATGCTGTTCAAAGAATTAATTATATATCTGCGTTACTTTTTTTAATTGGATTTCTAAATAAACAAGTTGCTCTGTTCCACCCTGTATCTTCTGCACCTACATTCACCTTGGCTGGTGGACCTGAATGTTTTTTTTTTACTTTTTGCGAAGTTCCTGTTGATTCTCTGTTCTTTTTCTTTTGAAGAATCATCGCTGTCAGTTTCTTTTCCGCTGTTTTTGTTTGGATTCTGTGGCCTCCTTACCCCGGCACTGTCTCTACAAACTATCGTTACCGCGGAAAGAGGCTCATCCACGTCAACCGTTCGGAGACTCGCCTCTTTGGTTCAGTTTACTTTTATATATTTAAGTTCAACTTTCCCGTCTTATTGACGATTAACTTATGACTAGAGAGCGGAATTATATGTATCGGAAATCGACAAAATATGCGCATATATATACAGAAAAATGCTTCGAAATATGCACAATTTTTGCTAAATATGCAGTTTTATGCACATATGCTTCTGATACCGATTAACTTCTTGTTAAATATTATAAAACAAGAATAATCACAACGAAGCATTTTACAAACGTTTATTGTTCTCACACTATTCCCACTTACATTTTAAAGTCACAATTATATAAACACATACGTACTTAAAATTTGCTAAAATACATACTTAGACACTACATATTTTTATTGTTAAAACAATTTACAATTAAATGCTTTTCTAAATATTCTAATGAAAAATTATGTCGCCTATCTGTGAGAATGCAATTATATATCGAAAAACTTCTTTCAATATCAACGGAAGTTATTGGTGCGTACTTTAATGCATTCATAATCTCAGGACTTAATTCTATACTTGTTTCTGTTTCATCCATTTTTAATTCACCAGTTAAAATCAATCTGATTTTTGCTAAACTTTCGTATCCTACATTTTTATTAATTATTTCTTTTGACTTATTGAGTTTCCTATTCTACCCGGAATATTTGAAACACTATTTTCTAAATCATTGGTTAATTTAACTGATTCAGTTAATAACAGCAATTCTTTTTCATGCTTTGTTATTGTCAAAGAAACAAATTCATAATTGGCTTTAATAAATATCAATTCATTAGGCAAAGAAGAGCTTTTTAAAATTTCTTGACATTTTGCAATAGAATTGCAGTAGTCAGTAGAGAATTCTGAAATAATGTTTTTGATCTCTAGATAATGATTTGCATAAAATAATGTGGCATTTAACCCCATCGGGTAATGACGGATTCAGGTGGTAAAGGAGTATCCTGCAGCTTTTCTCTATAAATCTAAACTATCAATGGTGACTTTAAGAAAATTTTCTTAACGTTACTGATTAATATATTTACTGCTGGAAATTGCTGCCAAATTTCCTCAGCCACCCTACTTAATCCATGAGCCAAACAAGTAACATGTATTAAATTAGGGTACAAAAATTTAAGCTGTTGACCTGCTTTAATCATATATGCCGCTGCATCGGACAACACGACTAAAATCTTTCCTGTGGGAACAACATCGGGAAGAAAAAAATTCATGAAGCTTTCATTAACAAATCTTAATATTGTGAGATGGTTTGTTTTTTCTAATTGTTTACAAGCAATTAAATACGATCTACCAGGCTGTTTATTATTTAGATGACCTATTAATAAATTTGCTATATAGCGGCCACAGGAATCTGTCGTTTCATCAACGGTAAAATATATATACTCGTTTTTAACAATTTCCCTAATGCTATTGATTCATCCGGAATACCCTTTTGGCACTACTTTTCTAAAAATTGCCGAAAATACGGATTTTGCATCTTTTTGAGCGGTATATTTGCAGTAACCATCGCTTTGCACAAATCTGCGTTAAATATTTGTTGCCCACTTTGTTTTGAGGTTCCGGCAAAAGATTGTGTCAAAGGCACTTGGCTAAGTTTCGAAACTTGGAGTTTCCGACAGTTTCTTTTATGCATTTCAGTTGCAACATGTTGGGTGGCTTGAAATTTGCGTTCACATGGCACCTGTAAAGAAAAAAAATATCACCAAAAACTTACAAGAAATTCGTATATGGCTGTACAATTCTAAATACTAGTGTATTATACACAAAACAAAACTTACCGTTTTCCCACATGCTTCGCAGAAAACTCTTTCATCCGTTAGAATAAGTTCAGGAACATTTTTGATCCAGGAAACAATTAAACTTGTACCCACTTTTGGTATTTTTCACTACTGCACCAATCTACTTCGACGTCTGGTTATACAATGAATAAGAAACATTTTGGTAAATACTTAGACTTCCTATGAATCAGACAGTTGCCGGTATGGAGGTTGTTGAAAATTATATGAAAATTATATCTCGTGAATTTGCGACAGCCCACCACCTAAAGGATTTGCGAAGTAGGCTCTTTGTCAGTGGGGAGGTCCAGCGACAGAAGAGCCGACTCCGCATCTAATACACACGTGTCCGATAAAATGTTCGTTGGTAAAAGTTTTGTTGTATTACAGGAAAAAGTTGAAAGAAAAAATTATTTTTGGTCTAAATTTGCTAAACATGCACGAATATGCTCTAGTGTGCAAAAATGACCAATAATCGCTGAAATATGAGAAAATTACTAAAATATGCGAAATATGCAATAATTAATCTACGTCAATCAATTCGAAAAGTTGTTATTCGCATATATACTGAAGCATTTGCTTGTCTTATAAAAAATATGGGATATACAAATTGCATAAATTCCGCTCTCTACTTATGACGATTCTAGTTTTACTTTCTACTTATACTATTCTGATGTGTCTGATATCTCACTTAATTTAATTACTCTGGTTTATTCCTGAATTTTTGGTTAAAAACACGGAGAATTTTTCACGCACCTCCTCACCGTTTAGTCCAGGACCGGACTCCAGCGGAAGATAAATTACATTATAAATGAGGTTTACATATTACTAAAATAATCATGTGTAATACAGCGTGTCCCAGGATTGATGTTACACGAGGTGTGCGGAACTAAAAATCTTTGAATCTTAATTTAGCATTTTAGAACTAAGCCCTGCTTGGTTTGGATCTTATCTTTAGTTTACTTTCGATTTTTTAATATCAAATAGGCCTTGACAGTTGAGCAAAAACTATTTTCGTTTCGGGTAAAGTATCTATTTCGTTCGCTATATGCTACAATGTTACTAAGGAAAGTTGTTCAGAATGAAACGTTATGCCGTTATACTAATTTTCTGAACGATCGGCCTACTTTAATAAAATCCATTATTTGCCAATTTAGTTTCTGGTACAGTGGCTTTCTCGTAAACAATATGCCAAAGTTTTACTAAGAAAAGTTGTTGAGAATGACTAGTTATGGCTAGGTGGTAGCAGCTATGTTGAAAAATAATTGATTCTAGAATAAAGTTACTATTAAGTGTTGTAAATTTAATTTGTGAGTAAATACAATTTATTTTGTTTAATCAAAAAAATGACGGTTTTCAAAGTTGGTAGATCTTCCTGAACAACTTTTCTTAGTAAAACTTTGGCGTATTGTGAACGGAAAAGGTACTTCATCTGAAAGGAAGTTGACAAATAATGGATTTTATCAAAGTAGGTCTATCATTTAGAAAATTTGCACAACGCCATTACTTTTCATTCTGAACAATTTTTCTTAGTAATATTTTAGCATACTGTGGACGAAGAAGCAACTTTACCTGAAACGAAAATAGTTTTTGTTCAACTTTTCAGGTATACTTGATTTCAAGAAATCGAAAGTAAACTAAAAATAAGTTTCAAACCAAGCAGGGCTTAATTCCAAAAGGTCAAATTAGAATTCGAAGATTTTTAATTCCTCACACCTCTTGTAACATCAATCCTGGGACACGCTGTATATTCTTTTCGATTGCGCGCACACTAATACAAAAAATATGTACATGCTATTTATACAACGACTATTAAATTGCAACTTAAAGCAACTAAATGCGTAACACTTTGTTGGAGATAAAGTTTATGTATTTTAATTTCAGTCATTAATTAGTAACAGCAGAAAAAATTTGTGGCATGGAAGATAAGAGCCTTAATTGTAAACTCCCTATACAATTTACGTACACATGCATGCATTCAAAATAAACTACTACAATTTAGGCTTTTGATAATATAATAGTTTTTAATAGACATGCTAACGATAGGGCTATTATTGGTGTAAAGTTACAGGAGCAGAAAGTTTTTCATCGAAACGTACATCATTTACCGCTACTATAAAAACTTTTTGCACGTTATATGAATACAATAAAATTTAAATTTTAAAAATTGCGTAAGTTTAATAGTCTGTAATTATCGTAGACTACAAAACAATATGCTGAAACCAAAGAATATAACTCATATGTGCTCCACATCCTATTGTTAACGTTAATCGAAGTAGACATGTTAATGATTATTTTATTTATTATTATTTAAATGCTACTCTAAATTTCCACTAATTAAGCTACAAGTACATAAAAAATTACCATGCATGCGGTGATCCTTCTTAGTATTCATTATGTAGTAATGAACTTTATCGAATATGCAAGGTATTCCTAATTAATAGCCTGTGAGATCGTAGACATTTAAATGGTGGATAGACCCTGCACATGTTAAGCCGTTGGTCAAACTTTTCCCAGAACTTTTCTGTGATATTTCATTTCAATTCCCTACAATTTTCGTTCCTGTTCTTTCCTTAATACCCAATCTTCCCCTCCGTGTAAAAGTACTGGTAAATAGATGGTTTTATGGACAGATATTTTTGTTCTTCTTGATATTTGTCTATGTTCAAGGAATTTCTTTTGCAGTGAGTAGTAAACCCTATTTGCTACCCGTATTCTTTCATTTAATTAATCGTCTAGATTTCCTTTGCTATTTGTTATGGTTCGCAGGTATTTGTATTTATTAACTTGCTCTAATTCTTAAAACGATTTATATCGGTGGGAACCATGATAATATTGTTTGCTAGCGCTTTCTTAGTTTTAAATACTCAAAACTATCTCCGTATGAGCAAGCCCTTTATCCTCTTTTAAATCTAAATTTTTTATATATACAATAGAATCTCCCTTGGGCGGACAGCGAAGGTGACAAAATTTTTCCACTTAAGTGAAGTGTCCATTGATGAGAAAAAAACAAAGAAACTCAGTTTGTACATATGGATATATATTCAAAATAAAATCTAAAAATAAAGCCTAATATACACTCCGCGACACTTAATTGAACGCAATACTTATAACTTTAAAAATAATAAGAACTAGTTCATTTTTTTGTACTTGTTGTTTATTATTTATCGTAATTTCAATAAAATATTCTCCAAAATTAGTGCGACATTTGATTGAACGCAGGACTTCAAACTTACTATAAAAAATTACTTAATAATGGGTATGACCTACCATTGTTATTTATTACCTCAAACAATCTATTGGGTAAGGAATTGTATAAACTTTGTAGATAATCCAGTGGTATTTCGTTAAATTCGTTCCAAGCTTTCAAAATTGCTGATTTTAGTTGGTCCTGATTCCCAAATTGATTTCCGCTGCCATAGATTTTACGTGACAAGTATCCCCGCACGTTTTCTATAATGTTTAAATCTGGGGATAACGCTGGGCATGGTAGCAAAGTCATCCCTAAGTCGGTAAACCAGTGTTTTACAATACGGGCTCTATGCGTTGGCGTATTGTCCTGCTGGAAAATGTAATTTTGGGTTCCTATTTTCTCCTCGATTTTCACTCGTTCATTTTGAAGTGTCTCCAAGTACTTTCTAGCATTTAAGGTCCCATCTATAAAAACTATATCTATTGTCCCAGCGTAAGAAATTGCATCCCATACCATAACACCTCCACCGCCTTGACGTCTTCTAAAAATAATTTTTTCGTCTTTCCTCAAATCATGCCAATAATACCGATTACCATCTGCCCCATCAGTACAAAAGCGCTTTTCGTCGGTAAAAATCACTTTTCGTCATGTCTCATGCGTCCTGGAGAAGTTCAGTCGCTCATTTCTGTGCCTGACTGTTAAAACAAGTTTTTTCTTTAGTTTTCGCCGAACAATGTTTAGTGCCCTTTTCAGAATTCGTTGCACTATTCTTACAGATGCCGATGTGCCTACAGCATCCCTAATTTCACGTGCTGGTGCCGCTGAATTCGAAACTACCCGTAAAATTTGACGTTTGTATGTGAATTATAATCGAACTTTGATAGCAATAGGCTGTACGAGTAATTGTGAAGCAAAAAAACGGAATAAGTGCGATAGTACAGGGATTTTAGAAACTTTCTTTGAACTTTCTCTATCATTTCGTTGTATTTAGCATAACCCGGGTTCCATACTAGAGAGCAATATTCAAGCTTGGATCTAATAAATGCATTAAAAGAACTTATAAGCGCATTATTACCCAAACACTTTGTGTTTCTGATAAGAAATCCAAGCATTTCTAGAGAGTAAGTACATATGTCGTAGCAAATTGAAATTTAATTTTTTGTCAAAAGTTACTTCAAGATCTTTCAAGAGAAGAATTATAAATTCTATATGAAAACATTATTGTATGCTGTTTTCGAGTAAAGGTTTACATTCCTTCGTATTGAAGAATAACATATTATCCGCATTCCATCTCTCGAGAGCATTTAAGTCGCTTTGCAACAGTTCACAATCCTCATCATTTCGATCTTACGAAAAACTTTAAGGGCACATAATAAACAACGAGATGAAATACAGTTGGTTATGTCATTGACAAAAATTAGAAAAAGCAACGGTCCTAACACGGAGCCTTGAGGTATGCCAGTTCGTGATGTATACTCGTGAGATGTAAAGCCACGGTACTCAACATAATTGGTACGCTCAGATAAATATGATTGAAAAACTTCAATCAGATCTGAAGAAACATCAAAACTAATTTATGTAAGACTAAGTCATGCTGAACAGTGTCAAACGCTTTGGTGAAGTCTGTGTATAATGTGTCAACTTGATATTGTTCGTCCAACACATCAGATACGAAGTGTACAAAGGGGTCAAGCTTCGCTTTCATTTGGTATTAAACTTGTTATTTTAAACAGCATTTATAGAAACCTATATACACTACCGGCCATAATTATTTGCCCGCCCAAAGAAGATAAATAAGGGAAGTGCTAACTGAAAAAGAAATTGTGGTATTGCATTTAATAAAATACTCTTAAAACAACAGTCTTTATTCAATTATAAAATTTATTTGCCACGAGATAAATAAATTTTCGTGTCGTCGAAATGTCCACCTCGACTATTAATAATTGCGGCACACACTTGCGACATTCTCTCTATCAATTTCGACAGAGTACCGGACTCCATTTTAAGCCAGGCTTTTTGTAGTCGTTTCCGCAACGATTCTTTGTAAGTTGGAGGATTTATTCTCATCTGCCTATCGAATTCTTCCCACAAAAGCTCTATGGGGCTAGCATCTAGGCTTTGAGGAGGTCATTTGATTATTTTGATATTGCTTTCGCATTCCATCGTTTCTAAATATTCGCGGCATAGTTGAGAGGTGTGTTTCGGATCATTATCATGTTAAAATGTAAAATAGTCACCCATTATTCTCATTCCAGACGGTATAGCACTTGTTTTCAAGATTTACCAGTAGCGCTCTTTTCTTAAAAATTCCATCTATTTTAACCAAGTGTCCTACGTATGCGGCTCCAAAACAACCCCAAGCCATTACCGATCCGCCACCATGCTTGACTGTAGGTACTACACATAATATTCTGCTGCTCGTTCTTCTTTCGAGCTTCGAACGAATTTGGACTACTAAACATTTTGTGTGGTACGAGGAGTGTAAACGCTCAAGTAACATAGCTATGGTATTCAAAATAAGTTTAGTTTCTTATCATTATCATTAACAAGAAAACTGGAATTTATTACAGAATAGATTTAAGAAAATTAACACACAACTAAGAAATATTGCTTTTGACTGTAGAATTACAGCGAATGTATAAAATTTACATTACCATTCTACTTTACATTAAATATGAATTAAAGTGTAATTTACCTCAGCACTAATCGTAAACGGTTAAAAATCTAGTGAATCGTGCAAGCAACGTCAATTTTTCGAATGAACGAATCACAGAGGACTAAAGAGTCTTACATGCTATCCGGCAATGATATAAGCATTAGTCTCAGATGCGGTAAAAACACGTGCACAATATTAAATGCTAGTTTGAAGCTTTCTTTTTCGTCCGACGATGCTCATCCGCGTGACAAAAACGATTAATTTAATGGTCGCGCTCAGTGCACCAGGGACAGGAAACTTTGTGAGACAACTTGGATGAATATCTGAACCGTATGAATATCGACTACGTTCTGATACTTAATACCTCACCTGTGTTCCAGCACCTGCTTACCGTTTCTAATCTATACGCTAGGGGTGATCGTCGAATCCGTTGATGTGGATAATGTTTACAAGTTAGGGAGTAGAAGTATAACATCTTTCTATAGTATATGCTAATGCGTGCAGATCTAACGGTTTGGCCAATCGATGATACATTTAAATTTATTTTAAAAAAGATCACCTCTGCGGTCTTCGGATCGCCAAAGAAACAGATAAAGTGTGTATAGAAATCAGATATGACTTACATACAATATCCAGTGCGGATGTAAAGTGTTCCCTCCCCATGCTAACTTTCGAACGACGAAAGCTAGCGTTTTTTAGAGAAAATAGGTCGATTTCTATTTTCTGTGAATTAACTTTCTCCGTTATCGGCAGTTCAATTGTATTTCCGGTGTCACCGGAAGTGACGTCAACTTTCTTATTTTAAATAGAACTTCCTGTATATTTTTACGATTCTGGAAAGGTAATCAAAAGACAAATCCAACGATATCACATATATTACAGTTTAACTTAATAAATGAGACAATATGCAGGAAAGTTTTGGTAATCTGTTTTTGTTATGACGCTAAGTTGGCTAGAAAAGAGCATCAAATTGTTTCTTATGACGCCAAACTGATCTAAAGAGCTCGCTGCTAAGCAAAGGGATTATAGCAATTGCAAAACTGTCAAATCTCAATTCCAAAAGCGTAAATTATTCTTGTCATTTATTGTTATTATAACTTGCAGTTGTCATACTTTCGTTTTTTGTGCTCGTTTAATGTCATTTTAACTTGTTTTGTTAATTGCTGTTTCTCCTTTACTTTATCGAACTTTATTGTAATTAATTAATTGTGGTAGGTTTGTTTAAGTGTGTTAGTTTTTGATAGGCAATGTGCTTAAGTTTCAGTTTTTTATGTTGTTTTATGATTTTACAATGGCCTCCGCATGGAGCACGTAAGATAGATATCAAGTGCCTAATTTTAATATATCATGAATTTGGCAACAATTACCACGAAGTGGAACATAATGAGCACTACCTTTCTACAGCCGAAAGTATTTTAACTTTACGCTAAGTGAGGATAGATAGTATAAAATTTACAGTGCGAACTGTTTTAACAGAAGATAATATGATTGAAATTATTGTACAATTTATTGCGCAACTATGGCGAATAAGGTTACAATTGTTACCAGATTTATATAATATTAAAATTGACCCAGCAATTTTATATGGTTCTTGCCGAAGCCATCATGGAAACCAAAAAAACAGACATATTGTCTATCAAATACTGGCACATTTAAACAAACTTACCATAATCAATTAATTGCAGTATAATTTCTTAAATTAAAAAGAAATAACAACAATTAACAAAACAAGTTAAAATGAGAGAAAATAATAACGAAAACAAAGAAGGAACGTATGACAAATGCAGGATATAATCACAATAAACAACAAGAATAATTTACGCCTTTGGAATTGAGATTTGACAGTTTGGCAATTATTATGATTACATTGCTTAGTAACGAGCTCTTCAGATCAGTCTGGCGTCATAAGTAACAATTTGGCGCTCTTTCCTAGCCAACTTTGCGTAACAACAAAAACAGATTACCAAAACCTTTATTGCTGCATATCGTCATATTTCCGGAAATACAATTGAACTGCCGATAACGGCAAAATTGACATATTTTTGTAAAAAACGCTAGCTTCTGTCATTCAAAAGTTAGGATGGGGAGGGGGGTCACTTTAGGTCCGCACTGTATAATTAATTCTTATTTAAGCTTAAAGAGTTCAATGCAAAAAGCACCTAAACTACATTTATCCGCGCTATCCAACATAAAATTTAAAAAGCTATTAATTGTTATGATCACATACCTTCTATAATACACCAAATTAATATCAGGATATACGAGGCTCGTCCGGAAACCTGTACCCGTTCGTGCAGTGTTGAGCAGCAGTTGCGCGACGAGCCGTCGAGTGGTTTTCTCGTGACGCAGTGATCTGTCAGCGTACGATATCTGGTTGAGTTATCTAGAATAATATCGCGTCAGGGTGAGTTTGGAATGTTTAAGACACTCCACAATACCGCCAGTTGTGAAGTGCGGTCTGTAATAAGATTCCTGAACGCCAGAAATGTGAAGCCATGTGACATTCACCGTCAAATTCAAGATGTGTACGGCAACGATGCGATGGACGCATCATCGTTTCGGCGATAGTGTCGCAATTTCAATGCGGGGAGAGACAACGTTCACGATGAAGAGCGTCCAGGGCGTCCGTCCGTCATTACTGATGCGTTGCTGCGTGCAGTCGACGACTTCATACAGCAGGATCGGCGTGTCACACTTAATGACATCAGTGCACGTTTTCCACAGATTTCGCGCACCATTACATTTTATATACAAGCGAATGCGTATAGCAAAAAGTAGTGTCACCCGCTCGCTCTCAGCGATTGGAGATCAGAAGTCAGTCGTGCCGTCGCGCCTTAGTAGTTTCTAACACTTCAACGAAAGATACTTTCTGATAAAATAACGAAGGCGTTAAAAGAATGCACTTACGTGCGCGTATGATGAAGTAAATGTGTTCATTGTATTCTATTTTATTTTTATACGAGGCGTGTCCGGGAACAAAGGTACACTCCTGCGCGTTTTTTAGGGATTGTAAAGGCGCCCTTCTGCTTCAGTTTAAGCGTTATGGCGAAACTGTAAATGCAGCAGCATACTGCGAAATCCTCGACAAATTACGAGAAGCGATTCGACGAAAGAGGCCCGGTCTACTTAGTCACGGAGTCAAGTAACGCCTCACACCGCCAGAATCACCACGGATAAGCTTCGGCATTTCGGAAGTCATCACTCACCCAGCTCACAGTCCGGACTTGGCTCCTTCGGCTTTCCGTCTTTTCCGGGACATGAAAGATTTTTTTGGAGGACAATGGTTTCGGTCGGAGGAGGACGTCATCCAAACCATAACACAGTGGCTGCGTCGACAGGGACCTGATTTATGTACCACGGGTACGTTAGACCTCGTCCGCAAATGGGACAAGTGCCTCAATCGGCTTGGTGACTACGTTGAAAAATAGTTTAAGGACCGCACTTTCATCCTGTAATACGCTTTTTATTTTTTAATAAATTTATTTGTATCTTCTAAGCGAGTGTACCTATATTTCCGGACACGCCTCGTATAATGGTAAAAGTACTCAAGTGCGCAGCTTTAATGCAAAATGTGTCTAAGTGCATATAAATTCTTTTGCTTATTTTAGCCTACATAATTTACTTTATATTTCCTATGGTATCGCAGTTACCTATTGTAGCAAGGATTTTGATTACTAAATTTCAATGCAGATAGTGTTCCGCATGATTTTTGTCTGTATTTGATAAAAAATTTTATGAAATGGTAATTTATTGAAAAAAATTTGTGACTTTGATTATTCCCTATAGGTTGATATTAAAAACTAAGAATTTTTTGTACACAAAAGTTAGTAACCTAAATTATCAAAATGACAGAATTCGAATAATAATAAAAGATAATTCAAATTATGGAAATATAATTTTAATATTAATTGAAAGTTAATATTAAAATTATGTAAATTATTACATAATTTTAATGCACTTATAAGTGCATTTCACATCAATACGCCACTACAATATGTTAAGTGAAGTGGTTTCACTCCATTTCGTTTATTGCCTAGTGCCAGTAACCCCACAAACTAGTTGGCAAAATGTATATAATTTTAAAATTCTGTTTTATTCATTTTCAACATCTAGTTAGTCTATTCCCTTCATATAAAACTACCTCGCCTTTTATCTTGTAACAATAAATCAATGTTTTTCTTATTTCTAATGAAGCTTTCGGTTAATATACCTGGCATTAAGGAGTTGCCTACTAATCTGTACCTATACGACAAAAAGCGAACGTATCAGAAAATGTAAATTCAAAGTGTAGGATGCTGAAATATAAGTAAATATATGTATCTCAGACATATGTAGATCAGTACCTGGATTAAAACTAATTCCTCTTTATCAAGTAGCAGTAAATTTTCTCATACAATTCTCTTATTTTTTGTGGTAACTTTATATAACGCACCTATAACATGTATACTTTGGTGTTCCATGCGTGCGGAGAATTTAGAAACAAATTTTATAACAGAAATGCGTCACATTTAGATTTAAAATGTGTGAATTTATCTAACACCGATATGCCCTTACACCTTTTTATGTAAATGTGAAAACTATCTGCTTTTTTTCCTGGCACGATATACTTGATGTACAACGAACCGCATATCTCAATAAGCAGTATTAAATGTACATTTTATACAATGACGTTCTTTAAGAGATACCTAGACTCTATCCATAGAGCCTGATATGATGAATAGTAATGGCCAGTAATAAATTTTCGACCTCATATAAAACTAATCTAACGAAAAGTACTTCCAAATTTAATACTTTCCTAATCTGTGATTTATCTTTAGACAATTTAAGGAGTAATTAGTATGTTAATATTTTTATTGAGCGAAGTTTGTTTGGTTTACGTTCTTGTATTGGATAATTGAGCTTCGTTAATATGTTTCTTTTAATGTCCACTGTCAAAATAGTACCTATTTTAAGATATTCATAAAATGAATAACGTTTTGATGGCTTCGTGTCCGTTAATTATTCTAGCAATGCCGAAGCCCACATTTCTTGTGCTGAATAAATAAAAGAAGGTTCAATAACTCTTCCTTCAACAACAGTAAATATTTTAAAATGGTATCTAAGAGATATAAAACACTGAAGCTCCAAATGTTTTTGAACCCTTGCAAGATTGCACACTTGCGTTTCATGTAAGGTTAGGCACTTGAACTCTGTGCGGCAAAATTACAGAATAAATTCATAAAATTTGGAGCAAACTGTTTTTCGAAGAGATTCTCGCACAGGTCAATTTTATAATTTAAAAATAAACGTTTTTACATCAATTTTAAGTTTCCCCCATTTCTGGTTTTCAAGTAATGACGTAATCAACAATTTTTTTAATGACAATTCTCAGTTTTTTTCTATTTCGATAGATCATTTAATTATTTAAATGGTACCATCAACATTTTAATACCTCACATAACAAAATTTTAGAATAAAACTCATTTAAAGGGAAACAAATTTTATTAATGACAAAAGGCAAAGATATGAAATAATTGTTTCCTTTAAATCAAATGTTCAAAATGCCATCCACCGGCCTGTTGCAAATCTATGGACACATTAATTTTGATGCAAAAATAGAGGATCGTTCGGAAACTACGTGGCCTAACAAAGAAAACGCCATTTTTTTCGACAAAAAACATTTTATTTTTCAATATAGTCTCCTGCTCGCTCAACACACTTGTTCCAACGATATTCCAAATTACCGATACCTTCCATGTGGGTCGATGAATCCAAGTCCTCGAAGTAAGAATTTACAGCAGCCATTACCTGGGAATTAGACGAAAAGCTCTTACCACCGAGCCATTTTTTCCGGTTTGGGAACAGATAATAATCGCTGGGAGCCAAATCTGGAGAATAGGCCGAACGAGGCACTAATTCAAATCCCAATTCATGAATTTTGGCCATTGCAATCGCAGACTTATAGGCAGGTGCATTATCCTGATGGAAAAGCACTTTCTTCTTTACCAAATGAGGCGTTTCTCTTAATTTGTCACTCAGTGTTGCGAAAAGTGGCACAATACTCGCAATTATGTTTCCCTTTTTAAGTAATCGACCAATAATTTCATGAGAATCCAAAACAGTTACCTTTCTAACAAACGTTTCGCCTTCTTGTGGCGAGAACTTGTGTCATTGTTGAGTCTCTTTGTTTGGAGTATAATGTGGACCCGTTCCACGTGGTTATGAAACGGCGTAAAAAGTCCTTCGGATTGTGACAGAAACGTGGCGAAGACGTGGCAAAAGGTCACGAGAAGCACTCAAACGATTCGGTTTTTGCTCCGGTGTGAGCAACCGCGCTGAGTATTTTTTCATTACCAATTCTTCAGTTAAAATTCTGTGCACACTGTCATTTGAGATACCCACCATGTCCGCTATCTCGTGCACTCTTAATCGACGGTCATCCAATACGATACGGTGGACTTTTTCAATCATATCCGAGGCAGTTGCAGTTTTAGGACGTCCACTACGGGATTCATCATTTGTGCTCGTACGACCAAGCTTGCATTCGGCAACCCAGTTTTTAACCATTGAAAACGAAGGAGCGGATTCCAATAGTGTTGAATCCAGCTCTGCTTTAATTTCGGTTGGTGTTAATTTCAAATGAAAGTACTTTATCACTGCTCTCAACTCAGTTTTTTCTATTGTTTACAAAATCACACGAGACGTTCACTTTGGCGTACTGTCAAAAGCATACTAATTGACAGATCGCTCTGTGCTGTCATATTTAATCTATTAAAAGATGATTCTACAGAATGGCAATGAAAATTCCTCCGAATTCGCCCCATCTCTGTGTTAGGCCACGTAGTTTCCGAACAATCCTTATTTATTAAAAAAAAAAAAATTGCCCTGTCCGAGAATTTCTTTGAAAAACAAATTGCTTGAAATTTAATGAACTTAATCTATAATTTTACCGCACAATGCATAAGCGCATCATGTACATCTAACGAATTTTTATTTATTAAGTTGATATGCAACTGCTAATGTACAAGGTTAACAGTGCTGACATAAATATGAGTTAGTAATGTAGTTACTGTAGGTTGCGATGCCACCGCCTTTTACATTTCAAACACTGTGTTCAGTCTTTCGCAGGAGGCTGTTGTTGGACCGAATGATTAGACATAGAAATACATTACTTGGCCAAATAGTATGCGTGCCTTTAACTGTGATACAACTGTGATAAAACATTATTTTCGTTTCATTAAAAATAACATAAACAACCTGTTCAGCAAAAAAAATGAAACCTGCATTTCAATTAATGTTATAAAGATAACTGTAATAGATTTTAAAAGCATCTTCATCGGTTCGTTTGGAATTATTGGTGGATATTATGCAAATATCGTAATAGTTTACTCCCAAATAAATATAAGCTATATACGAGGATGGTATGATAAAAACCTGTGTTAGCGAATTCAACGCAATTGTTTTACGTTTAGTATCTCCTTGTAGCTCCATAGACTTAGTCCAGTGATTTTCCAACTTTTTTAAGCCATTCACATAATAGGATTTGTCAAACATTGACAATATGCCTCTGTTTCGGCAATTACCTCTTCATTTCTTCTTTCTATCATCAAATAAAGCCGTTTACCTTTGTCTATCAACATGGATTTGTTCGTAACGAATTAACTATAACGAATTTGGCAATTACTAGTCAATTTATCTCAGACAACATAGATAAGAATAAGCAAGTAAATGTCATCTGCACTGATCTAAGCAAAGCTTTTGATCGCATTCATCACTCTATACTACTTCAAAAATTAGACGCAATTGGATCTTTTACATTTTTGATAACCCTATTTTCATCGTACCTCTCACAAAGAAAGCACTATGTTGCTCATCAGAATTATGAGTCACAACACTTCTGGTGTCCCTCAGGGAACAAACTTGGGGCATCTCCTCTTCTCCATTTATATCAACGATGTGTGCGATATGCTTGGCTGTTATAAATTGCTCTTTGCAGATGACTTAAAACTCTATGCCGTTATTAACGACTACTTGCAGAATCAAATAGACTTGTTGCAAACGTGGTATACTAACAATAGATTAAATATTAATGTAACTAAATGTACCGTTATAAGTTATACACGCAAGGTTCATCCAATACACCACACTTATCAAATTGACAACATTACATTACCGCGGTAGTCATCATTTAAGGACCTGGGTATTATTTTCGATTCAAAATTCTCATTTGATGAGCACATCTCTACAACAATCCGCTCCACATTAAGAACAATGGGATTCATCATTCGTATTACAAGGTCCTTACGTACCATCGAATCCATACTGTTCCTTTATTTCAGTTTTGTTAGATCGAGATTCGAATATGGTACTTTGATCTGGTCAAAAGTACAAAGGAAACTCATACTACAAACAACACGGCGAATATCCAGTGCAAGGTTATAGTCATACAGCTTTACTTACCTCTTACAATGTAGACTTTTTATATTTACGTCGTAACAGAGCAGATATCAAATTTTTGTATAATCTCGTTAATGACAGCATTGATGCCCCTGAGTTATTGAGCTATCTTAATTATATCATGCCCCGTCCATCTACTCGATCTTGCTTTACATTATGCCGAAGTCCAAAACAAATACTATATAATGCTAAAGTTGCCAGTACATAGAATATGTAACACATATAATTTCTTATCAGATCCTTCCACTAATATTCATTTCTCTTCCCTAACTACACTTCTAAATAAGTGCATCCCCTCATTAAACCTTATTTAATAATACTCCTAATACTTTTTTTCTGTTTTCATGTTTACATAATTTGTTAGATCTAAGTTTAGTTTTTATGTAAGTTTAGTAATTTTTATACATTAATATGGTTTACTTTTGTATGAATCGTATATATTTTTTTGTCCTGTAATTGGATCTTGAATCTGTTGGGCAAATAAATAAATTATTATTATTATTATTATTATTATTATTATTATTATTATTATTATTATTATTATTATTATTATTATTATTATTATTATATTATTATTATTATTATTATTATTATTATTATTATTATTATTATTATTAATTATTATTATTATTATTATTATTATTATTATTATTATTACTATTATTATTATTATTTGATGTGAACCGCTTTCCTCTAAGCCAGTTTTTCAAGTTTGGAAAAAGAAAGAAGTCACAGCGGCCAAATCTGGCAAATATGATGGATGATGCACCAATTGGTCGGTTGATATTCGTTTCCAGTTTAATCTAGGCTGCTATGAAGTTAGAAATATTTTTAAAAAATACATAGTAATTTCTCTCGCTAAAATTTCATAAATATTCTTTACTTATTTTCAGAGATAGTTTTAATAAGTATTTGTATGTATGTATTTTATATTATCTGTTTATAGGCCATCGTCGTGAATCATCCTGTATATTGCATCAACCGGAGCCTTTCTATCAGCCTCACGCACATTTTGTGTAAAGCAGGAAAGGTTTGTAACTGTAACCTCAGGCGTATAAATCCGTGTTAACTGTTTGATATTAAATTTCAAACTTCTGAACAAAAATGCGAAAAAAAGGAACAGGAACTAAAAACGAAGTATAGTTGCTACTGATCAATAAATCATTAATGAAAAGACGAATCAAAAGTTTAATTCGAATAGAAACTAACGTGCTGAATCCAAATAGAAGAAATCTGCGAAGGTAACGCTGCTATTTAATTTTAGATTCGAAAACGGTGCCATTACGACAGCTAGAATTTAATTAAATATAATATATAAAGGGGAAACGTATGCATACGTACATGAACTAGTAGAACATACACATAAATTAAGACGATTTTAAAATTAATATTTCCTGTACACATAAAATTACGAGAAAATGTTACTTTGAAATTTAGATTTAGAACGGCTCGCTGTATAAGAACAAGTTGAGTGTGACCAATAAACCGACACATAAATGTAAATGTCAATGCCACATCAATTCCTTGGATGCTTTTGGTTTTGTTAGTCCTTCTTGTTCTCTTCTTTTTTATCGGCTATATAAGCACAGAAAAGAACTAAACCTGCAAAGATAAACCTACGCTAAGGTAATTGGGTTTGGTCACGAGAAAACGACTCTCTAGATTTAGTCCGATTATTTTATTTTAGAATTTCTATATGAAACTATTGCCAATGTTCTAATAAACATTTTATTGGTACCATAAATTTGAATGGAGTAACTATAAACTTATTTCCTTCTCTACGCATTTTTCCACGGGAATGTAAGTACGGTGAGGTACATCCGTATTAATGCGGAATAATTATTGTAAATTAAAGTTGTAAAATCATACCTATAAGTTTGATGCCTTTTGAGTAATTATTTCTACGTGCAAAGCAGCTTTTATTAAATAATGTTTCTGCCCTAATCAATACTGTTACGGTGGATGGAGGACCAATTGCTTTTGTTTACATGTATAAAATATTTGCTTATTTGCACGATATCTCAGTACCTCTCTAAATGAAACGCAGTATGTATGTACAAAAATAAATTTATTAAAATAGTTCCCCTTACAACACCAGAAAATATATTAAAAAAAAATGTGGTGCTTCCCTCCTATGTACTATATATAAAAATATACATATTTTGTGTACGTATTTCTATGTAATTTTGTCATCAATGTGTCTCCAGTATATACATAGGGAAAGAAAATGTCTAGCTATACGAAAAAGCGTACATGCGAGAACGGTAAACGCGAATGGGTTTACACCACAAGCGTAGGGGTTAGCGGCAGTTGACGGTTCACGGCGTTACAAATGTGGTTAGTTACGAGGTAGACTGCATTATGTGCGGACGATCTTAGTAAGAACATCTAGAGTATTTATTTTCTTTTATTTTATTTCATCAGAATCTGTTTATATTTTCGCCTTTAAAATCTCTTATTAGTTTCGTCTAAGCTTCGAAGCAACAACAAAATAAATATGCGAATTTCTCATTTCCAGGCGACCATTACTTCAAATTATTACGTGCGTTTTTGCACACAGTAGGTCTACATCCCAACGTTATTGGAAGCGTACTAAGTACCAACAGTACTAACCCGCATCGAATCGATCGGATTCCACTCAGTCCCCTCCTCGCTCTCTCGCCGTACATATATAGATATAGCTAATTTCACATTTTCCCAATGTGTATATTAAATCGCAACGTTTGTATGTGTCTTAAATTTGCAATATGTATGAAACTAACAGAGCTATTAAACGAGAGAAGCAAGCTTATTACAACTATAGATCTCGTACAAAGAAGAAGTTGAGGAAGACAAAAGAATATCAATTGGTGAATGCCCAAAGTGGATTCCGACCTGTACATGGTGTACAAGACCACACCTTCACTGTGCATCAAGTAATTAAGAAAAAACTGATTAAATACCAGGAGATATTTCTCTACTTCATTGACTTGAAGAAGGTTTTGGATAGTATCAGTAGGAAGAAGATATGGGAAAGCTGAAGAAACAAAAATCTAGAGAACGAGCTCACAGAAGTCATATAAAATATCAATAGAGAAACATGGAGGATTTAGAACAAACGAAGGAGTCCGTCAGGGAAGTGTTCTTAGCCCACTCCTGTTCCTGAGCACAATAGATGAAGCAGTAAGAATGTCAAAACACAATGGAATGATTTATGGTAGGATATAAAACCTTACAACCCATTTACCTGAAGAGTTGCGCTCTTGCAGATGATATTGTGCTATTTGCTAACTCGGGGAAGAAACTACAAACGAATATAAGGATTTGGAATGAAGCACTTTTGAAACAGAACTTGATATTGAATATAGAGGAAACAAAGGTTATGGCAATTAGCAATAACGCCTTGAAAACAGTGATAACGGTAAATGAAAACGAAATTAAACAAGTAGATAACTATAAATACTTGGAAAGTACCGCCAACAGCAAGGAAGATATGGAAGAGGAACTAAATGCGAGAATAAAATCGGCAAACTGTATATCGAAACAAGGAAAATCTGTTGTAATCAAGTTTTGGTTATTAAATTGTTTTCTTTCGTAAATATTGAAAGGTTTTGAGTACCCAATAAGTTATTAGGACAGCTATTCTGGAAACAAATATGTTGTTAATATTATATTTTATACATGTATTGCAAAAAAAGAAAATTTACTGATTGTATAACATTAAAATAAAACATTTCTACTGGTCCAAACGTGACATGTTCTTGTACAATATTGCACAACAAGTAAGAAGAATTGACAGAAGAAGAAATGACGATATTAGAAAAGAGTTAAAAATTGTATCGGTCAGAGAATAATTGGAACAAAAGAAATTGTTCTGGTTTGGATATCTCCGAAAAATGAAGAAAAGACCGACAGGTAAAAAAAGTGTGACAAAAGCAAGGCAGATGGAAAAGAATAGAGAACTTGGAACATCGAAGTGGGGAATTGTTAAAAAAATTGGAATTTTGTAGATTGATTAAATTTTTAACTCTTTTGTGGGATTCGGGACTATTCTTTCACACTCTTTCGGCAATTTTTAATGAATTTTGATACCACTAAATGGAAATTAACGAAAGTTAAAATTGAAAAATGCAAACTAACCTTGATTTTACGAAGATGTCATACAAACTCTAAGTTCCTTATGACATTCACGAGTAATCTGCCTATTCTAACCTCGAACCTTCTCTTCTACCTCGAATCTATTCTCAAATTTAAATATCGGGCACTTTAATCTGGGAGCGCAGCCAAAATACGAGATAACTCGAGGAAAGCTTAACCAGAATTAATGAATTTATTGACGTCCCTCTTCTCCTTTATTTTAATCGCAATGGCGATTGTTTCTATCCACAGCAAATTTTGATGATTTCTATCTAAACGTAATATTGTGATGAACGTTGATGAATAAAGTTATTTTTAGACGTCGCGTGAGGAAATGAATGTAGAAACACTACTAGATGACTCATACTAGACGACTCTGTGCTAGAAAACCACAACAACCCTTAAATACAAAGTTTTACTGCCATAAACGAAGACAGCTTAACGAAACATATTTAATATATGAAATAATATTAAAAATACCTTTGAATTTACCCACTTGTTTGTTGTTGGAGAATTTTATATCAATTTTGAAGATTTACGAAATGAGGGGATTGAAAAGAAGAGTAGTTTCGTCCTCGATCCACCAAGATCGTCGTTATCTGAGCTTATATAAATTTTATAGTACCCCCACTCCAAGGCCAGTCAGTCTGGGGGGAAATTGTGGCTTTTGAAAAATAGCTTTTATCCGCCAGAGGGAATTTTATATCTATCGGGCGGCTATACTGAATACCCTGTACGTTTTAAATTGACAGCTGGGCTTTCCGATGTAAATATTTAACATAATATGTACATATATGCGCAAACGCAGTAATAATTCGACGTAAGTTGGTGCATAGTTCATGATCGAAAGCTAAAAAAATTGCAAGTCATTGTTCGAAAAGTAGTAAATCCATAGTTTGCTTCTTAATAAGCGACAAAGGCGACGAAAAGCTATATCCATAGCCCATTATGTATCTATTTAGTAACTTGTTGATGTAACTAATTTCCATTTTGTGTTTATGTGTCGATAGTAAATTTGTGCCGTGGATGTGTCGAGAATGCTCTTGGTGTCTGAAGTGAACTTTGTTATATAGATAACGCGGCTTTTCCTGCTTAATTACACTTGTGAAAATAGTACGCCGTACAAAGTGCATCGGTTTTGCACTTTGCAAACGTATACAGGCAGTACCATTTACACTTACGTGATTTGGTCTTTTTGGAGTTGTGTAAACGTACAGCTATTCGTTGTATTCTTTTTTTGGTTGTTATTTTTACTTATGCCAGTAAATACATATTATTATTATTATTATTATTATTATTACTATTATTATTATTATTATAATTGTCAACACACCTAATACGAGTGCAAGGCATTTTGTTACTTTAAACGTGTCTTCAGTATCCCCATGCTTATGTGTATATTCGCAACGTTTATTGCAAGCATTGGCCATTGTTAAAGCGAAGCTCGAACGTCTGGTCGTGGAGACAGTAGCAGATATAGCCGAAGATGGCTACCCAGACGTTTTCGTGTTAGAATCTGTACGTTATGTGCCTTGTACGTATGCTCCATCCTACTGCCTCCTTCAGAAGTGGGAAAGTTGAAAACCAAACATTGTGCGATGGATTAACGCTGTGTTACGCATAGACGACGAACGGCGAATGGCAGTCGTGACATTTCGTTACGCTCGTTCTCTGAGGAAGTTTCGGTGTTCTGATAAAGACATGAATATGTGCGTTATGTTCCCTCTCTTAGCGATGATTGTTTAATACTCGACGGTGATGGTTCTCTATCTAGCGTCCGTCTTATTTCAGGATTTGCAATATAAGAGCTTGCCGAAGTTACGATTATTTGCTTTAATAATAATGATAGCTGATTTCTAAGAAATATGATATATAGGTTTTACACATATAATCATATAGCAGAAACAGGTCAAAGCAATTTTACATCAATTCTTACTTTACATGCGGGTGATTTTGTTTCATTTGTGTATATTAAATAAATTTAAATATGTTTTTGTGATAAGTTGTTGTAATAAGTAGTCATATGTAGGTCATGTCTCAGTATTTTTCATGTGCAGTAAGCATTGACGTGACTTTCTTTATACAACTAAGAGTCATCTTTATCTTTATTATATTAAAAGAATAATAAGTAGAGCCCGGTAACAGGGAGTCGTGCCAGAGCCGTACCTGCCTAGTATACAAAAACAATGGTAAGAAAATAGAAAAAAAATAACAGAACTAATACATAATTATAATATGTGAAAAGTAGTGAAGCACTCACCCTTTTAAGCAGCCTTGGCTATGGAACAGTAAAACTAGAAGCACCATTATCAGTATTAGCATCATATGGATGTGCTTCCACAGTTGTCTCGGTGAGCCATGTTCGCCGTGGTGAGAAAATAAGTTTATATTTTACAAAAGAGCATACAACATCTACCGATGTTATACATGCATGATTAAAATACTCTTTGTACTTAGTCAGTGGATTATTCGATACACCATCACAAATTTGTTTTAGTATGCTAAAATCGGGATCTTTCTGTAGCAGACTCTCGAACTTTTCTAAAACGCGATTATATTTTGCGTCATGTATAATTAGTAGCTGTGTATGCACTCCGTCCATAATTTGCAGAGACTCCAATAATGATAACGATCTATTTTGTAATTGGTCTATTGCGTCAGCTAATCCTTTATAGTAGCTACGAACATTTTTTTAATCTGTTTCAACGGAAATATCTTGAGATTTCGACTGGCTCTCCTTAATAGCTGCAGCTTCGGCACGATTGAATTGTGCAACAACAGGTTTTACTATTTTGAAATGTTCAGCATAATAAAAAGCTGCCTGCAACCATGTTGCCCAACGTGTAAGAATTGGCTCCGGTGGTTGACGAATACCAGGACACTCTGTGTGAAATGATCGTAAGCGTTTGGGAGATTTCAAAAATACTTTTTTTGCGCTTGCTATTAATGCATCTACCTCGGGAGAGCATTATCGAATGGTTTCTGCTACAAGACGCAAAGCATGCACTTTACACCTAACATGTAAACACTTGCAACCATGTTCAAGAAGAGAAGGGCCTACCAAACGCATTATCGCTCTTAAACATCAACACTTTATCTTTTGAAATTTGAAATTTTTCCAACGTACTAAGTACAACTTTCGTAATTGCTGCAGCAATACACTCTTGTAGTCTTCAGCTAGCTAGTAACAGTGGTAATGCAGGTTTACTAGGGTCTAGTATGCGTACCATAATATTTACAATAGATTTTTTTTTACAGTCTGTTGTCTCGACAACACATAACCAAGGAAACTGTTTTCTCAATATGCGTTTCATTTTCTTTTCCACGTCACCGCGTACAAATGCAACATGCTTACGTGCCGTTTTCTCCGTTGGCAACCGCAACTCAGAATTGTATTTGTACCAAAAGTCCTTAAACTGTTGTTTATCGAGTAAGCCTAGTGGCAAATTACAGTTTATCAACATAAGAATTACATTAAAAAAATGCACTTCTCTGTGGCATGCCCTATTTTCGTTTTCAATGCTGTGCGGAATTTACGTTCGTGTACAGTTCTACTTCTTATTTGACATCAAATGTATTTTGCACACTTTGCAAACTATCTTACTCCCGTTGTAAAACAAATCGGGAAAGTCAGAAATAAACTTATTTACTATGTCTTGAAAGGGTCGTTTTTTAGCCTTCAACATGTTCACTAAAAACTGCAATTAATAACTACGTGTGTATCAATAAAATCAAAATGCACTACACTAAATAATAACTACAATTAATAACTACGTCTATGTCAATAAAATCAACACGCCCTATCCGCTATCCAATCCTAAACTGAACTGAGTGATGATGATTTGTCGTGTCGTATCATAATCGACCAGCCCACCTAAACACAGTCACACCGCCGCTGCGATTGCTCTCCAGTTACCGGGCTCTAATAATAAGTGTTGTTGATATTATGTGATAAAGTGGTCTTATAGATCTTGAATTAAACCCTGCACCTTAGTAATATATTTTGTATTCGGTGAATATAATACTAAGGAGGGAATATTCATTTAAATGTCGTAGTTGTAGACATAAAGATCTTTACGTCCTTTATCTGAGTTGCAACAAATGCAGCATCTTTCGTTAAAATCTAAAAACAAGCAGCAAGTAAAGTTGTTGCTACTGTAATAAAGATAAACCTATCTATCAATTAAAATCCACTCTTCATTTTCTTCCACGTCTATTTAATGGAATAGGAATTGATCCTGAAAACAAGACTCTTAAACGCACTTAAACAACATATCGGTGAAATTACGATGTCGTTTACTTGTTCTTCGTATTCCGCCGTAACTTTACCGGGCACGAAGTAAAAGTAACGCTGAAATTGGGAATGCGTCCCATTCATTACTGCAGCACGGTGTGAATACAATATCTATAAGTCTCTACCTACAACGCATCGTTTCTTCGTTGCCACATGGAGACAATAAGCAAGTAGACTTGTTTTGCATCTTGTAATAAGGAAAAACTCCAACATTCTTCGGGTTTCTTAACAATACCCTAGAACCTGTATAACGCTACTGTTATACTGTACGGTGACAACACACATGTTTTATACAGATGTAAAGACAGCTTAAGACAGCACCAGAATGTTAGCAGACGGAACACGACCTTCTCGTGACTTGCAGGATGTGTTAGCATTGTCAGCTAGTTAGGATCTGGTGAGTGGAGTATTATTCACCTTAGATTTGCAAGAGTTCTTTTGTAACTTTGTGTATTTAAATTATTCTTGATTAAAGTTCGTTGAATGTATTATGTGTTGTGTACTGCTTAAACTTCCTGGCAAACATGCATAATTTGACAAATAATGCTCAGAACAATAATTGGAGGGCTCAATGTATATACTCAAAGAGAAATTTTTTATGAACATGTAAACAACAAGTTTAACGGTAGACAGCTAGCCAAACGTCAATTGGGGTGAAGTTGATCAAAAAATTAGCATCTTTTCAGATTTGTTACTAGATTACAGGTAGGGTGAGCACTTTTTTCAAATTTTTGGTTAAAAGGTGATCACTTCAATATACGAGGTGAAGTCGATCACCCACATTAAAATACATTCAATAGTTTCATTTTCTTGAAATAAAGCATTTATTTACTTAGAGTTCTAGAAATGCGTATTATTTATATCCACATTATTAATTGCACTTACCTTGTTCCGTACATAATGCAGTAAATTATTCTGATTGCATGTGATTTTAAAAAGGCTAACGTAGAGGTTATCTATAGAATAATGTTCGAACAAAGGTAAACTTAAAGTAGAATACACATGAGAAAAGTATCTAATAAAATACCTCATGGTATTGATGAAATCCCTCCCGGTAAAAACAATGTGGGAAGAAAAAAGCACTAACGCTTTTTACTTCTGCCCACATTGTTGTTTATCTCTCAGCGTATGCCCCTATTCTTCAAAAACAGCACTGAAATATTTCTTGGCGCCACCTGCTGCCAAGAGATGTAGTCATGCCGTCCTAGATAGTAAAAACCGGAATACAGATGCCATATTTACCCATACAATGATATAACCTTTAACGTACAAGGTTTTCAAGAGATACCGGTTAATGTAATGTTTTTTTTCTTTTTATTACTATTTACCACGTTTTATTGGATATCCTTGTAGCTGGAATGATGATGTGTTTTTTGAACACGAAACGAGTCGCCTAATTTCTCAATAGAACTTCGTGAGATCTGGACCATTTTTTGCATTCCTACCTTTAATATGAATATTTTCTTAACTTAAAATGATGAAAATATTTTGATATAAGTAAAACTTCAACAAAATTATTTTCTTCTTTTATATATTTGTATAGTCTTCAATTAAAAATATGTTCTTGAATAGAAATTGATTTTTGCAAGAAAATGTATTTTCTTGATACAAGAAACCGTTTCTCTGCGTGTATGAACATTTTCGTATATGCAGACAAAATTTAAAGTCGCCTGGTGTGTAATGCGCGTAAATGCATTCAAATCAAAATACAACAAACACGATAGCTACGTCTTTTGTCGCAAATATAATCGCAAATACAATCTAGTTTAAAAGAATTGGTATGGCCAACGTCTTTTTTTAGATCGATCATTTCTTTGTTAATTCGACTACTTGCTAGTCGCCACTGAAATTGTTGACAAGTCCATGTCCTACCGTCTCCTACGCCCTATAGAACAACTGAGCAGCGAGCACTATAATTTATCAAAAGCGATCTTCGCCACGATCGCCACTTTGACACTCCCAGGTAGTGAAGGCGTGAGAATTTCGAACCACCATCGCATCGGTAGCGACGTAACTTCTACAATAATGATAATAATGTAATACGTACGCGGTAGTTCGTCGTTTCATTAAAAGTCATTTCAAAAATTGCTCGGGACGCATTCCTGTTCTTCTTTTCACATAGGCGCGTAGACTCTTTAAATGCACATTTAGAGAGCATTAAGAAACACATTTCGTCATTGGCCTAATCCGTGCTAGGAGAAAGGTTTTCTCGGAATATCGATGTATAAAGCTTACTATTGTAGATATGCATTAGTTCCCGGTGATTTCGAATAGTGACAGGTGTTTATAGCTTATGCTTGCTGGATGTTTTGGTCAGGATATGTATATGGTATTGTTGAAATCATTATTACTACAATATAATAATTCCCGGAAGTCTTGTTTTTTAATTCCTAAGAGTACACCATGAAAATATTGCTCCGCTAAGAATATGATGTATTTATTTTCGCTCTTATAAGCCGAATTGTTTTTTGTGATGCTTGCTACTAGCTAAAATATTAAGTCAAAGTATTACTCGCCTTTAGTAGTATCAGATGGGTGAATTTTATATATTAAATTCTATATATTACGCGAGATATTATTTGCTCTTGAAACTGTTTAGTGTTAAAATAATACATATCAAAAAATTTTAAGTTACAGAGTATTTTATAGCAGGATTGATTAATTTTTGGATATTTAATAATAATAATAATATTTATTCTACCCAACAGATAATGTACGAAGTAGGTGCCATAAATTCTCGGTCTACACAGGTTCGAGCGTACAAAAAGTAGGAAGAATATATAGTTTCCAATGAGACTTTTGTTGCCGAATTTCTCGAGAAGGCTTGTTTAAAATGTGACGATAAATATGATGTTACCTTCATCTTCAAGCAAGACGGCAGGTTCATACTCACAATCAGTAGTGACTGAAGGTGACTAAATAGAAGTTCAATTACAAAACTTCGATTCCTTCGTGTATTTCCGTGGCAACGGAAGTACACAAGGGAATCGAAGCCTTGACCTTGACCTTCCACTTACAGGATGACCAGCCGCCACTGATTTCAAGTATCAAAAACAGTTTGTAATCTTCTTACCTTTTAAGATATTCTATCTCAGATCATTTATCTTGTGTAATAAAAGTAGGTTTCTGTTTCTCTAAATCTTCTTAAATTTTAAGATTTATAATATTTGAACTTGATTTCCTTGATTCTTAAATCTGCTAGTTCTAGTTGAAAACCAAGAAAAACTCTCCGAAAACGGGGAAGAATTCAAGTCCTTCGAATTGATTTCGAAAGGTCACAACAAAAACGATAAGCTATGCTCTCACCAAGTTCCGATTTCATATTTACCACTATAAGTGACTGAAATTAAAAGGTTTTTAAAAAAATATTGATGAAGTTTAGGAGCCGTTTTATTTTTTTCGTTATATTAAATTTTCATTTTATTACTTATTGACCTAAAGGGAGCTACAGTTATGCATTAAAAGAGCCAATTCTTGACCTAACACTTTATACCATGTTTATTATTTAATAAAATGCTACCTTTTGTGGTACGGATTGTTTCGTCCTATTACATGATGAAATATTTTTCTCAGGGAATTTTGGGAAAATTGTTAAATTTTCTAACTTAAACTAAATTTTTCAATTCTTAGTGGGTTCGGTAGTATCCCTGGATGCCCTTTTGGCAATTTTCTAACGAATTTCCAAATTAATAAAACGAAATTAACGAATTTTAAAATTATATGCATAACTAACCTTGAAATTTGAACGATGCCAATGTTATATAAACTCTCTGTTTATAATAACCTCTACAGGAAACTGCCTGTTCTGGAATTTAACCCTTTTCTCTTCGAATAAATACTTTGATTTCACAATCGAACACTTTAAATTGGGATCGGAGTTAAGAAACACTTTAATTCAACGAAGGCTGAATAAAGATTGATGAAAAAATTGGCGTCGCTCCTCTTTCTTTTATTTTAAATCGCGAAAGACCGGCGATTGTATTATTCCACAGCAAATTTTGATAATTTAACCCAAATAGAAACTTTTACGATGAATTTCGATGGAATGTAATTATTTGTAAAAGAAAGTTGCATTGAAGAACGCATGCAGGAACGCTACCAGCTGACAGTAGGCAATATCTATGACCTACAGCTGACTGACAAGTATTACACGTGAAATATCTCTAACGATTTTCTTAAACCTTTCAGATAAAGATTTAATTGATGAAATAATGTTTAAAATACCTTTCAATTTACGCTGTTGCTTATTTTAGACGATTTGTACATGAATTTGGACGAATTACGTGAATAGGAAAATAAACTGAAGAGTAGATTTGTCCATGTACCCTACGATCGTCGTTATCTGGTCTTATATTTTTAATATAATGTCCTCGCTCCACAGCTAGTTTGCTGGAGGGGAGACGGTGACTGGGAAATTTCCATTTTTCCCCGCATGAGGGATATTTAATTACCAACGAGTGGCTAACCTGACCCTTAGTCGTTCAGAGGTGACAGCCGATGCTGTGGTTGTCGTAAATATTGAACATTACAATAGATAAGTCAAAATGACATTGCATTTTACAGTTTGCAATATATCGTACTACAAGGTGCAGTCTAATTTTTTAAATTATAGTATTGTTTTCAAGATTTTCCTGTCGGTGTAGACAATTTAATTAGGAATATTTTATTATTATTCCAATACTCTGACAGCGGTGCCCACGGATCATGGTCCTCGTGTATCACAGTTGTTTTTACGTAAATATCAAATTCACAACGCCTTAATTCAGCAGTAATAATAAAACTCGTTTTATCAAAATCTCTGTTCAATTAAGTGAACAAAAGAAAAAATTGAAATAATAATAATAATAATCATAATAATAATAATGTTTATTTTGAAAATATACATAATATGTGTATACAGAAAACTAAGGAATTCCCCTAAATTGATTGATTAATTGATTCCCTCTATATTGATCGTAGGCAATAGTTAGAGATGCCCTTGTGGGGAAAGTATTGCTCATACAACCGTAGCAGCTTTTCAGTTCTTCTTTATCAATTTCAAACATTAACATGAATATTGAATTGATTGCTGGTGAAGCTGCAAAGTTTGCAGGAATGCATAGTGTAATTGAAAATCCAAAAATATCAATTTCCAGTATATTGCGTGACATAAATTTACCTTACATTTCAGAGGCTACTCAAGAAAAGTAATCTTAGAAAACGAGATTTGTCCATACTTTCAAAGAGCGAGTTTACCATCTGCGAATACATTTCTCTCTCGAAGAAATTTTGTCTTAGGCATTACAAAAGAAGAAATATTATATTTCTAAAGGTCTCTAATTATTAATAGAACCATAAAAAGGAATTATAAGGAAGTATAAGGATGCCAATGTGAGGCATCCAAATTTTATCTTTGTAGTTTTGTAAAATATGTTAGAAGTTTCTTATTCCGTATAACAACATTCAAATTATCTTTCAGTCTAGCTTGACGGTGACTTGAGATGTCGAAGCTGATCACTTGCATATGTGAAAGAAAGCTGGTATTGTATATATTTATACGTTTTTTTATATTTTTAAAAAATCATATCTACAGATTTGACTTACTTCGCAATATGGCGTCCTCCTAACAGGAAAAAGTAAAAAAGAATATAAAGAAGTAAATATGTGTATAAGCGAATATGTGTGGGTATTCATAAAAAAAGACCTTAGTCATGGCTCACAAAGCGGCTGACTATGGGTTCCCAGCTCCCGCGGATTCCGTTCGAGAACGGCGGACGACGTGACGAAGCCCGCCCGCCGAATAATAGAACCGACAATGACATCGGTAAAACTAAATACCCGTTAAAACGTTCCGAAGGCAGCAACCTAACGTTTAGACTCTTGTACAGGCACAATGAATTTAAGAAATTCTTATTGTGCTGTATGTCAGAGGTATATTTTTTATCTTAGGGCTACCTATTGTTTAAATTGCACTCGCCGCTTGATACTTTGAAAGTTCCAACTTTCGAGGTCAAAACAACAAATTCGAAAACATGTATTCTGTTTAGCGTTCAAAGTGTATTACAAATATATGGTATACATACATACGAGAACCAAGCCGATATTATTGAAAATAAAAAAAAAACGGTTAATAATAATAATAATAATAATAATAATAATAGTATATTCATTCCTCATCACAGATCAGACATAAATGCTAGATAACTGAGATGGCAAAACAAGTCAAAATGCAAAAGTCTCGATACACACTACTATTAAAGTTAAATGAAAACTGTCCAACAGGTATACTCTTTTTAAATTTAATAAAAAAATGTTGTCAGGGTATAGCAGCTTTTAATAAGAAGTAAATTTTTAAGTTTCCCCTTAAACATATTCAAATTGGTACTGTACCTTACTTCCTCGGGCAACGCATTGAAAAGTTTACTACGCGGTTCATATTCATGTGTTGCCATTTTTATGGAGAAAATTATTATTTTTGTAAATGTATACACACACTTCGTAAATGTAGGTATCTACGACGGTTAATATTCTTAATTTTTTAAATTGTTCGCGACATGAACAGTGAAAACCAATACCCGTCAGGACCCTAACAGCGAGCTTCTACATAATCAAAACTCTGTTCACCTTGGCAGACTTTCCCCACTGCACAATACCATACCGTAGTTGGGAATGAAAATTTGCCGTAATACAAATTTAAAAGTATGCCCTTATTACAGTGATAAGATATATATTTTAAGCCGTAGCATACTTTTGCCAATCGTTGACAGACATTTTCAAAATGAGCCTCAATATTTAAACTAGAGTCGAAAATTACTCCGAGTATTTTTATTTGGGTAGTAAGGGTTGAATGATCCTTTTTATAGGACCATGATTTTATACTTTCGTTTAGTTCAGTCATTCGCCGTAAGAGGGATTCTATACTTCGATTTATTTAAGTATACTAGTGTCATCCGCGTACATATTCAAGTAAATATTATCAATATATCTCAGAATTTTGTTTTAAATATGTTCAAAGTAATTCCCTTCATTTGACCATTCTCTTTCCTCGGACGAAAACCTCGTACCTCGCAAATGCTTTTTAAGTCCATAAAAGAGCCAAAACACATTGCCAAATCAGGTGAGTACGGTGAATGTTCTATTACTTTTTTTTTATTTATTTATTTTTTTCAGTCGAATATTGATTCGTAAAAGCTGTGGTATGGGACGATGCGTTATCGTGCTGCAACGTATACCCTTCTCAGGAACTCTACTGGACACTTCCCGCACACTTTTCTGTATACCATTTAGCTGTTTTTCGTTCATTCAATTTAATTGCATAGGTCCGCACTTTTGAAAAACATCGCATACATAACTCCCTTCATTGCTCGCTGTTTCTTTCTCATTGTTGGTGTTTCTTCGTCTTTATGGATCCTGACACGACTCCCTTGACATCGAAAAACGGAATATACGTTTCGTCACTTGTCACTATTTTGAAAAACATTTGCTTTTCGCCAATCTTTAAAAGAGTTAACGTGCGATGGCAAATTCCTACACGCTCTGCTTTTTGGAAATCAGAAAGCTGATGCCACAAAAAAGGACCGACACCTTTTTTTAAATGCAGAATCTTGTAAGATTGTCTTAACAGCTGAGGAACCAATCTTGAGTTGATGCTCTATTTCAGCATATGTGGCTTTGTCTAACTCTCCAATTATTTTCTTATCAGCAGCAATATTTTCTTCGGTTATTGCCGTACAATGACATTCTGTTCCTTTCTGGTCCTGAACAGAACTTCTTTCGCGTTCAATGTCTCTATACCATCGGTGAACCTCCACTGACAGCTAAATATGACAGACGCAAAATATATTCCTTTTTTTCTGTCATTGTCATTTACGTAGCTCGGTTTAATTTTTTTCTTTGCTCCTTTTTGCTTTTACGACTTTTTGTTTAGTAACGAAGAATGGATAAATTGGATCGTGTAAAGTCTTTAACCCTTCAAGAACTTGAGATAAGGGCAATTAGGGCCAAGCGACGTTTTAAGGCGGCTGCTAAGCTGGTGATTGCAAACAGACCATGGCTAGAAGATGTCGAAGATGAACAACTATCGGGTAACGTGAAACGAAATGTACAATTGCTAACTAGGAAAAAAGCAAAAAAAGGTCTACTGACATTGCACCAAAAGTCTATCTTATGTAAACCAGCAGAATATAGAACCGAAGAAGAAAAAATTCTTTTGAATCGCATAATAGGTGGACTGAAATGTTTCAGAAAATATCCAGATGACGTAAAAATGCAATTAGCTGGCGTGACATATTTTCTATACTATGGGCCTAACAGAACAATTGTAAGGCAGAACCACGAGGCTCATGCATTATATTTCATATTAGCTGGGGAAGTAATCGTCTCCATTACGACTTGGGATCCAGTAATTCAAGAAAATGTTACTATTAATGTCGGTTCCATGGTTGCTGGAAGCATGTTTGGTGAAGTTTCTTTATTGCACGATATTCCAAGAACTGCAACAATTACTACTGCTACGCCCTGTGAGCTACTATGTTTGAAAAAAGCTGATTTTGACATTGTATTGAAGGCCTCGGTAAAACAGCAGTGGATCGAAATACAGAAGGCAATGTTGAGAGTCGAGTACTTTGCAGGATGGGATGAAGTTGCTGTCCGAGAATGTTGTATTTATTCCAAACTTAAACCATTCGTGCGAGATCAAACAATTATTGGCGATGGTCAAGGTGTTGCTTCATCCGCTTATTTCATCCTGAAAGGGCAGTGCAGAATTATAGAACACTTGCTAGTATCAGTTTCGCATAGTGGTGGAAGAAAACATTACGAAATATATAACCCAGATGATCCAGAAGGCGAAGACGAAGACGTGGAAGAAATAGCAATTTTTCTTGATGAGAAAAAATCATCTACCGCCTCTATAAGTGCAAATGAAGTACGAAAATCGATGTTTCTCGCATCATCTGAAGTGCCGCCGCGAAAATCTTGCCGACCGACCATTACAAGGAAAACTACTTTTGAACAATTCTCAACCATTGAAAGGAAAACTGTTTGCGAGCCGGATCGAAGAAAAACCACAGTTAGCGAGTCAGATCACGGACAAAGTGAGTCACGTATCGAGGTAACAAGAAGTGCCAAGCCAAGTATATTTACTAAAAGAAAAACTACCATTATAGAAGAAGAAGAAAGTCAAGATAATACAAGCTCAGCCAAACCACTACTGACTATTAAAAAAAGCGAACTTCCTCCATCAGTCGTCGATTTACCGTTCAATGTTGAAACGCACTTCATGCAAGTCTGTATTCTTTCGGAAACCGGTTGCTTCGGGTTAGGAGAAAATATGAAAAGAAGACGGGTGGTTGCATTGTCTGATTATGTAGAATGTCTACTTATACCTCGCTACTGGCTCTTTCAGCATAATCGAGGAAATATGTGGACAAGAATACAACAATATTTAGATGCTCATATACCTTCTACAGAGAAAGTATTTGAAGAATTTTTGAATCAACGAAAATGGTTGAAATATAAAAAGAATCTGGCAAGAAGCAAGAAGCCAGCAGTTACTTCATTTTACAATATTCCATACTCCATAAGAATCAACGATGATATACATTTTGAATAAGTGCTCTAGATGTACTTCGCAAGTAAGGATTAAAGAATTTGTTAATATTATTTTATTTATTTATTCACAATTAAGGCAACGGCCATCTCTATACGTAGATAGGAACAACCAACAAGGAAACACAGGTAAGTACATCTCACCAACTTGAATGAAACCTTGTGGGTTTATAGACCGATCTAGTGTAAGAACAACGGTAACTGTCTTAGCTGCCCAATCGCCCATTGGCGAGGTGCAGCACCTCAAGCTCAACACTACCCTTCGCTGTTTGACTCAATAGCTCAGAAACTCTGAGATTTATCAAAAAAAAGTTAAGACAAGATTTAAGCTGTTTACTCTTAACGATGAAATAATCCTAATTTTTTGCAAATTTCAGAATTTTTAGATACTACAAAAATATAGAAGCTACGTAGAATTTACATATATATTGTTGTGATATTTATATACCTTTGTTGAAGGTGATAATACCTTTGTTCAATAAATATCGAAATTAATTTTGATAGGCGACGTTTCATTGGTAGTGCTCTTTACACGGCTATATACAAAACTAAAAAATTTACCTCGTATTATGTTAAGAATCGGTATACTATTCACAGGAAATTGAATAAAAAGAGATATTTTTGAAAATATCCTAAACAATTGTTGTTTGAGCTACAACTGTACCCCGCACGGGTAATCTTTTAGAACAAACGATATGTTGCTAAGTGGTGGCAGTAACGTTATAGCAGTATGAACATAATTAGTAGTGATAATCTAGTCAAGTTTCCAGTAAAAAGGAACAGTACTAACTTCTTAACCGTTTAACGCGCAAATTATTTTATTTTTATTTTATTGGATTTGATTCTAAATTTGGGTTTATATAAATAATAATAATTTATTTCCAACGAATTACAAAAGTATAGGAAATGGTCCAAAGACACACACAATACAAACACAAATACAACAGTAATAACACTAAAAAAGACATTAAGTAACCCTACAATTACAAAGGCAATAATAAAAGGTAATTGGGCGGAGCGCTTACACGTTAAAGCATCAACAGAATTAGATACAATTAAAATCAAGTAACATTACTTGTTAAAAACTCTTGTATCGAATAAAAGCCGTTGCTACGCAACATATGTTGGACTTGCTGCTTAAATTTAGATAAATTGAACTTCTTCCAATGTGAAGGATTGTTGCTTGTTGTAGATCTTAATAGCCAGAATTTCGGGCGACTGCTGATACATAGTCAACCTGGATTTTGGAGTGAGGAAATCCTCCCCGAATCTAGTTTGATAGTCGTGAAAATCTTGACGTGATCTATAATTCTGCCTATTTATATGAACATACATCGCTAATTCTTGAATGAATATACAAGGTAATGTCAGGATATCATAGCTAACAAAAGAATTCCTACAAGAATCTGTAGGTTTAGTCTCAGCAATACAACGGATAATCTTCTTTTGGCTTATAAAAATATTATTTGCCAGTGTTGAGTTTCCCCAAAAGTTAATACCATAGGTCAGTCTACTTGCTACATACGCGTGATAAATGCTTAGCAGCTGTTGAGTTGTTAGAATATTCTTCAGGCTTCGAAAGAGGTAGCAAAGAGAATTAATCTTTGACAGAAGGTTTTCGCAGTCGACTTTCCAGTTAAGTATCTCGTCAAACCATACCCCTAAAACTTTATATTGACTTGCCCTTGCTAATTGTTCATGGTTTAGCTTTAAGTCTAAGTAAAATTCGTGAGTTGGATGTAACTGATAAGGATGAAATCTAATATACGCGCTCTTAGAGTTGTTGACAACGAGTTGGTTATCTACAAACCAGTTACAAATCCTATCCAACCTGGAGTTGCATTTAATTGATAGGTTATGGTCGTTCTTATCAGATGCCACCAAGGCAATATCATTAGCGTAAAGAGTGATAAAGTTATCTGTTATGTTAAGAGGAAGATCATTGATAAAAAGTAGAAAAAGAACAGGACTAAATAGTTTTGGGGAACACCGATATTAGTTGTAAGTTTGCTAGAGGTACTGTGGTTTGTAACTCTGCTACTGCTACAGTTGGAAATGCTAACATATTGTTTTCTATTCTTCAAAAATGATTCTATCCACTCCATAGCGAGACCTCTAATACCGTAGACAGCTAATTTATGCATCAAAATGCTGTGATTAACACAATCAAAAGCCTTGCTTAAGTCCAAATAAGTTGCTACAGGGTAGGTATCATTTTCAATAGAAGTGATAATGCTCTTATATAAAGCGTGAAGCGCTGTTGAAGTTGAGTATCCTTTTCTAAAGCCATGTTGGTTAACATGTAAAATATTATATCGATTTAAGAAATCCTCCAGCCTATTTAGAAAGCAATATTCAAAAAAAGCAAGAAGTGAGAGCAACAGGACGATAATTTTCCATTAAAGATTTATCGCCTTTTTTATATATAGGTACTAGTTTGGTAGTTTTTAAAGTACTAGGAAATTGGTCTTGTTCAAAGGATAGATGGATTAGATGGGTCAATACAGGTACGATTGCTGTGTATACCAAGTTCAAAACGCTAGCACGTATTTCATCCGCCCCCGCTGAGTATGTGTTTTTCAGTTTCATACATAAGATATTTGAGAGTTCAAAGGGTGAAACAGGCTTTAAAAAGATCGTTCTGTCTATCGGAATCTTCATATCACTGTTACTAACATTAACTGGTAGTTGTTTTATTAAGTTTAGAGGCGCGTTTATGAAATTATCATTGAAATGATTCGCTACCGATGTAGGGTTGGAAACGATATCGTGGTTAAATCTTAATTCCATAATGGCTCTTTTAGTTACCGAATGCGAAAGCTCTTTCACAACACGCCACGCTGATTTTATGAGATTATTGGAATTAACTTTTTTGGCTAGTTTGTAAGTGTCACCCAATTCCGGGCAATTTTGCTTAAGATAAAATGAAGATTTTAAGTTATTTGATGATGTGACTACGTTGCTATTAACCCAGTTTTTCGAGTTGTTTCTGGATCGTATTCTCTTCACAGGGAAATGCAGATTGCAGTAAAAGAGGAAAGTGTCCAGGAATGTATCGAAGCATTCCTGAGTATTAACGTGTGAATAGACGTCATTCCAATTTTCTTCAATTAAATCATTATAAAAGTTATCTATACTTCTACTGTCAAATATTCTTCTGTAAACTATGTCACTCCTGTTGTCGTTAAGAGGAATACAAGGCACGTCAATAAGTAACGACCTGTGATCTGAAAAGCCATTGTTGTGTGCAACAATCTTGATAAAGTCTCTGTTGTGATTGGTATAAAAATGATCCAGGGTATACTGATCGCGGGTCGGTTTATATAGTGTTAATACCTAATGTGAAATATATTTTTTGCGCAACAACTTGTCAATTTTTTTTTTAGGTGGCATCTACGTGCGCCACCAACCGTTCCGGTAAGCTAAGGTTGCTGTGTGTTTGATGGCCTGTATTTTGGCCATTTACATTTGTTTTTATATCAATACACAATCACATCATTTTATAATAGTTTTATTCCTGAAAACGCTAAAAAAATATAATGTATTTTTATATTTCCAAAGTACAATAAGAAAAAATAAAAATATTTTAAGTCAATCGTTTTTCGAAACGGAGAGTAACATTCTTAGCAAAGACCTGCATTGCATTGTGAACAAATTATTTGTTACCTTTTTACATTTGATTTTAATGAACAAAGGGCGCATCTTTTATATTTGCCTCTAATAGGGAGATGCAATCCAACATTTATCTTTCTTATCACATTTTTTGTATAAACAGACCGGCCTGTAATAATCTATTTTTGCTGACAGTGACTGGTGCATCCCTACGTTTTCTAGTACAGAAGTTTCCAATCAACTCATTTGCCAATAATGAACGAAATTTCAAATGCGTCATTGGTTTTTTCCTAGAAGTAATCATTGATGTTTTATACAACAAATAGGAATTAACAATCGATGCGTCCAAAAGGTGCATAAATATTTTTAACCACTATCTCCGGCATTTCCAAAAAATAGAGTAAGATGAAATACTTTGGTCAAATAGATCGACGCCCCCCATAAATTTATTGTATTCAGCAATTAGTTCAGGACAAGCTACCTTTTCCTTTTCTCCTTCTTTGTTTGTACGATGAACGTCAATTGATATTGAAAGATCGTGTAAGGAACTAATCAAAACGACAGTTTTTTTTCCTCTATCGCCCTATTTACATACATAGAAATTCCTGTATTCTTATCTACTACAAAGTCAGAATCCCCCACCTTTGTTTGATTATCGCTTAGTAGATGCTCTTTAGGGTAAAGTTTTCTGTTCGCCCTGAAAGTGCCACAGGCAAATATATCTTACTGCAATATAATGGACAGCAGATTTATCGTGGAAAAAGAATTGTCGAAATATAAACAATAGCCCTTATCATGATAGGGTTCGCTTAGAGACAACACTGTTCTCTCGCTCAATGTGCCACCGATATTAATGTTTTGGCAGTTTGTACAATTTATCAAAATGATCTGAACCTCTCTGGGGCATTTTTTCGTTGTAATTCAAGTGTAGAAAACGTAAAATTGCTAAAAAGCGTTTCACACTTATATTTTCCACCCGGACAACTCGCATACGTTGATCATATGGCCAGTACATTCTTATACTAGGAATATCGTGAAAGCTGCTTCATTTATGTTGAGAATTTAGGGGCCAAACCTTTCTGTGAAGTTATAGTTTTTATATTTTCCGGCAACACTGATTGTTTACACCATTCCATTCTTCTATTTTCAGAAAAATTGTCATTATCTTGGGATTCACCTTTTTCGCTATTTTCATCTGCCTCTATTACTTTAAATTCCTCAGAAAATATTGTTCTTTGCTGAAGAACCTCTAATCTCGGTAAATCATTCTCCTCCTGATGGGAATCATCAGAACTCGATGAAGATAACTGTGTTGTGTAAACATTGCATTGCGATGAACGCCGTTTCTTCTCAGGAATATAATCTTTGTCAGCTATGGAGTAATCTGAGTCGAAGTCTGAGGATTGTTCACCTAAACTGACAATTACTTTATTCCTACTATTTTTCCCCCTAGTTCTTGAGCACTTAAACGTTGAAGCCACTGTAGAATGTGTGACATTATATCTTCGCTATCCCCACTGACATCGGAATGTAAGGCCATATCGTCAGTTATAGAATCAATAATATCATAGAGATTGCTCGCAGGTTTGTCAATTTATAGCCATATTCTATAAAAATGGGGAATATTTATTTATTTCATTTCCTAACCTCACATCTTTGGAAAAAATTCCGAAAATTATTTCTTAAATCTTCTAAACGCAACAATTTATCGCTATGTTCTATAATACGAATTAACAACATAATATTATAGTAATAAATAATGCACTTACTTTTATTTTGTTGCTAAATACTTCACCAAAAAAACGCAAATACGTGAACAAACTACAACTGATTTTAAAATAATGTATTTGACTAAAACGATTAGTGACATCTATCGGGAATCAGTTTGTGGCTTCTATATCGGACACTGAGCGTTTTGAACACCGATGCAAAATGATAAGGGTAACAACAATTGAACGTTAATAGCTTTGCCATGCATCCAAACTTAACACCAAACATACAGGACAGCAGAGAGTGGATTACCGACCTTCACAATTCTCCAGCCGAAAACCAGCACGTGGCAAGGTTATATTCGTGCACAAAATCGGTTATGTTAGCTTAAGCCTTGCACATAACGAACAGTGCACGATGCAGCTTCAAGTTGTTTAGAGAAAACACAGTTTTCTAACAAGGTTTATTTTTTAGAATATCCACTTTGCGAAATGCATAATAGAACAGAAGCAAAAAATTATATCTTAACAGAAAAATGACCGTCACGGTGGTCGAACGGTTAGCATACTTGCCTTTCGATCCGAACGGCGCGGGTTCATATCCCGGCCGAGACGTTTGGTTTTTATAAAAATGGGAACACGATGTTTGGCACGTTAAAAATCCCTACCAAAGACGTTCCAACATCTCTGGATTCGGCAAAATTCTAGTGGGGTCGGGTAATGAACATAGTAATCAATGCCTAGATTACAAGATGTATTCCGCAACCCGACGCTTCGCCCAATAACACAACAACAGGGGAAAATTAGCTGTATGAAGGTCGCAATACAAAGATACTCAAGCATATACCAAGATGATTTTATGTTTGGCGTGTACGTATATATTTAAAATAAATACCTAGAAAAATTAAATTTCACTATGATACTAAATTTAACTAAATCGATTTTGTGAATGGATTTATAAAGTGCGTAAATACAAAGTTAGCCTAAACATGACGGGTGCAACATTTATTCATTTTTTTTTCTGTCGTTGTCATTTATGTAGCGCGGTTTAATTTTCTTTCTTTGATTTTTTTGTTGCTTAATAATGAAGAATGGCTAAATTAGATCATGTGAAGTCTTTAACCTTTCAAGAGCTTGCAATACGGGCAATTAGAGCTAAGCGCCGTTTTAAGGCAGCCACTAGGCTAGTGATTGCAAACAGACCATGGCTAGAAGATACTGAGGATGAACAATTATCGCGAAACGTGAAGCGAAATGTACAATTGCTAACCAGGAAAAAAGCAAAAAAAGGTCTACTGACATTGCACCAAAAGTCTATCTTGTGTAAACCAGCGGAATATCGAACCGAGGAAGAAAAAATTCTTTTGAATCGCATAATAGGCGGACTAAAATGTTTCAGAAAATATCCAGATGACGTAAAAATGCAATTGGCGGGTGTGACATATTTTCTATACTACGGTCCTAGTAGAACAATCGTAAAACAGAACCACGAGGCTCATGCTTTATATTTTATATTAGCCGGGGAAGTAACCGTCTCCATTACAACTTGGGATCCCGTAATTCAGGAAAATGTTACTATTAATGTGGGTACCATGGTTGCTGGAAGCATGTTTGGTGAAGTTTCTCTATTGCACGATATTCCAAGAACTGCAACCATTACTACTGCTACGCCCTGTGAGCTACTATGTTTGAAGAAAGCTGATTTTGATATTGTATTGAAGGCCTCAGTAAAGCAGCAATGGGACGAAATACAGAAAGCAATGTCGAGATTCGAGTATTTTGAAGGATGGGATGAAGTTGCTGTCCGAGAATGTTGTATTTATTCTAAAATAAAGCCATTTGTACGAGATCAGACAATTGTTGGTGATAGTCAAGGTGTTGCTTCATCCGCTTACTTCATCCTCAAAGGACAATGCAGAATTATAGAACATTTGTTGGTATCGGTTTCATACAGTGGTGAAAGAAAGCATTACGAGATTTATAACCCAAATACTGCGAAAGTAGGCGACGAAGATAAGGAAGAAGAACAAGTTCTTCTCGATGAAAAAAAATCATCCACCACTTCTGTCAGTACTAATGATGCACGAAGATCGATATTTATTACATCTTCTGAAATACTGTCGCGAAAATCTTGCCAAGCGAGCATTAGAAGGAAAACTACTTTTGACAAAGAACGATTGACGGCCATTAGAAGAAAAACTATCTGCGAACAGGATCGAAGGAAAACTACAGCTAGCGAGTCAGATCAAAGACAAAGTGAATCAGGTACCGAGGTAAGAAGACATACCAGGCCAAGTATATTTTCCAAAAAGAGAACTACCGTTACAGAAGAAGAAAATAGTCGCGGTTATGTTGGCTCGGTCAAACCGATACTGACCATTAAAAAAAGCGAACTTCTTCCATCAGTAACCGATTTACCGTTCAATGTTGAAACGCATTTCATGCAAGTCTGTATTCTTTCAGAAACCAGTTGTTTCGGGATAGGAGAAAATATGAAAAGAAGACGAGTAGTTGCGATGTCTGACTATGTAGAGTGTCTGCTTATACCTCGTTACTGGCTATTTCAGCATAATCGCGGAAATATGTGGACAAGAATACAACAATATTTAGATACGCATATACCCTCAACTGACAAAGTATTTGAAGAATTTTTGAGTCAAAGAAAGTGGTTGAAATATAGGAAGAATCTAGCAAGAAGCAAAAAGCCAGCAGTTACAGCGTTTTACAATATTCCATATTCGATAAGAATCAGCGAAGATATACAGTTTGAATAAATGCTGTGGGTGTACTTTGCAAGTAAAGATTAAAGGTTTTATTAATTTTATTTCATTTATTTACTCGCAATTAAGTCATCGACCTTCACCACGAAGGAAAAGAATTCAATTAACTTTACCATAATCTTATAGGTAGAGAAAGGAATTCTGTTTCAAAAATAGCATATTTCAGTTACGTCATACAACACTTGAAATCGTTTTTCTTTTCTTATTTCGACGTGTGGTGACGACCCAACGTGGTGTATAAGCTTTTTAAAGCTTGTCATAAACTCAGGAGCCGTTACCGTGTAAATTATGTGTGTAAAGTGTTCTATAGCTTTGTTACTATCAACCTCTCGCCGTGAAGGGTGATGCACAGTTAATTGTTTCCCAATATGCGAATGGTGGCTCGGGATTGTACCGTACTCACTAAGAAAATTTTAATCCCAGTGTGACTCGAATGCATGGCGCCTAACCCAGTCAAGCGCAGGCCACGAACTACCGAGCCGCTATTACTACCAAGTAATACAGAATGTCTTACCAAAAACTGCTAAAGGTATTTGAAGATCTGAAGATTCAATTAAAATGGTTATTTCCTCACCTTTCCGACTTCCTTTACAAAAAAAGTGAAATACCAAGGCAGCTGAATTCAATGCTATATCGTCAAACAACAGATAATATCTAAACAATTGAGTTAACTACAGATGGATTGACATCCAAATCAACGTTATTAAGTAGACGATAGCCAGGTTGTATAAACCGCGAAGTTATATTTATATTGTTTGTACAATTTGTAAAATATTTTTACCAAAAGTTGCAGAAATTTTGCAGAGATTGTCATTGCATAATAGCAAACAGTCCCATTTCTACTAATATTCCACTGAGAAGATTGAGATGCTATAGAAGTTGATTTGAATCATATCAGATCTAGTACACAAGTCAATCCAAATTCTTAATGCTGAGGTAGAGAGTCTCTCATGAATTCAATTCAAGAGTTAAGTTTCTTATATGAATACTAAAATTTATACTATTGTTCCTCCTAGTTGGAAGCCTCTATCTCAAGCATTTACACGAGGTAGGCGCCATAAATTCTCGGCCTGACAGGCTTATACAGGTTTAAGGGTGTTCAAACTTCGTTGCATCATAGCTGCACATGTGCGAGGCCTACACTATATATTGTGGTGATATTTTTGTGTAAATAAAAATTAAATTGTGAATTAAATAAATTAAATGAATAAAATTAATCTAAATAATCTCAGAGGCTAACTTTTTTTTGTTAATCGTGGGGAATCTCACTTAATGAGATTTTTACAAATTAACCAATGATTAAGGAAATGAAACGATTTTATTATTTTAAGAGAGAGAGAGTGAGTTTATTAATAATTTCGATATAAATAAATTTAGATAGATTATATTTCTTTTGAACAATAGATGTACAAAAACCTATAACAATCCCTAACCGATAGCTAGTTTAAAATTAAATTATTAAATCGAAATTTAAAATTTTGAAAATTTAAATTTTAGAATTAAATGATTGGATTTTCTTTTTGAATTTTTATTTATTTGGCCAAATATTTTTAATTTTCGGTACCTGTGCACTGTTGTAACTCTTCGGTATCCTTTTCTTGAAATCGAAATCGATCTTCGTAGGTAAACAGGTAGCTTGGTCCTCGGGCCTTACTCCGTGGGTTGATATTTTCAAATTACAATGTCAAAAGGGCTTATAAAATGTTGTACTGCAGTTTATTTTAGTAAAGTTTCATGTTTATTTAAATATTTAATGAAAGTATCGAAGAATTTTTATTTAAATATTTAATGAAAGTATCGAAGAATTTGGACAAACTTTGGACAAACGAAACTTTGTTTATTATCTCTCTGATTTGTTTTTGTTCAGAGCCCCAGTTGACTATTCTTGAAATAAATAACTTGACTTTTTTAAAGATCATTCGCAATACCATTCACTTCCTTGGTTACAGTGGTTTAATTTCGTTGGTACGGTAATGCAATAAAATGTCGTTTCCATGTAAACGATGTATTTAAATCCATTAATTGTATGTGTTTGACAACTTGCCTATCCAAATTCAGTACAGTTAAATAATTTGTTTAAAAAGAAATATAATTTGTATTTTCATTAGTAAAATTAGTGTATTACTGTGCACGTAGTTCACTGGACTTTTTTTTTAAGGAAAAATCGAAAAAGTCTTAATGTATAAAACAAAGATAAAATAACGAAGTAGGGAAATTTTGAGGGAAGAAGGCAACAACACTGCCTCGCCTCGTTAAAATAACGAACTAAAATAATTCAAACTGTCAAAGAATAATCACCTTCAACAAAGGTATAAATATATCACAACAATATATTACGGCTCGAAGAGTAGTAGTTTTTAGTGACCAGCCAGACAACGTGACTAGTGAATGAAATTAATCATACTAAACAACGTTTAGACGGTGTTTATGGTGATTTATCTCCTTCATATTCCACTGTAAAAAAGTGGGCAAAACGTATCAGTTTGGGGCAAGGATCTCTAGAAATGGTATTAGCTGATCGCCGCTTGAAAGTGAAGGAATTGGCACTGATATCTAATATTTCCAAAACAAGTATTCGCCTTGCTCTCCAACGTGAACGTCGCACTATGGGGCCACGCGGTTGCAATCGGACCAAAAATGGTTTTACAAAATTTCACAATTCATGCTGAAAATAAGCTCACATTACTCAGAAAAGGTCAAAGTCTAACGTACAGATGTTTCTTTTTAATTTTATAGCGAAACAACTTTGTACAGCAGTTTCAAACATTATTAACAAACTGCAACTGAAATTCCCTGCATTTGCGTAAGTTAATTCATCGTAGAATTAAAACGTGAAATTGGTATTGCTGCATTAAATGTCATGCATGGATTGAAAGACCTATCGAATTAGTGGGCTAAAGACTTGTTAAACCTCGTGGAAGGTTTCAACTATTATCAGGGTCTATCCCGGCAAAACTGATGATACTTATAGTTAGCCTCGGATGTCTTGCATAATATCCTAATAGGCAATCTTGCGGTTTTGCTGCGTTTATTGTACGGCTAACGAAAAACGGTCAGCATGCGCTTAGTCTACAGTGACATTACAGTTTCTACCCTGGGAACTATTACACCTGTATCTTTTATTTTGCTACCTAATTTGTTGCTGTGAATTTCAAATCAGTGTTGGTATAAATTATAATTTGTTAAAAAATTCACAAATGATTGATTTTCAATTTGCCTTGATAATATAACTTTTGTTACTTTTAATTATTTCATCTTGAACGAACTTAAATTTATTGGTTTTTGCAAATTTTATTCTTGTACTTTTACTTATATCTTTAAATTTAATATGTGGCTATGTCTAGAAAATGCTTTTCTACAGTTATTTGTTTGATATTTAAAATTGTTATTAAAAAATAGCTGAACTTCTTTCAAACTAGAATATCTATAAATTTTAGAAGGCTGTTTTACCACACCGGACATATTGTCGATAAGAATTTCACAAACATATTTACCCGATGTTAAAAAGGAAACAGAAAACGATCAATAACAGAGCATTGAAAAACAAGGCTATATCAAAATAATATTTATAAGAAAAATATTTTCTTGTGGTTTAGTGTAATATTCGATTTAGTATATATAATCAATTCCAGTTCAGACATATGCAGTTAGTCCTAAGACATTCTACGATCCAAAATATTTTGTACTTGTATTTAACCAAAATCAGTAACTTTAAAATCACTAGACGTACTTTGTGCACTGCTTTCATAGAACACGGGAAACATATTTCAACCGCTGAGACCTACATTCGGCGAAATGTTAAACTTTGCGAACCTCAATTGAAATGTGTAATCGTAAATATTCAAAAATACGTACTTCCTGAATTCAAAATCCATTGGAAAAAGGCGACACGCAAAGCTGACATGTTTTTAAAAAATAATAAGTATTGGTTAGACAGTGAGCTGCTTGTGCAATTTGAAGTAAAGGAAGAACCTTTGGCGTCATTTGGACGTGGAAGACCGTGCAAGACTTTTGAAAATTCAGCTGAAACGACCCAAAGGTGTAAAGCAATTAAACTCATTCGCGAATCTGGATTTGATCATATTCACAGCTCATATGTACGAGGATTGCGCTCAATTGGACAAACCATTGAAGCTAAAATAATACAAGAATTACAGGTGGCATCAATAGAAAGGAAAGAGGTTCTACTGCAAATGCTAAGAAACAACTGCGGAACCATTTACACCGGATGAAGCTCTGGCTATATACAATGATATATCTTTAACAAAAAACAGGTACCAATATTTATTAAACTGCTTGCGCACTAAACAGTGCAGTTTATTGCCATCGTACAAGAAACAAGAAACTGAGGGATGCTAAGGTTGAATGTTATCCAACTCCAATTGAAATTACTGACATAAATGCGAAAGTAACACTACAGTCGCTCCTCGATCACACATGTAAGAGAATTTTGATGATCGATTCTGTTGACCTGCGAAAATCATCACAATTACGTTTATACACTAAGTGGAGTTGTGATGGTTCTTCAAGACAAAGTGAATATAAACAAATTCTTCCTGGTGAAAACTCGCTGATAGCTGATGGCAATTTATTTGTTGCTTCCTTGGCACCAATTCGCCTTATTGATGAACTAACACAGAGTGTAATTTGGCAGAGTTCCTCCCCAGCTACTGTGAGATATTGCAAGCCCATTTCAATCGGTTTTTCAAAAGAAACGCCTAAAAAAACAAGAGCTACTGTGGATGAAATAGAAGCTCAGATCGGTACCTTGTTGCGCACTTCAGTAACGAAAAATGAGAAACGGGTCACAATAAAGCAGAAGCTTTTATTTACAATGATTGATGGTAAAGTTGTGCAGGTACTAACCCATACTCCTTCTACTTCAACATGTGTTGTGTGCCCTGCCAAGCCCACAGAAATGAACGATCTGGATCGAGTGTTATTTCCGGATTTCACATAATACTACAAACAATGTTATGCGGTAGGCAGATTAATTCCCAAAAGTTTAGTCAGTATGCATTTGAAACTGCACAATTGTATGTGAGCCAATATAATTGCCCTCATCAGTACATAAAGTCCTGATTCATGGGGAAAACATAATTCGCTATAATGCAGTTTTGCCACTCGGACAGTTATCCGAAGAAGCCCAGGAATCGCGCTATAAAGACTACAAATTATACAGATTACATCATGCAAGGAAATGTTTGTGTTCTGCTACGAACGAAGACGTTTTCCATACCTTACTGTTTACATCAGATCCCTATATATCCTGTCTGAGAAAAGTATCCACGCCTGTAAATACTGAACTGGACAAGGAAGCAGTACAATTGTTAGAGTAAAAGCATTTTCTGTTTTAGTGCTCTTCCATTATGTAAAACAACGTAATTTTCAGTGAATATTGCTAAAATAAGATAGTAAATGTTGCTGTATTTTATGCAGATTTCGTACAAACACCTAATTGTTGTTATGTAAATATGTACTGTTATTTACCAATAGATAAATTTGCTTTTATTTAATAAAGAACTGATTCCACATGATTACGCTGTATTATTAAGATAATAAATTAACGTTTTTTAAATGTAGATATCGCACAAACACTTAACTCTTGTTATTAACTGTTATTTACCAATAGAAAAGTTTACTTTGATTCAATAAAAAAATAATTTCGCATTATTATTAGAATGACCATAAATTAAAGCAAACAATCGTAAATTTCTTGTGGAGAATTTTGTATTCATTTGAGATCTTAGACATTGCTACTTTTTTATTAATAAAAAAGTTACAGATTTTTGACCATCGCAAACCAGTTTGGCCCTATAGTGCGTTGGGTCGAATGTGCACGTTCGTTTTTGTGTGGAGACCACCCGAAACCGATTTTGGAGTCCATTGTCACAGAAGATGAAACAATGGTTCTGTATAGTCCTCTATCCAAAAAGTAATCGATGAAATGGCGGTGACCCAATGAACCTCGTTCCAGAAAGGTATAATACAACATTTTGAGGGAAAACTTTAGATTATTTTTACAAAGATTTAGAATTACTAACTGATGATTGTAATAAATGTATTGAAGTTCGGAGAGATTACATTGAAAAATAGACATTGTTATATTTTACCGAGTTTATTTTTTCTATATGAGGCCGAGAATTTATGGCGCCTACTATGTATTTTCGCTAGACAATTATATTGTAATAATTCTTTTTTTTAATAAAAGAAATGACTATCTCAGCGTTAACGTTTTTATGAAAGACTTGGTGAATGGGATCTTCTTATTTTCTTTTGCTAATCGAAACGAATAGAAAATTATACAATTTTTGGTGTTCAAGAGATATGCAATATTTTATTTGCAGTATTTAATTTTTAGACAAAAACCTAAGGCAGTTCCTAACCGATAGCTATATTAAAAAGTTAATGTATTTATTTGAGTTATTGAGCTAAAAGAAAGATATTAATTAAATTGAATTTTCTCTTTTTATTTTTGGCCAAATACTAAATTTCGGTACCTGTACACTGACAGGTAGCAAAGTATCAATAGAATGTTCTCGCTGGTATAGTTTTTCTTTAGGATAATGCTGCCAACATTCCCAAAATGGGAATATGCCTTTTCAGAAAAAACTGAAAAGAATAATTTTTGAGAATGTCAATTGCATTCATTTGTAAAGTATTATGTGAGAATTTCAAAAAGAAAAATTGATTCTTTTACAACACGGACTCTAAAAGGTTAAATTAGGATGGCGTTAGCTGATATTTGCTTATCCCCATCTTCTGTTGTATAAATAAAGCAAGTATTATACAGGGTGTCATAGGATGAGCTTACGTTAGCCGTATATCAGGAACTAAGCAGGTTCCAAATTTGTAAGTTTGCAGACTTATTTTGTTCGAAAGGGCTGGCCTTTAGAAAATGGCGGCACGTCTATTCAACCGGAGATAACGTACACTTAATTTTCTTAAATGGATTATCCTAATTTTTTTTAACATTTTAATTCAGCAAATATTCATTTTAGGTGTAGGAAAGTGTAATACCATTTGATGAAGAATTTAATATTCCGTCATCTACAACAAACATATACAGGATGTTCTATTTAAAATTACATGGATATTAATGTTTAAAGTTTAATATTTTTGATCGATAAATACTGACTCTCTGTATAATATTTGTACAAAAGGAGAACTATTTTTCAATAGTCCATATTTATTGATTACAAACTCGTAACAATCATTAATCAACACTTTTGCAAACCGAGTAAATAAATGATAAACTACTACGATTATTTTACTGAAATCTTCATCAAAATCAAGTTAGCTTTAAAACAGTTTAGACCTATCGAGATAGATCGATTTTATGTCAAAGTAATCGCCGAATTCAAGCGTTTTATAAAAATTAGGACAAACCATTTAAGAAAATTAAATGAACGTTACTTCCGGTGAAACCGGAAGTTGAATAGACGTACCAATATTCCCTAAAAGTTAGCCCCCTCGAACAAAATAAGTGTGCAAATTTACAAGTTTGGAACCTGCTTAGTTTCTGATATACGGCTAACGTATATCTTTATGAATTAAAAAAAATTCGATACAAGGACACAATGTTAATCTAATCATATTTCTAGATGAATATCCAAAGATATGGAAAAGGGGGTGACAAGTTTCAACAATTTCGTTCCCATTGAATACATACATATAAATTCCTTCATGAACGACGCAGAGTTTTCATAGCGGTATATCCTTTTCTCCGCTAGTCGAAGGCATTCATCGAATGTCGACGGTTTATCCCCGACGCCTGATTGATTCTCTGACCATGACTAAGCACACGGCAGAAGACTTATGTTTACGTTTATACACAATTAGAGAGCATCATTAATCATACACTTTACCAGCTAATCAATTTACCTGTGATTGTTAGGAATGCGAGGGTATTTCACTGCTACCGTCACCCTTTTCACTACTTCAGGGACTGACCGGTGCTGGCTGTTCGATGTCCTGATAGAATCTAAACCGGTGATTTTCTTAAGTTTCCGTGATGTATAATGCTTGAATTATAATTTATTATAAATGGTCTTATACTGCAAAGATTGTACCTGCCCACCATTTCACTTCTGCGAGATGTGCTTAATCTGATAAAATAACTTCTTAGCTAAAGTTTTCTTCATAAATATACCGCTGACTTTAAATATTCTATTTATACAAAGAAACTATTGCAAATAAACTTCTGTTACATCTACTCCTGATACATATTCGGTTTCAATTATTCTCAAATTTGTATATATTATTATTTTATCTGAAATTATCAACGTATTTCTTACTGGAAATTGTGAATTGCAAACGTTAGCAAGAAAACTTGCTTCAATAAAGTAAGTATTGAGAGTATTGTACCTACATGTTTTATTATTATCATATGCTGTAGACGTAATCCTCACCAAATTGCCAATGAATTCAATAATTTCTTTACAGGCAGTATTCCGGAAATTAAGGCGCATATATCAGCGGGTGTATAACTTTGAGATCACGGTCAAAGGTGTAGCTGGAAGACGGGCATCCGGCTCCACCTAATTTTAAGGGTGTATATCTTTGGAGCCACGATCAAAGGTTTCGTATGGATGTCAGGGCCCTAGCTCAACAGAGTTTACAAAGGGATTAATGCTTGATTGTAACAATATTAGGAAACTACGTAATTTCTTTAGTATATTAAGTCTTAATCATTATATTTTAATGTGTATGTATACGTGTTCCGTTGTATGTATCTATTCTAGGTAGGTAGATCCTTTTTCGTCATAAGCATTTCAGGCCATTTCAAGATGAGAATTATGTATTTTCTATTATTTAGATATTCCTTGTATCATACTTGCTTCGCATAAAATTCACTTCCCATATGATACCGTTGCATCCCATATTCGTTCTACTTGTTTAATCGCGATAGATAGCGATTGGTTACTTCCACAGCTAATTTTAATGATTTACAGGATTAAGAGAATAAAAAGAAAAGTGGATTTGTCAGAGTTATACTACGATCGTCGTTATCTGGACTTATATTTTTAATATAATGCCCTCGCTCCGAGGACAATCGGCCTGGGGAGAAGATTGGCTACGAAAATTTCCCATTTTACCCGCTAGGGGGACTTCCATCACAATCGAGTGGCTAACCTGAACACCCTATTCGTTCTGAATTTGACAGCCAATGTTGTGTTGTAAATATTGAACATTGCCATACATATACATATATATTACATCTGCTACGAAATAATCTTATTTTTGTAAAAGGGTTCATAACTGATGTGCTATGTTTACAGTAATGAAGAAAACACGTAGGTGGTTATTAAATGATTTTATTAATAAAATGTGAGTATAGAGTTTACTGGCAACTGTTTAAAAAGTAAGTTAAGAAATACATTACGATACGTATTGCGTATACATAGTAAGAATGATAGGTAATCCGTGTAAAAATGTTGAAAACGAAGGAATTGCTTACACCATGCACAACGAATAAACGCACGCTTGCCGCAAGTACTTCATTGGTGTGTATTTTGTGCATCCTTCGGCAAGCAGAATCCTACAGGATCTTTAAAATGTGGTAGCCGCTCGACTACGTATCCACTTTTATACCATGCGTATTTAAGTGGATTGCAACCAGATCCATTTAGATTAAGCAATAAACTGGAAGTTATAGTTAAACATCTAGCAGCACCAATATCTGGAACAAACCGTAACATCACCTTTGACAATTGGCACACGAGCCATCCTTTGATGATCGATCTTTCGAATATTTATACGCTTATATCCGTAAGAACAGCCCGAAAAAGTAAAAGGCAGACTGATTTTCTCAACATAAAGGAAAGAGACGCCCATTATTTGCATTTCAAGAACAAAATATCGCTATTTCCTATGTTCCTCGACCATCAAAAAATTTTATGTTATTTTCTTCTCTACGCCGTAGTGACAATATTCTACAAGAATTAGGAACAAAGAAGTTACCAGAAATTATTGACTTCTACAATTTCACAAAAGTAGACGTAGATCAATTAGATTAAATTACGACAAACTACAGCATTATCAGCAGCAGAAGATGGCCTCTAGCCTTTTTTTTTCATTTCTAAATACAGTTGCAATAAATGCTTTTGCCATACATAAAGCAAATACGAAACAATATACTTTCAAAAGCAAGCAGCTTCTAAAAGATCTCGGTATACAACTTCTAGCTCCAACTAAAAAAGAAAGGCTGCAGAACAAACGATTGCCACGTGACCTGCGAGCCGATCCAGAAAGAAATGTTGGAGAATCCAATTCTAAAAGGTAGAAAACATCTAAAAGATGTTTTATTTGCACCAGAAATCAAGATCGCAAAACTTTTTACACATGCGATATGAAGTGAACCTACATGGCTCACGCATTCAAGTACGTTTCGTGAATATTGTTTAACTTTTGACAGTGTAATTATGTTGTTACTGTCAGTATTTAAACAATTTTTGTTTCAGTCTGCAATAGACACGATTTCTTAACAGAAATTCCTTACATCATATTGGAATTAGTTATGGTTAGTTATTTAAAATTTTTCGTCTGCAAAAAGTACCATTTTCTGACAACAATCAGTTATTTAAATACATTTCGTTTTACAATATTTGGCGGTTTGTTTTTTTCTTTCGCTACAGCTAGAAAGTGTTAAAGACGCAAAAATTGTATTTTCTGTAATAGTAATTTACTAATGGGTTACGACATATACAGTCCCTGGCCATATTACTTGAAACATGTCATAAATCAACCTTTTTACCTGGAAATTCCCATCCTATTATAGTGATATTCTTTTCCGATCGTTTATAGGGGGACTGGATTATTGTATCAATAAATAAAAATACCAGAGAAATGATATTTAGAAGAGTAAAGTACGTATATATAAATATTTCAGTTATCAACTTACATTTAGCGAGTTCACAGTTTAGAGAATGCATCGATATTTTTTTAAATATTTCGTCATATCCGTATAGAAGCTAAGTTGTGGAGTATAGCTAAGCATTTTGTGTTGATATATCATTATTGCAAAGGTAAAATTGTTATTCTACCTCTCTCTTAATAATTAATTATTTGGAATTTGAAAAAAATTGAAATATTTGGGTTTTTTTGTAGAAAATGCCCGGGAAAGATTTAACAAGTGAACAAAAAGCCGCCATACAAGCTCTTCTACAATCAAACAAACATTCACAACGAGAAATTGCAAAATAAGAGACAGTATCTCCTTCTTCTGTATCGCGTTTAGCTAGAAACTTAAACGAAGGAGCTAGCACATCGACACAAAGACGGGCAAAGTGCGGCCGGAAAAGAAAAACTTCGAAGAGATCTGACCGTGAAATTGTTCATTAGGCTTTGAGCAATAGATTTGCTGCAATTAAAATGATTCAAAAAAATTTACAAGAGAGAGGAATAGAGATTTCGAGCAGAACTGTGAAACGCCGATTGCGCGAAAATCGCCTAATGGGCCGAAGGCCTGTAAAAAAGCCGCGTTTAACAGAAAAAATGAAATCTGCTTGTCTTAACTTCGCAAGAGAATATCGACATTTCACAGACGAGAATTGGAAAAAGGTGAATAACTTAACAACATGATTTTTACTGAATTAATGTTTGCATTATTTAATAGGTTTTCTTTAGTGACGAGTGCTCGCTCTGTGCGTTAGTGCAGCGAGCACAATTTGTTCGTAAACGACCTGTCGAACGTCTCACAGAGTCCACGGTTCCTCGAACTGTAAAACACCTTCCGCAGGTAATGATTTGGGGAGTGATTAGTGGAGACGGACCCGCCCTTTGTATTTTGTAGAAGGCACAATGCGTCAAGAGCAGTACATAAATGTGTTAAAAAACACGTTATTACCGTATTTTAAGCTAGAACGTCGCATACCGACAGGGCGGATATTTATGCAAGATAATGCTCCTTGCCATGTGGCAAAAAAGCTTAAGAAATTCTTTGGAGACAATCACATACCTCTTTTACGTTGGCCCGGAAATTCACCGGACCTCAATCCCCATACTAAAAAGTAAGGTATATGAAAGAGAAAACCCTACAAAGGAAATATTAATAAAGAATATAAAGGATGTATGGGAGAACGATGAAGATATAAAAGAGACAATCATATCTTGCATTGAAAGTATGCCCCGAAGAATTAAGGGTGTTATTAAAAATCATGGGTTATGGATTAAATATTAATTACTTATTTAATATTTACATATGTTACATATTTTTACAATATATTTTATAAATAAAAAATATAATACATGTATAGTTTATATTTTATTATGAAGAAACTACAAAATATTGAGTGTTTCAAATAATTTGGCCAGGGACTGTACCATCACACGGTTGCGTCGGCACGACTTTATATCACCATACTGACGGAGGATTTAAAAAATGGAATATGCAATTAGGTAAAATGCCAGAATTATAAGAAAATTTATATATTTTAGTAAATATTCCTAAATTTTATTATTTTGCCACTTACGGAAAAATTACTAAAACATTTTAGAGCGTACGTGTCCAAGAAACAAGTCTCGAAAAAACAGCCTGTATCAATCCTTATTCAAAGGTATAGCGGAAACACATAATTTTCCGACACACAAGCCTAATAAACTTAATTACGTTTGCGGTAATACGAGTAAAGCAAAAAATGGGTCTAAGAAAAGGAAGACGAAAGAGCAGCACACGTATATACATACAGAGGTGTAACCAAAGGAAATGCAAGACGAAGAAGAAATTATCCGAGATCACGGCACACGCAGATGCGATATTCCGATTTCTAGGGAAGTAATTTCTTCTGTCATTTCGGTTTCGGTTGTGTCTCCGCGTCGGTCGTGGGACACGCACGAACTAATTGCACGTAATTGACAAGATAGATGCGCGTTCCGGTCTCCTTTCTCCTCTTCTGCCTGCTTGCTCCGTTTCTTTCTTCAATTAGGGGCGCTATCTCGGACGACCGAGTGGGAGGTTTGCGAATCGTTAAATCACGATGACGACGGAGCGTTCGGTGTGTGCATGTGCACATGTGAAATAGGAGATGGGAAGCCGACCGAGGAAAGAAGCGATCCGACTCTAGCCTAGATGGCGCCACCGGCTCGCATAGACATCCATCACCGCCTTCTATGACGTTAGATCACACCTTTTCGGGCTTCGTTATATGGATACTAAAGTTCAGAAACCGTAAATATTTCGCGGAAACGAAATCGTAGTGTTAGTAAAAATGAATAGACTGACTATCCACCTAGCTGCGAGTTTGACTTCATAATCAGAAAATAAATGTACAATGTCATACGAATGAAAATCAAACTGGATTACTAAGATGTAACTTGAAATATACTAATATTCGACAAACCTTCTACTTGACTGATTAATAGAATTGCTCAATTTGCGCCAACAGCCAGTGGCGGGCGCATAAAAAAATAAATGGTCAGAAATAAAATATAATACGTGCTCAAACACTTACCGTCTTAAGAGTCTTCCGTGAAATCACAAAGTGAATAATGTCTGTTAAATATCTGCAACATTAGATATGTTTCCACAGTTATTTCGGCAAACCGAATGCGGCGTGAAGAAAAAGTGTGTTTGTATGCAGAAAACGAACGTTCTACATGTAGTGACGTTATATTTACGTAATTAAAATAATCTTTGGAACAACTTAACGGTTCTGTTGACGCACCTTCACAAATTTGTCTTAATGTGCCAAAATCAGAATCTTTCTCTAAAACACTTTTAAACATTTTTAGAACACAAACATTTTTTGCGTCTTCTATCGCGCATAGCTGTGCGTGAACATGTTGCACTATTTGCACAGATTCCACTAACGACACCGAAAGATTTTGTAATTTTTCTATTGCCTCCACTAGTCCGAAGTAATGAATAGTTTTTAAATCCGTTTTAACCTGACTATCTTGAAATTTCGACTGGCTTTCCTTGATAGCCGCAGCTTCCTTTGGATCGAATTGTAACACCACGTTCTTAATATTCTCAAAGTAACGTGTAAGAATAGGTTCTGGTGGCTCAGGCATACGAGGGCACAGTCTGTGAAATTTGCGAATACGTTTTGGGGATTTGACAAACACTGCTTTTGTATGCGCTATTAAAGCGTCTACCTCAGGATAACATTTTCTAATACTATCTGCCACATGACTGAAAATATGAATTTTACACGTAATATGTAACAAGTTAACACAATGTTTTTTAAGAGACCGGCCTACAGAAAGCATATTTGCGGCACCATCACTCATAAACATCAACAATTAGTTTGTTGAAAGTTCAAACTTTTCTGTATTTAACACTAACTTTAACATTACTGCGGCAGTACATTGTTGTACTCGTCTGGAAGCTAATAGAATTGAAGGTAATGATTGATGTGATTCCACTGTACGTACCATTACATTAACCACAGAATGTTTTTTTACGATTTATTGCTTCGTCCACACATAACCACAGTTTTTTATCTTTCAACTCCAATTTAATTCTTTTTTCAACATGTTCACGAGCAGATGGCGCAATTCTTTGTAACGATGCCCGACTTGGTAATTTGCAGTCCGAATATTTATTCCAAACGAAGATATATGCTTTCTTGTCTAGTAAATTAAACGGTAGATTACATGCAATAAAGGTAACACATAAATTAAATTTAAATTTGTCATAGTGTCGTATGCAATTTTTTTTTAAGAATGTTGTTTACTATTTACGTGACGTAGACCCATTTTGAACCAACACATTAAAGTGATATTACAAACTACACATTGAATTTTAACGCCATCACAATTTAGGTCAGGCATTTCTGCTATAAATTCTGTAACTGTGTACAACATTGGTTGTTTTTGCGACGTAGGCAACATTTTTTAAACAAGCGTAGAACTACGAAATAGTATTTACGGCAGCGTACATGTATAAACAACAAATCTGGTTGAGACTCGCAGTTACACTGAGGGTTGTATCGAACCTCCGCCACTGCTCGTTGGTGTTAGTCAGCAACTCTAGTAATGGTGCATAATGCATCTGATTTCAATTCTTTTGTTGTTACTGAACTTCCGGTTTAACTAGAAGTATACTGCACTTTTCTATTTAAATGAAACACCCTGTATATTTTTGCAGATCCTGTTTTTCCGGATTTGTTCATATTAGTTTTAGTACCATTATCTGTAAAAAATAGAGAGATAAAGTACTTCACATTTACTGTTTAGATTTTACACATTGGATTTTATTATTAAATCACTTAAAATTGTTTTTAAAATAGAAAGAAAAGTTGAATATTGGAATTTTGTAATGCAGAATGTTATTCTGCATCAGTTTAGTCACAGTTTGAGAGAAAAACATTAGATTATTTTTACAAGGGTATAGAATTATTAATCGATCGTTGGAATAGATGTATTGATGTTAGAGGAGATTATAATGAAAAATAAAAATTGTTGTATTTTACCAAGTTTATTTTTTCTATATCAAACCGAGAATTTATGGCCCCTACCTCGTACATGTTCAAAAATATACGGAGTGTCCCAATTGCTATTGTTACCACAGGTTACACATATACCTTCCCTACATACTCTCCATTTCTAAATTCCGTATAAACAGCTGATTTAGAAAATATTGCCGAGTAAAAGGTCATAATTGTGAAGATGTGGTAAGATACATTTTTTAACATTAACGTTGGCCATATCAATCACCACTGTAAATAAAAAATATTTGCCAATAAATGGTAGTCATGTAACAATCATTTAAGCATTAAGTGGAAATCATGCTTACTGCTCCAGCAGTCAAGTATTCCGCTATAGTTGCGCTGAATTAACAATTAATTTGGGTTAAAATACAAGACAAATCGTGACATTTGGTTATAGACAAGATAGGTAATCAGAATTAATCTGGGGCGAGCTTAGCTGTCAAATAATTCCAGGAGTCCAATACGCAATAGAATGGAGTAGCTTTTGACAACATGTTGCATGTCGTCATAATCGTAACAATACAAATAAATATTTAATTCGTATTTATGCAGTTTATGCAACAAGTTCAGAAATCAAAAGAATTTATAGTTAATCTTAACCGAATATTAGCTGCTGAATTAAATGAACAATGCCGCAATAAACTAAAAGAAGATTGTAATTAGAATTATATTCGTGGACTATTAGAATTTTGCCGCAATATAAGGTAAAGAGTAAGAAGCAAAATTTTATAATTTTCTCATGTAAGTTTCGATAAGTAACAGTTAAAAAAAAAATTGTAGGGTTAATTATATTTGTTGGTGCAACTTCAAGTTCCATCTAAAAAAATCAGTACAATACATTATAGAAAAGGGGTAGGCGCCATAAATTCTGGGCCTAATACAGAAAAACTAAACTTGGCAAAATATAACCATTTTTGTTTTTCAATATAATCTCATCTCATCTTACACTACTGGGAAAGATGAATATCTTTGGATTTCCACCTCAATTCTTGACTTTTTTCAGGAGCTACCTACAACAAAGAGCAAATTACGTTTTTTTACAATAGCTATCGCTCTACCACTTACACTGCAATTTCAGGGTTATTACAAAGATTCAATTTAAGCCCGGCTCTTCTTAACATCTTTATAAGCGATCTAATCGTGGAGCTTCAATCCTTGGCGCTAGCATATGCGGATGACCTGAAGATATTCCGAGCAATCCGGAAGAGGAATGACTGCATCTACCTGCAAGAATCTGCTTGCTTAAATTCAGTGGTGCGTTGGTGTGCTTCCAATAAACTCAGGCTAAATGTAGACAAATGTTGTGTTGTATCCTACGCTAGGAACCGCCGTATGATCATTTCTAACTATTATGTCGGTGTCACTAATATTGCTAGGACACAATTAGTGAGACGATCTGGAAGTAACCTTCGACGATCAGCTTCGCTTCTCCCAACATATGTCCTTAAGCACTGAAATCTCTGGGATTTATCGTGCGCATCTCTAAGGACTTTACGAACTCTGTAGCTCTATGCTCATTGTTTAATGCCTTCGGCCATAGCAAACTTGAATACGCGCGTGTTGTGTGGTATCCACACTATGAAATTTATAAATAAATTATCGAGCGCATCTAGCGAAAGTTCTTGAAAACCCTCTCAAACAGAATCGATGGCGTATACCCAGTGAGAAACATCGAATATCTACTCCTCTTACAGCACCATTCGTTCAATCCTTGCGGAGAGAGCTAATAAGTGCGTTATTCCTAAAAAAACTGATTTGGAACAAGATCTACTGTCCACAACTATTGTATCAGTCAATGTTTTGCGTTCCGCGTTTATCGGCTAGGCAAGTTAATACTTTCTGTATTCCTACTTCTCGGACTAATGTCCCGTTAGTCCATACTGCTATTAACGCAAACGCGAATCTTACAGACATTTTCTTCGATTATTGATTATTGAAGTATTTCATATTGCTTCTGTTTCCATGCTGTATGTTTCTTTACTATGCTATGTAAGGTATCACTCAAACTTAAGTTGATCATTGTCCTGTTATTGGATTGTAATCTGTTGGACAAATATACATATGCTATTATTTGTATTATTATTATTAAAACATTTATTACAACGATGAATTAATAATTCTATACCTTTGTAAAAATAATCGAAAGTCTTTCCCTCAAAATGTTGTATTCAAGCAGTTTGCAACTCACTATCGTCCTTAAAACGACGTCCACTTGGATAGAGGATCATAATACAGAACCATTGTTTCATCTCCTGTGACAGTAGACTCCAAAATCGGTTTCGGATCGTCTCCACACATGTTTAAAAACGAGCGGGCACATTCGATCCGACGTTCACGTTGGAGAGCAGAAAGAAGATGCGGTACTTATCTTGCAGTAATCTTATTCATACCCAAATGGTTATGGAGAATTCGTAGAATACTTGTTTCAGAAATGTTAGACATCACTGCTCTTATTCCATCACTTTCTAACGGCGATTATCTAATACCATTTCTTCAATAATTGAAATGTTCTGAGGCGTTATCAGTTCAATCAGCTCATCATCGTTAAGGGATTCTTGCCCCAAACGGAAACATTTTGCTCACTTTTTTCAGTGAAATATGAAGGAGATAAATCACCATAAACGCCGTCTAAACGTTGTTTAATGTGATTAGGCGTATGCCCTTCTTTTGTTAAAAATTTGACCACGCGGTGTTCAATTTTCGTTACCTGAGACATGTTCATGCGCTAGCCCCGTTGTCTGGCCGTAATATACATAGTGTAGGCTTCCCACATGTGCAACTATGACGCAACAGAGTTTGAACATTCTAGAATCTGTATAAGCCTGTCAGGCCGAGAATATATGGTGCCTACCTTGTAGGCCCTTTACGTCGACTTCTTACAAACTCCTTACTGAAAAAAGGAAATTTTACATTTGCAGGTTATGATGGATGCCCAATGTGAACGCATACAATGTAGAGTCTATACAGGGTCATTCACGACGATGGCGTATCAAAGGTATTTTTTGAAATAATGAAAACATCGTTTTAAAATTTTGTAGACCATATTATGTATAAGGATGTATGTATTTTCCAAAAATATTTTCAACTTCATGGCATTCTTGATTAAACCGGAAACGGATATCAACCTTCTTATTTCAAGTAGAATATCCTATATATTATAAATTCCTTAAATAGACCTTTCAAAGACAAGTTCAACGACATACAACATCATAGATCTAGGACTACCACCTTTGAGATATTCAACTTTTTTTGAAAAATTTTACGAACGCAAAGTAATTTAAACATTAATATCTTCTATTTAGCATCATCTATGTGAACTAGTTTTGAGATTTTTATTGGCAATGCAAAGGCTTCTCTATTGCGGTACATACGTATAAAGAATGTTATACGAGTGTTCCAGAGAACTAGTCCATACACTAACATATCCAACTAACAACATTTCAATTTTTTTAAATGGCAAGCCCTATTTTTGAGAGTATCTACGTACTCTACTCCAAAAAATACAGATATTTGGGACAATCAGACTGAATCTATAAAATTATTTATTTCTCTGAAACAACTTAAGTATATTTGTTTGTCCGTATTCAAACGTAGATTTTAGTTAGATTAACTATAATCTAATTGACTCAATTAAATAATGCATTACCTTATCGATACATGGTATATAAACTCTATATTGCTATGTATTTCCTTTTTTCTACTTCTAGATCAGTTCGGTTCATTTATATACAAACATTCGTTACTTGTCAAAAAATAAAACAAACGACCATTAGTTAACTTTTTGTTTATTTACTTTAGAATTATAGCTCATTCTCGACTCCCACATATAATATTAAATGGATGTTTACCGATGAGGTGAAGTCGACAAAGGAAAACAAAAAAGGAGGAATGGCTAGCCTGAAGAAAGCCATAAATTTCTTCCTAACTAAGGGATGAGATTCAATTTGTGAACCAATTTTACTGATGCTATAAAAATGTATTGGCTCAAGCGTATGTATATTGTTCGTATATGCGTATACGTTAGTGTACATATAAATGCCTTTTCGCGTCTATGGTCTTTTTTCTTCACTGCTGCCCAGCACTTAAATATACATATAAACTTTTATGATCACGCGGACGGCTTGTATTATTATTATTTACAATTGTTCTGGGCATGTAATCTACGAGATTTTATTATCATTACCTGCTCCTTTCGCCGTTGAAAGTGCAAGCTCGTCTGGCCAAAGCGATAATTAAAAATTCGTTATGATACATCCATAAAACTATGAGCATAATGAAGTAAAGCTCAGCAAGGTAAAAATCTCTTATATTTCCATGATAATGCACTATTGAAATGTACGATCAAGCACAGTTACGTGTTCGAGACTACAATTAAGTATGTTGAGGGATAACAATAAACCGGACAGCTGTCTTCTTGCTTACCTCTTAATTCTTTTCAAGCAAAAGATTATAAAATACAATTTATATATAGTTCGTATCGAATATAGAAATAAAATACAAACGATGACAAACGTTTCACAGAAATTCCGTAAATTGCTTTACTTCAAAGGAAATGCTGAGGTAGTTTCTGCAGCTTCTACGAAACCAAAGTTGTTATTATTGATGTACATCAATGTCTATCTCAGTTATCAGGAATGTGTAGTCGTAATACTGTGGACCTCGGAAGAAATGAAGGTCTTGCAGATACACATCTAGTTTGGCTCAGAAGCTATTTACAAATTCCTCCAGTATACATCATCAACAAAGGTGTTCCCTAAGGATCTGTTTTGAGCCCTATACTTTTTTCAATTTTCATTAATGATCTGCATTGGTTTTTGAATATTCGTGGTAACCTGACTCTGATGACATTAATATTAGATTGATTTCCAGTAACCTAAAGGACCTCTTTCATGTTTCTAACACAGTAGACTCCCCACTTTATCAAATGGTTATCATTTAACAACTTGTTAATTAACAGTAGCAAAACGAAATGTATTTTACTTCATAACAAGCTTAATATAATGTAAACAACTTCGTTTTAAATGGCAGTATTATTGAATTTACATCTTCTTGTAAGCTTTTGGGTATTTTTGTTGACGAAAACTTAAAATGGAATGACCACATTAACAGCCGCTCTAATGAATCGCCTAAAGTTTGTTATACACTGCGCAACTTGAAAAGATCTTGTAGTTTGAATGTTTCGAAAACATTTTACTTTTCTAATTTCTACTCTAAGATGGCTTATGGTATTCATTAGGGCTCCGGTTCTGACGTAAACCGCGTTTTTCTATTATAGAAACAGGGTACAAGAATTATTTTTAGCCTTTCTTGGCTGGAGTCATGTGGGGACACCTTCCGATCACATGGAATGTTAACTTTTTATGGAGCCTTATATTCTAGAAATTCTATGTTTTGTTTTCAAACACATATCTGAATATTCCGTTAATACTTCTCATACTCATTTTCAGAACTGAACTGTTATTCTATGGAATATTATCTTGCATTACAGCTTATTATTTTCTTTATAGGTTCTTTATAGGTGAAAATAAAGATATATCATTATTATAGATGCTAGAAGAAGCCAATACATATTTTCGCAGAAAATATTTTGCGAGGTGAAAGAAACTCTAAGGAAATAACACCGTTCCAGTTCCACTGGAATAACAATGGCACCTTCATTTGCGTAAAAGCGGCCTGTACCATGGTTTCTCTAACTTCATCTGCTTGTTCTCAATCTTATTTTCACCATACATTAGTGCTCTGCCATGATCTGATCCTAAAAGACGTCTCTTCAGCATCCAACCAGGAATATCAAAGATCATGCCCTCGTGTCTACTAAAAATAGAATGGAGCAGACACACCATTAGCAATATATTTCAAAGTTTTAGTAATACTGGAATGTTGGTACTATCTTTAGTAATGCGTCTGCGATTACATGATGTATGAAATGTATGCAGAAATTATTTGTGAATTCAATAGTACACTAGTACAGCGGTGTAATATATTTGATATAGTAGATTGATTGTTAATCTTTGCCTGTAGCTCTATTTAGCTCTAATGCGCAATTTAAGCGCAAAGCATGAAGAAATAGGAGACCAATAGGAGACCACAAAAGAGCTCACAAGTTACATTAAGAATTACGCCAAATGTAATCTCTGACCATGCGTTCTTAATTGATTCTAGAGCATTTAAGATCAAATACAGAATAGCAACTTCAGGAATGGGAGAATTCGCCTGAACGAGACTAGGATGAAATTTAAGATGTTCCGGTTGGGATACCCAAAAGATCAACTTCAACAAACGATCGCTGGATTCAGTGCTTGTGGTACAAAAGGTGAATTCTTAAATGTTTGTGTGATTTCTAAGATTTTTGGATTATAGTTGAGACGAGCCTATGACTCTTAACTATTTATGGAAGTTATACGTTATAAAAAATATATCTAATGTTTTAAAAAACAATCAAAATTTAAGTCTGACTAACGATGGCAGACTGTCAGAGATTAGTGACCAACACAGTACCCTTCAGTGTCTGAATATATGTATCTTATTCGCCAGAATTTGGTGAAGTAACATATAGATATTGCCCTGATACCAAAATTGTTTTGAAAATGGTTCTTACAACTGAGAAGAAAATCTAACAGAGCATTATTTTCACTCGTACAAAAGTGCGTTGAAAAGTAATCATTCGCTTTTGTCGATATCCACTGCTAAGGTAGTAATGTTACTTTTTATAATGTAAATTAGTTTTTGTTTCTATAAACCTTTTTTGTGAACATATAATGAAGTAATGGATAATCACCGCTCGATTTTGCTCTTGGACACAATAAATATTCTTTTCTCTGTTAGATGCTATTGAATCAGTTTTGGTTGGCAACCTGTATGAAATTTATGATACCTTTAATATCTTCTTATTTTCTTGCTACTGATTCAGCTGGCACTTCTTCAGGTTAACGTTTGCTCTTACTAATTTATTAAATTGTAACCTAACTTACTTAAAATTATGCCTATTATAAAAATATATTCTTCTACTTTCTTCACATGAAGCTGCTACTACACAAAATTTTCCATAATGTCCTGCTATTATTCTTTAAAGGAACGAGAACAACATTACCTGCAAAAAACTGTTAAAACAAGAATGTAAAAGTACATTGTTTTGTTTTTTCAATATTGCAATTTAACTAATAGCTTGTACAACACCCAACTTAACAGCGCTTGCATATTAAGAAGTAGCCTACTAATAGTAATTCTATCTAGTTGGTTCACCTCAATTATGAAATTTTAGAAGCCCATCCATTCATCCTGGCCTGACAGTTGTAAACCGCCTCTTCCGTTTCATATGCAACACTTAACAAACGCAGGACTAATTAAGAACCATAAATTAGTTGACATAGACACTTTTTATTTGTGTTTGAAATGCAAAATTTTGCGTTCTCTTTTTTTTCTTGGTTATGTTACTGTTTTTACACCATGGGCACTGGATAAACAAACGTATTTTATCATTAAAATTCCGGAATAACACCTTCTTAACAGCTCCTTTCGCATGACCGTGTAGTCGCCCTCTTCCTTTTTTCACTTTTGATAATTTATCGACGTGGAAGTGGGAGGCGCTGCTCTCCCATAAATCGTTAACACTAAGGCGTCCCACACGCTTCCAGATCCTTAAATTATTTTGATAATTACCATCTCAAAACAAATAGCATCGGCACGATTAATTCCAACGCTAAATGTTCGTTATACTATTTTTTAATTACTTGTAAATTCTCTGGCGTTCTCATCGATTTAGAACGGCCGCGTCCAATACAAATATAATTAATTCTTAACGAAATTAATTATGATTCAAGTCTCTACTCATATTAAGGTCAAGTTATTTTTCAATAACGTACGCTGGCTGTTACGTAGTTTTGATAATTGAAAAATACTATCAACCAGAGAAGTTACAATACCTTAGCTTCTAGGTGAGATACGCTTTCATCTAATTTACCTTTTTATTAAATTATCTAATTAAAATGCAATAAGTATAGGCAGAACTTTAGTAGCTTGTATAAACATAATGCTGTGTTAAGTACTGCAGCAGCTTTTCAAAATGTAGCTGCAATTTCCGCAATCACTACATTAAACTGCACCTAGGAAAAATTTTAGCACCAAATTAACACCTATTATTGTTATTATTGTTAGATCTATGGTCACAGTACTTATTCCTTATTCCGCAGTAGTATAGTAGTAATCTCTTATTGAACCTCAAATCTGGTCTAAGATCATGCAGTTTAGTAGAAGCTAAGAACATCCTACTGAAGAATTAGTGTTGATTGCAATACGTGTGCAAAGTGCCACAGTATTCCACTGTCTGTAGGTATTTTTGACATAAATGATAAGGTGATATTCACCTTTTCCTCACAAATTAGGACGTTAATCCCTGACTAATTTAATTTTGTGACGTCACTATATAGAAACAGTTAGCAGACCGTTTCGGTCCATAGCTTTATTATCCCTTTCCATTCTTCCCGACTTTTCGCCTTTCTCCTCCAGTTCTGGACTTGTCTCTCTCTCAGGTCATCCTCCACCGCATCCCTCCATTGCTTCCTCGATCTTTCCCTCTTCCTTTTCCCTTCAGGAATCTTCCTTGCCACTGCTTTCGTCTCCCTCCCCTTCTCCGTCCTTTCTAGATGTCTCAGCCATTGTAGTCTTCGTTTTTTTTTTATATAATTACTTATGGTGGTGTCATTAAACAATTCGTATAACTCTACATTCGTTCTTCTTTCCCAACTAAATTCCGTCAGTCTTCCTCCAAATATTTTTCCTCTCCCAGACTTCGAGCTTTTCCTTTATTTTGTTTGTCATTGCCCAAGTTTCGCTTGCATAGGTAAGGGTAGGTCTAAGTACTGACATATTCATTCTTATTTTTGTCTGTCTGGACACCTCTTTAAATTTCAGGATTGTACGTAATCTTCCTGCGCAGCTGTTGGCTTTAGCTGTTCTCAAGTCTACTTCTTCTTCTTTCTGGCAGTTATTATTTATCAGACTTCCCAGATACATAAAATTAGCAACTTAGTAGGTTATTTTTCTTTGTACTCCCACACTTATTCTTCATTTCCATATATTTTGTTTTATCTGTGTTAATTTTCAATCCAACCCTCTCCGCCGCATCCATCAGTTGCCTTGCTATGTGCTCCAGTCCTTTCCTGTTTCTTGCTATTAGGGCGATATCATCTGCATATGCAAGACACAGGTGGCTTCTGTTGTACAATAGGCCCTTTCAATTGATGCCATTTTCTTTTATGATATATTCCAGCGCCAAGTTGAACAAGGTTGTTGACAAGAGATTCCCCTGCATTAGGTCTTGTTGGACTTTGAAACCCACACCGATGTTCCCTCTAAATTTCACTGTATTTCTTGTATCCTCCAGTGTCATTTTTATTAGTCTTACCATTTTCACTGGGATTCCCAGTTCTGTTAGTATTCTTATTAGTTGTCGGTTATTATTTGTGTCGCAGACTCTTTTAAAATCGACAAACAGTATGTGTAGAGAGAGCTCGTATTCGTAGCAGCATAATGCCACTTGTTTAAGTGTGAAGATTTGGTCTGTTGTCCCTCTTCCTCTCCTAAATCCTCCCTGGTATTCCCCTCAGTTCCTTCTCTACGTATGTTTCTAGTCTTCTTATTATTAGTGATGCTAAAATTTTGTAAGTGACGTCCAGTAGGGCAATTCCGCGATAGTTTCCACATTCCCCTCTACTACACATTCCCCCATACTTTATACTTTCTTTGGTGATTCCGTTTAATCCTGGCCTCTTGTAATTTTTTATTAGTTGTATTACTTCCTTCATCTCTTCCTTCGTTGGTACTGTTATTGTCTCATTAACTGTCGGTTTTTCATTGTGGACTATTTCTTGGATTTGGACCTGTTCTTCATTTGCTTCCCCATTCAGAATTTGTTGAAAGTATCGCTTCCATCTTTCCAGCTGTTCCTCATCGCCTCCTATCAGGTTTCCTTCCTCGTCTTGTATGTATGAAGCTGTGCCACGAGTCTTTGGCGCTATCTGTTTTAGATCTTTGTAGAAATTTCTTATTTCTTTACGTTGATACTTTTCTTCTATGTTTTTTACTTGGTTCTCCAGCCATTTCCTTTTTTTGAGCGGCATAGTTGTTTGACTTTTTTCCTCTGTTTGTTGTATCTCCTTATTGCTTCTTCATTCCTACTCTGTAGCATTTCCATCCGTAGTCTTTTCTTTTGTTCAATTTCTTTTTCGCACTCTTCGTCTAGCCACTTTTTCTTTTCTTTTGGTTTCTTTTCCTTTATATTCTTTCTTGTAGCTTCTGCTAGTGTCATTTCGATCCCCTTCCATTTTTTCTCCGGGTCTCTTGCCTGCATCTCGTCTTAGTTACTTGTGACGTCACTAATCACGATTAAATAACTTTAATCATTCATTGAGTTAATTTGTGGTAAATCCAAACGTCACTTTCAGATCTATCAATATTAACGTCAAAAAAATAAAATACCAAGGACATAGCTGTTATCTGCATAAATTTTATGAGTTTATTTAAAATAGAATAGGTAATTATTTAAATACTAGCTGAAAACCGCAAACCTCAAGGGTTTGGGTAAGGAATAGCTATCGAGTACACACATAGGGATACCAGCTGCAGTCTATTCACACCAGCAATTTTTTTTAAGAATGCAGATAAATTTAAGTACCATCTATTACAATTATTATTTACAGCGTCTACTTATGATCTCATATACCGTAAGAGCGAGCCTACTCTGATCACCCGATTTTACACGATCTCAGCGCATCTAAACGTGTGCTCGGTTGAATGTTACTGTGGAATGTCATTTGCTTGTCAAAATTATGCAAATGCAAATTCATTTGTGCACCTTGTTCACGTTATAAATGGCGTATTCGTTCATGTACACGTGTAAGATCCGACTTCGCCCTCGCATTTCCGAAAAATGCCTATTATGCTGGCTGATCATAGTACGCTCGCTCTTACGGTATATTATTCATTAGATATTCACCTTTCGATCCAAAAGCGCATCCTGTGTGATTTCAATTAGGTTAGATATTCTCTCCACGACATGCTTAAAGTAAATGCAACTTATAAACGCATCGATGCCTTTTCTGTCTATATAATTATTTTTAAAACTGATTTTCGAAAAAGCTTTCTTTCAGAGCTTCGTTTCCTACTCATTTCAACAGCTTCGTATACTTAACGGTATCTTTTTTTTTATCCGCATCGTCAAAGCGAATCAAAAGGTCTGCAAAGAGAATCTTAAATACTGCTACACAATTATGTTTATAGATTACCGTATGCGTAGCTGCAGTTTCATTGAGAATCTGCCTCGCCCTACCAACGCTAGCAATACAAAAGTTATTCGGATCTGGTCCGGAAATGGTTAGATTTCATCAAGTTCAATGATTTAATCTCTGTTGTCCATTCGATCTTCACCTCTCGATCCAAAACCGCATATATTTTGATTTCAATTATGTAAGATTAAATATATTCTCTTCTGGACGGGCTCAAAGTCATTGTAACTTGCATGGGTCCATTGCTGTTTCTGTAATTATTGTTAAAACTGATTTCCAAAATTTTTATGCTGCCGATCGCCCCAAATGCAATTTTAATTCTAGTTAGTTAATCTCCAATTAAACCAGCTCAAAATGTATATGTAAAGGGTAAATAATGAATTCATTTTAATTAGAGATCGACTTAATTCAAGATTAAAGAGTGTTCTGCAAATCGAGGGCTAGTGTTGTAGGTTTTGTCATCAGTAGTTTTTACAAATACTCTGGGATCTGGGTAATAATTTTATGACTTAATTAACAGTCATTGCGTAAAACAAATAACATGCGGACCGATTTTTAATGAAATCCATAGCGTGTGATCTGTATATAAATTTAAATAATAAATTAAACAATTTCAATTTTACGGTTGGAAAACGGAAAGCTTATGAACATTATAGTACCCATCTATATTGTCTACCTATTTAATTTACATGAATAATTTTCATCGTAATAAATAAACGTAAACAACGGCATGGCTAATAAATACAGCGTGAATTTTAGAATGGACTGTTGATATTAACATAAATCTATTTCATAATTTGAAAATACATCATCAATAAACCGACCTGGATATAATTCATTTTCGTGTAGGCACACAGTCCAGTTCCAATTTCCCTGGGTAAATAAATAAAATTTATGGTCCGGTGGAAACGATTATGTATGCATTAAAATTATAATTCGTTCATAATATTTGTTTAGTTTGTTATTTATTAATAGCATAGATTACTATTTAAAAACCAATCTGCTCCGGACACCTCTTCTTCTCGTCTCCAACGTTTGTCCGCTAGTTCCCTTTCAAATATTAAAATCGCTTAAAGTCCGGTGTCGTTAAGGTGGAGAATCGTCTCAAAATAGAAGAATAAACTTTGGGGTTCGTGATGCGAGATGCCGAGTCGAGTGAAAAAGATTATTTTATGAGTGGTTGGCACGCCTCCTACATAAATAACTGGGCAGGTTTTGAAAATAAAAAAAATATTTTAAACACATAACTCATAAATGTATGTTTGTATGTATGCATGTGTGATTTGTTGTGTTATTTATGTATGTTTTATGTTCCCTGCTTAAATAGTACATGTAAGTACGGTGGATAAGTATTTAATTTTAATGACCATTCAACTCAGTAAAAGCTCAGCCGAATGAGTGGCGTCGAGGTCTATGAATAGCATAAATTAAAAAACAAAATTAAAAAACAATCTTACAATGCAAGAAGACCTTTTAAACTATTTTGCTTATACAGGTTTTTCGATTCAAAATACCAAAGTATGAACGAGGGTAAGGGAAACCTAAGAAATATATTGTGAATTGTTACAGGCAATAATAAAATAAAACGAACAATTCCAATATCGTTACATATAGACCAATCAATATCCCAACCTTATTTCAAGAGTTAATAAGAATTCTTTCCGAGAATAATAAGTAGAGTCTGGTAACTGGAGAGCAATCGCAGCGGCGGTGTGACTGTGTTTAGGTGGGCGGGGAGGGTTGGTCGATTATGATACGACACGACAAATCATCATTACTTAGTTCAGTTTAGCATTGGATAGCGGATATGGCGTGTTGATTTTATTGATATAGACGTAGTTATTAATTGTAGTTATTATTTAGTGTAGTGCATTTTGATTTTATCGATACAGACGTAGTTATTAATTGCAGTTTTTAGTGAACATGTCGAAGGCTAAAAAACGACCCTTTCAAGACATAGTAAATAAGTTTATTTCTGACTTTCCCGATTTGTTTTACAGCGGGAGTAAGATAGTTTGTAAAGTGTGCAAAATACATTTGATGTAAAATAAAAAGTAGAACTGTACAAGACACGTAAATTCCGCACAGCATAGAAAACGAAAATTGGGCATGCTACCGAGAAGTGCATTTTTTTATGTAATTCTTATGTTGATAAACTGTAATTTGCCACTAGGCTTTCTTGATAAACAACCGTTTAAGGACTTTTGGTACAAATACAATCCCGAGTTGCGGTTGCCAACGGAGAAAACGGCACGTGAGCATGTTGTATTTGTACGCGATGACGTGGAAAAGAAAATGAAACGCATATTGAAAAAACAATTTCTTTGGTTATGTGTTGACGAGACAACAGACAAAAAAATTCAATTGTAAATATTATGATACGCATACTAGACCCTAGTAAAATTACATTACCACTGTTACTAGCTAGCCGAAGACTACAAGAGTGTACTGCTGCAGCAATTACGAAGGTTGTACTTAGTACGTTGGAAAAATTTCAAATTTCAAAAGATAAAGTGTTGATGTTTATGAGCGATGGCCCAGCGATAATGCGTTCGGTAGGCCATTCTCTTCATGAACATGGTTGCAAGTGTTTACATGTTACGTGCTTTACATCTTGTGGCAGAAACCATTCGACAATGCTCTCTCGAGGTAGATGCATTAATAGCAAGCACAAAAAAAGTATTTTTGAAGTCTCCCAAACGCCTACGATCATTTCACACAGAGTGTCCTGGTATTCGTCAACCACCGGAGCCAATTCTTACACGTTGGGGAACATGGTTGCAGGCAGCTTTTTATTATACTGAACATTTCAAAATAGTAAAACCTGTTGTTGCACAATTCAATCCTGCCGAAGCTGCAGCTATTAAGGAGAGCCAGTCCAAATTTCAAGATATTTCCGTTGAAACAGATTTAAAAAATATTCGTAGCTACTATAAAGGATTAGCTGACGCAATAGACCAATTACAAAATAGATCGTTATCATTATTGGAGTCTCTGCAAATTATGGACGGAGTGCATACACAGCTACTATACATGACGCAAAATATAATCGCGTTTTAGAAAAGTTCGAGAGTGTTCTACAGAATGATCTTGATTTTAGCACACTAAAACAAATTTGTGATTGTGTATCGAATAATCCACTGGCTAAGTAGAAAGAGTATTTTAATTATGCATGTATAACATCGGTAGATGTTGAACGCTCTTTTTCAAAATATAAACTCATTTTCTCACCACGGCGAACATCGCTCACCGAGACAACTGTGGAAACACATCTAATGGTGTAAACTTTTTGCCACTCTTATCCATATGATGTTAATACTGCTTGTGGTTTTACTGTTTCGTAGCCAAGGCTGCTTAAAAGGGTGAGTGTTTCACTACTTTTCACATATTATAATTATGTATTAGTTCTGTTATTTTTTTTCTATTTTCTTACTATTGTTTTTGTATACTAGGCAGGTACGGCTATGGCACTGCTCCCTGTTACCGGGCTCTAATAATGAGCATATTATAATCTGTAATTTAAACATCTTAAACAAACTTAACATTTCTAACAACTTGAAAGAAAAAAGTAACAATTTAGAATGGAGGAATGTTGTTTACAAGATGACTCGTACTTGCTATATAAATGATGTACCGGTAAGTAGAGTATGCACTAGTTTGTTTACACATTGTATAAATACTGGTCATATACAGTGACATCCATAAAGTTCGCTCCATATGGGAATCTTTCTTTTATGGGTTTTTCAAAAAAAAAAGTTATTCTCGTAAAAGTTTGTGCATCACGTAAAATTAAACATGTAGCAATAAAATATGGAAAATTTCTAATATTATACCCTTGTTTTAAAAAAGATCGAAAATTGCTATTTAAAAAAATTGTTTGGCATTAAAAATTATACCTAAATTTAAAGTCATGGCTACTCAAATCAAATTCTATTTGTTTGCCTATTTTTTGAAATATCGTCTTCAAAAAACAAAATTTGTTTAAAAGGATAAATAAACGACATTATGTAAATAAGGGAGAGAGGGGCACAGAAGACCGCTTAAGGTTCTCAAATTCATAAAACAATAACCAATAGAAGGAAGTGGCTCAAATTAGCTGACCATATACCTAGCTCAAAGGGTTAGCTGTATGTATTTAAAAGTTTGGTTACGTATCCTTACATGTTTTTTTTTGTAAATTAAAATCAATCTGTATACAAATGGTCCTCTGTGCCCCGTGTTTGGAGCACAAAGGACCATGTGTGGTTCTAGGTTTCCTAATGAGATTTCAAATTGAAAAATTAAAAAACATTGTCAGTTTAAAGTATTTATTTAAAAAATGTTTACAAAAGGAGTTATTTATGCTTAATTATTCACAATAAATGCAAATTATGTTATTGTCAATATCTTCTGCTTCAGCGTAGGCTTCGTGTGGCCAATTGTTACACACGCCACACTGAATCCATCCTTCGTTCGATTTTGATTGAGAAGAACGCCCAGTACAATAAATACATTCGGGATTTGAATCAGTCTTTTGAACAGAATCAGAACTGGTGTCTTCAATTGGTGACTCAATAACAACTTTCTAATTTTTTGTATTCCTTTTGTTCTAGTCATTGATTTGTTTGGTTCCTATATCCTTAGTTTTAATTAAAGAAATATGTTTGAATTTGTTTTTGGAAGATGTGACTGATAATTTTCTTTGTTTTTCTTCTTTTTCCGCTTGTTTTAGATTTTTAAATGGTGAACTGGCCAATTCTTCCGCATGTTAGACCTTAGATTTGCATTTGATCGTCTTTTGATATCTTTGTGAAATAGGCCTTGGTGAAATCTGTGCCAGAATATTTTGCATGTTTTTATTTGAACTGGATCTTGTGATATTTTGGTAACTAGAGGATGGCTATGGGTTGTTGTAAATATCACGCGTAGTATTATTGATATCTGGTGATGGAAGCGAAGTTTCAGCCATTGGGGGATTTATTAATGGTTCCAAAGCTTTGGCAGCTTGAGATGCATCAAGTTGAATTACTGGAATATCAGTGAAGTTAGATTCTCGTCTTTCGGCAACTTGAGATGCTCAATAGTAATATTCAGAAAAAATGTCAGGATCAAATGGGAGAATTGCTGTCACTTGAAATCCTTTAATCGCTTTTTCTAATGTAGCGCTTCTTATAAAGGCTTTACCAAATATTTCTACTATATCATACAGTGCAATTCTTTGTGATGAATGGTTTGACATCCAAATGTCACATTCTCGGGCATGCTGGTTTTTCAATGAACTGTAAAAACAGCAATCCAAAGGTTGTAAACGGTGGCTGGTGTGAGGAGGCAAGGAAATCGGAATCAAATTCTTTCACGAGCAAAAGTTGTTGCCTCTAGGATTCTATGAATCGCATGGTTGTCCAATATTAGTAAAATCTTCTTATTTTCGGAGGACCTAGCTCTACGAAGTGCTCCAAATATTTGATAAAATGCTTTGAATCCATCCATCCACTTCCGTTCGCATAACCGACTGATCCTGGAGGGCATCCCTTCATAACGCCTGGTGGCTTCCGCTGACGTGGAAATAAAAAAAAACGGGGGAATATACTGACCAGTTGCTGACATCGCGCAAGTAACTGTTATATTGAATCCTCGATCTGCACTAACAATGCGGCCAACTTCTTTGCAACCTTTAGTAGCAATAATCTTTCTAGGTTTCGTCGGCATTGAATATTTGGTTTGGTTGTATAAAATATGTATCTACCGATTTAAGTATGTTATAAAATTTTTTAACTCGAATTTTGTTAAATACAACAGCTCTAGTCACACTAGTAGGTTCAGGTCCTCTCATAGTTATTTGAAGATTCCTCTTGCGAAAACCTTCTAACCAGTCCTTTCTGGCAATATCTTTACTTTTGTTAAAATTATGACAAATCTCCAATTTTTGGGCAAAATCGAAAGCTAGCTTTTGTACGTCACGTGGTGTCAAGCCATAAAATTTTATTTCCAAGTCCAACAAGCGGTTGCGTAGTTGTTGTTCTTGTTCTTTAGAGAAAACTAGTTTAAAATGGTCATTTCTAGGACCACTCACTGTGTTCTTATTAATTCGACGTAATAAACATGTTTTAGGAATTTTGAATTTTACTGGCATCTCTTTGTTTTTTTGTTGCCATAATTGCTCCTCCCATAGCAACTTCGTCCCAACTAGGTTCTGGCTTTTTCTTTTGATAATTACGTACCATCTAGAAAAAAAACAAATCACTATACCTAAAGCAGAAAGTATAAATAACTGCAATCGGAAAAGTATTTCAAGCAAACAGGGGCACAAAGGGCCACTCGGACCTATAAACTCGGTCCTCTGTAACCCAGGACTACTGTTTACTAATAAGTACATGAGTGAGTTTCTTAACAACTTTACAATAATATAAATAAACAAAATACTTCTCTATCAAGTAAGGGATTGAATGCTGATTTCAAATTCGGAATATTAGTACAACTGCACTACACATTACCAACAAATTGAAACAATTTTCTTACAAGATTACCTTAAGAAACAAATGATCCCGTAACACAAAGCGTCAAAGCGACTCGACCACACAGCTGTTCGACATAAACTAATAAGGGCGGTGCCCCAATGTTACCAACTTAATGTGCAAGCATATTTTAGTACTTTTCTATAACTGACATTGCCGGACCCCTGTGCCTCGCTGGTCCTCTGTGCCGCTCTCTCTCCTAACGTTTCATTTAAAAAGTTGATATTGCAAATTGGTCAAATTTTTGCAAAAAAATTTATTACCAATTTTAAATCAAATGCTGAAATGCCAATGAGATGTTGCTCTTCGGCCTTCTGTATCTAGCTGTTTCAAGGGCTGCTCTTTTTCTCCATCTATATCCTTCCGCTTTTTTCTGAGTCTTCAATTTTTGTTGCCGTTTCTTCAATGGCTGTAATTAAATTCATCATAGGAATTTCGGTTGGTGCAATCGCAAATTTCATCCCCTTGGATAGTAAGTTTATTGCATCCCGACTTAATACCTTTTTGGACAAATTGATCACCGTTTTATTAGCATCTAGTATTCGTGCTGCCGTTTTCTTATATAAGAGTAAATCCAGTTTTCTCTTCCGTGTTCGTTTCATCTCTTGGTTGGTTTTTTCGTAGCTGCGTGTGATGGCCGCTTGTATGTTTCTAGAACCCTAATACTTTGTTTCAATTCCTCGCATTGTTCTTTTAATCTTGCTTTTTGGGAACGTTGGAAATTGATTCGTTCCCGAATATGTGGCTGAGATATGTATATGACACATTTATCATATGGCCACATGAAAAAGGAACACTTGTAACATTTCTAGCACACTTCAACAACATAGAAGAATCCATCAAATGGACAATGGTAATTGAGGTTGATAATCAAAATCCCTTCCTAGATGTCCTAGTACGAAAAGCTGAGAATTCCAATTTAAATACAAAGGTATACAGAAAACCTACTAATACCGGACAATACATACACTATAATTCCAACCACCATCTAAACTCAGAAATTGAAGTAGCAAGATGTCTATACGAAAGGGCAAAAACCATATGTCACAATGAAAGAGAAAAGAAAGATGAATACGATTACATAAGAAGGACTCTTACGCAAAACGGATATCCTGAAAGAATTTTTCGTTTAGCTCAGAAACAAACGAACAACAGGAACAAGAACGATCAATGACCCCCATAGGCACAACAGTAGTCCCGTACATCAAGGGTATATCTGATAAAATTAGAAGAATTGGGAACAAATGCAACATAAGAACAGCATTCACGACAACGAATACAACTAGGTCACTTCTTACGAAAACCAAGCCTGTCAATGAAATACAATGCACCAAGAATTGTGTATATGTAATACCTTGTGAGTGTTGCAGAAATTATATTGGAGAAACAAAAAGAACCTTACAAGTTAGAGTAAAAGAACACCAAAATCTAATAAGATTAGGGGAAATTGGAAAATCACAAGTTGTACGGCACGCATTGGAAGATCATCATCGTTTTTAATAGGATAGATCGTCAATAATAGCAAAAAATGAAGATAAGAATACCCGAAGAAAGTTCTTAGAAGCGGCGCACATGGCGATAGCAACCGCCCCTATCAGTACTCCTAGCCTTGTGATTAAGCACATATGGCTGCCGATAATACGCGTAAATATGCGTCAATCGTCGCCGCCGTCATAGATACGTGGCAATATACGTCAACCAAACCCGCTGTCATTAAAAACTCACACTGACAGGGCCACAGGCAGAGTACAAGTCCAAAGTTTATCAATATGAGTTTGGCAACCCACAACCCTTATCAGAGTTACCCTGAAGACGGCGGAAGATCTGCTGAAACGTCGGACATTTTAAATCCTCTAGATGATGGAAACAGTCCAAATAACAACAGTAATGATACACCATCGTCAAGAACAACACGTCGTAATCAGTAATATGTTTTATTACAAAAGTGAACCTGTATCGCGTGCAGCGAAATGTTAACATTCTATATACTTAAATATAGTTTAATGCTGCGCAAAACCTGTTGCTGAATAATCTTTATTGTAACATTTTTTTCTTTAAGTTGCTCAGTGAGAGGATTATCTTCCACCCTACACATTAGCTAGGTACGTTGTATAAATTATTAAAAACCCATGAATTGTAGGTATTGCTGTCAATCCAGTTCAAGTATTTGTATCTTGGTGGCCTATTATACCTATTTCCAACCGCAAACAAGTTTTGTCAGTTAAAAATATCGTTAACCGTTGCAATAATGATATTAGTTTAGAAGATTTATTTCATTAAGATTCATGAATAAGATTATTTCTCGTTAATAGAAAATCGTTTCATCCATATTGATGAATATGTAGTTCAAGTATAATGCCGCAAGTGAACGCATTACTAAAGTGACATACTAAACCCGCCATAAATAACGAATAATGCATACTTGACCCGTCATATTTCAATTTTCCTCGTGATAAATCTCCTGTCCGCATCCACCCACTTTCTTTACACTTGCCGATGGCAAAATGCGAATTATTGATTTATTTTTGCTTCAAAATGTCTGCTTATATAGGTAGTAGTACGAGGAGAACTCACGAACGAAAAACCAATATCGTTGTGGGCAAAGAAAATATGTAAAATTGTCTCATTCGATTTCATGGTTTTTAATTAATCAAACCAGTTTCGAATAAATCGATGCTAATATATAGGAGTGTAGTGCCTTGAAAGTGTGGCTCGTGCTGCACTGGTACCCCTGCGGCGCTTAACAAAGAAAACTCCGTCAACCCTCCGAGGAATACAAAACCCGTGAAATTTGAAGCTTTCTCTTTGTCAAGCCGCTTATTATCTAACATGTGTGAGGGATCAAGCCAATTCCGTAAAGTTTTCGTCACCTATCCTAATTTTAATTTTGGAAACGTCTATTGTGAGGTTTTGCATCTTTATGAATAGACATGGAAAGAATATTTTGAGTAGCTGATTTAAAGAGAGTTCAAATTGGAATACAGAGTTCGACTAGTAATGTTCCAACTTTGGAAACTATATAGCGTATTCAGCGAGAAATGGAACAGCGCGATATCTCGCGAACGATTGCGGATTTTGAGATTCTAAAAACTTTGTTATAAATGTCCGTTAGGGGCACATATTTCGTAGTAAATTTTTTTAAAAATAAATACGTCACCGCTAGCTGGCGCTACCTAACTTGATTCTTTTTAAATTAAATACTTTACTTTTTATTCGATTTTTCTATAAAATTAAGACGTAGGCACCTACATAAATGCTTATAGAATTCGAATAAATAAAGATAAATTGATAATTTTTTAACAAATTAATGATAATACCTTGAAAAGTTTTTAATCATTCATAGTTGCAAAGATTAATTTATCAAAAATTTTATCAAAACTTAGCAGACACCCATGAAAGCAAAATACATCAAAGTGTGTTTAAGTCTGAAAATCATTGACGTTTCCATGCTGTGCTAACATCATGTTTACGTTTTCAATTGAAGAGTATTACGATATGATAATCATTTGTGAAGGGTGTAAGCAAAAAACAAGAGCCGGGTAGGCATTGTATGCTACTAAATTTCCTCATCGTCGCCATCTAGGAAAAAATACATTTATTCGTGCGGCTCATACGTTAAGAAATACATTCTCCTGAAGGTAAAAGTCTATTAACAAGTGTTGCTCACAATCCTCACACGTCTATGACATCTATTGCTGCCGATTGTGCTATATCAGTTGGTTCAGTTCATAACATATTGAAATTCAATAAATACAAACCATTTAACATTCCTTTGGTACATGAGCTTTACGATGGCGATGAAATTTTATCACGGAACCTATGGAACTTCACAAATTTCCTACCTCGTAGTCTGTGGTCTGAGCAACTTTTCAAACAACGGAACAGTCAATTGTTATAATTCACAGTACTGGTCATCTGAAAGTCAACACTGGATGAGAGAAACTAATTTCCAAAGAAAGTAGACCATGTCCAAGTGCCTTATGTGGAATATTGGGAAACCAGTTGATCGGTCCACATCAATATTAGCCCAATACTTAGATTTTCTACTACATCGACTACCTCTTTTGCTTGAGAATGTGAATTTAAATTTACAACAAGTGATGTATTTTTAACAAACTGCTCATAACAGTAACATAGTAAGCGACCATCTGAGCAGAATATTTCCGAGACAATGGATGGGTACTAAATGGTCCTATAAGATAGCCAGCTCGTTATCCTGATTTAAGCCCTGTTGTATCAAAGACTAACCTTATAGCTATCTGTTCCTAATATTTCAGATGCTTCTCCTTCAAATTTTTCAAACTTTCGATCAGCTATATGTAAATAGGATTCAGATATGAGGGAGAATTTAAATTTTATGGGTCCAGAAAAGTGACCGGAAAAGTTGCAAGATCGCTAATTTAAAATAATACAATGGGTAACAAAACAGTAAGATATTTGTTTGTTGACTACATGGAGAAGATGGAATATGGAGAAGAGTTGTGGTAATTTCCTTCGTGGACATAAGGAACAATATACTGTAATGAGTAGGCTTAGGATTATTATGCATTAAAAAACTTCGAAATACACAAGCATCAAGAATATGCACTTAAATATGCACTAAAAATAAAATTTTATAGAAAAAGCACTATCTCGTTTTATGTTAACACATTTGTTTTTCCGTTAAAAGCACAAACATTTTTTTTTAATTCAAAATTGTTTAGTTAAAATTAATTAAAAATAGATAATTATTGCATTAAAATTAATTAAATTATACAGACAAATTATAATTACATTTAATTACAACTCTTTGTGAAAAAACTCTCCCTACATCAGACGACACTATGAGTGCGAGTACGAATTCATATTTTACAATATCACTGGCACTTAAATGTTAATTTTTTTCATTAGAGGTTGTTCCATTTTGCAATTTTATTCTTCAGTTGTTGATAGTCCGTATTTTTTGACAGCACTTCCTTTGATTTATTAATGAAATTATTTTTCTCGAGTTTAGTTAAACGTTTAACTATATCTTCATATATTTCAATGCGTCTTGCAGAGATAATCCTTTAGCTTTCGAATATACATTAATGTTCTAAAGAATTAAAATATGCATTTATGGATACAAATGTCTAAAATATGCATTTGCCTATGCAAATGCATAATTATTCTAAGCCTAGTAATGAGACTCTGAATAAAAAAAAAATAACGTTTTACAAATTCCTTAAAAGTGTGGGATCTACTTACTTTCTTTTGCTTATCGAAACGAATAGAACATTTTTTAATGTTCAAGAGATACGGTATTTTATTTTGAACTTAAATAAATTATATTTCTTTTGACAAAATTTTGAATTTTCAAACAATGATCTAGCGCAGTCCCTAACCGATAGCTATATTAGAATTTTAATGTATTTATTTCAGTTTTTGAAACTAAAAAAAGAAATTAATTAAATTGGATTTTCTTGTTTATTTGGCCAAAGAGTAAATCTTGTACCTGCTCACTGAAGTTCTTCAGATCACCACCGCAAAAATATGCTATACAACTCACGGCTTCCGAGACGCTCGTATTATTGCATGTATTTGTGTGATGTACCGCCTCTAGTATCTATTGCTCCTGCTGCTGCCCCCATACATAAGTGAGAAAGAGGAAAACCAAAGATTGTGTGATGAATAGACGCTATGTTATGCGTAAGCGAAGGAACGACGAATGACAATAGTGATATTATGTTTTCCTTCTCAGCGGCAAATGCATATCTAGCGCTCGCTCCCAATACGTAGCCTGGCACTAGCTCCATTGTACAGACTATTAAGATCTTTAATTTGTGCTTTGATGATTTTGATGATATTTATGTAAATTATAAGAAATTAAATATACTTTTACATTAAATGCGTACACGTTAAAGTTTTAATGAATATAAATATGTAATATATGAATTTATACAAAACAAAACAAGTGAAATATTGAACTTACAAGAAAATAAAACAAACGAAATGTTGGGTTCACAAATTAAAAGTTGAGTTTATATAATAAAACAAATAAAATTTTGAATTTACAGAAAATAAATAAAATATTAATGTTCTTAACAGGGGTGATGGTAGCAAAGACATCGAACACTTCACACGCACCATTTACACAGGCTATGACTTCATAGCTTCTATATTTTGTTGGACCGTCGTCACCACATACCTTTCTCTTTCAAAGTAATCTGATTCATTTTACCATTAATGAATCAATACTTAATCAACTCTTAATACGAGGATACTTTTTGAAATTTCTATTCCAAATAGTTCCATTTTCCAACAAAAGAGAAATTCAAATTTCAAAGATGTAATAAAGCGGAATAGGATATTGAACTATGTTCTAGCAGTAGCGACTTTGCAACGCTCGTTGAGATAATGTGCAATAAAATATATAGTAGGTTTCATTGTGGGAGCCTTGGAAATGTTTCAGGTATTTTTTATTGTCCTACATTGTTGCAACTTGTTTTTGGTTATTTACTCAGAAACATATTTGTTCTAACCACAAAGGTGCTAAACAAAAATGTGTGATAATTGTTTTAAGTGCAAGATGAACTCCCAGATAAACTACCAGAACTTACATAAAAATGACGTGTAAAACATAACTGTTACCACAAGGTAATTGCTCATATTTTAGTTCACCTTTCCGTCTAACAAAATACCTAGTGAATTGCGTAACGTTAAAGTTATCTCGAAACAAAGTTCTGTGTGAAACGAGCAATTTCAACGAGATTATTATGCATTTGTAACGCCGCGTATATTAAAAGCGCAAATAAAAATTAAATCGTTTATATGCAAAACGCAGAGCGTCCTTACGGTGTGAATCTTGCGCGCGGTATAAGAAAAAAGGGGAAGATGGAACCTAACGTTACTTAAATTCTTCGCACATTTTAATGCCATATTGTTATACGGAGCACCGACTAGCTGACGCGCGGGAATTAACATTCTGAGGCATCTTAAACGTGTGAAATAGCATTACACACTGTCAGGTACATAATTTTTACTTAACAAGGAGAAGAAGTTAATTTATTGTTAGGTTGTGGAAATTCTAAGATCTAAATGTTCAACAACTAAGCGCGACTGAAAACTGACAAATAGCTCGTCTACGGTTTTTATAGCCGCCTTGTCAAGCCGATATCCCGCTGGGTGCCGTACTCGACGTGTAAATTATATTGATATTCCAAGAATTCTTTTTCTTTTTATAAATTTAATTGTTAAAACTCTCGGAATGAAAATAAATTTCGTTTCTTCAGAGAGAGCTCTCTGAGGACGCCGATGATCACAAACTTCTGTATTTGGTGATTATCGTTTTTAATGATTATCCAACAGAGGTATGTTTTCTGTTTATTCTCCGTAGAGCTCGTCATTTACCCGCAGCTTCACAAGTATCAAATGGTTTTGTATGTATGTATATAATATTCACGCAGAAGCATCTTTAATAGTAATGACGTTTATTGCCGCCCAACAAAAATCCACTTACGGCACAATACAAAAATTTTTAAACACAAACTAAAAATAATCAAAAATTCCTTAAACTTGAATAACTACAAGAAAAAACTAAAGAAAACCGTTTACTTAACGTAAAGTGCACGTGCATCAATTACTGCTTTACTGTTCTTAAATTATAATATGTTTCATATATTCCAGTGGATTCGCAATACATTGAATATTTAGAAAAATGCATTGTTAAAATAAAGACAAATATTGTTTTTTTTAGAACATTTTCTAATACTATATGTGACAGCAACACTATCTTGTAATCAGTACAAGAAAATTGTTGTTAAGTTTGTATACTTCAAATTAACACTCCTTCTCTTTAATTCTTTTACAACATAATATACTAAAACACAGTGTATGATTTGTTATTATAACAACATTAAAATTTTTTTATTAACAACTTTATGTTGTACGCAGTACTAAAATTGTATTGTTAAATGTATTAGACGGTATCTTTAAATTTAAAAGTGTGATGTGTAGGAAAACAAAACGCGTTATTTTATATGAACTTATTGTGTTGTAAGCATAAATAATGTCCTTACAACACAATATGTATTGTTAAAACAAACAAGATAGGTATGTTCACATTGAAAAATGTGGTATTTACATCTAACATTACTTAATTTTAAAAGTAATGTATACTTTGATGTAGTGTGCTTTATTATGAGCCTGTGCGATTGCAAGGGGAAGGCTACACATTTTTCCAATTTCACTGCAATAATATTGCATATAGTTTTCTCTACTATAGAAGATCAGTCTTTAAAAATAGCGATCCAACTCAAATGGAAAACTACCGACCGATTGGTATTTTATCCAACTTTGCAAAGATTTTTGAGCACTTGATATACACCGAAGTCTCCAGATACGTCAAGTCCTTTTTATCACCATTTCAACATGGATTTCTTTCGGGTAGATCCACTATTACTAACTTAGCGACGATTACGCAATTTTTAAGTGAAGCATTGGGTAAAAGACAGCAAGTCGACGTAATATATACAGACTTCTCCAAAGTTTTTGATATTATAGATCATACATTGCTAATTAAAAAACTTGGATGCTTTGGATTTTCAAATGGCTTGATTCAGCTTCTGTCTTCGTACCTCAATGATAGGTCTAGCTATGTCTACTTCAACGGATTCTCGTCCAAACTATTTCAAATTCACACCGGTGTCCCTCAAGATTCGAACTTGGGACCACTCTTATTTAACATCTTCGTCAACGATCTGTTATCATCATTAGACTGTGATGTGTTGGCGTATGCGGATGACTTGAAAATCTATAGACAAATAACGAATATTGCTGATGCAGTAGCGTAGCCCCTTCTGTGGTCTCCAAAAGAGCCACACAAAACAAGCAATTAAAACATAAGAGGACAATCAAAAGTCCTCGTACTGGGAAAATGTTCCAGGACAAAAACAGGCGAAAGCACTTATATCAAGCTCGCCAAAGACAGCAAAAATAGCGCTATCGTTCAGCAAAAGGGATCTTAGATTACTGGCAGGATTTCTGACAGGCCATGTAGCCCTAAAATACCACTTATTTAAACTAGGAAAAGCTGCAGATCAAATCTGTCGTCTATGCCAAGAAGATCTGGAGAAGTCTCACAGGACACCAACATTTCAGGAGGCAATTTCTTGCACTTACTGAACTGAAGGAAGCAGATCCTAGAGTAGTACTAAGGTTTATTAAAAGCCTCCAACTATTCTAACACACACAAGGGCATCTTGTTACAATAGTACTATTAAGGTCGCAGTGACTAAAAGCACATGTGCCATGGCCCGTCTAAAATAATAATAAGATAAAGGAATTGGGATGACTACGCAGCTGCCATCACCCCAAGGATAGTATCACTCCTGGCAAACATACATTAGTTTTCTAACCAACCTTAAAATGAGAATTTTATCAAATATTAATAAGGATGGGTCCCAATATATGGAATAAAAAAGAACTACGAGATCCATATGAAAGAACTACGCCAGGAGGCAAGTTTTCATGGTTGATGATCATTTGGTGTTAGTATCTACTATATAAGGAATTTTTTAAAAAGCTGCCTAAACATTAGTACAGAACCCAAACACAAAAAATATCCTGGCCCTCATATTTTACTAAACTGAAACATTTTACGATCGGGTATTGTTATGATTTTTATATCCTCCTAATGTCTTAATGCAGTACCCCATGTGCGCGTCCTAAATTTATGAAATACTTTATGTTCCATATAAGTTCTATAATTTTATTTAATTGATTTTTATATTTCGTTTTACTGCCCACTTTACGTCTGAAACGAATATATTACGGATATTATAATTGAAAACGAATAATAAAGATACCATCCCAGATATTTTGGATAATAAATTATGAACGTTTAATTATACAGTTTATGCCCGCTTTTTTCTTGTCGCACTCTTTCTATTATCGAAAGGCGCGCACATAATGATTGTTAAAGAGCGCTCATTTATTTATATGTATCTTGTTACATGGTACCGCGTCCACAAGATTAGATACAAGCTACAGTTTTTATTAACGTTTAAGAGCCATTGCACAACGCGTAGTTAACAATGGACGTCTCGTATAATCGTAAATTATGAATTATGTACGATTTAATTGAACGGTTTCTCCGATTTTGAAAACGCATTGGATGTAGGTACATCTCTCGGAAACATGCTTTTTGTGTTTCCTAATTAGTCTTCAGTTAATCATTAAAATTTAACGTTTAATTAAATTATGTTGTTTCCATATTATTATATTTTAATGTGTATATTTGTAAATTTCAATAGTTGGTTTCAATTTTATTACCGTGTCCAATCGTATATCTTATTTTATATTGGTAATATGGTAGAGCCCCATTAAAATCAATATTTTATGCGAGATAAAAGTATACGGTACCTTAAAAGGTTAGCTTTCAATATTTAATTGTATGTATAGGAAACGCGAAATTGAATCAAATAAAGTAACTAATAAACGAAGAACTCAAGAACTCAAAGAGTATATGTAAACGAAGCCAAGCATCCGCCTTCATTTTATCGTTTATGTAATTCTTTATGTATAAAAATCAGGGCATTTATTTAAACTAATCAAAAAACTGAAAACAAGGACTTATATCTTTTCAAAACTATATAAAAGAGCAAGGATCAGAACACTTCTAAGCTGTACAGGATAAGTCAACGACAGAGTAAAGTAAGTTTATGATTTATTGATAAAATTTGCCATAAAACTGTATATATCGTATGATATGGTTAGTCCGCACATTTTAAAAATATATAAAAGTATACAAGGTGCGATAAAAAAGTAGAGCAACCAAAAGTTGTATTTTCTTAAACCTACATATGAATTATTTTCTTAATTCCACGCCTAATTTTAAAATTTTTTTGTTGTGTGTTTGTTATGTGAGACCTTGCAGTTTTCGAGATATTCAGCTTTAAAGGTAAAAACTCACATTTTCAAGCTTCTGCTTAATTGAAAATTTTACCGTCATTTCTGCAAGACAAACGTTTATATTTGGTAAGTGGAAAGACAAATGTTAAGTTAATAGGTACTCTATAAAACATTTAAGATATTGGCTACAGGATGATGAATATAATTGTCCAAACATGAAAAAAAATGAAACTTTAAAAAATCACTTTTTTCAAATGGCATACCCTGTATATTTTTATTTTATCATATAAAGGACTAAGAACCCTCTAAAACAGTTCACTAAAACCCTTACCACAAACTTAATTCGTACTGGACGCACGTTTCGATAGCCAAGCTATCTCATCCCAATACTGACGTTAGTTTCAGTTTGCTGCTGATGATGATAGCTTGGCTATCCGAAAGTGCGTCCAGTACGAATTAAGTGTTGTGTAAGTGTTTTAGTAACTGTTCAGTGTTCAGTTGCCACGTTTAGAGTATCCGTTTAAGAACCCTCTAATTTTAGTTGAATATGTCCTATACCTTTCTTCAATTCCCTTTGAGATATTTTTTTTTCATTTTCTTGTATTGCCTTCTAGTTTACTATTGCTTGAATTGAATTGCCATGGAAAACAATAGTCAGATTATATTTATATTATATTAATCCATGAAATGTCAATATAGAGAAGCACAGTGTTGACAGTGATATAATATTTTATTATTTCGCTCAACTCTTGTGAATTATTGCGTTTGAAATGCATTATCCAAAAAATTAATTGATTGATATGATTTATATATTAGGTGAGGCTGACAAAAACTGTGTTCTTGCACAAAGTATTTATAAAATTAAGTTTCCTGAACGCCGTACACCTAGTTCGCACAGTTTTCACAATCTAAAGGAAAGATTTGATTCTACCGGTAGTGTCGATTATTCTTAACGTAAAGTCGTCAACAGAAAAGCCACTAATGAAAATAAGGAACTTCAAATTTTAATGAATACTCTGGAAAATCCTCAAGCAAGTAGTAGAGAGTTAGCAACGTTATGTGATACCTGACAATCAACTGCGAATCGGACAACAAGAAAGTATAAATATCACCCGTATCACATCGAACTTCATCAGGAATTACGAGGGCAAGATTTTGAAAGACGGGTGCAGTTTTCTCATGTAATGATTGAACAGTTACAGTTAAATGAAAACTTCTTATGTAACAATGTTTTCCGATGAAACTTCGTTTAAAAGTAATAGTGTCGTGAGTCGCCACAATATGCATTATTATGCTACAGAAAACCCATTTTGGATTCGGGAGGTACAACATCAAAACGATTGAATGTTTGGTGTGGTATCCACCACAACAGAATAATTGGTCGATATTTTTTTAATCAGGCCTTAACTGGCCTTAGATATCTAAACCTTTTAAGTGAAGAATTACCCTCATTACTTGAAACACTTGATGTAAATCAGCAGGAAAATATATGGCTTCAACAGGATGGTGCGCCTCCGCACTACCATCGCGAGCTTCGAGAATTTTTGAATCAACAATTTCCACAAAGATGGATTGGGCGTGGAGGTTATGTTGAATAGCCACCAAGATCTTGCGATATTACCCCATTAGATTTTTTCTTATGGGGTTATATAAAAGACCGGGTGTATGTTAATCAACCTACCGCAAGAGAAGACATGCAGAACAGAATAAGAGATGGCTGCCGGAGTTTAACACCACTAATGTTATCAAGAGTCAGAGACGACATAAGGAAAAGAATGAATATGTGCGTTCAACAAGAAGGTCATTTATTTCAACATTTATTAAGAAGAAATTAATTATTTTAACCATTAAGTTTCCTTTGTCAAACATGTTAGATATATACCTAGTATGTTTTTTTGCCTTATTTTAATTTAATGTTTTTGACAATATATTTTTTTCATTGCCTGTTTTATTTGGTCAACACAAGAAAATTAAAAAAAATGTCTCAAATAGAGAGTTCTTAGTCCTTTATAAAATAAAATAAAAATATACAGGCTATACCATTTAAAAAAAGTGTTTTTTTTAAATTTCACTTTTTTCATGGTTGGACAATTATATTCAATATCCTGTAGCCGATATCTCAAATGTTTTATAGAGTACCAATTAACTTAACATTTGTCTTTTCACTTGCCAAATATAAACGTTTTTCTTACAGAAACAACGGTAAAATTTTCAATTAAACATATGCTTGAAATGTGAGTTTTTACCTTTAAAGCTAAATATCTCGAAAACTCCAAGGTTTCAACATAACAAATACATAATAATAAAGTTTTAGAATTAGGCGTAGAATTAAAAAATTAATTCATGTATAAGGTGACCCGTTTAAAATAATACTTTTGGTTGCTCTATTTTTTTATCGCACCCTGTCTACTTTTATATATTTTTAAAATGTGCGGACTTACTAACCATATCATACGATATATATGTACAGTTTTATCGCAAATTTTACCGATAGATCATAAACTTACTTTACTCTATCGTTGACTCACTCTGTACAACAATATCCTCTGAATCTATAGTGCTCTGGACCAAATAGGTATTATTAGGACGATACGGCGTCAATGATTCTATGTAGCTGTTACTTATATGCACCTATAGTGTGCATTTTAAGCATTCTGCGAAAGAGTATTCGATACCGAATATAATGTAACAAATACAGGTACCGAAAGTAGCGATTAAGTGCAAATACGGAAAAGCAACTAAATTTTATATCTCTGCACCACACATTGCAGTTCTTACAATGTCTACTATGCCCTGGTACTGTACACCACTGTGACCTTGTTTTGTTTAAACAGAACCCCTATATTTATAAACAATACCATACTAATTTGGTACTGTATGTTAAGATACTAGTGCCTTAAAGATTCTTAACTGTTGGAGAGGATACAGAATCACTCGCTTCTAGGTTGCCGATACAAATTCTAGCAGGCGAAGGTTTATATATCGAGTTGTTTGAATTTAAGTCTTCGATTCTATTTCCTCCCAATTTCTTCATTCTTTGCAATGTAAAAGTGCCTTCAAGGGTTTGTCGTAGGGTATCCTCAAAGTTATTTTATTAGCGCTCATATTATAGACAAGGTTAACGACTATGTCTACCATGGCATGTTCCGAATACTTAGGATGTCTCCAGATGGTACACAGAAAAAAAATGTTACAATAACTTCTACAATTGTAGCAAACGTCACTACAAATAGTTATTGGATCCGTGACGCGGACAATTTGCAGCGATTAGTGGAACAATATTCTAAGAAACTAGAGTGACGCAAAACTTACAACGTTTGCCACAATAAATTTGCATATTTCTCAACAATCGCGCAAGTGCATGTATCGTACCTATTGAAATGCTAATGTAACGAACTTTAGCAGTTACTACATTAGATTGCACAAAACATTCTGTATTAAACTACCACAAATTATGCAGTGTTCTTGTAATCACAATGCTTGAAAGCACAAATAAACGAAACAACAATAACTGTTGCGCCAGGTTGTTCGCATCTCCAACAGCTTTGCCATGTACAAGGAATCATTGGCCGGCCATAAGAATATTACGCAGTTGCGCTCAATGTGTGTGATTACTTCTCCCAGCATTCAGCAAATTTGAAGGAGTAAGGTAAATTACGGAAGACCTTACTTTGAGAAAGTTGCGAGCTCGAAGCTCGATAAATGATGAAAGTGATTTGAGTATATAAGCAGATCTTTTATTAGAAAGGAATGAAGTATTTCGTTGCGACATCTGTTGGGCTAACCAATTCTACCTGGATCTAGTAGGCTTCGATAATGAAATAGTACAGATAAATGATGATTTACTTACAAAAATCCCTCATTTTCTGTTATTTATTTTTAAATAATGTGATGCAATACCATAAAAACTCTTAGTTTTGGAGATTATGATTTGCCCAATATGCAATCGTACTGCGAAGATTAATACGACTTTTGAAGAAAGAACACTGGAACAATTTATGTAGCTGAATGACGATATAAAATTCCATATGTCATGAACAAAACAGAAAAATATAGAAAGCCTGTAGTTTCAGTACCAATTTTTACCCCAACAGAATTAGAAGATGAAAGCAGGGAAGGCCCCAAGATTGGATGGAATGTCCCCTGAAGCAATAAAGGAAACTGAAGTCAAATGGTGGGTGGCTCTTGGATGTCTTGAATCGGCTCCTAAAAACACCGACATTTCAAAGGGAATGGAAAATCGCCAAAATTGTAGCCGGAAAAGTAAGTTATACGAAGCAATGATTAAACAGAGCTCGGATGAGGAGAAAAAAGGGGGACTGGCAATACATCAATATGGATTCAGAAGAGGAAGATCAACGCTACAGGCGATGGAAATAATTAAAAATATATCTGAGAGAAGGAGAAATAATTGGAACGTGTTAGTAACACTTGGCAACCGAAATGCTTTCAGTACAACAAACTAGAACCTATTTCTTCAAAGAATACAGAGGAGGAAGTTATCAGTATATCTTATCAATATCATTGCAGATTATCTTCAAAACAAATATATTCAAGTAATTAAACGAAATAAATTGGAACCTAAGGCCGGGGTACCGCAGGGCTCTATCTTGGGTCCCACACTTTACAACATCCTCTACAATAAAGTATTAGAAATTGAGTTGCGAAGACCTGGCAATTATTGTAACGGCAGATAGTAAGGGAGATTTAATAAGGATCACAAATGAAAACCTGAAACGAATAGACAACTGGATGAAGGAAAATAAGCTTAGTCTTGCACCGGAGAAAAAAGAAGCACTTATAATAACCCGGAAAAGGAGAAGAGATGGTCTGATATTCAAAATAGATAATGTAAATATAGTCCCAAAGAGCAGTATTAAGTACCTGGAAGTATACCTTGATACAACAGGCAGCTTTAGAACACATTTGGAGAAAGTAACGGATAAGGCGCAAGATCGAATGGGAAGAGTTGTCCGATTGATGCCAAATAACGAGGGACCGGATAGCACAAAGACAGCGATACCTGCTAGTGTTGCACATTCCATATTACTTTACGGACTGCCAATGTGGGAAGCTGTGCTGAAAATTAAAAGAAACTACATATTGATGGAAGAAATCCAACGTAAAGCATTAATTAGAGTCGCGACTGCGTATAAGACATCATCTACTATGGCTCTTCAGATTATTATAGGGATCCCACCTGTAGACCTAATGATACAAGAAAGAAAATTTATACACGACAGGAGAAAACAAGAGACAACTAGAGAGACAAAGTGTCGAACAGTAGACGTATGACAGGAGAGGTGGAATAAAAATACGCTCAAAGAATAATGGGCCAAGCAATTAATATCTAATCTAAAGAGATGGATCGCGTGCAAATACAGGACGGTGGATTATTACCTCATGTAAGTTCTCACAGGTCATGGAGTATTGAGGATGTATGCAAAGCGGATAAGTAAAGTAGAGACAAAAGAATGTGTATACTGCTGTGAAACGGACACCGTGGTACATACGATATTCTTGTGGAACCGATGAAATACGATCAGAGGAGAAGTAATGAGTGAGCTAGGAAAGAACATAAAAATTTGGTTGATACTATGCTGCAATCTAGGGAAAACTGGGAGAAGCTACATAAAATGGTTAAATTGATAATGAAAACTAAGGAGCAGGAGGAAAGAGAAAAGCAGAAAGAACGACAGAAAGGAATCACAATCAAGAAATGATGACGGGTAACTTAAAGCTTTCATGATGCAGATATCTTAGAGATAGCTCCATGAAATCCACCTGAGGATGAAGCAAGGTTAGTTTTGGTGGGTAAGACCAGGCCTGCACTTATGAACTGGGGGTCTCATACTACCATGCAGCAATAGAACTAAGCGCATGGTGTCCGTAAAGGATTTCTACCCATCAAGAGAAACATATACGATCGTACAGGTACACGATACAATGATGCCATTCTATTTCCGGTTTTTTTTTTACTTCTCCTCCCTAAACGGTTGGTTCCAGGTCATTTTAAAGTCAGGAGTTACTTACTCAATCATCTGTACTATTACAATACAGAGAATTTGTGATTCTAGACCTTAAAACCAAGCTAACTGTTAGAGGCACTATTGCAAATAAATAGAACAAGCTATATCAGAGAATATGTGTTAATACATTTTCGTTTAGAAAAACTTGGAATTGGACTAATTCTTAGAGGTACCGTGGTTTATGTAAGCACTAAATATTCCTTCAATTCCAAGCAAATACTAACATACCAACCATCACCGTATTTACGCCTCTCCTCAACATAGGAATGCATGTATGTATATAAAGCAGTTCCCATATCCTAATATTTTGAGGATAGTATGCGTTTGCTTATTGGATTCAGCAACTATCACAGAATCAAAGGTTTTAATATCATATATACATATGTCCCTATGTTATTTTCCTTGTATGTTTCAAAGTTTACCAATCATCAGTTACAAAGGTTACGCATTTATTCCTTCCAAATGTAACTGATAGCAAACTTTGGGCAATAATCTAATTTATTCTGGAGCAAATTTAAGAAATAGGCACCGATCCGTTCTCTAGTCGCTTCAAATATCATGATCATAGCTTAGATGGTCTAAGTATAGGTACTATCTTTTTATAGGACAGATGTTGATTGTCATGCATCCGAAAAATCTCGAAACGTCAGCGTTATTTACGACATGAGCATCGTACAGACGAATGAAATAAAATAAAATTATGACGCGGGCGAGAGAGCGAATATTTATAAACGTTGTTTTGTGCCTGTATGCGTCCGCGTGGATGCGTTGGGGCCCCGTGAACATCGTAGAGAGAACGTTTGGGCATAAAACATAAGCTAGGTGAGCTCTCGCTGACGGAATGCCATTACCACTGTCCCTGTCATCTGATAAGGGCACCTGGGGGTCAAAGGACACACCACATGCTGTCGTCTACGTCAACCAGATAACGGGCTTCTTGCGCTACGGATCCTCTATCTCATATGTACGCCTCTTCAGGACCGTATTATATATTTTTTATTTTATGTTATTTTTGGTTTCCTGTTAATGGTTGGCGTTGTCGCTGCTTAATGTACTTTATTATAAAAATTAAAAAGGGTAGCGATATGCAATAAATTCCTTGTTAAATAAAAATCTTTTGTTGAAGAGAATCATGAAAGAGAAAATTTACCTTGCAGTTAGTGAAGCCCAAAGGCGATTACAAATAGTAAGTTAAAACACATGTTGCAATCAACGTACACATACGAGGGTAGCGTCTTAAGTTTTTACAAATAACCACTAGACAGTGCCATTAAGATTTGACACTATTTTCGCAAAATTTGACTTTCGCACAAAAAAGTAGTTTTGTGAAAAAAATTGAAATTTTACGTGAAGGTTTCTGTTGGATGTTCCAAAAACTTTGATGCTGTGCGCAACATGATTGAAGAGAATCAGAATGTGACTTACCGTGAGATAGAGGCATCCTTAGGCATATCGAAGCAGTACATTCGCTTCTGCATGAACATTTAAGTGCGAAAAAGATCTGTTCCCGATGGATTCCGCATAACTTGACCCAAGCACTAAAAAGCTCGTATCAGTTGATGTAAGGAAATGCACAAAAAATACGAGAGAAGAACTTCAATGTCCGTATATACAACATCGCAGTAGGTGACGAAACTTGGATATATTCATACGAGCCGGAAAATAAGCAACAATCAATCACTTGGGTGTTCACGAAGCACTTCCAACGCAACGATCGCTTGTTGAGCACTGCTTGAATGAGTACGGGATAATGTCTCTTGCTAAAAGAAAGTTATTTTTAAATTTTGCTTTTCTTTATAAACCGCAAAATATGCATTTTAATGTGACATCTTATATATAGTGTGACCCTGGATTAACGCTTGGATAGGTAAAGTAGAAAAAAATATTATTGAGTTGAATTTCCATCTTTTTGGGGTTGAGCCATGCTTACACGCGAAGTTCTAGCATAATTTATTACCTCGAACATTGTTTTTTAATAACGCTTTTATCACGTTTCCCACAGAAAATGCATTTTACTAATAGAAAAAAACCCTTTTTTGTAAATTTCCAAGATATACTTGATTTTTCGGTAATAAAATTATGACATAAACCACTTACTATTCAAACATGGCTGAACACCAAAAGATGAAATTTCAACTCAATAATTTTCTTTCTGCCTTCCATGTACATGCGTTAATCCAGGGACATGCTGTATATACAAGATTGAGTTCTACCTTTTATTTGCATAAATGTAATACTATTGCCTACACGAATTAGCCTTTGTATAAGCTTTGTACAAATTATTTATATGAACAATTTCAGCTCCATCGATATTTTCCATATTGATATATGCTCCGATAATGTTGATCAGTTATTCTATATATGTATGTAATTATGTACTTAGGATATAGTTTTGCTGCTGTACTTGCATATGTAAAATTTTTCATTTTCCATTTATTACTTTTTCTTTAATGGGCAAAAATTATTACTATTCTAGCACGTTTAGGGTATTCAGTATGGCCACACGGTAGGTATGAAATTCCCTCTGGCGGATATTAGTTATTTTTCGAAAGCGTTTTTTCCTTCCGAGCCTCCGATCTTCGGAGTTAATCATCAAATTTAATGTAAAATTCTCCTAAAATAAACAACAGCATAAATTAGGAGATATTTCCAGCACTATTTCGTATATCAAATATGTTTCGTTTAGGTATCGTCATTTATGTCAAAAAGTTTTCATGTTTTAGGGTTGTCGTCGAGGTTTTGTATCACAGATACATTTAAGAGTCATCTAGTAGCGCCCCCATAGTCATTCGATAATGCTTCTTCTAAAAATTCCTCGTTTAATTATATTTAGACAGAAATCATCAAAATTTGCTGTGGATAAAAACAATCGCCATCGCGATTAAAATAAAGGAGAGAAGGGACGCTAATTAAATTCATTACTTCTGGTCAAGCTTTCATCGAGTTATCTTGTATTTTGGTTGCGCTCCCAGTTTAAAGTGTCTAATTGAAATCAAAGAATAAATTCAAGGTAGAAGAGAAGGTTGAAGGCTAGAATAGGCAGAATTCCTGTGAATGTAGTAAGGAACATAGAGTTTATATGACATTCTAAAATCAAGGTTACTTTGCATTTTCCAATTTTAACTTTCGTTAATTTCCATTTACTGATATAAACATTCGTTTAAAATTGCCGAAAGAGTATGTAACAATTCATTTAAAATTCTAATTAATTTACAAAAATTCCATTCAATTTTGAACAATTTCCCTGATATAGTACATTTCAGTATACACGTTGGTCCGCATTTCACCGGAGTGCAAGAGATATTGTACGTAGCGTAATCTGGCATACTTGCATTTATCCCCGCCGGCCAGTCTCGCCGCGCGCAACTGCTATAGCCTATCTGACGCACTCTTTGTGTTTCTGTGCGCTCGTAAGGTTCTAGCAAGAGATCGTGGATTTTGAATACATTATGTTAGTTTATACAACCGCAGAGATGGTACAGATCATTAAATGGTATTTTGCGAATTGCCGTAAATGCCAACAAATAGACGAACAGCCACAAATCCCTCTAGCGCATCCCGAGCGGGAGGAGAGAGAAGTGAGAGTTTGTTCATTAGTTGAAATGAGCGAACCTTGCTTTAGCCGGCAAATTTCAAACAAAATTGGTACTGTGAAACGTATTTTGAAACGCAATAAATACAAAAGTTGCAAAGTTCAATATTGCCAGGAGATTTTTCCCCTTAATAACGTAACATTGTTAGAATTTAAATTTATTTTGTATAATTATCGAATTTATCTTTCTTTAGTTTAATTTAATTAGAATCGTTGTTTATTTTCCTACTTAGAATTATTTTTTCGTTCTCCTACGTCGTATAGCAGTAACAAAATGAACATAAGAAACTGTAATTTCTTACATAATCTGAGAACACAGAAAAATCACGTAGTAATTCTGTATTAGCACATTCTGTCAGAAGGCGTTGAATTATAATATTACGTGATTGAGCGGACAAGCGTGCGTACCGCTGCTCGCTTTATGATATACTGTGATTGGATGCGAACTATCAATGAGACTCGAATGCTCTGTTGCCATTCACAAAGGCAAGAACAAATTTGCTGTTCAAAATTCCTTTAATTGTGCTATTTTAAACAAAAGTGGAAACGTTATCGTAGTGTGATCAAATTTATACGTTTAATCCAGGAATAATCATTTAAAACATCACTGCCTGAGCCGCTATTCTTCTTAAATAGTTTTCACTGTACCTACATATGTAAATACTGAAGTGAGGAAAAAAGCAGGTCTTGAAAACGACAATATAAAGGATTCGGCGAACTTAAAAGTGCAAATTCATAAAATATAAGTAGTCCAGCTTGGCGCAATTATTGCACACTATCGCAAGAGTAACAACGAAGAAAGGGTAATAAGATCCATAATCATTGACAGTACTGACCTGCTGCGTAATATTCACATACAGTCAGCTATGTCACCCACACGGGTTACATAAAAATGACATGAACTTATCGCGCTGTCGTCAAGATTTATATAACGTCTTCATAATAATACGTGGGATGGCTTTCCTTTGCATATCTGTGATTTACTACATTACACGCCGGCTTCTTCGAAACGAAATAAAATAACGTGACGTATTTGAATGCGGTTTTCCAGTGGATAAGTAGGTAACCCAACATCAGATCGTCAGACCTTTTATTTAACCTGTTTCGTCAGTATTTAGTAATGTATTACTCCCCTTTCAGAGGTTGATATTTTAGCGTGATACCGAAAGCGTACTAAATTATTCTAAAGTATGAGGAATCCGTTTATAGAGTAACCAGATCTTGAAAGACTATTCTTGGGAACATTTCTGTTCTTTCTCACTCCCTTTTTATTCGTTCAACGTTTCACTGAACATGTTGTTTGTGCGGTTTGTTTTCACGTGCAAAAAGTACATAATCCATATTGTCGCCTGTAACATGATGTTAACATAAAAAGCACAAACATGTAATTCGATATTTCTACGAGAGATGCGGAACTATTTTTTGCGGTATTTTTACAGACAGCCTGTATCGATGTCACTGAGACACCGATAAGAAAACCTTGAATAGTTTGCTTCTTGTTGCGGTATCGTCTCTTTTCATGTGACAAATGGCTAATTTTTTTTAATCTATGTGAACGTATTTTAGGAAAGCTTGTGTTGCTATCAATAACACTAGAATCCGCCTACACTCCTTTGTAGTAGTACCTATATATTTCAATTATTTGATGGTAATGTAAGCAATGAGGTTCGCAGACTAAGCGAAAAAACTAATCTTACATACTAAGTGCAATCCGAAAATATGCAAACCTAAGGTAAGCGGTCGTAAAACAAAGAAATTTAAATTATGCAAACCTCAAATTAAAGTTACGGTTAATTAACTAAGTATACATGATATAACAAAGGATAAAGGCTGGAATAAGTGGTCCTAAATCTAAATTTATTAATTTATGTTTGTGTTTGCAAATTTTCATGCCTTCATGACAATTTAATTGAACAATGCTGTTTACGTTCTTCAGTTATTGATAGAGCAACGCAAACTGCGCTGAAAGCCAGTGGGGGACGCATAGAAGTTTACATAAAATAAACACGGCCGGGACAATTCGGTATAAGCGTCAGTATAACTGCGACTCGAAAGCCGATCTGTTGTGTATGCATCTACGCTGTCATATACTATATCGTAGTTCTACGTTTGTTTTGAAAATGTTTCCTAAGTCGCGAAAACGACCAACGTTGGACACAATAAGAGAATTTAATGCAGAAATGCCTGATTTAAAGTGTAATGGCGCTAAAATGCAATGTGTAGTGTGTAAAATAGATTTAATGTGTTGGTTGAAAAGTGATTGTCTACGGAACGTAAATAGTGCAGGGCATGTTTCAAAAAAAAATTCCACACGAGATTATGACAAATTTAAATTTAATTTATGTGTTACCTTTATTGCATGTAATTTACCATTTCATTTACTAAGGAAGAAAGCATGCGTCTCGTTTTGGAATGAACATTCGGGCTTTAAGTTACCAAGTGAGAGAACATTACAGAGAGCTGTGCCGTCTGCTCGTGATCATGTCGAGAAGAGAATTAAATCGGAGTTGCAAGATAAAAAACTGTGGTTATGTGTGGACGAAACAACAGATCGTAAAAAATATTCTGTGGTTAATGCAATGGTACGCACAATGGAACCACATCGACCGTCACCCTCAATTTTACTAGCTTCCAGACGAATACAACAATGCACTGCCGAAGTAATTTCAATGTTGGTGTTAAATACATTGGAAAAGTTTGAACTTTCAACAAATCAACTGTTGATGTTTATGAGTGAGGGTACCGCAAACATGCTTGCTGTAGGTCGATCTCTTAAAAAACATTGTGCTAACTTGTTGCATATTACATGTAAAATTCATGCTCTCAGTCTCGTAGCAGACAGTATCAGAAAATGTTATCCCGAGGTAGACGCTCTAATAGCACATACAAAAGCTGTGTTTGTAAAATCCCCAAAACGTATTCGGGAATTCCATAGACTATGCCCCGGTATTCCTGAACCACCACAACCTATTCTTACTTTTCGAACATGGTTAGAGGCTGAATTTTATTATCTTAAATATTTTGAGAATATAAAGAACGTGATTTTAGAATTCGACCCAAAGGAAGCTGCGTCTGTCAAGGTAAGCCACTTGAAATTTCAGGATAGTCAAGTTAAAACAGATTTGGAAATTATTCAGAACAATTACGTGGGACTAGCGGATGCGATAGAAAAACTAAAATTTTTCGGTGTCGTTAGTGGAATCTTTGCAAATAGTGCAACATGTTCACGCACAGCTATGCGCGATAGATGACGCAAGAAATGTTTGTGTTTTAGAAAGGTTTGAAAGTGTTTTAGATTTAGACTCTGATTTTGGCACATCAAGACAGATTTGTGAAAGTGCGTCAACAGAACCATTAAGTTATGTGAAAGATTATTTTACTTACGCAAATATAACATACAAAAACACTTTTTCTTCACGCCGCACTCACTTTGCCGAAACAACTTTGGAAACATATCTAATGTTACAAATATTAAATAGACATTATACACTTTGTGATTTCACGGAGGACTCTTAAAACGGTAAGTGTTTGAGCACGTATCACATTTAATTTATTTTGTGTAAACTTTTATGCGTCCGCCACTGGCTTTCAGCACAGTTTGCGTTGCTCTAGTTATTGAACATTTGCTGGTATCCGCTCCATAATGGACAGAGAAAAAGTTGTTAGTTTAACTTCTTTGTATGAAACAATTTTTTTTCTAAATCAATAACACCTTTTATCAACAAACAAGAGAAACGGCAATGGGTAAAAGCTTATCCCCGTTTATGGCTAACCTGTTTATGGGTAAATTTGAAACCGACCCATTTTCCTTGGCTTTGGATCAGATACGTCGATGAAATTTTTTGCATCTTTGACACCAGCAAATGTTCAATAACAATTTCATTACTTACAACAACTTTACTCAAAATTTCTCTCTAGTAAATTTAACCGTGAAGAAGAAATAAAAATAAGATAGAAATAGAGGTATATAGAAAGCCTACTAGTAATAATAGATGTATCTTACAGGATTCTAATTACTCAATTTTCCTTTAACTAAAGATGGTTGCCGAAATGAACTAAATGAACTCATCAAAATTGCTAACTTTAACGGATTCTCTGAGGATGTAGTCTACAGTACTATTAGGAAACGTAAGATTAGATTAAAAGTTAGAAATATAAGCACACTTGAACGTGTTGATCGCGGTAATAAGAAATAAAATATATGGACAGTGTTACAACGTTTGCCCGCTATGAATGTATAAGGTGGGGAGTCGCGCCAAGCGAATCTGTATATCAGTAACAATCCAGTCGCCCTTAGTAGAGGATGGCGCCAGACTCTAGCCATGCGTTATACTCGTAGTTTATTTCTTTAATCGATTATCCTTGCATTTCTCGATTTTCTCTCCTTGATTATTTTTGAATTGCTTTGTTTGTGTCTCGAAATTATACTGTAGAATAGTTTTCTTTTTAAATGTTCTTATAAACTAAGAAGTCTTAGTACGTAAGTATTATACGTATTTGAAATAATACGTTCAACTGATTTTTTTACACATACAAATACGATTCATTTTACCATAAACTTCCATTCATTAGATTTAAAAAACATGTAAGTATTTGTTATGCTCATTATCATTTGAACATTTAATATATTGGATATTTGGAAATGAAAAAATGTAGTCTACTTAGTTTGTAATGAGAGGCTCTATTTAGTTTTAGAATTCGTCATTTTCCTTTTAAATTAAGGACGTTTTCTTCGCTTGATATAAGACAATAGTATTTATTTTGAAATAATCAACGATTAAAGTCCATCAATAGGACAAAAATCAAATAAGATGTACTACGTATTTACTAAAATCTGTGCCGAGCTGTTATCACAACTACGTATACCAGGCGACTGAGGGGCGTGTGTGTGCGCTTGTCGAAGGGCACTAAGGAGGGGAGGGGACGTTGCTGGCACAAGCAGCAACATTATTCGCAATATGTATGGGACTCGCACCTATAAATGAATTCTTACCTATCTTAGTATGAGGGGATGCACGTTGTCGTCCGTCCGCCTACATTGCAACAGATCTGATAGATTGAATTTCTCATTAAAAAAAAAATTAAATTTCAAATTTCAATTATTAATTTTCGTTTAACACTGCAATTGTTAACTGTAAATACATCATGTTATTACTTCATTATATACACGACTTTGGTTATTGAAGACACAATAAAGATATTTTACAGCACTGCATTTTGGATGTATCCCAATTGTTTTATTATAATTTTTAGCTTGAGAAAGGCGCATGTTAAGTTAGCAGCGAAACGTTGCAACACTGTGAATAGGTAATTCCAATAAACTCGATCGAATTATAGCATTTTTCTTTTTTTTCAATATCAAGGGCGAGCAATTAACCTTCAACATATTACCTGTTAAAGTTTTGGAAACATGCAGTTTAAAATATCGCTTGTGTTCAATGGTGGAAATTCTAAATTTGTTCATGGGTCACTGTAACCTTAATAGTAGGTCTAGGCTAAAAGTCCACGACTCGTTTGATGTAACGGCATATATTATTGAGAAACCTTGGTATTCCATATTACCAACATATTCCATATTTGCATCTTTTGTTTCACATATACGAGGTGTGACAATTAAATAACCGGACTGGTGCTACAAAACATTTTATTGATCACCAATTACATTACAAAGATTATCCCCTTCAATGTAGTCTCCTTGTCGATCCCTACAACGCTCCATACGAATTTTACACTGTCGAAAGTAGTGCTGGAAGTCCGTTTCTGTCAGCTTGTTAAGAACCCCCGTTGCTTTCGCTTTCACCGCTTCCACACTGTCAAATCATGTCCCCTTAAGCTCCGATTTTACCTTAGGAAATAAAAAAAAGTCACAGTGGGCCAGGTCTGGCGAGTACGGTGGGTGGTCCAACGTGGTGATGCCGGATTTCGCAAAGAACGCCTGCACAGACAAGGCGGAATAGGCTGGCGCATTGTCTTGGTGGAGCATCCAAGATTTGCTCTTCCACAAATCGGGTCTTCGTCTTCTCACTCGTTCATGAAGGGTTCAGCAAGAGCTTGGACACTCAAACGACGATTTTCGCGGATCAATTTATCAATTTTCTGAATGTTGTCGTCCGGTATTGTTGTTGAGGGTCGTCCAGGCCGCGGATCGTCTTCGGTCGTTTCACGTCCCTGCTTAAACCTTTTACACCACTCAAAAACTTGTATGCGCGATAAACACTCACTTCCGTACACTTTCTTTAACACGGCATGAGCTTCTGTAGCAGTTTTTCCCAGTTTCACAAGAAACTTGAGGTTAACTCGTTGCTCGATCTGAACACTCTGCATTTTTCCGATGCGACGCTAGCGTAAGGACTTGAACGAACGATTGCTACAGCGAGACTGAGCGACGTACAACCATGCCCATCGAGCTCAGGGTGGGGGAAGCATCTACAAGCACAGACATGTTCAACCCTGCCGTGGCGTGCTCGCTGTTTGCCGCTAGTAGTACCAGCCCGCTTATTTAATTGCCACACGTCGTACAATATTTTAAATGAATATAAATATAATATGAATACATGAGTTTACAAGAAGTAAAACAAATGGAATGATAAATTTTCAAATAAAACGAATGAAATACTAAATTTGCAAAATAAACCAATAGAATGATGAGTAATGAGTTTATAAGATAAAATTAGTAAAATAATGAATTTGTTAACACAAAAAATGAAACTAAGATGTTAAGAAGGCTTAACACTGCTAACAAGTAGAACTTAACCCTTAATTACTAACGTTTTACGTTTATAACGCCACTTCATTTCAAATATCTTTAAAATCAAACGCGCAACTTCAACGAAAGTATGCGCAAATATTCTTAAACCTAAGAGTATAATTTACGTGGGTGCGAAATAAATTTTAAAAAAATTATACAGCCAGATATAGTACGTTGATCTTCATGATACTGTCCATGCAACGTAGGTTAGTACTTAAGAGTTAAAATGGAACCAACTCTAGTTGAATGAAAGACATAATAAAAATATGCAATGGGCAGCTGATCTGTTTCATTTCAACTAAAAAGCATTATCCTCTATTTTCTTCATCCACATATTAGGTCATGTTAGTCGAACTCTTCTTATTACCAGACTAGTTCTGCATATCGCATATGATTTTACAAACCTAATTACCATGTTAACTTTTTAACGTAACTGGAACAAATTTAGTACCTAGCCAATCCATGATTCAAGGTATTAGTTGTTGTAATTGTACATCCAATAATAACTCCATTCATAGCAGGTGTTCGCTCATAATTTCGCCATTCTCCTTACCTCAGGGAGCAATAGATGTGCTAACGGCATTGCCCACTATATTTACAACATCGGTAAATTAGAATTATTTAAATATCATGATCGCGTAGGCACGAATAGGTATGCAGGTCCGTGTAGGTATTAGGAAATAATTATTACCTACTCCCGCACATTACCCTCGCAAATCTATTAATCTCATTTATGCCTACTTATAAATCGCAATTATCCGTCAACGCAGCATTAGGAATGGGAGTTGCTTAGCACGCGGACGAAAACGTTTCGCAGAGAAGACGAATTCGGAAGAGAATCACATCTCTGTGACGACGATAATTAATTGGAATTAGTGAACATAAATATTCATAGATGAACGGACGTCCCAGCACAGAACTCGAAAACTACGTCTAGTTAAAATACCGGGTATTATATAGAGAACGGAAGCTTAGATATTAGATTAGGTCGGTATTGTGTTCCATTTAACCCGCTAATGATATATGCTCGCCTCGATTCCGAGCAGATAACCGACTATTAGGCCACTTCTTGACTGAAACAGCCCTCTGCCGGGTTATTATGCCATTATCGTACGGACATTTACATTTTAACTGAATTAAACTGCTAATTTATTCGAAACGGAGGTCAAGTTCAGTGTAACGCACACATGTACAGATGCAATTTGTCTGTGTCTCATGCTCTGCTCTAATAAATTCGCATCTTTCATCGTTTCATTTGTAATTTATATTCGAGCTTCGATAATGACCGTAATTTCACTCGTCAGCTTACATTATCATTAAAGTATGCAACTTTTCATCGCTTAGCTAAGGAGTTACTATTTACAAATGATACGCGATAACATTAAAGTCAAAATTTCTTCAACTATCCAATTAGAAGCACAAAATGAAAATTTTCTATGATACGCCAGTAACTGTCTGTAGGTGTATAGCAATAAAATAAAAAACGAAGTATAAAAGCCTTTTCTCGAGTCCAAATACACTTAAAAATACACATGAAAAGAATACCTAGTAACAATAACCAAAAATTAATGCTAGTATAGCTCATGGTATTGGTGGAATCATTCCGGTCAAAAAACAAAGCGAGGAAAGGGAAAGTGCTAACCCACGGACATGTTGCTGCCAAAACGGCGTCGTCAGCGTAGTTCCGAACACTGCCCTTTCCTCGCCGTTGTTTTCCACCGTGTTTATGTCATTACACTCCACAAACAGCACCAAAATTTGTCTCCTGGCGCCATCTAGCGCCGAGTGATACAGCAGTGTGTGACACGCCGGGAGATATCGAAAATTGGTTCCAATGCGTTGAGCTGGTGCCTCTGTGGTCATGAGTGCGGAATTTAATCACGATCGCGTCATTTTTCTGCTAGCTACAACAGCATAAGCATGTCAGCTCAGCTACTAGTTTGCACCAAAAAGGAACAACGAGCAGTGATCCGATTTTTGTTGTCAGAGGGTGTGAAAGGTGCTGAAATTCACCGGAGACTTTTGTCACAATACGGGGACAGTGCTTTATCTCGTAAAAACTTTTTTTGTGGATCAACATGTTTCAAAGTGGCACACAAAAAGAGGGAGCTGGACGGCCATCAACCTCGACCACCGACGACAACATTCAGCAAGCTCGAAAGATGGTTACAGCAAATAGGCGAGTTACCATAGGTGAGGTTACATCTTCTTTAAACATCAGTCACGGTTCTGCGTATCAAATTATCCACGAAGAACTCAAATTTCGTAAAATGTGTCCGCGATGGGTTCCACGAATGCTTACCGCAGAAAACAAAACCAAACGTTTGGACATCTGCCAACGCTTACTGGATCGCTTCAACGCGGAAGGCGACGCATTTTTAAGCAGAACAGTGACTGATGTTTAAAGAAGATGCAACCTCACAAATGGTAATTCGCCTATTTGCTGTGACCATCTTTCGAGCTTGCTGAATGTTGTCGTCGGTGGTCGAGGTTGACGGCCGTCCAGCTCCCTCTTTTTGTGTTACGCTCGTGCGGCCACTTTGAAACATTTCGATCCACAAAAAAACGCTTTTACGAGATAAAGCACTGTCCCTGTACTGTGACAAATATTCAGAGTATTCCAATAGAAAATGTAAAAGTTCATCAATAAAACATGGCAACGGTTTTGATTTTCAGTGTATTGTCCAAAAATCCAAGAAATGTTCAATGGAATAGAATCTCAAATTATGACAATTATCTCATAAACTAAGATAGACAGGTATTGATGAAAGTTGGCACGAATTGAAGAGAAGCGTCCAAAAACGTAATAATATACATACGTGAATTGTTTTCTACCCACTCACTATAGGACACGCTGTAGGTATGTATATACCGGTTAGTGTGTCGCCGGAGTTTAACGTGAAAACTACCAAAGATGGAGAAATCAGGTAGCTATATTTAGGAATATCCAAACCTCGCCGATTTTGTTTAAATTTGGGTTATGTGTAGCTCATTAGGGGACAATCACAAATTCGTAAACACTTTAGCGCGCTGACTTTCCGAAGTGTAGATATTAACGTTAAAAAATATGAAAAATTGCCGCCATGTTTGGAAAGAGTTTGGTAACGTTTCTTGCGACAATGTTGGTCACACTTAGCCGTTGGTAGGGCAACAAGTAGCCGTTCATCGATCCGGTAGCCATTTTCGTTCAATTTAAATAGTAGGATTTGTAAATTTGAGGGTGTATTGCGCCAAGCTAGGTACCATTGCCATGCGTGTGTTGGTCTGCCTGTCTGTGTATGTTAGTTTGCATGTGGCTGTGTTGGTCTGCGTGTAGCTGTGTTAGCTTGCAGGTGTATATAGTGGCCTGTCTGTGTGTGTCTGCGGGTGTGTGTGCTATGACTGGTATTGTATCAATCAATTTCAAACTACTTTGAATTTCCCAAGGTGAATACCCTTTTCTAATGGAAATGCTGTTTACGGTTACAGGTAAACCGCTCATTACACTTCAAGGATTGGAGACTGGTGCCCATACCAAGACGAATTCGCCTTGACACACTGTAGTAGGGCTCACTGACTTCAGCTCATGTTGCCGCTGATAATACATCTCGCTTTCCACCCATCTCCATCTCACTTTCGCAAACTCATCGAATTGCCAGAATGCGATATTTTCGGGGTCATTGACCTCTTCAGAAAAAAAACAAAAAATGCTTTTTTGGACCTTTCCGCGCATTTTTCATCTGAGCTTTTTACACCGTTTCCATTCAAAAAAATCAAAATTTGGTCGGTTTGGATATTCCGAAATTTTTCCAATGAGATTTTTTGTGTATCTAGGATACCACAATTTTGTAAAATTATTTCCAAATATACAGGTGTCCCAGATTTCCGCAACCGCCTTCAACTTTTTTATTTTAAACGGATTGCTCTATTTTTTATTGATCATTTTGATAGCTACTTAAATTACCTTTGCAATAATATACAGTTATGTGCACTTTCAATAATTACTTTTGGCTATATTGCAAATTTTGGTAACATTTTGCCATTTACACGTTTTAAGACCTAGCCAGAAAACAGATGTAGTGTCCTGAGTTACTATTTGCTATCAACTTTATATGTCCCAAGGTGGTATAATGTAAAAATATTTACAGGGTGTTAAGTATGTCGTGCGGCAATTATCGAAATTCAAACGCTTGTTTTTCGATTTTTTTAAATGGAATCTATAGTTTTTGATATTGCTAGCAATTCCCTTGTAAATTTACCTTTAAAATGATACTAATAACTAACGCTGGCCACGAGCGGTACTGCGCATAGGCGTAGAATCAGTTCGGATCAAGAGAAACGGTAGTATTACTTCGTCTGCGGAGCAGTACGGACATTTTCGTTGCCGGCCATTTGCGCAATTGTTTATCTGTCCTAGAAAAATTATGATTTCGTCAGCAAAACGACCGCGGTCGGACAAACTTCGAAAATTTATTGCAGAAATTCCAGACTTAATATATGAAGGTGCTAAAATTAAATGTGTAATCTGTAAAATCCCGTTAATGTGTTGGTCCAGACAACATTGCCTACGACACGTAAATAGTGAAAAGCATGTCTCAAAAAGAAATTGCGCACGAGACAATGAAAAATTTATATTTAATTTATGCGTTACGTTTATCGCATGTAATATACCGTTTAATTACTAGACAAGGAACCATTTATCTGCTTTTGGAATAACTATTCGGAGTGCAAATTACCAAGTCGAACATCGTTACGAAGAATTGTGCCATCTGCGCGCGAACATATTGAACAAAAAATAAAATCGGAGTTGAAAGATCAAAAATTGTGGTTATGTGTCGACGAAACAACAGATCGGAAAGAACATTCTGTTCTTAATGTAATGGCACGCAAATTGGAACCTCATCAATCGGCACCTTCAATTCAATTAGTCTCCAGACGAATACAACAGTGTACTGCCGAAGTAATTTCAAAGTTAGTGTTAAATACATTGGACAAGTTTGAACTTTCAACAAACCAAGTCTTGATGTTAGTGAGTGATGGTGCTGCAAATATGCTTTCTGTAGGCCGGTCTCTTAAAAAGCATTCTGCTAATTTGTTACACATTACGTGTAAAATTCATGCTCTCAATCTTGTGGCGGATAGTATCAGAAAATGTTATCCTGAGGTAGACGCTTTAATAGCGCTTACCAAAGCAGTATTTGTCAAATCACCGAAACGTATTCGCGAATTTCACAGACTGTGCCCCCGTATACCAGAGCCACCAGAACCTATTCTAACTCGTTGGGGAACATGGTTGCAGGCCGCGTTTTATTATCATAAATATTTTGACAATATTAAGAACGTGGTTTTACAATTCGATACAAAGGAAACTGCCGCTATCCAGAAAAGCCAGTCGAAATTTCAAGATAGTCAGGTTAAAATGGATTTAAAAATCATTCACGACAATTATTTCGGGCTAGCAGATGCAACAGAAAAATTACAAAATCCTGCGGTGCCGTTAGAAGAATCTCTACAAATAGTGCAACATGTTCACGCACGGCTATGCGCGACCGAAGACGAAAAAAATGTTTCTGTTCTAGAAAAATTTGAAGATGTTTTTGAGAAAAATTCTGATTTTGGCACATTAAGACACATTCGTGAAGGTGCGTCAACAGAATCGTTAAGTTATTTGAAAGATTATTTTACTTACGCAAATATTACGTCACTAGATGTATAACGTTCGTTCTCTGCATATAAACGCATTTTTTCCTCATGCCGTACTAGTTTTGCCGAAACAACAGTTGAAACATATCTAATGTTGCAGATATTTAACAGACATTATTCACTTTGTGATTTCACGGAGGACTCTCAAAACGGTAAGTGTTTGAGCACGTGTTATTTAATTTTTATTTAAAAGATGAGCGAAATTATTTGTGGCAGCAAACATCTCTATTAGCAGAATAACTCTAGTGGAACGCGACACCTGGTCGACTCTACGCTACTGCGCGGTACCGCTCGTGGCCAAATTTACTAATAACGTAATACTTATTTCCAGTGTTTTCGAAGATATTGCATTTTTTGGGGAAATACGTCTGTAATAATACAACTAGATGGTCATAATTTTCAAATAAAAGCTACTATGTAACGAAACATTAAGTCTCTACCTAAAATTTCCACATAACGTTGTTTTTCATAGTTTCTCTTTGCTGTCATTGCGTTTTAGTTTTTGTTATACAGGGTGTTTTTGGGTTCCATTTACAGTTTCTGCCCAGACAAATATTTTTGAAAAGTTTAAGAATGAAATATGTTAATAAGGACTTGCCATTAAATAATCAAAAATCGAAATTTAGGTTTTAAAAATGACATCCTCCAAATGATGCCCATTTCGGCGCACTCACTCTTCGAGCTTCTCCCGAAAGTTCCACATCACTGGCCGAATCATTTGTCGAGGGATAGCTGCAATCTCTCGTCGAATCGCCTCCTTCAGTTCTGGTACAGTCCTCGGCTTGTTGACGTAAACCTTTGCTTTGATATATCCCCAGAGAAAATAATCGCATGGGGACAAGTCAGGAGAGCAAGGGGGCCAGGCAACATCTCCTCGCAAAAAAATGACATGTCCGGGAAAAAGGTGGCGCACATCAGTTACTAGCACTCTTGATGTGTAGGCAGTCGCCCCATCTTGTAGGAACCATATTCTTTGCCTGTTTATGCGTCTTCTCCGTATCTCAGGCACAAGAAATGTTCTAATCATTTCCACGTAACAGGCAGAGTTAACGGTGACCGCTACACCACGCCCGTCCTCAAAGAAATAAGGCCCAATTACACCAACACTTCCAACAGCACATCATACAGTTGCTCGTTCATAATATAAAGGTGGTTCATGCATATGGCGTGGGTTTTGTGAAGCCCAGTACCTACAGTTTTGTTTATTAACAAATCCAGATAGGTGAAAGTGGGCTTCGTCACTGGTTAGGATAACGATGTCTTCTGTCAACATTTCAAGCATTGTTTGAGCAAATTACATTCTGATAACATAATCACGGGAAAACAACTGTTGTGTGATTGCGAGTTTGTAAGGGTAGAAATTCAACTGCTTCAAAATCCTGCGAACGGATGGATAGCACATCCTTTGTACAGCTGCTTGCCTCCGTAGTGAACGCCTTGGACTGGCCTCCACTGCCTGGCGTGTACGTTCCACATTTTCTGGTGTACGCGCAGAATGTTGAGCCCCTTATGCTTTTTTTTATTTGGGCCCTCTTGTCCTGAAGATACTGACCCATTTCAATATGGTAGGCCTCGAAGGAACACGGCTGTGACGCCCGACATTGAATCATCTTTGAGCTACCGTCGCAGAATCGCCATTTTTTAAAAACATTTCCACTGCAAACGCACGTTGCTCATCACTCCATCAATCCGTGTTGTCAATTAAATAGCAGGGGTAGGGGAACACAACAAGACCATCCCCACCCTCCTACCACTCTCCTCCCCAAAACAGCGCCTTATTCAAACTAAATAGAACCCTGAAACACCCTGTAATTTTATTAGGGCTCATTTATTGTAATATGAATTATTTATATATTCATTATTAGCTATTACCAAATGCTTTAGTCTTGTTGTTAATTATACCAATGGTGTTATTGTTTACTTTTAACTTTCATTAACTAAAATTGAATTTCTGGATAGAAGGGTTCATAGACATAATAGAATGTCAGCGGGATACCCCTTGTGATGTTTTTCTATGGCCTACTATAAAAACTGTTTACACAACCCCCTACAATGGCAGAAAACATAGCAGCGAGCAAGAAATGCCTTTCTTCAATTAAACGAGGGCAACGTGGCTCCAAATGTAAGCCAGTTAGAGCAACGCAACTGCGCTGAAAGCCAGTTGCGGACGCATAAAAGTTTACACAAAACAAATTGAATGTGATACGTGCTCAAACACTTACCGTTTTAAGAGTCCTCCGTGAAATCACAAAGTAGATTATGTCTATTTAATATTTGTAACATTAGATATGTTTCCAAAGTTGTTTCGGCAAAGTGAGTGCGGCGTGAAGAAAAAGTGTTTTTGTATGCCGAAAACGAACGTTCTACATCTAGTGACGTTATATTTGCGTAAGTAAAATAATCTTTCAAATAACTTATCGGTTCTGTTGATGCACCTTCACAACTTTGTCTTAATGTACCAAAATCAGAGTCTTTATCTAAAACACTTTCAAACCTTTCTAAAACACAAACATTTCTTGAGTCTTCTATCGCGCACAGCTGTGCGTGAACATGTACTATTTGCAAAGATTCCACTAACGACACCGAAGAATTTTGTAGTTTTCCTATCGCATCCGCTAGTCCCACGTAATTGTTCTGAATAATTTCCAAATCTGTTTCAACTTGACTATCCTGAAATTTCAAGCGGCTTACCTTGACAGCCGCAGCTTCCTTTGGGTCGAACTCTAAAATCACGTTCTTTATATTCTCAAAATATTTAAGATAATAAAATGCAGCCTCTAACCATGTTCCCCAACGAGTAAGAATAGGTTGTGGTGGTTCAGGAACACCGGGGCATAGTCTATGAAATTCCCGAATACGTTTTGGGGATTTTACAAACACAACTTTTGTATGTGCTATTAGAGCGGGATAACATTTTCTGATGCTATCTGCTACGAGACTGAGAGTATGAATTTTACATGTAATATGCAACAAGTTAGCACAATGTTTTTTAAGAGATCGACCTACAGCAAGCATGTTTGGGGCACCATCACTCATAAACATCAACAGTTGATTTGTTAAAAATTCAAACTTTTCCAATGTATTAAACACCAACACTGAAATTACTTCGGCAGTGCATTGTTGTATTCGTCTGGAAGCTAGTAAGATTGAGGGTGACGGTCGATGTGGTTCCATTGTGCGTACCATTGCATTAACCACAGAATGTTTTTTACGATCTGTTGTTTCGTCCACACATAACCACAGTTTTTTATCTTGCAACTCCGATTTAATTCTCTTCTCGACATGATCACGAGCAGACGGCACAACTCTCTGTAATGTTCTCTCACTTAGTAACTTAAAGCCCGAATATTCATTCCAAAACGAGACGTATGCTTTCTTCCTTAGTAAATGAAATGGTGAATTACATGCAATAAACACATAAATTAAATTTAAATTTGTCATAATCTCGTGTGGAATTTTTTTTGAAACATGCCCTGCACTATTTACGTGCCGTAGACAATCACTTTTCGACCAACACATTAAATCTATTTTACACACTACACATTGAATTTTAGCGCCATCACACTTTAAATCAGGCATTTCTGCAATAAATTCTCTTATTGTGTCCAACTTTGGTCGTTTTCGCGACGTAGGATACATTTTCAAAACAAACGTAGAACTACGATATAGTATACGACAGCGTAGATGCATACACAACAGATCGCCTTTCGAGTTGCAGTTATACTGACGCTTATACCGAATTGTCCCGGCCGTGTTTATTTTGTGTAACCTTTTATGCGTCAGCCACTGGCTTTCAGCGCAGTTTGCGTTGCTCTAAAGCCAGTCCGTATAGAGACGGTTGGGAATACGCACAGAACAGAATGGAGATATATTTGAGCACCTTCTGAATTCAGATTATTTTTATTATGAAAAAATCTAAAAGTATACATTACTTTTAAGAAACTGAAAATAATAATAGTTTAGTATTACCTACAGTTTCTTATTACTTCAACATGATCAAAACAATTTGCGTAAAAGAGAACAATTAAGTGGAGGTAAATGGTTCCGTTTTTATTATCTGACAATTTTAAAACGAAATTAAAGAAACATGGTACTTAATTGTAGCCTTCTACGCTATACGGTGATACACATTAAAATGGTGACACCTTAGAACGTATTGGAAATAAATACAATGCAATATTTTTTGGGGTGAAAGCACCATTTGATGTTTGATTTTGTTTGAAAATCATGGCCATGCACTAACGGATATTGTAAACGTATTTTCGACAAAAGTGCAATATCTTCGAAAATACTGAAAATAAGTATTACGTTATTGATACCATTTTGATGGTAGTTTTACAAGAACATTGCTGGCAATATTAAAAAATATAATACTATATCAGTTTTCAGGCTGTGTCTTAGAATGTCAAAGGCCTGTAACTATCAAATTTTAACAAAATTTGCAATATGGCCAAAAGCAATTATCGAAAATGCATATAACCAAATATTATTGCAAAGATAATTTATCAAAAGGATCAATAAAAAATATAGCAATCTATTTAAAATAAAAATGTTGAAGGCGGTTGTCGAAATTTGGGACAGCCTTTATATTTGTAGGTAATTTTACAAAATGCGCTGTGGTATATATACGGACAATAAATTTAATTTCTCCATCTTTGATAGTTGTCACGCTAAATTTCGCCGAGACACTAATGGCGCACGCGGTACAATGTATTTGATTCTCCCTAAATTTAGGTTAATCTAATTAATAAATTCTTGTTTTTCCTTTTTTACTTTCTTAATCAAGTAATTTAGAATTACATTTGTTACCTAAACAACATAATTTATGTAAATCATTCTATTTCGCGTAAACCTTAGTGTGTAACTATTAAACATTTAACACTCAAAGTACGATAGATCTAGCGCGCTCTTAATTCCAACCGACACGACACTAATAGCGCCATCTACTAGCACTACTCGAAGACTCCGATGCATTATACCCACTTCTATTGTGTTTCGATAGAGCTTTTTTTAGAACGAGACAAGTATTTACATCTTCCTCGGAAAGCAGCCGTATTTTTCCAAATCCGTTCTTATGTATTCCAGCTTTATTGTTACTCAAGACGCTTTCAATTTACATTTCAAATTCCTCGCCTCAATCTTGCAATCGGATAAGACGGGTAGACTTGTCAATCATTCCGTACGTCATCAGCGCAGAAATGATTTACATAACGAATATGTTCCCCATTACTATCCATCAAGTCATCCACGACGGATAGATATTTTGTAGGAATCCCGGAGTTTTATCGGAAAAATATGAAGCGCCATAAACACACAACAGACACAGGCCAATGGCAACGAATCGCTAGCACCCATGGTCTTGCTTGATTGGGCGTTGACTGTGGGTACCGAGAAGGTGTGGCCTATCGATCCTGCGTACACCCCACTCGGGCGGAGCATGCTCAGCATCCCTGATACTGACAGAAGTCGAATTCAGATGTTCTACCGTCGGGAAGTGCAGTTGCTCTATCGGTCAGACATAAAACTAAAATAAAACTGTGAAAATGGTATGTGCATAGAGTGCCGTAAAATTACACATTCGTGATTTCTTTTTTGTATTTATTGCGAGTTGTGTGGCATTGTTGGTAATTATTTCTTATTCTGTTGTTTTTCATCGTGACCTTTTCATTAAAATAAATTACTTATATCAGTGAATTGTGTTTCTGAAGAAGTTGTAAAATGTATCAATCGTAAGTATATTTTTTTAATAATTTACATTAGTACTTAATTAAAACGAATGTAGTATTTATAGCAAGCACATTACACTGCTGCTATTATGTAATTAGGTATATTACAGAGTATTAAAAAAATAAGATAAATAAACACACTCATGTAGAAAAGGATTTTAATGTGCTTGAGCATCATGATTTTACCTACTTAGTATTATTTTGTAACCAAGTTATTGGGACTTGACTAAATATTAGCGTTCAATCGAAAATACCGCACCTATAATTAGTTGAGACGTTGCCAATAAGTTCTGTTGGAAGCTTATTGTTACGCACGCTAGAGAATGCTATAACATCGAACTATTATATTATTTTGGTGCGAGCACAACATTGCAATAGAAGGATTCTGTCATAAATTAATGTGTTCCGGAAATATTTCTAATATAATAATAATAATAATAATAAACTTTATTCGCCCAACAGGATACCCCAATTACAGGACGAAATAATAATACGAATACATGTGCACATAATACAAAGAGAAAAATAAAATATAATACTTAATAAAAGATAACTGAAAAATAATATAAAAAAAAATAATATATATATACTTGTCAATAAGTTTGTAGAGAAACCGCGCACTGCAAATTTGCCTTCTTTCCGAAATGCTCCGGACCGCATGTCATTCCAATAATGTGGCATAGTCTATACCCCTCACCGGATAAATACCGTCGATCCTAAAAGATAGGAATTTCAGGAACCTTCGCTGTACTCTCTCAATAGAATCCTCGTAGGATTGATAGTAAGGATACCATACAATGGAAGCATACTCTAGCCGACTTAAGACAAATGCTCTATACAGCGTTTTCAGAAGATGTTGATTCGTGAAGTATTTCGAAGATTAGATTTTAATCGTTGGTCGTAACACTAACCCATAACACTTTTGGTTTCTAATGATTTTGCATATTTCAGGGCGTGATTGTGAAGCGCTGATTAAAGACGATACTTGTGACAATGACATGGTTTCGCTGGGCTGCGTGCTTTGCTGTTAGTTTTTACTAGAATAGTAGGTTACATCAAGCTTTTAAATTCTATCTCCTTCTTTGAACGGCCAAATGAAAACTATTTTTTGAGATATTTTATAGTGCAGCAGTTTTCATTTTTGTAAAGCTACACTTGCTACACTGAAATTAACTAATTAGAACCAATTAAAATTCTTTAAGTAGGAATACAACAGCTGAGCTTATATAAGTGTGGTAGTAAGGATTTAGCCTTAATATGTGATTTACAGTTTTGCAGTTGTTACCAGTTCACATCATGTTATACGAGGTATGCGCCATAAATTCTCGACCTGATATAGAAAAAATAAACTTGGTAAAATATAACAATTTTTATTTTTCAATATAATCTCCCCTAATTTCAATACATTTATATACCTTATATACCTTTATAAGTTTTTCGCTCAAAATGTCTTTCTGGGACGAGGTTCATCGGGTCGCCGCCATTCCATCGATTCGTTTTTGCATAGAGGACCATAATACAAAACCACTGTTTCATCTCCTGTGACAATGGATTCCAAAATCAGTTTCGAGTCGTCTCCACACATGTTTAAAAAGGAGCGTGCACATTCGACCCGGCGTTCTCGTTGGAGAGCAAAAAGAAGATGCGATCTTGTATTAATCGTATTCATACCCAAATGATCATTGAGATTTCGGCAAACACTTGTTTCAGAAAAGTTAGACGTCACTGCTGATTCCTTCAATTTCAAGCGGCGATCTGCTAATACCATTTCTTCAATAATTGAATGTTTTGAGTTGTTATCAGTTCAGTTGGCTGACCGGGGCGCTCATCGTCTTCTAGGGATTCTTGCCCCAAACGGAAACATTTTGCCCACGTCTTTACAGAGAAATACGAAGTGGATAAATCACCATAAACGCCGTCTAAATGTTGTTTAATGCGATTAGGCGTATGCCCTTCTTTTGTTGAAAATTAACGACCACGTGGTACTCAATTTTCGTTACCTGAGACATTTTCATGCACTAGTCACATTGTCTGGCTGGCCACAAAAACTACTACTCTTTGAGCCGTAATATATATAGTATAGGCCTGGCACGTGTGCAACTGTAACACAACAGAGTTTGAACACGCTAGAACCTGTATAAGCCTGTCAGGTCGAGAATTTATGGCGCCTACCTAGTAGATCTCATGTAAAGGTTTGGTGATTCCCTGAAATTATGACACCACTCGTTACAATTACAGTATTATGTTGCTAAAAATTAATCCACATCAGCGTTTGAAATTATGCTTAGGAACTTGCTCGTACTATTAAAAATTGCTTTGCCTATACCAAAGACATCTTCTGAATCTTCTAAATGAAGACGCCGTAATAATATGGAGCTCAGTACTTCTAAAGACTTACTTTCTGAATTTACACGAACTTAAATCACTCTTTCTCCCATAGTAATAACTTAATTCTTGAACATCGTACACAGTAAAAAATCGAGTGCTAATATTAACACCCAGAAGTGGTAAAAATAGGTCAACACTCGCGAGAAATGTTTTACCGGGAATTTTAAAGTGTAGATAAATTGTAAAAAGAATTTTTCATGGATGTCAAATCCTCCCATAAGATTGATATTTGCATTCATGTTATGGCAAGATTTGTAACATCCACATTAAGTACTTACAATTTCAGTGTTACTCCTATATGCAGGTACTGGTATATTCAAATTATGTGCAATATTCACACATCAAGGGTAGTGTTTATATGATGTTTTTCAATGTAAAAGTTGTAGATGCGTTTTCAGATGGAAAAATAAAAAATAAATTCAGCTCTTAATTACATATTTTTATTGATTGAAAGGTAACAAGAACACTGTAAACATACTACAACTATATTCTATCCATAAACTATATTGCAAATAGTATACAATTCCCCACGCACAAAACATTGTTGCAGATTAAAGAAGAGAAGTCCAAATATCGCACGAAAATTAGTTAGCAAAAGAGAACTTATCAACTTGTTAAATCAGCAACCAAATTGGGATGATTAGCATTCTGAACTTTTCAAATTTGCAAAATTGTGTAAAATGACAAAATCAACGCTGATCGAGTAAAATACCATGGAATCAGAGTAAAATTCTTATTTAATCTAGCTTACTCTCAGTTATAACGTATTTGTATCTTTAGAAATTAGGAATTATCAAGCCATAACTTTAAATCCGCCGCAAAAGAAAATTTCTCTGGCTGGTATTAAAACTTTAATCTAGATTCCTTTCGTGAATTTTGAGCAAACAGATGATACGACAGGAATTACGCCTGCTATACATACACTGCGCCCTAAAAGTATGGAATAAATTCATTAAATTTGAAGCAATTTGTTTTTCGAAACAATGCTCAGACTGGTCAATTTCATTTGTTTAAAAAAACATTTTTGGATCAATTTTAAGTTTCCCCCACTTCTGGTTTAGTAGTAATGACGTCATCCAGATTTTTTTAAATGACAACTCCCATTTCTTTTTATTTTGACAGATCATTTAATTGTCTAAATTGTCTTCATCAAAATTTTAGTACATCATATAACAAAATTTTCGAATAAAAGCAATTTCAAGAAAAATTTTATTAAAAATAAAAAGGAAAGATAAATGCTGTTATTCAAGAAATGAGGTGAATGCTTCCTTTAAATCAAATGTTCAAAATGCCATCCACCGGCCTCTTGACAATAAGCAAATATATGGACACATTCATTTTGTACATTGCGTATGACGTCAGGACTATTTCGATTCAATTCATATCTAATTCTATTTGAAATTTCTAGATTTTGTGGTCTATCAATATTGATTTTTGATTTTAAATGCCCCCATAAAAAATCAAGAGGCGTAAGATCTAGGGACCTGGGAGCCTACACTATTGGTCTTCGCCTACCGATCCACCTCCCAGGAAAATAGTTCTTTAAAAACCTCGCTGAAATCAAATATCGACATTTTATAAGTCAGGATCATCTTCATTTGGAAAAATTTGTGCAAGAGCAGATATGTACGAGTGCATTCCTTGAAAAATCCAGATATCGCTGCCCCGTGAGAATTTCGTCAAAGAAGATGATTCTATTGTCAACTATCCCTGTGCACACATTAGCTTTACGAGGACGCAGGTACTCCAGTACCTGCAATTTTGTCTATCTACCATTTCATTTAGGCGAAATGAGGCTTCATTCGAAAACAGCATTTGACGAATGAAGCGCAGATTGCAGTTGCATAAATCCTGCATTTTACCACAAAACTTCGGCGATTAGTGTCATCTTCATCGTTTTTAATGCACGTAATACTGATCCCTGAGAAACTCTCACCCACACTTAACAAAATATTAAGTTTCACACAATCATTCATTTTCTTTGGACGCCCTGCATTGGAAATATGTTTGACGTGCCCAATTTTTCTCTCAATTTTACTCACTGTTGATTAGCTGATATTTCTACCTGGATATTTCGCACACTTCTTGCTGACTTCTAGTTCTACCGTCGCATCCAACAAGAATTAAAGTTTCTATACGCTGAGTTTCGCTTAAATGATCCATATTTAGGTAACTTTCAACTATTTGTTTTTATTAATAACAAGTATTATTTGGAATATGACAAGCATAAAACTGATTATTCTATATTTTTGATAGACACCTACTTGATCTGTAAAAACTTATCTTTACTTTTCACTTTTTAAATGACCTTTATTCGAAAATTTTGCTGTGAGGTATTAAAATTCTGATGGTACCATTTAGACAATTAAATAATCCATCAAACAAATAATTGGGAGTTATCATTTAGATTGTCGATGACGTTACTTGAAAGCCAGAAGCGGGAGAAACTTAAAATTGACGCAAAAATGCTTACTTTTAAAAAATTGACCTGTCCGAGTATTTCCTCGAAAAACAAATCGCTTCAAATTTAAAGAATTCATTCCATAATTTTGTCGCACACAGTATACTTACCTTTATTGAATAATGCGAACTAGTTTAAAATTTCACTACTACGTTATGGAAAACGTAGCTAAAATTTATCTTTTATGTATCTATATTAAATACTGGAAAACAGCAGCAGATCCAAACCCGACTTTACGTACGGCATGTGAACCATAGCCATTCGATACGTGAAATATTAATTTAAAACTGACATTCTGCAATAGTAGAATAATAATAATAATAATAATAATAATAATAATAATAACAATAATAATAATAATAACGTTCATTGGTTCAAGGTGTCAAATGACAATAGAATCGGTCAAAATTAAATGCAAGAATAGGCAATAAGACTTATTGATCTTAATTGAAAGTATTAATTCGTAATATGTGAATGCGAATTGATCAATAGAAGTGGAATCGACAAATATAATATGCTGAAAAATCCGTCAAATAAGATAAAACGCAATCTAGCATGGCAACCTGTGTAAAGACAAAAAAAAGTAACAATAGAAAAAGAAATTTATGATTACACTATTTATTCAATTTACAAATTCAATAATATATTAAGGATCATACCTGCTTATTTAAAAATACACCTTTCATCCAGTACACCTTTAGTGGTACTAGTAGCGACCTCTATCATCATAGATGTGTATTTAATAAGAATAGGGGCAAATCCGGTGAGTAACCGAACTGAAACAAGGATGCCGATGTTGGATTTTTATTCACCATATAATGAAATGTAATGCTCGAACAAACGCAATCATAGAAACGTTAACCAACTTCTTCCAATAGATAATAGAGCATCTGACGTTATCAAAACTAACATACTCGGAAAATTTATTTCACTATATGTACATGTACCGGAAGTGGCGTATGTAACATGTACGCATACATGTATTTATTAATATAAAAATTACATATAATAAAATAGATTTGTATCTAACATTAATTAATGCGGTTTAAGCTTTAGTGTTGTATTATAAAAAGTTTATGTTTTCTAATTAGCGTTTTCTGTTATACAGATTGTATAAAAATACACGGGATATATATGGTGAATGCGCACCATATATATATACATATATGGTATATAAGGAGATAATCAGTTTTACGTTTATTTTAAGTTTTTCACTTACAAAAATGAGATTTATCTGTTAAAATTACTTACAGTTAATGTTGTGATGGGTGTTTGATGTGTGTGTATAAAATCCTTATGGTTCCTCCTTTCCTCTTCTCAGCAATATTGATATCCGAAATCCTGTTGCTTTAGACCCCCCTTTTTTCGTCTTCTTGAATGAAATTTCTTTGGATTACTTCTTAAAATTTCTTGATTGATGTAATTCTCCTGATAATTATTCGTGGTTGTTTACAATTTACTTTAACAGCTTTTCAATACATTTGAATTAATAATTTCGACGAGATTTTATTTTTATAATACAATTTCTAAATACATCAGTCAAAAAGATGTTTGTTTTTGTCAGAATGTTTACGTTGCTAACTCCTGTTTTTTTGGTCGTCCCTGGCATTGCCAATCTAACGATTTGATATTTAATTTTTATGTTTTGAAGATCGAACTCGGTGTCGCAGGTGACGTAAGGGATTTTGACGCTTATTTCCAAATACAGTGTTTTTTGGGTGCGTACGTGTCATTTTTACAAATAACCTGGAATTTTGATTCTCCCCTGTAACATATCATTAATAATAATAATAATAATAATAATGCCTTTATTGTGCAGATATATACAAAATAAAACGAAAATATGCTCTTACCTAACCCTGTGTAAATTAACGAAATGTAAAAGAACAATTGCCTATAAACTAGTCTTACGTACTAGATGTTCCGTGTCTGCGACAAGAAAGAAGAAGAAGAAAAATTAACCATAAATCGTCTGCACCTCATAAATTTTAGTATGCAAAGCAAAGCAATCACAAAAAGAAAGATAAAATATAAAACATAGCCCATACCAACTAAGCTATAATTGATTGCGAAGCAGCATGGATCTGCATCTCTGTCTAAACTGACGACAACTAACTTGTTTCAATACTTCTGTCAAATCATTATATTTCCTATAGATGCAGTAGGAAAATGATCTCTTGAAAAGAGCGGTTTTATGGGCTCGAGGCGAAATCAGCCCCTAAACCGAGTCGTGAGATTGTGTACATCCGTTCGGTAGCGAATCTTAGCATGCAAATATGGAGGTGTTTTCGATGTCAATATCTTGTGATATAAAGAAAGAACTTGAAGTTCTCTGCGATTGTACATTGTCAACCAGCCCGTTTCTGTTAATTTATATGAAATATGCTCATACTTTCTGATGCCATGAATAAATCTAAGACACGTGTTTTGCACTTTTTGTATACGGTAAATGGTTAAAAGATCCAAACACGAATGATAGACTTCGGAACAATATGTGAAGTTCGACAAAACGAATGCCTCGCACAATGTTTTCTTGACATTCTTATTGAAAGTTGACCGATACGGATACAGTTTTTTGAGATTTAGGTACGATGATCGAATGTAATTATTAATCTGATCTTTAAAGAGAAATGTATTACCGATCACCAAACCCAAATTTCTAGCCTTATCGACGACCGGAATAACAGTCCCTTTAATTTCAATTGAAATTACCTCACTCAAGGCTTTACACGATTCCTTATTACCAAAAAGCAATACCTGGGACTTCGACGGGTTTAAATGCAATGAGCGCGCCTCAGAGACATCGCGAGCGATATTCGCAAGAGCCGCGATCCAGTCCGAATTCTGGAACGAGCAATATAGTTGTACATCATCTGCGTACAAATGTGATTTCATATAAGTCAAATTCTGAATAATGGAAGAGGTGTATAATGAGAATATTGGGCTCAAGATGGATCCCTGTGGAACTCCCCGTTCCAATATTAAAGGCCGCGAAATCGAGCCCAGTTCCAATCGCACACGCTGAGATCAGGTAGAAAGAAACTCTGTTAAGAGTCTCACAGCATCGTGACTAAACCCCAAGCCCAATAATATGTCCAACAGAGTTTTATGATGAACAGTGTCAAAGGCCTTCGAGTAATCCAACAATACGACAACAGTAACTAGCCCCGATCAGTTGCCGCTATAATGTCGTCCGTCACACACAGCAACGCAGTAGCGCAGCTGTGATCACTACGAAAACCCGACTGCACCTCAGGTAACAACTTCCTTTCATTCGCGTAGATCTTTATCTACCTCCAAAGCAGACTCTCATAAACCTTAAACAATACTGGAAGCGGGCTAATCGGCCTAACATCTTTAAATTCTTCAACTTTATCTTTTTCCGGCAATGGTATTACAATAGCCTGCTTCCAGCACTCAGGAAATACACTCTGCAAAATGCAAGTATTTATAATATGTGCAATGTAGGGAACAATGAAGGGCGAACACATGCGTATCATTTGGATACTAATTCCATCGCTTCCCACGGCAGAGGATTTAATATTGCTTATGGCATCAGTAATTTGATTAATATCAGCGGTGGTGAAATTAAATGTCTCTGTATTGGTAGGGCAGGGACAGTACAAGGAATGAGGTAAAGCGGGATCAATGGATGGTATACTATTCACGAAATAATCATTTATTTTGTTTGGATCAGCCAACTCAGTCTCTGAGCCCTTCTTTGTAAGAATAAAAGATTAATAATATAAATAATCAAACGTCAGAACTCGAATATTAATCGAAAATAATTCAAGTTCCACATAAAACTCTATTAAAATCTAATATCAGCGAATTTTGATATAATATTGATTAGAATGAATTTAATAAGATATAAACATACGCTTTTCACGTTGGAACATCTCACTACAATATATGTATATACAGATAGTGATATATTTATCTTCTTTCCAAAAACATTTAAACCGCTGCATTTCTCACCTACTCTGCCAAAGTGCGTAACCTTAAAGCGACTTTTGCACAAGATAATAATATATTTTACCATTTTTAAACAATCTGTATAATCTTTAATACTTTGTATTTTAGAATTTATCCGGCGTACATATTTCGCGTAAATTAACCAACATGCTTGAAACAATTTTAGTTAATTTAAGTATAATTAACATATTTTGTATAATTAACATATTTGTAAATATAATTTTTGCACGCTGGTGTGGATACTTAATGCTAACCTATTGTTGTGTAGTTATAACTAACATGTTATCTAAAACATTTTAAATTATAATACAGATTATCATGCCTTAGCGTAAGTATTACAATTTAACTCTATCTACTACTATGCTATAAAAAGTCGGTTAAAAATTACATACAATATAAAGTAATAGTACTATATTCTTCAAATAATTCTGCATTGGTATATAAGTATGTTATATGGAATATGTTGGTAATATGGAATACCAAGGATTCTCAATAATATATGTCGTTATATCTACCAAACAAGTCGTGAACTTTTAGCCTAGACCTACTATTAAGGTTAAAGTGACCCTCGAACAAATTTAGCATTTCCACCATTTAACAGAAGCGATATTTTAAACTGCATGTTTTCAAAACTTTAACAGATGAGTACATGTGAATGATTTGTTTTCGTTGCTTGTTATTATTTAAGTGTCTGCTACTATTGACTTGTACGTTAAATGGGTTTTACAAAAATGCTACTGCCATTTATTATTTTTTAACACGTAACGAAATCTAATACAATGTGGGTAGTTGGGAATATGAGATACCACTAATCTATATTTGCATATCCACTTCTTCACATACGTTTTCTATGAAAGCTTTCCTCTTTCTGTCTTAGAATGCCAGGAAAAAGTCAACGTCCAATTTGTAAAAAAAAAAAAGGAAAGTAGTACAGTGAAGAAGAAATGAGTCTGAGCAGTCAGAGACAGCATTATTACAGCATTCAGAGAAAAAAGGATGTGACTGTACAAATAATTATGTTATTATTGCAATTATAATATATCTTATGTAGCAAATTTTCAGTGTATTCCATATTTGCACCCCAGTTCCCCAAATACTGGATGCATTTTTTTCCAGAATGTGTAGGACGACAAGAAATCTAAGTACAGATCTCCGTCAATAACTGTTTTGAGTATATTCTAGAGAAATTAAATTTTAAATAATGAATGGTATGAAATAATTTGAATGAGCGATAACTACGCTGTGAAAATGTTCTTGTTTATGGTCCAAAAAATACAAAATCATATGTACAATTACATTTTCTCATTTACTACGCTAAACGGTAATTTGCAAACACACCTTCTTAAAAGTATTGTTTGCATTGACAAGGAAACATTACATATTACAACATCAGAGATCATGGACACCAGAGTTTCCCATGACCTCTGGTGTAAATTCACCAAATTCTTTTTACATTGCGCTAGAATTATGATTTTCTTAAAGTCAAATCACCGATTTTAAGAAAATCATAATGTTTCTAACCCTTACCTACGAAGTAGAACTGAAACTGATAATGATGCACTGATGCCTACGCAAGCTGCCTGATGTCTCTATTATATATAAAATGAAATAGCGGGCTTGTTAAAATAGTACTTTTACTTCGACTTTTTCCGGTCAACATTTAAAAGGTAATGTTGGAATAACACATTTTTAATAAATTTACTGTTTAAATAGATATTCAAATTTTTTGATGAATTTGCCGTTATTTTTGGTGTTACATCTACTGTAGCTGGATTCCAGTAGAAACTTGGTCCTATGAATACCCACCAATGAACCAACAGTAACCCCGTATCAATAGATTGGACAAAACTGTCAGAAGAAAGGATTGTTTCGAACATAATCTCCTTTCTCAATTTACGAGAATGGTATGATAAATACCTGTCTTACGGAAGACAACGCAATTGTTTCGCTTTTGGTATATTTATTTCTCGACATGATCTCCTTGTAGCTCTATACATTTAGTCCAACGATATTCCAACTTTTTTAAGCCATCCAAAAAATACCCCCTTCATTTGATGTGAACCGCTTTCTGCCAAGCCATTTTTTCAAGTTTGGGAATAGAAAGAAGTCGCAGGAGGCGTAATCAGGCGAATATGGTGAATGGGGCATCAAATCGTACCTTAAACGGACCAGTTTTGCTGTCGCAATAGCCGATGAGTGGGGCGTTATTATGGTGGTAGAGAATTTTTGTCTTCGCTGGGTGGAGCTCTTCTCAAAATAATCAATTCAGATTATGCCTTGCAAATCCCCAAAAAATTGTCGCCATAACTTTTCCGGGTGATAAAATCGTCTACGGTTTCTTTGGCGCACATTCCCCGAGCAAAACCCATTTTGCCGACTGCCCTTTGGTTTCTGGCGTATCCAGTATATGTAGTGATGTATCCATGTCTCATCTACAGCCACATAATGCCGCAGAAACTCACTCGTATTACACTTAAACATGTCGAAACATTGCTTTGAAGTTATCACGCGATTCCGTTTTTGATCAATCGTCAGCAGAGGCACCCGTCACACGTTCAATTGATATGTCTACTATATTAAATTCATTACACCAGTATCTGATGGTAGTCATCGAAGGTGCATAGTCCTTATAAACTACATCCAACTTCTTTTTGATTTCTGCACACGTTTTCCCATTCAAAAAGAGAAACCGGGTCACTGACCGGTATTGTTCTTTTTCTCAAAAGCACACTACTCGGTGAATCTCTCCGAAATTTTGACACAAAGCGCCATCTGTCTCCAAACACGGGTACTTCTCACGCCATCCTCGTAAAATTGACATTCTGTTCTAAACCTTTAGTTATGGTTCGATATTGCCAATTATGTAATTGCAAATATAGCAAATACCTTTATTTCTAATGTAATCACAATACAAAATAACACGATAATTTTTCTGCTCTTTATGTGCATTTACATACTACACTGTAATCATTATTTGCTTTTGGAGAACTTTTCTTTTTGCTTTAGCAACATCTTTATATAATTCGGGAAAAATTGGATTTACTACTTTCGTAGTACAGGAAAAATCGCCGGACAACTTACGACATCGTTTCCAAAAATATGTTTCTAGATCTACTGCTTAAAGTTTTCGTTGAACAAAGAATAATATTTGATTATTGTTTCAAAATTAACGGCTTAACGGCTCGATGGTCCTGTGGTAAGGAGGCCAGAAGCCCTGGATTAGAGTTCTACCAGAGACGGCAGGATCTTGTGTTATCATTTGCATGTTGTGGGATAATCATGCTTCACCCTGTGGCGGTCTGGGGGTAGTAGTAATGAAACCATAGGACGCCTCAGACACAATACATATGCATATTAGACTCCTGCGGTTATGACAAGGTTAATAGCTTACAAACTCTGTTGGGTATCTCACCAAATATTAACAAAAAAAAGTCAATTAGAAGCCTAAAGTCATAATAAAATATCAAACTCTTGCGCCAGGTTACATAAATGAATTATTGTGAATTGTAACTGTTATATCCACATTTTTATTACATTAATAATTAAACAGATCTCAGAAATATAAAAAGGCAAAAAGCTAGAAACATTATGCTATTTAAAAGGGTTACATTTACTATACCTGGAAGAAAACAAAAAAAATAGACACGACAGGATTTGATGACAATCAGCACACCTATTTAAAAGGGGCAAAATGTTCAATTAATGTTCTGCGGGATTAAAATGTTTTTTTGTAGTCCTGGTCTGTTATATGCTTATATTTCCTACATATTTCATCTTTATAAACATCAGCAAAATTCTATTGCTATACTACAGAGTCGCCATGATCTTTGCTGTTTACTATCTTCTGAGTGAAAAGGCCTGGATAGAGGTCAAGAAAACAGAGTTGGCAATATTCATGATGCTTTGAACGCACCCCAACACTTTGTATGTGTTGATTTCTTTAGGAATTCTACAATTTTATTTATTGTAGTTACGCTATTCTGTGAACTATGATCCTTCAAAATGTTCCCTTGTTCATTGTTTCGTGTTTTTGCTTAATATTTTTGTAATCTCAAAAGCCTGAAAATGTTAATGAAGAAAATACCTTCATTATATATTTTTGCGTTGCATTCATACGTTGGGGTAAACGTACAACCCAGAAGAGCATTTAAAAGGTCCTTAGCGGATGAAATCCTCTCTTGATCTATAATAACTTTTTCCTTAAATTTTACTTCTACATTGGCAATGTTATTTTGTCCAAAAATAAAAAATTCAAAAGTCGTGGCGTTATAAGCTATCCTCTGAATACACGTAAGTAATATTTTGCGAACACATTTGTTCCTGATTCTAAATTGGGTTTGAGACAATTGCAAGTATTTAAATAAATAATCATTTCATTATTCTACCAATTATGGAAGGAGATTATTTAAGAAATAACTACCTTTCTTTCTATCTTTAACTAAATACTGAATTTTAAATTTTGAAAAAGTGTCTACATTAGCTTCATATTCAATCAAGACGTATTTATCGTATATAATTTATGGTGCATATACAATATGTCTCAGAACTTCCATTAAAGTAACATCCATTCAAATAATAACCACAAATATTCAAATGAAGTAATTTATTTATCAGTAGATTATTGCAGCCTCAAATTACCATCAGGGCATAATTTAAAGGCTCAATAGAATTGTTGAAGGAACTGGTAGACATTCTATTTCTATAATTGTCAGAAAAGTGACAAACGTGCGATTTTAAAAAGTTATTTTGGTATGGTGTTACAAAAGCCACTATTCCAAATTGTTTCACACATCTGTTACAGAATAGGTTTCACATTTTAGTTATGTATCTTAAGGTACTCACTATTTAGTTTTATTTACATTACTGTATGCTGGTAAATATATTAAAAGGCAAAGGAAGAGCTGCTTTTTTCATTATTGGTTATTGTTATTGCTGTCATTTCTATCGAGTCGTAGATTAAATGATTGCTAAGAATTTCCCCCAGAGATAGGAACTGAGAGTAATTTTTCATCAAAGCTTAATTTTCGCCCACGACGCAAAGGAGGAAATAAAGTTAGCAACACTGTTGCAGTTACTATACTGGAATAAGATAAAATGTCAAGGCATAGCCGTTACATGGAAAATTCGCAAATGAGTGACTCAGTTTTTCTAACTGGCCCTTGTTAACTTGCAATATTCTTCTAAAATACTGGTCTTTACTTTTGTGTTCATATCTTTCCATAATTGGGACATCGTATCTGATTCAATAAAATTGTTGTTATATAAAAAAAGTTTTGTAGAAAAATGTTAAGGCTCTAGAAACCTCAACTTCAGTAAGGTCGCAGATCTTGATTTAAAATTGCTTATCGATGGTAAACATTGAAAGATAACAAAAATACAAAACACAAAACGATCGGAATGCAGATCATATATAGTGAAATGTTATATCTCAGGGAAATTGTTAAAAAAATGGAATTTTGTAGATTGATTCAATTTCTAATTCTTTTGTGGGATTCGGGAGTATTCTTTCATACCCCTTCGGCAATTTTTAATGCATTTTAGTATCAATAAATGGAAATTAACGAATAGCCAAAATACTAGTTAACTCGGTGAAAGTTTAACCAGGATTGATGAATTTATTGGCGTCCCTTTTCTCCTTGATTTTAATCCCGGTGGCGATTGTTTCTCTCCACAGCAAATTTCGATGATTTCTACCTAAAAGTTATCTTGTGATGAATTTCGATGAATAAAGTTATTTTCAGAAGTAGCATGAGAGAATGAATGTAGTGACGCTACTAGATAACTCAAACTAGACGACTCTGTGATAGACAAACCCTCACGACAAACCTAAAAATATAAAAACTTCCCGGCGTAAATGAGAATACCTTAACGAAACATATTTAGTATACGAATAATGTTAGAAATACCTTGAATTTACCCTGATGTTTCTTTTAGGAGAATTTTACATTAATTTTGAAGAGTTCCGAAGGTATGGAGATGAACTAAAGAGGAATAACTTCATCGTTTCTCCACGTTTGTCGCTATCTGGATTTATATAAATTATTTAATACCCACACTCCAGTTGACCTGGGGGAAATTGTGGCTTCCGAAAAACAGCTTTTATTCGCCAGAGGGAATTTCATATCTATCGAAATACCGAATCGGTTATACTGAACACCCTACACGTTTTAGACTGAGAGCTGATTTAACATAACAATAGATAAACAAGCAATTATGTTTGAGTGTGTCAAAAACACACTGTGCCTTGATTAATTATAAAATATTACTCAATGTCAACGAATGCGTGTCGAAAAAATTGGCTTAAGCCGTTGCTGTTATAAAATTAATAGTGTTTTTTGGCGTTTCTCTAAATTTGTCCACGAGTGTATTTTATACCACTTATAAAAAATTCTAGCCATCCCTAGATAATGAAAAGTATAATATAAATTATATGAAAATGTGTTATATTTTCCATGGCTAGTAATATCTATATTTTGAGTGTGATAACGATAACCGAACTTGTGATAATAATCAACGAAAATATTTGCATATCTTAGTATATTATCGGCGAGCACGTCATTAACAATGACTACATTAAGCGGGCCTCGCTGTACTTTTCTTCTGTGCTTAATTCCTCATCTTCCCATTTTAATAAGTAAGTTAAACATAACTTCTCAACTCTTGAAGCCGGTGTTAAGTTATAAAAGTAAATAATTGCATAGACTTCTTTTACTATTAGGATACTTTTCTCAAATACCTTGTATGTTTTAAATTCTATAATCGGCAAAACTACTTCGTAATGCGCTAATCACAATATGTTTTATATAAATATATTCAGTCAGTGATGCTAATATTATACATTATTTAGATGTGTGTATACCTAATTACATTTTCTTCCTACCTACCTACATATATTTTCTACAATTAAATTGTTCCGACCGATGATAGATCAAATTGATTTAAGTTTATCGTCAGATAGAAATCAAAAGCGATGTTTCTCTGGATATTCTTGCTTGCACCTTTAACGTATGTTTGCACGCTTAGTTTATAGGCAAAAACGTTTATCTATTTCGCCATTAGCAAGTTTCAGTCGAGAAACTTTAGAAGCCGGAATTAATGAAGCAATTAAAGGCAATTACTTGTAATATTAGTTGGAGAAGTTTTCGTTTAATTATTGCGAAATTCCTGTTATCAGTACTCAATTTTGTGTAGTAGTAACGAAATTTTTACATAAAAACGTATAAAAGTTATGATTATCTTGCCACACGCATCTACAAATAAATAATTGAGCCGTAGCTGGATAGATTACAAGCTAGTAATTAGAATAATTACTTGAATTACAATGAATTTAAGGAAAGTGTTCTATGCAATTCCTACCACACTGAAGAAATTAATAAACTAACCTTGATTGTTTTAGAGATCGTATTGGGAAATACAGAAACTCCCTTAAGAGAAAATACCTTGTGAATCTTTTAAAACAAGGATGAATAACTATGTTAAAATCAAAATTTTGTTTCTATTAGACGTAAAAAATCATAAGACTTGAAAGTAAAATGTGAAGATTTTTAAAGCACCGGCTATGGCAATAGTGGCCAGTTTTCATCTCATGGCACATTTCAACCCTTAGTTAACATTTAAACTACGACAAGAAAAAGTAATCAAAGAAGGTAGAAATAAAGCCAGTGTGGAAATAAGCTACTCGACCGGGTACATGCAATTTTTATGTATATGGGCATTAGCTTTGTAACTCTCTTCATTCGAGACAAATAACTTCGCAAATACAAGAATTAACAATGCTTTTTGGAAATTAGCAATAATTAATTCAATCAATCATTAGTTCGACTAATCTTCCTTCTTGAAGACTCCCTCACGTTTAGTCAAGATGTTAGTTTGCAGGATAAAATATTTAACGTAAGACAGCTATACAATGCGGTCCCAAGGCTAACTTTTGCTAACTTTTGAAGGACAGAAGCTAGCGTTTTTAGAAAAAGCAGATCGATCTCCATTTTTTATGAGTTCACTTCTACCGTTATCGGCATTTCAATTGTATTTCCGGTTCCACCGAAAGTGACGGCAACTTTCTTTTTTTTTAATAGAACATCCTCTATATTTTATGTTTTTGAAAAGGTAATCAAAAGGCGAATCCGACAATACCACATTTGTTATACTTTAACCTAAGAAATATGACGATATGCAATAATTATTTTAGTAGTCTGCTTTGGTTGTTACGCAAAATTAGCTCTGAAAGAGTGCCAAATTGTTTCTTATGACTAACGCTGGCCACGAGCGCTACCGCGCATCGGCGTAGAATCAGTTCGGACCGAGAGGAACGGTAGTATTACTTCGTCTGCGGAGCAGTATGGACATTTTCGCTGCCGGTCACTTGCGCAATTGTTTGTCTGTCCTAGAAAAATTATGATTTCGTCAGCAAAACGACCGCGGTCGGACAAACTTCGAAAATTTATTGCAAAAATTCCAGACATAATATATGAAGGTGCTAAAATTAAATATGTAATCTGTAAAATTCCGTTAATGTGTTGGTCCAGACAACATTGCCTACGACACGTAAATAGTGAAAAGCATGTCTCAAAAAGAAATTGCGCACGAGACAATGAAAAATTTATATTTAATTTATGCGTTACGTTTATCGCATGTAATATACCGTTTAATTTACTAGACAAGGAACCATTTTGGAATAACTATTCGGAGTGCAAATTACCAAGTCGAACATCGTTACGAAGAATTGTGCCATCTGCGCGCGAACACATTTAATAAAAAATAAAATCGGAGTTGAAAGATCAAAAATTGCGGTTATGTGTCGACGAAACAACAGATCGGAAGAAACATTCTGTTCTTAATGTAATGGCACGCAAATTGGAACCTCATCAATCGGCACCTTCAATTCTATTAGTCTCCAAACGAATACAAGAGTGTACTGCCGAAGTAATTTCAAAGTTAGTGTTAAATACATTGGACAAGTTTGAACTTTCAACAAACCAACTCTTGATGTTAGTGAGTGATGGTGCCGCAAACATGCTTTCTGTAGGCCGGTCTCTTAAAAAGCATTCTGCTAATTTGTTACACATTACCTGTAAAATTCATGCTCTCAATCTTGTGGCGGATAGTATCAGGAAATGTTATCCTGAGGTAGACGCTTTAATAGCGCATACCAAAGCAGTATTTGTCAAATCACCGAAACGTATTCGCGGATTTCACAGACTGTGCCCCCGTATACCAGAGCCACCAGAACCTATTCTAACTCGTTGGGGAACATGGTTGCAGGCCGCGTTTTATTATCATAAATATTTTGACAATATTAAGAACGTGGTTTTACAATTCGATACAAAGGAAGCTGCCGCTATCCAGAAACGCCAGTCGAAATTTCAAGATAGTCAGGTTAAAATGGATTTAAAAATCATTCACGACAATTACTTCGTGCTAGCAGATGCAATAGAAAAATTACAAAATCCTGCGGTGCCGTTAGAAGAATCTCTACAAATAGTGCAACATGTTCACGCACAGCAATGCGCGGTTGAAGACGCAAAAAATGTTTCTGTTCTAGAAAAATTTGAAAGTGTTTTTGAGAAAAATTCTGATTTTGGCACATTAACACATTTGTGAAGGTGCGTCAACAGAATCGTTAAGTTATTTGAAAGATTATTTTACTTACGCAAATATTACGTTACTAGATGTAGAACGTTCGTTCTCTGCATATAAACGCATTTTTTCCTCATGCCGTACTAGTTTTGCCGAAACAACAGTTGAAACATATCTAATGTTGCAGATATTGAACAGACATTATTCACTTTGTGATTTCACGGAGGACTCTTAAAATGGTAAGTGTTTGAAATTATTTGCGGCAGCAAACATCTCTATTAGCAGAATAACTCTAGTGGAACACGAGGCCTGGTCGACTCTACGCTACTGCGCGGTACCGCTCGTGGCCAGCTTTACTTATGACGTTTGACTGATCTAAAGAGCTCGTTGCTAAGCAAAATGGTCAGAACAATTGCCGAACTGTCAAATCTCAATTCCAAAAATGTAAGCTATTCTTGTTATTTGTTGTTATTATAACCTGCATTTGTCATACTTTCGTTCGTTGTGCTCGTTATTATTTTATATCATTTTAACTTGTTTTGTTAATTGTTGTTTCTCCTTTATTTTATCGAACTTTATTGTAATTAATTAATTGTGGTAGGTTTGTTTAAATTTGTTAGTTTTTAAGGCAATGTGCTTAAGTTTCCGTTTTTTATATTGATTTTACAATAGCCTCCGCATGGACCTCATAAAATAACCAACAAGTACTTAATTTTAATATTCGGTAAATTTGGCAATAATTACCACGAAGTGGAATACAGTAAACACTGCCCTTGTTCAGCTGGAAATATTTCAACTTTGCGCTAAGTAAGCAAAATTTTCAAGGCGAACTGCTTTAACGGAAGATAATATGATTTCAATTATTATACAATTTGTTGCGCAACCATGGTAAATAAGGTGACAATTGAAACAGTTCACTAAAACCCTTACCACAAAACTTATCTCGTACTGGACGCTCGTTTCGATACCCAAGCTATCATCATCAGCAGTAAAACTGAATTAACAAACTAACCGAAAAACTAACCTTATATAGCAAATAAATTACACAATATGTAAATCTAAAATAAGCAAAGTAATCCTTAATTACAACTTACCGTATTAGCCCGAATAAAACGCGACCCCGAATTTAACGCGATCCATTCATTTTTCATAAAAGAATTCAAAGAAAATAAATTCAATCAGATAAGCATTTATTTAATAATAGGTAATAACACAGGTTACATTCATGTTAATAAAATTAAGTAATGTAAAGCAAAATTAATATTAGGTATGTAAGTAACAAGATACCTAAGTGAAAGACAAATAAAAAAGGAAATGTTTATTTAGAATCTGAACTATTTTCAGAATCTATGATGTCGCATCGGTATCGTCAGTATGCTCGTTCACGCTTTCAGTCTCCCACAAAATATCATCTTCAGACCCATTTGAATTATTGGAAATGCAGTATTTCTTATCGATTTTCTGGTAAGATCTTATAGGATTCTAATCACTCATATGAACACAAACTTTCGGCTATTAACTTTTTGATACATCGGTTACTCAATTTTCCTTTAACTAAAGATAGATATCAAAATAAACTAAAAGAAATCATCAATATTGCTAACATTAACAGATTCTCTGAAGAAGTCGTCTATAATACTATTAGGAAACACAAGAATAGATTAAGAATTAGAAATATAAGCACGTTAGAACGCATTGAAGGCGGCCGTAACAATAAGAAATATGTTAAATTGCCCTTTTATCCAAGTTACACAAAAGGCTTTCAAAAAATCTTTTCTAAAGTTGACCGAAAAATTTTTTCTTCAAACAGTAAACGGGTACTCTAAAACTGTGGCACTGGAACACTGTTAGTTCAGTCTTGCTAATGATGATGATAGCTTGGCTATCGAAACGTGCGTCCAGTACGAATTAAGTGTTGTGGTAAGGGTTTTAGTGAACTGTTTCAGTGTTCCAGTGCCACAGTTTTAGAGTACCCGTTTAGTGTGATGGCTTCCCGGTCTAGTTTACTCAACCGTTTCTTTAAGGTAAGAAGTAAGATTAGTCTAGTTAATGCTGATATTAAATTTCTGAAAAGATTGTAGAAAATTTAATGTTTTTCCGAATTTCATTCAAATTAACTGCAAGAGTAAATCAAGTTCGGCTAATAGAGCTATTTCTTCGGCCAAAAGTTGTTGGTTAAATTCAGAAATTAAGTATCAGTATTTTAAAAGTTAGTCAACTAGAGTTAGAAGCATATAGTTTACATTTACAACTTTGTAACAACCTATGTATTTTAGAATATTTTGAATGGATTAATTATCTCAACAGGATTGAAGACGTTATTGCTAAGAAAGTTTCAGATAAAGAAAAGGTTCTCAAGAAAAAAATTTCCAAATTAGTCACCACTAACAAACCGAAACCTGCCGAGATAATTAACCCAACTGCATTAGTTAAAAACGAGTCACGTGAGTCTTTTAGCAAAGAAGAGATCGACTTATTAAACAAAGGTTTGAAATACAACCTGAAATTTAATAAGCCTCCGGTTGAAGAAATTATAGTTGGCATAGAAAACGCGATCAGTAATTTTGCTGATAACACAAAAAAATTTATTCGTACCGCCTGTAAAAGTTAAATTTTGGAAAATATGGAAAGGAATGCACCTGACATTGCACGAAAAGATCAAATCATTGCTAGAAGACTAAAAAACAAAAATTGTTTTTATTTAAAATCCGACAAGGGTAACACTGCAGTCATCTTAGACAAAGAAGATTATTTTAGTCGGGTCAATACCACTTTGTCACAAAGTTCTTATTCAAAATTATAAAAAAATTCTTTGTCTAAAATGATTACAGAAACCAAAAAAACTATGTTAGAATGTAAGGCTGTCATTAGCGACAATTTAAGATCTAGACTAACGGTATCAAACCCATCATCCTAGGTAGTACTCTAGGATGTATTGTTTACCTAAAATACACAAGCCCGGAAAAAGCATGAGACCCATTGTTTCGAATATCAACAGTCCAACTTACTTACTTTCCAGGTGGTTATCTGACAAATTGAACCAGTTACCTGCACAATTTCCAGATTTGGCTATTAAAAATTCTTACGAGTTCATTGAAAAAACTAAGGACATTGAGCTTACTGACAAAGAAATTTTAGTATCGTTTGACGTAAGTTCATTGTTCCCTAGTGTTCCGGTTGATATAACTTTGGAATATTTAGAAACACTTTTGTTAGATAACCAGATGGATAGAGAGGAAGTTACTAGCTTCATTTCTTTGACAAAACTTTGCATGAAACAAAACTTTTTCCAAATTAACAACACTTTTTATCAACAAACGGAAGGGACAGCAATGGGTAACAGCTTATCTCTGTTTATGGCTAACCTCTTTATGGGTAAATTTGAAACTGACCTGAAGAATACTTTGGCTTATTTCCCTCGACTTTGGATCAGATACGTCGATGACATTTTTTGCATCTTTGACATCAGTAAATGTTCAATAACGCATTTCATAGAACAACTTAGCTCAAAATTTCCCTCTATCAAATTAACCCACGAAGAAGAAAAAGACAACAGGATTCCTTTCCTCGACATGTTAGTAATAAGAAATAAAAATAAGTTAGAAATAGTCGTACATAGGAAACCTACTAGTAATAATAGATTCATCTTACAGGATTCTAATCACTCATATGAACACAAACTTTCGGTATAACTTTTTGGTACACCGGTTACTCAATTTTCCTTTAACTAAAGATAGAATTCAAAATGAACTAAAAGAAATCATCAATATTTCTAACTTTAACGGATTCTCTGAAGATGTCGTCTATAATACTATTAGGAAACATAAGAATAGATTAAGAATTAGAAATGTAAGCACATTAGAACGCATTGACGGCCGTAATAATAAGAAATATGTTAAATTACCCTTTTATCCATGTTACACCAAGGGTCTTCAAAAAATCTTTTCTAGGATTGACCGAAGATTGTTTTCTCCTTCGAGCAATAACCTAAAAACCTTTTAGGAAATTCCAAAGACCCAGTGGATAACATGGATAAATCAGGAATTTACAAAATTTCATGTAAAGATTGTGATCAAGTGTATATTGGGCAGACAAAAAGATCAATCAAAATTAGGTACAAACAACATTTGGCTCATCTCAAATTCAGAATGTTTGATAAATCTAGCGTTGCCCTACATATGCTTGAAAATAACCATAATGTTGATAATATAAAGTTAATTAAAAACGTAAAGAGTACTGCTCAATTAAAAACAAAACTCACTTAATGAGTTCAGATTTAGGACCACTAAATTCCAGCCTTTATCCTTTGTTACATCATGTATAATCATTTATAGTTGTAATTTTAACCATGTGCAATGAACCGCTTCATTGTAATACTAGGATTTAATAACTCACGTCATTCTGCTCATTTATCTTTAGGCTATTTATAGTCCTGTGCAATGAAGCGGCTCATTAAATTTTACGATTTTAAATTTACATATTGCATAATTTATTTTCCTTATAAGGTTAGTTTTTCACTTAGCTTGTTAGTTCAGTCTTGCTGCTGATGATGATAGCTTGGCTATCGAAACGTGCGTCCAGTACGAATTAAGTGTTGTGGTAAGGGTTTTAGTGAACTGTTTCAGTGTTCAAACAGTAACCTCAACAACTTTTTAGGGAGTTCCAAAGACTCAGTAGATAACATGGATAAATCAGGAATTTACAAAATTTCATGTAAATATTGTGATCAAGTGTATATTGGACAGACAAAAAGATCAGAATTAAGTACAAAGAACATTTGGCTCATCTCAAATTCAGAAGGTTTGATAAATCTAGTGTTGCCCTACATATGCTTGAAAATAACCATAATGTTGATAATATAAAGTTAATTAAAAACGTAGAGAGCACAGTTCAATTAAATTGTTATGAAGGCATGAAAATTTACAAAAACAAAAATCACTTAATGAATTCAGATTTAGGTCCACTAAATTCCAGCCTTTATCCGTTGTTATATCATGTATAGTTAATTACAGCTGTATTTATAACCATGTGCAATGAAGCGCTTCTTTGAAAAACATGGATTTTTAAAAACTTACGTCTTCCTGACTGTTTACAATTTAGGGATTACTGATCTTTAGATTTACAATTTAAGATTTAATTATAGTCATGTGCAATGAAGCGGCTCATCGAGTAACACATGTAAGTACACTAATTTAGTTGTAATTAAGGATTACCTTGCTTATTTTAGATTTACACATTGCGTAATTTATTTGCTATATAAGGTTAGTTTTTCGCTTAGTTTCTTAATTCAGTTTTACTGCTGATGATGATAGCTTGGCTATCGAAACGTGCGTCCAGTACGAGTTAAGTTTTGTGGTAAGGGTTTTAGTGAACTGTTCCAGTGCCACAGATTCAGGGTACCTCTTTCAGGTATAATGTTGCCAGATTTACATAATATTAAAATTGACACAGCAATTTTGTATGGTTTGTGGCGAAGCCATCATAAAAGTAACAACACAAGAATTCTAAAAAACAGACATACTGTCTATTAAAAACTAACATATTTAAACAAACTTACCATAATTAATTAAGTCCAATAAAGTTCGATGAAGCAAAGAAATAGCAACAATTAATAAAACAAGTTAAAATGTGAGAAAATAATAACGAGAAGAAAGAAGAAACGTATGACAAATGCGGGATATAATAACTGGTTGACAGATAAAGAAATGTTTACTAAAGATTCTCAATTCATTTCAATTAATACCTAGTAATATTTCTGATTGAATGTAGAACGTTTTAAATAAAAGCTGCTCATTTTGCTCCATAGAACTAAAATTCGAAAAAGATATCAACTTTTATTTGGAAAGATAAAGTTAAGTGTTAGCTAGAAAACGTGGCCAAGGCCCATTTATGATATGATTATTTTATTTTCCCGTCAAAACTAAACAGCTTCCACTTCACTCTATGTACTTTTTGTTATATTTATATAATATAGGAGAATACGGCCGTTTGAAGCTTTAATGGAAGTCACCCAGTGCACATATCTTAAACTATAGAAAAATATATATTTTGACGTATCTTTAACTATAGAAAAATATATATTTAGATGAGCATTCAATACTAATATGCACTTTAAAATTTAAGGGTTTATCTCTTAAAAATTAAATTTTAATACGATATTGGTTCAGTTGCACCTTACACTATTGGACTTGGGTAAATTCAATCGATCCTGGAGATGAGGTTAGCGAATATATGGAAAATCCGCGAAAAGCTTTCATCCATTACAAGATACAGTTAGTAGATCTCCACATTCTAGAGCAGTCAGTAGATTTCTTCATATGGTGAAATTTCTTAGTCTGAATACGGTTCTTCTAGTTCCAATTCATTTTATCATACCACCGACATCGGCCAATTAATTAAAGTCCGAAAAGGGTGTCTTACATAACGGAACAATATTAAATCGCCCATTTACGATGATCTCGCCATTTTTGTATCGGTATCGGCTTTACGGCCGATGACGCGTATCCATAGTAACAACAGATCGACGCAAGAGCGAGACCTGTGCATCGCGTACACAAAAAAGAGGGCCCTTATGCGTTCGTCCATAAAATTAGATAAAAAGGCACCTACATTGCCTTACCAGTATAATTGGTGTAACAAGTCGCGCATTCAAGACTCCTAAGCTAATTATATCAATTAACAACAAACAAAATGAGCCGATTTATTAGGCAGTTGGTAACATGCAATTGGCAACAGGCAGTGGTGGCGTGGCACCGTCTCCGTTCGACTCGAGACAAAAGTGCAGACGATCTTCCTTGCACTAATTGAATCCGCGACTCTTTATTTAGTTTATGTTATTCGACGTCTCTGTCCGAGAATTCTGCCCTTCTTTGTCGCTCGCTTTCTGTTCTTCGCAGAGAAAAGCGCGAGCGCAGATGATGCCTTCTATTCCACTCTTTTAATTGATGCTTTGTTTATGTGATTCGCGGACAAATGTATGTGTTGTTAATTTGTTAATTACTAATTGTTATTGTTTATTGTTTTTTGTGAGAATGAAATTGGAATTTATTGCCTTTCCCCTCGAGGCGTTTCTCTCTTCTTGTTTTACGTGGATGTACGCTTCGCGATTCTCCAATGTAATTGGAAAAAATCGATGCCGATTGCTTTGACGACGCAACAGCCGTAGTGCGTATCGTTGGCAATTATAAATTCTCGATTCAGTTCGCTTTGATTTATTTTAATTACATTCTACAGTCACTTGGGTATAGGCTACAACAACATCTTTGACTTGATACTAACAGAATGGTTCCCTATTTTTGAAGCCTTCACTATTTTTGGTCTTTTTTTCACCTCTACAGTAAATAGCCTTGTTTAGTGCTTGTTCACAATGGACGTAAGGCATAACAGAAATGTAATGCGTATAGTACACATTAAACGTAAGTTTACATTCATGTTCACAATTTTGAATTGTGCTATAAAAGTATAAAGTGAATAAAAACTAATTTATCCAAAACCATATTAACGTATATTATTATTATTATGGACAACAAATGTTCAATAGAATTATTACTGCCTTTAATATTAAAAAGACATGAAGCACGCGGGGAACGTCGCAATATTCAATTTTATGTTGAAGGGCGCGTGCATCAAGCCGTGGGAGTTATGATATGAGGTGTTATAGCACATGGAAGTAGGTCTTAGTAGTCATCCAAGGTACCATGAACGCCCACCGTTACGTTGATGAGGTGGTGGATCCGCATATTCTTCCATACCTTCAGCAGCTCCAAGACCCACTTTTCCAGCAAGATAATACCCGAGAACTTCTGTGAACCGGTTCGAAGAGGCCCATGTCAATATCTTGCGACGGCCATCCAGATCTCCAGACCTTTCGCCAATCGAACACGTGTGGGACATTATGGGAAGGAAACTGAGGAACTTAGCGAATCTTTCGTAAACATTGGGAGCTCTCCGGCATGGTTGCTTGGGGCACAATCCCGACCACTTACTGGAATCAATGACACGAAGAGTGAGGGAGTGTGAAACTTATGGGGGGGGGACAACAATTAAAAAAAAGTATAATTAAATTGTGTTTCTTTGAAATTATAATCGATTATTGCCTCCTTGGTGTTGTAATCTCCATGACATGTACTATATTTCCATATCTTCTCTGGTGTATGTAATCATCCAGGGATTAGAGATTTATGTCAGGATCACCTATTCCACTAGTTTTATTTTTTTTTTCCTTTCTCATAGACCAGAGTTGGGTAAAGCACTTTAGTGTTTCAAATACCAAGTAGAATGCTCTAAGATAACAAGTATCAAAATTGCTGTCAACAAAAATATCAAGCGCAAAGTACTCGTTGTAAAGTATCTGAAGCCCTTAAGGTACTAAAAAGCGGAAATACTCATAGGGCTTCAATTATTTTACAACTACTACAATTACTTTCAAAGTGCTTCAATTGCCTTAAACGTAACAAATCACTTAAGATAGTGCTGCAATATAAACAGCAAAAATCCATAAGTTTCCGCTAAAATATTCAGAGTTACCGGCCCGGTGGCCAAGTGGTAAGAGGGTCTGATCCTGACTATCATGGTATGGAGCTGTGCGTACAACCTCGAGCCACCATTCGCATGCTAGTGAATAATTAACGGAGTTTTAACCCTTTACAACTAGAGGCGATAGTAACAAAGCCATGGAACACTTTACACGCACCATTTTCACTAAAGGCTCTTATGGTTGTATAATAGCTTATACGAGGTAGGCGCCATAAATTCTCGGCCTCACAAGCTTATACAGGTACGAGTGTGTTCAAACTCCGTTGCGTCATAGTTGCACATGTGGGAGGCCTACACGATATATATTACGGCTCGAAAAGTAGTAGTTTTTAGGAGCCATCCAGACTAGTGCATGAAAATGTCCCATGTAACAAGAATTGAATATCGCGCGGTCATTAAATTTTTAACAAAAGAAGGGCATACGCCTAATCACATTAAACAACGTTTAGACAGCGTTTATGATGATTTATCTCCCTCATATTCCACTGTAAAAAGTGGGCAAATTGTTTCCGTTTGGGGCAAGAATCCCTTGAAGATTATGGGCGCCTCGGTCGGCTAATTCAACTGACAACGTCTCAAAATATTTCATTATATTATTGATTATGCAAGTGAGTATTATTTATTTTCTCATTTAAAGAAAGACCTTAGAGGACGTTTTAAGGATGATAGTGAGTTGCAAGCAGCTGTAATACAACATTTTGAGGGAAGAACTAGATTTTTTTTACAATCATAGTAGTTGTTAATACTAATTTTATACTTTTGACTTAAAATCTGCAGGGTCTCTTTGTTGTAATGAAAGATGACTTGAATAAACCACATAAAAACACATTGTTTCATTTTTATAACAAGACTAAACTAAACTGAGTAAAATAAAATAGTGAAATAATAGTAAATAGTGAATTGTTGCACGCAGAAAGCAATAATTGCTTTTATGCTAACTTGGAAAGATGCGCATGCGTGTATATATGAAAACAATTACGTCTTTCTCCTTTCCCGGGGTTAACTATAAGTGTAAGATTCGTCATTGGCAAATTTTAAAATTGTAACTTATTTTCCAAAATAAGGTTAATATAACTGGCTTTCTTGCCAGATTCAACTGTTTTCATACAAAATTTGCTGCAGATAAAATTTACTCCTTTTCTTTTCTGTGTCGGACTATTAATACACTAACACGATACTCCACAATAATTCGTACATTCCCATATAAATTTTACACGTAAATCCAAGGGAAGTTATTGATATCCTAATATAGCTAGAATGAGAATGTACTAAATTACTAAGTAATTCAAGTTTATTTATGGCGGGATAATTATCAATACAGCCGCAGGGAAATTTACGGCTAGATTAAACAAAAAAACAGATTAACATGCATCGTCATTTCCGGTTTTCCGGAACACCGTACTGTCTGGGTCGCTAATAAATATCCCGCTATCAGATTAGTCTACAAGCAATTTATTATAATTAATAAATCACTTTCTGTTTAAGAGGCAGACACGCAAATTGTAACTTGTTACAATTAACTAAAAGGCGCGTAACACAACGGTGCGGCGCCGTCTTTTACCGATATGCCTACTACTAAACCGTATACTTTACCACTTGCCCCTATAATTACCGCTTAAATGATGACGATTAATTAATTTGGTAACCTGATTTCTTCTTAAGCTCTAATTACATTTGCCTAGTACTTTAAGTAAATTTCTCTTTTTTCCTTTCATTAATACCCTGCCTTTTTCAGGTGAAGTATTGCGTCGGATATGGATTAGTTTAGTGCAGCAAATCATACCGAATCGCCTTAGAAACTGACCGCGAGAGATGCTAAAGGAACGTGAAAGTTTGGAACGCGGTGGTTCATCGCCTTGTTCGTTGGGCAGTACGGGATTGGAAGTGGCCACCTGTGCCGGTTGTGGAGGAAGAATTCATGACAGATATTATCTGCTAGCAGTTGATAGACAATGGCATGCTCATTGCCTTAAATGCTGCGAATGCAAACTGCCTTTAGACACCGAATTAACATGTTTTGCCAGGGATGGAAATATTTACTGCAAAGAAGATTATTACAGGTAATTTCAGTATTGTATTTTATTAGTCAATATCGTTTCCTATCCGCTACTTTGACTATAAACATAATTATCTTTATCGTGTTATTTAACGGTGAATCAATAGTTATTCTGTTGTTGCTTATTGCTAAATGTGAAAGCTCTAATAAGGATATCTTTAGAAAACTAGTAAGAAACCAGTTCCCTTGTAATTGATGTTGTCTTAAAACTCAATGAATTTTTTGCGCGATCAGGCTTTTTCAATCATTCATCAGTAGAGTTGGCACTTTCGGGGCGCGCGCTAGCACCGTAGTAAGTACAAGGTCCGGCAGAGTGAAATTGAGTTGTTTTTATAAATTGTCAAATTTTTATTCAAAAATCAAAGAAAAGGTTCTTGAGGAAACACGAAAATTTTATTTTTTGAGTATTACATTCGTTAAATGACTTCCTCCTCGTTGCTGGCACTCAGTCCGATATTATGTTTTGGTTGTTCCAAAATTTCCAAAGTTTGCAATCGAGTAGAAAACACTTTTGACTTTAGGTAGCCCCATAAAAAGAAATCGCAAACTAAGAGATCCGGTGACCGTGCAGGTCAGTTGAAGTATGCGAATTTTGAATATTTGACCAACGCTCCATATTCACAGATAAACTGACATTTCTGGCATACTTAAATTTCCATTTATCGCGAGAACATGGCAACTTGATTTGAATTTATATCTCATTATATTATGAAATGAATTAACTGAAAATGGATACCTACTTCATTCTGCCGGACCTGTATATATGTACTCACAAACAGCGAGCAAACTGTGCAAAGCGAATATTAACATCGACCGCCGAGCGCAAATGCATGTATACACACAGCGGTTCCGATTCTGGTATTTTGCTTTCACTAGTTATGGCTAAGGGTCTATTTACACATATCCGTTGAGTGTCAGTGCTGTTTCATCAGTATCATGCAGCGAAAAATAGTATCGTTACCTTGTTTCTCGTAGACCTATTTACACATGTCCGATAGGATACCACTTATTTTTGAAAGTTTACGTTTTGAAGAGAGCTGGGCGGAATTTTATTCTACTATTTCTAAAAATAGCCCTCACAATATTTTAGCCTGTTTAAACAACATTTAAACGTCGCGCTTGGATCTCAATTTTCGTAAACCAAGTTTTCACTTTCCTATATAATCGGCAGCTATTTCTTTCTATGAAGATATCATCAAATATCTTATATTTTCGTTTTTGATATTATAAAACTACAGAAAAATTATAAAAGCCATTATTAACACTTTATTTTAAAAACAAAAAATCTTAGTCGGTTCTTTGGTTGGCTGAGAACATTTCCGACGGTAGTCTAGAAGAACAAATAAAAATTATTTTATTAGTAACATTTCTGATCCTCATGTTTCGCAACTTTTTGGTTAAAGTCTTTATCAATTACAAACTTTCCTTGCTTATATTAATTACAGTCTATGTGTAAAAAAGTAGTTATTTTAAATCTGTGAAATGCATTTATAGATTTGTTGCTAATTAATATTATCAGTATTTCTTCATCAGAATATTGAAGGAATCCGGAAACTTCTTATTCTCTCAAGGGTAATTTCTTAAAGTTGGCTATTTTACCTTCGGTTTCGTCCCCTATGTCTGTCATTTTTAGATTTGTATGTACCAGGTCGTTTAAATTTTATTTCGTCAGGAAGAGTGAAGAATGCCTTGGAAATATTATTACGAGATTCAATAGCTCCAGATAGCTTTCCCGAAGAAATTACTATTAATAGCGTCATTTATGCTTTTTAAGATATTCTCTCTTCATAAGGACTTCTTAAAAAAAGGCTGTAAAATATGCAGAGAATGTGATGATATGGAGATGTGTGCCTGGAAAGGGTGTAGGTAGAATGGAAGAAATAGATGGTTTTGTTAATTCTGCATCAACAAATTGTAAGTTATAGCCTTTTTCTCAGTGAAGAAAAGCTTTATCCAGATGGAAATTTCATATTTCAACAAGATGGCGTATCCTACTAGGCAAATCAACTAAACAATGATTTGCAGATCACAGCATAAGAGTTCTGTCATGACCTTCCAGCACCCCAGACTTAAATATTATTGGCATCGTATGAAATGTTGCATGAGAACTAATCCGCAAGGAACAACAAATGCACAAAACTACCAGAAATATAGGCAACATTTACGGTAGATGACTGTAGGCTATTGTTGGAATTAAAGCGATCAAGGCCAAAGGTGACTAACTTGAAAAATGGAGAAATATCAAATGTATCATACAAATCGCTTTAAGCATTTAAGGCTGAACATCCAGCCCATCCAGAGACTTTAAGTTTATGTTTTTTTGAATAAAACCTTTTCACCGATATTGGTGTTCTATTTGTACACCAATTTTTAAATATTCAATAAATATCCTCATAGTGTTGCCTAGATTCCTCCCGGATTAAAACTGCACAGCCAGATGTGTTTAAATATTTTAATTTGTCTCCTTATTTGGCTTAGTAATTCTCCTCGTAATAATTTATTTTAGCAATGTTTCAATTAGATTTTAAAGAATTCTGATCGTATAACACATATCATAAGCGTCACGACCATTAAGGATCGTCAATTCCAGACAATATCAAAACTTATTGTTTTCGATCGGTAAAATCTCCTGACCCTTCCTAATGTTTAATAGACTATAAATATACTTGGTCGTAGCGGTTCTCGTTTCGCGTACAGCTGTGGTCCGCATTTTCAAAGGTACAGTACAGTACCCGAGAGCCGCTGCGACCGTGACTAACGGCGGTGAAAGCCTGAAATATAAATATACTGTAAAAAATTCCAATAAATGACAAACACTGTGAAACAATTTAATTTATTACTGATGGTATCTCCAAATTATAATTTGATCTGACATTGGCATTACCTACTTTGATTCTAATAGGCAAACTCCAAAATAGGAGAAGCTCTGATCATGTAAAGGAATATATTGCATGTTATGTACAACACGATTTAATTTAAATTAATGTTGATGCTATCATGTGAATTAATTACACTAAATTAAGTCTGATGTATATTTATAGAAATGCTAGTATAGATTACAATAATCCAATGACTTTTTTTATTGGAGAGGCATTCTATTTTACAACCGGGAATGTTGATCATCTTCTAACAAAAACCAAAAAAGCAAAACATGATACGAGATGTACGATCACACAAAGGCGCAAATGCCGACTCAGATCACATACTGGTAGTTGCTAAGTTGAATTTAAGAGTTGTAGACATAAAACCGGCAAGGACATCGAGGATAAGATGGAAGGTCGAAGAGTTAAAAGGGGAAGAGACAAGAAGAAGGTATGAGAGAGAACTTGATCAGCAACTAATAGAAAGGAAGGAGAGCAATCACGTAGAAATTAATTGGGAAAACATTAAAAACAGTTTGATAGAGTCAGCGAAAAGAGTAATTGGAAAAGAAGACTGGATAGATGACGAATGCAAGAGATAAGTAAAAGGAAAGAAAGAGGCTAGACAGAGATGGCTGAGAACAGGGCAACAAGAAGACCATGAAGATTACAAACAAAAAATAAAAGAAAAAATTATACCAGTACATAAGAAATCAACACAAGAAGAAATCCTCAGTAAGCATAAAAAAGTAAGAATGGGAGGTGTATCTGCAAGAAACAATGTTAACTAGTGAAGAAGAAGAAGAAAATATAAGGGAAGATGATGAAGAGGATTATCAAGAATAACCAACGGAGAAAGAATGTAACGAAACAACTAATAAACTGAAAAATAACAAAGCTGCAGGACCCGACAATATTTGCAGTGGAATGATCAAACATGAAGGAAGGGAAATAAGGAAGCGAGTATACGACATAATAATACAAATTTGGCAACAAGAGCAAATGCCTGAAGAGTGGAAAAAAGGATTGATTGTACCAATATACAAAAAGGGGAACCCAAAAGAATATAGGAATTACCGAAGTATCACGCTGCTGAACATCGGTTACAAGGCCTTAACAAACATACTACATGAAAGAATGAGGCGCTACAGCGAAAAAGTTATTAGCCAGTATCAGAATGGGTTCAGTGGAGGAAGATCAACCCTAGATGCGATACATGCAGTAAAACAGATCATCGAAAAATGTTACGAAAATAGGATAGATCTATGAACATGTTGTCTTTGTTGACTTCGAGCGGACGTTCGACTCATTGAAAGGAGATGTGTTATTGCAAGAGATGAAAGAAGCAGGAGTACCGAGCAAGCTGATTAGGTTAACAAAAATGTCAATGATGGGATCCAAAGCATCAGTCATAACGCAGGAGGGCCTATCTAAGGAATGTGATATTAATAACAGCGTAAGGCAGGGCGACAGATTATCAGCTGCTTTGTTTAACCTCGCATCGGACGGAACGATTAGAACAAGTTCAGTTGAAAGAACATTAAGAGATAGAGCGATACAAATAGTTGCATATGCAGACGATATTGCATTAATCGCGAAAAACAAGAAAATATTAGTACAGAAGTTACAAACAATTACATCAGAGGCACGAAAAAGAGGACAAGACATAAACCAAGAGAAAGCAAAATATATGAGGGCCAACAGAGAAGAATGCGGGAGGTAGAATGGTAATGTAAGATGTAATGTATTGAAGAAGTATAGAATTTCAAATATCTAGGAACTATCTTCAACAGAAGAAACCAAAAAATTGCTGAAATAGAACAAAAAATACAAATGGGATATAGAACAGAAAAATCAGTAAAAGGCTAAAACTAAGAACTTATAGAGCAGCGATAAGGCCGGTAGTAACCTATGCAGCAGAAACAACGTGTCTATCGAAGAAAGAGGAGGAAAGAATAAAAATTTTTGAGAAGAAAATCATTAGAAAGATTTGTGGACCAGTCAGAAGAATGTATAACAACGAGATAGATGAAGAGTTAAAAGGGGAAACTATAGAAAAAGTAATGAAAGCATAAATAGAATGCCTAGTGACTCAATAGTGAAAAAAATAACTAAATGGAACCCATGCTGCCACAGAAAAAGGGGAAGACCTAGAATCAGATACGAAGATCAGGTCAAAGAAGACCTAAGAAGAATGGGATTAGGTGATTGGCGGAACAAAGTGAACGACTGAAAGGAATGGAAGAAGATAGTACAGAGAGCGAAAACACAGAACAACCAGTAAAGATAACGTTAAAAGTAATATGGAGTGACTCATCATAATAAAAGAGTCTTTAGAACTCATTAGAGTGGCTACAATTCCGGCAGGAATGTATAGCCATATATATATATATAAGAAAATATAACTCAAATTCTCACTGAGTAAGACAAATATTTCACATTTAAGGCAACAGGAATTTTACGTATAATCTCTTATTAAATTAGCTAGCATTAGTTACTACGGAAAGATGATTGTATCAGTATTGATACACGCAGAAAAATGGTTTCTTGCATCAAGAACATAGATTTTCCTGCAAAAATCTGTCCCTATTCAAGAAAATATTTTTATTTCAAGACTATAAAATTGTATAATATACGAAAATAATTTCCTTGAAATTTTATTTGTATTAAACAAATATTTTCTTAGGGTTAGAAAATCAAGAAATTCCAAAATAGAAAAATGTTTCTTCCATTTAGTTTTAAGTTAAGAAAATATTCATATTAAAGGTAGGAATGAAAAAATTATCCAGATTTCCCAAAATTCTATTGAGGGATTAGGCGACCAGCTTCGTGTTCAAAAAACACATCAGACCAGCTACAAAGATATCCTATAAAAGAAAAAATACAATAAAAAAATACAGGAAAAGGATACCTAAAGTAAATAAATAAAATTAGGAGCAAATGAATGAGGTAATGAAAAAGTTTTCTTCTTTAATAATGTAATGAAATAGGGATTATTTTTACGTAATTTAATAATTAATGAATTAATATTTAAGTTTATTTATCCCTTTTTAATTATTATTTATTTAAAAGACCATAGTTGAATTAGTACACGTGGTAAATAATAATAAAAAGAAAAAATATTACACTAAGTATCTTTTGAAAATGTTTATGAAACGTGGCACGTTAAAGGTTATATCATTGTATGGATAAGTATGGTATCTGTATTCCAGTTTCATCACTACTATCTAGGACGGCATGGCTATAACTGCTGGCACTAGGTGGCGCCAGGAAATATTTCAGTTGCTGTTTTTGAAGATTAGTTACATAAATCGAGAGATGTAAGAGCAATGTGTCCAGGAGCAAGTAGCTTTAATGCTGCTTTCTTCTTATATTGTTTTTGCTTTATTTTAAGAAAATGAAACTATTGATTAATGAATAATTCCTAAAAGCTTTCTGGAATTAAGAAAACTATCACTATCCTTAAGAAAATATTGATTTGTGTTATAACCGCCTTTTACTTATACCAAGAATCGCTTTCTTCAAATTTTCTGCAAGTTTTTCTTGAATCAAGTTACCACATGTCTTAAACAATGAAATACAATGATTTCATTACAAGTATATACTTCTCTTAAGCGGAGAAGAAAACGTTAAAAAAATATTTCCTTTGATTTAAAACAGTTGTATTGTGGATAATTGAAACAGTAATTGTCTTGAATTGAGGCGGACAGTCTTGATACAAGTAAACGTTTCTCTGCGTGTGGAGTGGTGCCGTCTAAAGTGAAACACACTGTACATATTTATCTATTTAGTACCCATGTTTTATACTATACTCAGTGACATAGAAATTGCAACAGCTAGAAGGGGTTGGAATTCCCTGATGAAATTTTGTAGGAATATTCACCTATGTAGTTAGTAGTAATAAATGATCAAAATGTGAATCCTCTCAGTGAAGCAATAAAGTTGTTATTGAGGTTTTTACCTCTCTCTCAGCACTGATATTGAATATTTTTTTTTGCTGTGTTTTTTATAACTTTCTCGATTTGTGTTGTTGTTCTCATTGAACTGCGGTTCAGTTAAGTGTAAATCGAAATCGGTCTACTGTAATGCGAGTGTGTCGTGCATGGTTTGAAGTTGGCAAGGAATGTCGTAAAAGAGGAACCAAGAAGAATGAATGAGCGTCAAGATCGTCGCGTAAGACAACTGGCATTTAGAGACCGATTTTTCTCTACTCAGGCAATTTGTGACCAATGGTTTAGTGAAGAAGGTCGCCATGTAACCCCTAGAACAGTTTATCGCCGAATCCGAAGTTTTGGGTTAACATCATATCGTCCGCAACTTATGCTTCTTTTGACTGCGGAACATTATCAGCAACTGTTACAGTGGTGCAATGAAAGATGTCATTGGAATCTTGAATGACGTCCTGTTGTGTTTAGTGACGAATCAAGATTTTGTTTAGGCATGCACGATGGTCGTCAGGGAGTCAGAAGAAGACGGGGTGAACGAGGGAATCCTCGATTTACCGTTGAGAGGCACGTACACCGCACTGTGGGTGTTCTGCTTTGGGGTGCGATTACTTATGGCAGCAGGTCTCCCTTAGTGTTCATTCGAGGCAATATGACAGCACAACGGTACATTGCGGAGGTGGTTGGAACACATCTTCTGCCATACTTACAAGAGCTCGAAGATCCATTATTCCAGCAAGATAATGCACGTCCTCATGTAGCAAGGTTTTCCTTGAACTTCTTTGAACAGGCCCAAATTAATCTTTTACCCTGGCCTCCAAGATCTCCAGATCTTTTCCCATCGAACATGTATGAGACATAATGGGTACACGGTTGCGAAACTTGCAGCGTCTTCCTTTGACTTTGGAGGCTTTGAGGAATGAAGTGCAACTTGCATGGGAGGCAATACCCCAAGACAAGATAAACCACCTTATTCAATCAATGCTACGACGTGTAAATGAATGTGTAAATCGGAGAGGCGGCCCCGCATATTATTAACAATTATTATAAAATTTTCTTTAACTAATAAAGATTTTCCTCCCAAATTTTGACCATTTATTACTTTTACATAGGTGAATATTCCTACCAAATTTCATCCGGAAATTCCAACCCCTTCTAGCTGTTGCAATTTCTATGTCACTAAGTATACTATGTTAGGTCATAGTTTCCAATAATTGTTATGACAATTTCATATAAAACCCAATAACCTACTTAAGTACGTACTAGCTAACTTGTTTGTTGCTCCCGGCTTGTTTATTACACCTAAGTAAATATTTACGCTTCAATCAAGCAAACAATTTACTTTGGCAATTAAAACTCTTTCCTAGAATTAATAATTGCTACTTATCTTTCATTATGAATTAAGTACCTAGACATTTTTGAATGATTTCTGGATAATTATCTGGTGTAGGGGGGATAAGTCTATTAACCACAGTCCAAATTTTCCAGAACTTTCAACAAACACTATCGAAAGATCTTTCAACGTATAAAGCCAAGTTTCTTACATTTGTAGAATACGGTAACCATTCACGACAGCTCGCTTATCTAAACAGATATCAATCACAATATAGAGCTTACTAGCTCTAACCTTACTTCCGTCGTTATAGTTATTCATCTCGAGATCTGACGAACGAATACGTTTGAATGAAATTCTCGAAAGAATAGCTTGGTGTTTAATGCAGGGACTAACGCAACAAATAGGAAATTCCTGGACAAGATAATATTGGGAGAATGTTAATGAATACCGTTGTGGAATGTGTCCTCATTATTTCGGTTATATAAGAGGTTAAAATATTCAGATCGGGAGAATCGGTCAATAAGAAGAAGCATAGGGACGGTCGGATGGAATAATGAATGAAAACTCTATCTGATTTCTTCGGTAGAATTTAGTGGTTTGACGCTCAATTTAAATTAGTTGGTGGAATTTTGACATTCGGATTAGAAACTTCAGACGAATTTCTACACTAATGAGGGATGAATTTGCATAGAATTAAATTTAGACAAGGGATCTGAAATTCTAATGTAAACAAAAAGGCGGTGTTTATTGACATCCATTGTTTGCCTAATTATTTATTATGTCTTTAGTAGTGAATATACTCTTTCGTTTTCGTGCCTTACTCATAGGGAGTCTTCCCTGTCCAACTTAATTGAAAATGTTTTGTATCCTCTCAGTTAGGTTTATTGTTAGTGTTGCATGATACATAAACAATGAACGTTTAATAAGACATACATAGATATTGGTGCAAAGCAAAGATTCTTAGAATATTTGCTGATGGTCCATGTTGTAAGACTCGATAATATCAAAACGAAATACAAAATCTTCTTTTATTACTTTCAAATTTTATTTTTATTTACACTGGGCAGTCCAGTAACCTTATCGCCTCAAAGGGGAGGGGTAGTTCTAATTTTTTGCTGAGTTGTTTATGATATTCGTCCAAAGAATATTCCAAGTTTTTGACCGCGTAAACCGAACGCAACGTTGCCAAAAATCCAGAAAACAGCTAAATTTTCGACCTTCTTTCAGTTTTTGTCGATTTCGATTTTAAAGGACTACTTTTTCGATAATAATTAAGGTTCGACAAACGAGTGCAACATCAGAGGCGTATCGCGTAAAAGTAGGTACGTGAGATACGGTTTTATTAAAAAATAATATATCGTTACCTTTTCTTGACGTCCTGATGTCCGTTGCAACTAAAAACTACTGCCCAAGACGTTAATAAAAGGTAACGATATATTATTTTTTAATAAACCCGTATCTCACGTACCTACTTTTGCGCGATACGCCTCTGACGTTGCACTCGTTTGTCGAACATTAATTATAACCTGGTAGTACTTTCTAAAAGTAGACTAAATTTACTGCAAATTGAGACCAAAATGGTCTCTGTAAGCCCGGTAATTTCAAAGATACAGCTTTCTAAAGTGTCCAAAGGGGCCTCCGAGTCGTCTTTATTCTTTCGCTTTAGATAGCTGCGGGTTGAATGACCGACCGAGATGCATATTGATATACCGGTCAGCCGTAGAGCTATAGTGATAGATAGCAGCTTCTCATTGGTTGGCAACTGCGCTTGCTCAATCACTTCATTCTGCCACAGACAGTACCTACCTACTGACCTTCCAAATAAATTTATTTGACAGCAATAACAGTTTTGATGATAATAATTGATGATTGATATAAATAATATTTTAATGAGGATAAGAAGTAAATAATATCAAATGTGTAATATTGTGAATGACAATAGCAATTATAAATGAATGAGATGGATCCCACCAAATCAGGAAGTTAAACATTTCTAACACGCCCAAAATTTTGCAACTTGCACCAATGCAATTATGGTATTTTAAAATGTAAATACCTAGGCATTATTCCTTGTTCATGCAAATAAAACATAATAATATGGTAACAGTAGCTGGGTTAAAATACCATGGCGCGTTTACGTTGTTTCTCCTATTGAACATTAAGATCTTACTAACCACTGGGTGTTGGTTCTTTTTGCAAAGTAATGTAAACCCAGTGATTTACGTCCTCGTATTCGTTACGCTTTCCATACATTTTAAATTACCTCTTATAATAACATTTGTAAAGGGTAAATAAAGCAAATTGGTCCACTTTCTCACAATAATTTTTACAATTATATCTTTTTTAATCAATGTCGACCAATTTCGTGTGAACTCACATCATAAAACTGTACTCGAAAGTGTAAGAGGAACAAATCAATAATTTTTTTCCTCTTATACTTTCTAGTACGGCCTGATGATGTATGTTCTCACGAAACCTGTCGCAATTAATTTTTAAAAAATAGTAATAAAAATTATTTTGAGAAGATGGACCAACATGTTTTGTTTCCCTTAGCAATGAACTCACACAGAGTCTACATAGATGGTTTAATAATATTTGTATTTACACTATTATTTACAACTGCGAGGCGTGTTTTTAAGGTAAGTACCGTTTTCAAATAAAACAGAAACAAGTAAACTTTTCTTAACAATTGTATTTTTACATGAAAGCCTGTACCTTATTCTACTTTTCTACATCATTTCGACCAGTATTGAGGCATTTATCGCATCGTACAATCAGCTTTACAATCCCATCGTCATAGAAGTCTGCCGCCTGATTTAACAACCACTGCACAACAGTCGTTTTGACCTCATCATCGAAACTCATCAGATACGATGAAGTCGCAAAGCGTCTGTTCTCTTTCACTTTTTCGTCAACTTTCTGAACCAAATCTTCAGTAATGACAGAAGGTAACCCACTTCGTTCCTCCCCGTGGACATTCGTGCGGCCATCCTTGAAAGCTCTCACCCATTTCTCTACCATTCGATCACTCATAATGTTTTCTCCATACACTTCACAGATCTGATGATGAATGTCGGCCGATTTAATGCCTTTAGCACTAAGAAAACGAATCACAGGGCGTATTTCACAGTCGGCAGGATTCTTAATCGGCGGAGACATTTTAAATAGTGACAAACAAACATAAACACGTTCGAATCTTTCTGTAATGGCGTCTGTGGCTTGTCAACAGATGTAGGTACACAGCGCGTAAGCGTAGAAAGCCGCCGCAGAGCTCACGGTAGCAGAATTTCAAAACGGTACTTACCTTAAAAACACGCCTCGTACATATTCACTAGACAGAGAAGTGACATCGATATGTTGAACATACATAGTATAAAACAATTATTTAAAACTTGGAATTCAAGAAAATTGTAAATTGAAGTGGTCGGGAGTTGAGAAGAAGCCTTTCGACTGGGGATGGCTGAACAAGTCTCAAGGCTTCAACCCCAAGACGATGGCGAGAGATGCAACCCCTCAACACCTCTTACAGATGATTTCATGCTGCTGCAAGGAGGGTTATATGAACGCGTGCAGCTGCAGGAAGGTGAAATCAGACCTCCTGCGAAAAATATTAACATACCTAAATTCAAATAAAAATGTTTTGTTCATACTTTGAATTTTATTTTATAAGTTCGCCACATCTGTGAAATGCTACTCAATAAATATCGTAGTTTTCAGAATTTTCAAATCGGATAGGGAGGGGAAGTTATCTGTAGGTCCCCTCAGATCTATGTTGAATCCATTTAGAGAGTGGGGGAGGGGATAATTTCCGAAAAAAGTAGGACTGCAGGATCAAAATTCGCTCAAAATAACACAATATTGCTAAAAATTACAGAATTTGAAAAAATGTGGAAAATGTGGAATTGGGCATACAAGGACCATTCTGGTTTCAAATTGTGGCAAATATAGTCTGCTTTAAAAAAGTACTAGCAGGTTATTGTCGAAAAAATAGTCCTTCAGTGTCAAAATCGGCAAAAACTGAAAGAGGGTCGAGTGTGTGTAGTGGTTTTCTGGATTTTTGACAACGTTGCGTTCGGCTTCCGAAGTCGAAAATTTTGATTATCCATTGGGCCAACATCATAAACAACTCAGCAGAGAATCAAAACTATCAGATTTGATGTAAGGTTCGATGTATAAAGTACTGGATTCGGGAATAGTTTTGGCAATATGCCACCATCAGCATCATAATCTAAGTTAATAGTATACATCAATATAAAATTATTGTGGAATATGTAGTACTTACAGCCTAGTATTTAAAACTTCATTAATGTCATGTAAAACGTTACAACAAAAAATCCAGGAAAAAAAGCACAGCATGTGAACTAGTTGAGGAAGAGAGAAAAAGGGACAAATGTTCTTAAACTAATGTCAAGTTCTAAAGTCTTTAATACGTCCAAGGTTCGTGTATGCAACTCTATGCACATGAAAGTGAGTGTTTTGTTCTTAGAATATGCCTTTTCTTTACATTCAAAAGATCAGTTTGATTTTATATTTGTCTCCATAATAATAATCAATCAAAAAAGCTTATCCACATAAGTTTAATTATTTATATTTTAGAAAAGCACCCACTCAATACCAGTAGCAATCATTAAACCTCTATTCATTATTTACTTCTTCAAATAAATTATCTGCGGAATTACGAAGGTAAGCTTTAACAAATTGTTGTTTGGATGTAGTTAGTGTAGATTCAAACATTCAGCAACAAGATTTGTTGGCAATTGAACCACACACAAATCTATTAAAATATAAGTCCAAAGAATTAGTTCTTGAATAAGTCCAACAATCAACAAATTAATTCTTTTATTTCTACTACTTTCATGTTTAAGTCTATATAGATTTAATATCCAACAATTGATGGCAAAAGTTTATCGATCAAAGCAGAAAATCTTTACATCTACTTATTATTTGGAAGTAGGGACAAAATTTACTAGGAGCTTCAATAATAAACATCAAACGAGAGCAAAGCTATAGGCTACTTCTACTAATGAACGAACCGAATTCGTGGGCAGAATAGATAATTGCTTTTATTGCATAACTATCTTTTTTTTTCCTCCTCGTTTCTATCAATGTGTATAACCTGCAGGCACGGTTTAGAACATGTTTAGTCGCATTTTTAGTCACTTTTTTAATAACCTTAACACTATATTAGTCTGCACGTGATAAATTGTATGTATCATATATTTTACTCCTACAAAACTTCAATTCGTGTTCTTGCGCGTTGTGAATTTCCATTGGATCAAAGAAGTATTCTATCGATTTGTGTCGGGTCGGTTCGAATGACGGAAAAATGTGCAATAATCATGGAAAAAACATCGCTACGAAACGGGACGCAGCAATTACCGACTAGTTGTAAAATATTTCTTTTCCCATGAGAACGAGAACATGTTTCTGACGTTCGACGCAAGAGGCAGCACCTATCAAGTTCCATATTTGTGATACCGCGGGGTTTTGTTATCATAGCGATCGCGATTGTTATCATAATATTAAAGCAGAACGTTGCTATTTGTTAGACGTACGTCAATTACTACATTACATAATACTGACGCGTAAACATTTTTCTAACTTGCCTTCGACTGGCTTTTTCTTATCGATTGTCAATGTTGACGGGAATTCAAGTATTGGTAGAAGAGCGGATTAAAAATGTATATAATTAATTTTCGGATTAGATTTTACGATATTTTACTTGATGGGCTGGAATTTGTAGCAGTTCATTTCGACAGTCGTTAGTAGTGATTATCAGTTTGTTGTAACAATACGCTGGATTAATCAATGAGATATGAATCAATACCGAATCATATTTATACTTTTCTTTATTTAAGGTAGGCAAACGCAGAGAAATGGTTTCTTGCATCAATAATGTTTAATATAGGAAAATAGTTTTCTTGAAATTTTATTTGTATTAAATAAATATTTTCTTGGGGTTATAAAGTCAAAAAAATCCAAGACAGAAAAAATTTTCTTCCAAGTAAATCATTTAGTTTTAAGTTAAGAAAATATTGATATTACATTAACTCCTATCTTTTGAAAATTTTTGTGGAAGGTTGTACGTTAAAGGTTATATCATTGTATGAGTAAGTATGGCATCTATTTGCGGTTTCTGACGCTGCTTTCTAGGACGGCATGACTACATCTCTTGGCACTAGATGGCGCCGGGAAATATTTCGGTGCTATTTTTGAAGATTGGTGGCATAAACTGCGAGATGAACAGCAATGTGGGTAGGAGCAAAAGACGTTGGTGCTTTTCTCTTCTCACATTGTTTTTGCCGGGAGTGATTACATCAATACAATGAGCATTATCTTGGTTGTTGTTTCTAGGCACCTCTTTCATATGCACATTATTCTGTAGATAACCTGTCTTAGGCTTTTTTAAAATCACAAGTAATGAGAATAATTCACCGCATTATGTACAGGCATGTCGTACTGTTTTAAACAAAGTAAGTGCAATTAGCAATGTGTATATAAATAATATGCATTTGAAGAATTCTCAGTAAATAAATTTACTATTATTTTAAGAAAATGAAACTATTGATTTCTGAGCAGCACCTAAACGCTTTCTTGAATTAAGAAAGCTGTGTACTATCCTTAAGAAAATATTGTTTTGTGTTATAATGGCCATTTACTTACTCTAAGAAACCCTTTCTTCCAATTTTCTGCAAGATTTTCTTGAATGAAGTTAACAAATGTGCTAAACAAAGAAATACAATTGTTTCATTACAAGTATATACTTCTCTTAAGCGGAGAAACAAATGCTAAGAAAATATCTCTTTTGATTTAAAACAGTAATTGTATTGTGGATAAGTGACTAAGTAACATTCCAGTGTTCCTGAGGAAAAATGAGAAACACTGTATATTTTGACATATGTTAGCAAATAATTATTTTTCACTATCTGGTATATCACATATATCAAAAACAAAGTTTGCACTTAGACCCTTTCGGCAATAATGCGGAAATTATAAAATGTTATTGTTTAAAAAACAATTAGTTTCATTGGTACTTTACCAGTGTATGCTTTTTGATTGGGCATTCGTACAGTTATTGTTGCGAAGCTTCTGGTAATTTTAAGGGAGAATGTATGATTAGCAAAACTATCAATAAACTCTGAAATTACAACATACCCAGGCTTTGTTGATTCTTTTTTTATGTGGTGACTATCCAATGGGGTGTATAAGCTTTCTTAAAGCTTGTCATAACCTCAGAAGCCTTAAGTGTGTAAATTGTGTGTGTAAAGTGTTCTCTCACGGAATTCCTCGTTTAGAAGTCTCAAGGAAATTAACATTTTTTTTTAACTTTTTAACAGTAAAGTTTTTCTTAGAACTTGATTTCACAACGATTTCGCTGTATACACGAATAGAAAATATTCGGTCATTGGGTAAAAATAAGTGACTCCTGATTGGAAAAAACTGTTCCACTTTTTTAAATCTTTCGACTTCCTTTCCGGAGACGTACGCTGTTTGAAGAACACACATGATTTAGACTTGAGTTGGATGCTGCGCCGAGATAGGATTTTCGCAAAGAACATTGAACTGCATCATTGTCACTTGAAGAACTAAAGTGAGTGGTTAAAAAATCATTAATTTGACCAAATAAATAAATAAAAAATAAAAACAATTAATTAAATAAATTTATGAAAACAGCTGCGGGTTAAGGATTGATTTAAGAAACCGTAAGACCTTAAAATTGTGTAAAAAGAATATAATTTTTAGATTTAATAAAACTGTAAACCCTTTTATTTTCTAAACTGCACCATATTGCATCTCTTTCGATCATATCTAATGCTTTTTCTATCTCAATGTACGAGGGATGTTTCCAAAGTTCTAGGAATTTGGCTGTAATTTTTTTATTTTGTTAATTTTCATCTAAATTAGAAGATAGTTTTTCAATATAATCTCCATTTAATTGAATACATGCGTAGCTAATTTTCTCAACAATTTTTTTCGAAGTCTCTGCAATCCGCCTATTTGTAGCAAGTTTAACATCATTTAAGCTCTCAAATCGAACACCCCGTAGTGGTTTTTTCATGTTTGGGAACAGATGAAAATCACTAGAGGCCAGACCTGGTGAGTAAGGTGGATGTGGAAGCAATTCCCAGCGCAGATTATTTAAAACTTCCTTCGTTCTTCGTACGGTATTAGGTCTTGCATTGTCTTGTTGCAATGACGGACGCTTATGCAACTTTCTAGGCCGTTTTTTAGAAAGTGTCTGCCGTAACGGGCCAAATAAAAGATTTGAGTAATATTCTGCGTTAATTGTAGTACCTTTCGGTAGATAATCCATAAAAATTATCCCCTCGCAATCCCAGAATACAGTCAGCATTACGTTTCCGACCGACGAAACTACGTGCTTTAAGCGGTGGCCCTTCTTCGGGTTTGCGCCATTCTTTGGATTGATTTTTGTTATCAGGATTGAAGTAAGATATCCATGTTTCATCAGTAGTTATTACCCGTTGCCAAAATTGGTCGTCGTAACGGACTAAAAGCTCTTGAAGTTGGCGGCATGTGTCGGACCTGCTGAATTTCTGTTTGGGTCTAAACAGCCTTGGTACCCAGCGAGCTGAAACTTTATTCACACCCAAACGTTAGTGTAAAATTTCATAAACCTGTCGTGTACCTATTCCTACACTAACACTAATTAACTAATTAGAATGTCTGTATCAGTCAAACAACAAAAGCAAACTGAATAATATTGCACGGGATAACTGCGTAAACGTGTGAAGACTTGTCTCTGACGTATAGTGTGGTCAATTAGTTTTACGCAATTAAAGTGGAGCTAAATTCCTAAAACTTTGGAAACATCCCTCGTATGACGTGTGATAGGTATATTGTTTTATTGTTTCTTATTTTCTTGAATACTTCTATTTTTTCTAAAATCACTTTGTTCGTTTTGTTATTTGTCTTCTATTTCTTTTCTGATTCTCTTTTCTATGATCTTTTCAAATACCACTGCTGACACATAAAAGCGACAGTCCTCTATAATTTTTAAAATCCTCAGTATTACCTTGTATATTGGTAATATTTTCGCATTTGCCCATTCTTGTGGAATTTCTTTTTTATTTCAGAACTTATTGTATATTTTTAGTAAGTGTGTTTTTCCTATTGGTGCTATATATTTTACCACCTACAGTTAATTTTGCTTTTACAGAAACGGGGTTTGTACATTTAGATTACTATATTACTTTTGGAAACAAGCTATCGTCGTTCCCATTCCTAAAAAATCCAATCTTCAGCATTTCTCAGACTTGCGGCTTGTCAACTTGTTATGTGCCTTATCCAAAGGTTTAAGGTAAGTCATTAACCTCCAGCTTCGACCTCATTTAAATTTAAATAACACTATACCAGAGATTCAACCCGGATTTCGTTCGGGACATAGTTGTAGGACCTGCTTACTAAATGTTACTGGTGACACAATTTCCGCCCGCTTCCATTTTAGTGTTACTAGATTTCAGAAACGCTTTTGACACTCTGGACCGCAAAATCCTTTTATCCATCTTAAGCTTTATAAGACTATCATCGGTCGCTATCCAATTTCTTAATAGTTATCTTTCCAATACAACGCAATCTTTTAACGGCGTTTCTGAGTTCATTCCTGTGGTGTGTGGCGTTCCCCAGGGCTCTATATTAGGCCCTTTGTTCTTCATTACCTATACCATTCTCTTGCCAACGTCAGTGAAAACCTGTGTATGTTGATAATATTCAGCTTTATCGTACATTCAACCTTTCGAATAAAGAGCAGGCGTTACTCGATATTTCGTCTGATTTGAACATTTTCAAGCTAGCCCAACGACATTCGTTGACCTTGAATCCTTCAATTATTATAATCTACCGTTTAGATTTTCTCTGAAAAAAAATGCTTATCGCATACTCTTTAGTACTATCAAGCTTTCCATTAACGGCGTCCCGTTACCCGTGGTTAACGAGGCTAAGAATCTGGGTCTAGTAATTGACTGTGACTTTAGATTTAATACTCAAATATTAAAATATGTTAAAAATGCTTATTATTCTTTAAAATTAATATATCCCTACCGTCATCATTTACCTTATAAAATAAAAACCGAGTTATGTAAGTCTTTGATTTTGTCGCAATTTAATTATTGTTCTCCAGTTTTTGGCCCATGTTTAACTCAGGATATGTTACGTAGAGTACAACTGTTCAAAACTCATGTAATCGCCTAATATTTGATATTCGCAAGTTCGAACACGTAACCCATAAGTTGGTTGACTTGAATGGGTTGAACATGAAGAATAGATTACATTTGCAGATGGGCTTGCTCTATTTTAATATCGTTATCTATCAGGCACCTGCATACTTATATAGCAAACCAAGTTTTCATACTAAAGTTCATCACTTGGGGTTGCGATATAGAGATTTTATTACTAATACTATGCATAAAAGCTAGATATTTCAACGGTCTTTTTCTTACAACATATTCTGATTTTATAATAATTTGACTGCGGAGGTTAAGGGCTACACATCCTCTAAATTTAAATTATGGATGCGAGCGTTCATTAGTCAGCGATGAACTTTGTCCCGACTATATCTGCGTTTCTCCAAAGCAGGGTGGTAGTGAGTTTGTTGTTTATTTGCTTTACTGTAGACTTTATATGCAGTTATTCTGCTTAGTGCATGAGTAACAGAACTTAAATTTAAGTTAGAATTAGGCATGTACATTTCATTTATATTCTCACTTTGTTATAGGCTGAATGGAACCAGTTTTACTGTGTTTTTAATTCAGCCTTTTGATTTTCTCTGCAAACTGTACTTGTAACATTAGTTGCTATCAATATTTATTGTAATTTCCGTTGCGGAAGAAAATAAACCCTATTATTATTATACAGGGTGCGGCAGAAACAGTGACCCATTTTACACATTAAAATTAAGAATGAAGAATTACAATTACAAATTATTATAGTACACTGTTTGAAAGAACACTTCCTACCGTTCCTTACATTTGTCACTTTTTGAAAATTATGTCCTTCAGGTGACTATCATTCTTGGCGATACAATCTTCGGCACGAGCATGCACACTCGCCATAACCTTACGAAGAATGTTGTCTGGTATGGCCCCAATTTCGGTGAGACCGTTGTTTTTCAATTCCTGAACAGTTCTTGGATTGTTTGCATGCACTTTGGATTTCAGGAATCCACACAAAAAAGAATCACAAGCCGATAAATCGGGCGAACGGGGTGGCCAGTTGACATCTCCAAACCGGGTGCGAACCGTGCGTGGCCTATCAGGTGGCTTCTTGTTTGTTGCAGATGCTGTAGTTCTGAACTGCCTAACCCACCTCATAATCGCCTTCTACAACGGAATTTGTCCGTTCCGACCAATGTTGAAATGTTGCCGAAACAAACGCTGCGTTCGCACGACGCGTGTTTTTGCAATTGAAAGTTTCTGCAAATGTGATGACAACATTTAAAGAAACTTTCAATTGCAAAAGCACGATGTTCGCTTGACCAGCGCTCCATAATGACTGACAACATTTTGAACTGCACTAGGCACTGGTGCCAACATGAGCTCTCTAGGAAGCCGCGTTCAACAATGGTGCGCGATTTATAATGGGTCACTATTTCTGCCGCACCCTGTATAATCAAAGCATTCCTGCTATTTGCTGCTTATACCATGTGCCCAAATGCAAGTTGGAAATTGATATTTGGCGAGAGAAACGTTCACAAGCAACGATACACTTCCTTCTGTGAACTTAACATATAAGTTTACTATCTTACTTACGTGAATCTGCAGCTTATTTTTAAGTAGAGGCGAGAGCAAATTGTATTCACATGTTCTACGTATTAGTAAATCATAATAAATACCTTATGTAATACATATTTCAGTTCGCGCGTATATTTCACATACACACGTATGTATGTACATATGCGCAACATTCAATTACAGTTGCAGTCAGAATATTCATTCCTAAAAGATAATAAATTACATTGCAACCTCGATTCTTGAAATCGACATATACGGTTCGCCATATGTTTGCCGCAAAAGATACGTATTCATTTTTAAATGGCAAATATCTCGTGTAGAAAATGTACCCACGTCAACTATCTCTATACATGAAAAGACCACCAACGGTTTTACCTAGTCCTAGTACAGCCGCCACTGTTTTTTCTATCCGTGTACTACGTCAATTCATCAGCATTTGCAAAGCTTTATTGTCTGCCTTTTTATTGCATCGTACTTGGTAAAATATGGTTCTCACTAAGTACTACTTGTACGTACAACTTTTTTATATCATCTGACAATAATGCTGCGATTGTAATTGGTTTCCTCGCTTCTGTTAGAAGTTGTGAAGTTTTCATTGTTAGTTTCTATTTTATCCGTCCATATATTGATCATTTTAGAACCGCTTTAGATAATTAAACTAACTTAAACTTTTTTTCATGTGAGCGATGTTCCAACGGAATTGTAAGTGATTTGGCTTACAAGTGCTGAAACCTTTGGTATGTATACATAGTGTGTGCAAAGAATTCCATTACTTTCTTACTTCATACTCTCGCAGTGACGGATTAAACGAAGTTAATTATCTCGCAACAGCGTAGAGTGTTTCGGAAAGTGTATCTGAGCTATGAGGAAAACGGCTACTACTTCTACTCGGGTTTCGAACCCTCATCTCCTAACGATATTGCAATCAGGAATAGATTCTCTTATTGCTGGACTACAGAACATACAATTATACGAGGGATACCTTCTAGGTTTTTATAAACACAAAGAGGTAAATTTTTTGTTTTCCCAAAATATTCGCCATTAAAATTTACACATTTTCGCATGCATTCGAACCAATTCTCGAAACATTTTTTGCACTCTGAAGGTGGTATCTCCAAAACATGGTTTTTCAAGGATTCAACAGCCTCTCGAAGTGATAGAAATCGCTATCCACGCATATTTTGTTTGACATCCAGGAACAAGAGAAAGTCGCTAGGCGATAAATCAGGTCAATACAGGCAATGAGACATTAATTCGACGTTTTTTTTCCTTCAGATAATCTGTTGTTTTTGATTTACTGTGTGAGATTGTTATGATGAAGGATGATGCAACGTTGTCGATTGTCTTTCCTAATTTCATAAAATTATTGTATAACATTCAGCATTAACTGTTCTTCGATCCTCCAAAGCAATGCTTGCGACATGTCCAGTACAGCGAAAGAAACAAGCAATCATTTTCTAGGAAGTGCTTCGTGAACTAACAACTTTTGTTGGATTCGGATCATCTGGGAACACACAAACAGTTGGTGGTTGATTAACTCCCGGCTAGTACGAATGTATCCCAGTTTCGTCCCCTTTTACGATGGTGTATACGAATTTTGAAGTTCTTCTGTCGAATTTTCTGAGCAATTCCTCACACCAATTAACACGAGAGGATTTCCAAAAGAAAAGAAAACGCCTTACTAAGACATTTATTTCCATCTTTCGAAACGTAAATGAAAACATATAAAAAAATAAAGCTTTAACACTTAACTAACCTAAGTTTTATCGTATATTCAGGAACACAAACTTGACTACTCGTGCACCTTGTGGAACATACACGAAAACATTAATAGTTTTATACATAAAAAAATTACAAAGTAAAAGAATCTTAATGCGACGTATGTGCCTGTTTTTCAAAAACTTGCATCACAAATCTGAGCTCTGTATTCGATACACACACGATGACATTATTTTCATGTTCGAGACGATTTCTCACTTTTGTTTTGATGACAGACATAGACGAGAAACTCAACTTGCATATGATGTTGCAAATGGAACCAAGCATTCTTTTAGTCGAAAACTGATCTGGGTTCTGCGAATAAAATTCTAGTTTGAACATTCCATCACTTGATATTTCAATAAGTTGTTGTTTCATGTTGCAACAAACAGCGTGCTGAAAAGGATTGCCTAAAAACGGATTCAGTAGCCATCTGTAATTGTCATAACTGTTTTGAATTTCTTTGGGGAAATAATCGCAGAGCTGTTGCTTCAAGTTGTACAAACTAATTTGCATATCCGCAAAAACATGCTCAGAATTTATCGCACTATACTTAGTTAAATCTTCCATGAGTTGAATGCACTGGAACGAATTAAACTTATTTTTCCCAATTGAATTTTATCCGTGGCTGTTATTATATTAACATCGCAGTCTTGCAAGCTATTATTCAAAATATTTAAGTGTTCGAAAATATCAGCAAGGAAAGCCAGTCTAAGAAGCCAAAGAGGACTGCAAAATAGGTTCTCATATTCCGATGTTTCATCATGCAAGTACATCAAAAGTTCTGATTTTAACTGGAAAATTTTTTTCAAGACGTCACCCCTCGAAAGCCATCTTACTTCTGTGTGATAAAGAAGATTTACATATGAGGAACCCATGTCTTCACAAATTTTTCTATAAATGCGAGTCTGTAACATTTTTCCTTTGATGGAATTCACAACTTTAATAACACTTTTCATAACACTATCCATTTCAGGAGGTAAAGATTTTGACGCAAGAACTTGCGATGTAAAACACAGTGTACCCATGTAGCATTTGGCACTACTTCTTGAAATTTGACAATAAGACCAGATCGATGTCCTATCATAGCCTTGGCGCCATCGGTGCATATAGCATCGCATTTCGACCAGTCAATATTGTACTTATCAGTACTTTGCATAAAAGTGGTCGTATTGGTCTCTAATGGCGTACAAAATAAAATATCTTCTGTAATATCATTTTTCGTATCGTATCTTGCGAATGCTACAAACTGGGCACAGTTAGAAATATCTGTAGATTCGTCCATCTGTTCGGAGAAGTATGTGACCTTCTTAATATTTTCAACAATTTGTGTTCGAATATCTTCTGCCATGTCACTTCTTTGTCTTTGGATAGTACCGTTAGACAGCGGTATTGTCTTTAACTTTGCAGCCTCTTTTTCACCAACCATTATTTGCACCATTTCAACAGCTGCTGGTAAGATCAGATCTTCAGCAATTGTATGTGGCTTACTGGATTTTGCAATGCGAAATGCAACTCGATAACTTGCTAGTAATGCTTTTTCGTTATGAGTGGTTGTTGATGTAAAGTGGCTTGCTCCTTGTGCAGGGAGTTTAGCTTTATTTCAAAAAATTCCACGGGCTTCTCTTTTTTTGTCTGGATGTTTGCTATTTAAATATCGAAGTAGCTTTGATGGCTTCATACTTTCTTTTCACACGACTTCTCCACATACAACACACTGTGGTTTATTGGAAATAACGGTAAAACCATATTTAAGATATTCGTCCCTGTACAATCTATTTTTCTTTTTATATTTGTCACTTCCAGACGTAGATGGTTGTAATGATCTTTTTAAAAATGTATCCATATTTAACAAACCAATAAATTTCAAAATAACCAATATTGCACTCAGTAGCTAATAACACAGCACACAAGTTGGAAATAATGCTTCGTCGCGCTTCGCTGCTTATATAAAACCAATCTGAAACTTCCAGAAAGCTCCAGTGTCATCTAGCACTCTCTCAAATATGGTGGAAAGTTCCGTAAAACGCGAAGAACAAAGAAGAAATTGTGCTACTTGGTGATGGCGCAGGTAGCAGACAGTCGCTAGAAATATCGGTAAACATAAAGTTTAAGTCTTTCTTTTTTTACATTGGTTGATCTTTTTAACATTGATTTTTAAATATAATTATATATTCAAATATATGTCAAAACATAAAAACAGACAGATTTTTATATATTTAAACTTGGTGCTTTACGACTAGGAGAAAAATGCCAGTAACAGTGGCGTAACTCCTAACAGTCGCCGTTTTATTATGAGGGGATCTCGAACAAAATTCTTGCCTTAAGGGGGGCCCTTTAAGAAAAAGTTTGAGAACCACTGCTTTATAATTTATTCTTGATATGAAATTTGAAAAGAGTATGGAAGATTAATTCTTAAGTTGTCAAATCATAACAATAGCAATAACGTTGTTCTACCTAATGGTTTTCATACACATAAATTAAAACCAGTTTGAATTGTAGCAAAATATTTTCTTCGTATTTCTTAATATTTTATGTAATCCAAACTAAAAGCACTAACTTGATTTTAATTTAGTAACACTTACATGTAGTGCTCTACAATTTGTAGCAAAAGTATCAGAAATTAATGCTTGCGAAACAAATTCTTGAAACTGAGTAATAAACCAGGTAAGTTCTGCAACAAACATTAAATGATATGTCCATTCCGACAATTTCAGACAACTTTAATAATAATATCAGATAAAAGTATGCACGTCCCGTACCACTGACAGGACAGGTCCGCCTAGAGTAGATTTCGAACTTCACAATTCTAAGCGAAACCGAGCTCAACAGCTACTCTTCATTAGGGACATATTCAGACGTCAGCTCGCACCGTCGATGTAATGATACGAATTACACGGTCCCTGAACAATGGACATACGGACGAACGGAACGGTGCTCGAGAGTTTTGATTGATTCGGCGATAGCGTTTGTCACTATTAAAATAACTTATCTGAAAGTGTCATAACAACGGAAATACAAATTATGATGAATCTATAAGTTGATCGCCTACAACCTACGTGTACATATGCATTCTGGAAGCCTGTCTACTCAACAGCTATCACTTTATTTCTTTTATATCGATGGATGTCTTCGTGCCTGAATTGATATCACGTTTGAATGATCGTGGTAGCCGCTATGGTGGACAACGGTCACGAAGTCGATTCAACTTAGATGTTTGCTGAGTGTTTTTATTTATGGTTTTATAGATAGCACTTTTATATAAAAAAAAACCACAGAAGAATATTATACCTTTATTTCAGTACATCGTTAGATCGTTGTAACAATATATATAGAAGAGTAACATACACTCTGTCTACATAATTAATTGAAATAACAACAATAGAAAATGTAAATCATAGCTATTAATTAAAGCAAACAACCTATAAAAAGTACTTTCGAGATTTACTGGATGTAATTTATACAGACCTCTCCAAGGCATTTGATCTGATTGACCATGAAATTCTGATCCGTAAATTGGACGCGTTTGGTTTTGTCCCATTCGCTTTAGAACTTATACGTCCTTACCTGTCTCAGCGGAAATGCCACGTGGTCTACAATGGGTATCGATCTGATGAGTATACCGTGAAATCTGATGCCCCGCAGGGTTCTAACCTAGGTACACTTCTGTTTGTATTATATATTAACGATTTTCTTCTGCAAATAGACTGTACGCTGATAACTAGAGCAACGCAAACTGCGCTGAAAGCCAATGGCTGACGCATAAAAGTCTACACAAAATAAACACGGCCGGGACAATTCGATATAAGCGTCAGTATAACTGCGACTCGAAAGCCGATCTGTTGTGTATGTATCTACGCTGTCGTATACTATATCGTAGTTCTGCGTTTGTTTTGAAAATGTTTCCTATGTCGCGAAAACGACCAAAGTTGGACACAATAAGAGAATTTATTGCAGAAATGTCTGATTTAAAGTGTGATGGCGCTAAAATTCAATGTGTAGTGTGTAAAATAGATTTAATGTGTTGGTCGAAAAGTGATTGTCTACAGCACGTTTTTTGAAACGTGCAGAGCATGTTTCAAAAAAAAATTCCACACGAGGTTATGACAAATTTAAATTTAATTTATGTGTTTATTGCATGTAATTTACTATTTCATTTACTAAGGAAGAAAGCATACGTCTCGTTTTGGAATGCTCGTGAGCATGTCGAGAAAAGAATTAAATCGGGGTTGCAAGATAAAAAACTGTGGTTATGTGTGGATGAAACAACAGATCGTAAAAAACATTCTGTGGTTAATTTAATGGTACGCACAATCGAACCGCATCGACCGTCACCCTCAATTTTACTAGCTTCCAGACGAATACAACAATGCACTGCCGAAGTAATTTCAATGTTGGTGTTAAATACATTGGAAAAGTTTGAACTGTTGTGAATACGTTGTCGTATACTTCGAAAATGATCGTTCGACTTCGAGTGAAGTAAGATTTGCAAATGTCAGATATTCCTTCTCCTCATCTGGGCACTCTTGATTTTCGGTTATAGACTGAACCTTTTGTAAATCGGAATTTTTCGTTAAAATTGCACCAAATTTTTGAGCAACATCGACTCCTATAGTGCTCGTCAAGTTTTCTAGAGCGGCTTGAAAATTGTTTATGCAATTTAATGCGTCTTATGCAGATAAGTGACTGTTTTCTAATTCAAAACGACATTTTTCACTTGTGAAAAATGTTTCTGATAGTAAGATATTGCCTGGAGCCATGTTCCCCATCGCGCTATTACCGGCTGAGGTGGTGGTGGTAATTTCGGACACAATTGTCTGAATACACAGATGTGTTTGGGAGATTTGATGAACACTTTTTTGATAGATGCTATTAACTTATCCACCATTGGATACTTCTTTCGAATGGTTTCTGCTACGAGGTGGTATGCGTGTATGAGGCATGTTATGTAAAGAAGAGTCGGAAAGCATATTTTCAACATCCTACCAACTCTCAGCATTGTCGCGACTCCGTCAGTAACGAACATTGTGACTTGGGTTCCTGTGATTCAAAATTCTCTCAACGAATCTTTTGTTATCTTGACAAGGGTTTCTGCATTAGTTTTCTGAATCCTTTTACTGGATAACAACAATGAACCTGGTGGACCATCACGTCTTAAATGGCGCGCTACAACAGGAATGACGCTGTGTTTCTGAGCATCAGTTGTTTCATCCACACATAGGGAGATTTTCTTATTTCTCAACTCGTCTTTTATACATTCCTTTACTGTACCTTGCACACGTGGCAAATTGTATCGTAATTGCATAGATGTTGGCAGCTTCCATGAGGGAACGTTCTTAGCCCAAAAGAGACGAAAGTGTTCATTAGGTACTAGATGTTGTGGGATGTTGCACACACTTAACATAAAAATAAAATCATATAAAAATTGCCAATATGGAATACTGCTTCTTAAATTCAATACATGACGTTTACTTTTACAATGCTTTCTACATTCAAACCCATCGCGACTTAGCAATCCGCTATTGCATATTGTGCAATAAATATGCGGACTTCTATATTCTAATCCAGCGAAATGCCTGAGATATTTATTCACATTCGAAGGGAACGTTACACCCTTTGGGCGCCCCATCTCCGCGTACTTATTTGGCGTTCAGCATGCAACGTACTGTTGCTTTGAACTCTCTCGCGGTACTGTCGAGATCGACTACGAGTTGAAAATTACCCCTACCCACGCCGCTACCACTACGCTACTGCCATCCGGTACCACCTTTTTAGTAAACTGTAATTATTACTGACAATAACAAAAGGTGCTAACGTTCACAGCAGAAAATATATAATCAAAAAAAGGTTTTAATTTTCAAAATCAGGTATAAACCGAATTCAATGGTAAAAATTTCATAACATACGTTGCGTTCACGGTGAAAGGTATAAAATCGATAAACCTCCAGCAACCTTTTTTGTAAAAAATGCTCGAACATGTCGATTTATAGTTTTGATTGATACCTCAAAAATTATAGCTTAAATGAAAAATTCGGTTACACTATCTTATTAAGTACATAATTGCTTACAACTTTCTTCTTTTCATTTTTTTTTCTGTCAGTAATAACAGAGCTGTAGGTACCAAACGAAATAACAAAAAAGCAGTTTTTCCGACATATCTAATTAGCCGTGGATTTCTTCCAAAAAGCAAATGGCTCATTCAATTGAGCTCGTAAAACTGCAATTCTTTTCCCTTTTGATCGTCCCTTTATCTCCGCTAGTTTCCGGAAAAAACACAAAAATTAATGTTTCTGAAGTCCGTACTTTACGAGTATACTAAATGTAAATTAATGTATTTGTAGTGCAATTGTATTCTTTAAAATTATAGGATGTCTTGCTGATTAAAAAATATTTTTATTTCTTTGTTTTTTAGTAGCCTAATTTTTTTTGCAGAAAATGCTGAAAGTACATTGTACAGTATTAGATAAGCAATTTAATGTTTCACAAATATGTACGCTTTATTGCCATAAAATACCAAGTAAGAAAATTTGGTTTTAGTGAGTGAGAGTTTCGTTACCGAGCGACAATTGTTTGAAATATAGCGGAATGAAATAGATGCATCAAATGAAACAGGGCTCTATATATTTTTACTGAATAGTCTTCATTTACAATATCATAAAGGAAATATTACCAAGAAATCAAATATAAAAGGTGATAGCATTGCCAAACAGAGTTTCGCTAAGTGAAAAATAGAAAATGACTTACTTAACCACTTTCAGCGAGTAAAAACATTTCCGGTAAAATTGCAATAAATTCGGGAATTGTACAAGGATCCATTTAGGGTCCACTGGTATATTACATTTACACCACCTTCTTCAGCAAGAAAATTATAAATTCAAAAATGTTAGTCGACACGGATGATACGCAGGTCTATTACTTCTTCGCATCCCGAGACTATGCCCTAGCTACGTAGCTCGTATAAATCAAGATTTACATGCTCTGCAAAGGACCTCGAGTTAACATTCTTTGCACGTAAACCCGACTAAATCTTATGTTATGTTATTTGGTAAAAAGGATGTCTGTAAAAATTTGAGAAATGTCTTCAGAGTATCCATAAACAATCAGGAACTTCCCATTGTGGAGCGATGTAAGATTTTAGGGCTAATAACTGACAATTCCTTTCGCTGCAGACAACAAATAAATCAGTATATTAAAAACGTGTACTACCAATTAAAAAGATTTGTCCGCATAGGCATTACTTGTCGTTAAGATTGAAAAAGTTTTCGCGTGAGACACTGGTGTTATCTCAATTTAATTACTGCATACCTATTTACCACCCATCTATTGATGTTCTTACATCTAAAAGAATACAGAAACTGCAGCATTCGTGTTTGAGGTTTATACATACATGGTATTAGGAGACGGGCGCGAATTTCATATAAATTAACTCAAACGAGTTGGTTATCTATGCAAAACCGACGGGAACTACAGACATTTTGATTTTATCACAAAATTTTACGAACAAAGCTACCAAAATACTTATACGATAAAATACGATTCAGGTTTCAGGTTCACGATCGTAACACACGCTTTCATAGCTTTCTACACCCCCGGCAACACGGATTGACTCTCTTTGAAAGAAGTTTTTCATACCATATTTACAAATCGTATAACCAGCTTTTATGAAATTTGATGTAGATAGTAGGACATTCAATAGAAACTTGTACTTTTCCGAGGGCATTGTTTGGATGTGCGATGAGATAGCTTGCGGCTGGCGCATTGCAGAATTAGATTATCACTCTCTATATAAATATATGTTCTATATAGTTGTTTTTAGGTTTGGGTTTGGGTTATAGGTTAGGTATTTCTTTAATATTATAATAATATTATAATATTATATTTAATACGATCCAAGGTTTAGATCGTAGAACAAGGTGGCCCTACTTTGTTTCGGTCATTGCTGAATCTCACCTTGCGATTATCAAAGAATTATAATTGATGTTATATATTAATTATGAACTACTTGATTTGATAATAAAGCAATTATTATTATTATTAAAAAAGCCATTATTATATCCAAAGTTTTTACTAGTTACAAATATTGAAGCTATTTAAAGAAATAACAATAATTCATCTATCCTTAATTATATTTTGTTTTTTTTTGCAATATTTTATTATTCCTCACCTTGAAAAATGTTCTATCAATCGAAATAATATTTATCTTCTATCTCAAGTGTTAATTTTTGTCTAAATACACCATTTCGACCACAGTGCGACGTTTGATTTTAACACACGTGTGATTTAAATTTCTGGAAGTTTGGGTTCCACCTCATATATAAGCTGTTAGTTTTGTTTATACTTAAAACAACGCTCTTCGAAATCCTATTCAATTCCAAAGAAGACAATTTCATTTGAACGCCAAATCATGTCTCCTTATACTTCACAAATCATCATTAAATGTTACTTTCTTTGCAGAATGTTCGCAGTTTCCAGGTGCGGTAGGTGCCACGCAGGAATTTCTGCAAACGAACTTGTGATGAGAGCCAGAGACTTAGTGTATCACTTACATTGCTTTTCGTGTACTTCGTGCGGTGTTCTTTTGTCGAAGGGAGACCACTTTGGGATGAGAGAAGGATTAGTATATTGTAGGTAAGAAATAGCACCTAATCTACCAAATAGTAATAAAGACTGATGGCGCAATGCTTAGCGCTCTTGGCCATCAGTCTCAAGGTCTCGGTTTCGAGTCCATAAAGAGATTCTCACGATTTTCCTCACTTCCTGCCGAATGCCGAGGATGAACATTTTAACTCATGGCTAACCGATGCCCTTTGTAATTGGTGAAACAAGTTATCCGCTATCCAGTTTTCAGATCGTGATCCGTCATCCGATTCTTTGGATCCGAATTCATTGTCAAATACTTCCCTTCAGATTCACCATCCAGTATTTCGGATCCGCATCCCCTAGTTTGGAATAGATCTTGCTACTTTGAATAACGTTACTTAAAAGATACAAATTATCGGACAACTGAATGGAAGTACACGCATTCATATACTTGGTTTATACGTATGTCTATGTAGTGATGAAGTCTAATGTAAATTTAATAACGTCCTACTTCAAAATCAAATAGAAGTATCATATTCCGCACTTTTATGACAATAATATTTATAATTAGCAAGATCTATTCGGGTTCACTAATCTGTAGTCTAGCTTATACAATTGAAACACAAAATGAGACTTCGGATAAGGAATCCGAATTCAAGATTTCGGGTAGAGGATCCAGGTTAGAGGTATCGAACAACGGATCTGGAAGAGGTTCCGGATAACGAGTCCAGATCCGAGCTATCGGATAACGAATCCAAATCCGAAGTTACGGATAATGAATTCGGATAATACCACTAAAATCCGGATATTCGGGTAGTATATTATCCGGAATCAAAATTATCTGGATCCGGATAACAGTTCTATGTATCATATGTGGAAAAGCATTATAGTATTTCGGATACATATTTCCTCGTTTAACACTTTTGCAGAGCTTTTTTCTTGGAAAGTTAATAGATTCCTTACCGTTTAAATCGGTGAAACTCAATTATTTAGCTAACACATTTCCTTAATTTATTCATTGCCTTTACAGAGTAAATTATTTGTTGTTTTTGGCTATTATAAAACAAAACCTGAATCCTGCATTCCATAAACTACCTATTTGTAAGAAACTTGGCATTTTACTTTCGATGGTAATTTAAAGTTTCATCGGGTTGCGAAGAAACTTACCTAGTTGCAGTGAATTTCATGCAGTCTGAATCGCTTAAACGAAGTTCTTAATTTTTGCGTACAGAAGATAGTGTACAAAGGTAGAAGGTAGTGTACAAAATCGCCTATTAAAGCAAAATAAAATATTCTCTGAGATAGCATTTTTATTTGACAAAGCAGAATATCCAAAACAGCTAAAAAATGTATAAAAATCGCTTCAACTATAGATTATTAGAACCCGGATGTTCCAGCACATTTGCCCAGTTCTGTATAAGTCCTTTTCATATTTTGAAATATCTCTTATCATACTCTTTCCGTTTATCTGAAATAATGATGTATAGCAGTTAATCCTTTTTAGAATTGAGAGTATTGGCTTTTGCAGTTCGTTATAAAGGCGGAGCTGATACCATTTTAATTACACAGCGAATCCTACAACTTTTTCAGTGCTTATAGGCCGGCAGACACAAAGCTATAGGATATGAGAACTGTAGATATGAAGCTTTCATCTAATGAAACTTTAATGCCACCAATCAATAGCTTACGTATTTCTCTATGTTTACGTTTTATTTTCTACCATAAACTAATACTATAGATGTTAATAGATTATTGGCAATATAAAAAATAAATTGAGTGGAGTTTTATCAGTCAAGCGGTCGATTTTGTGGCTGAGACGACGGCGATAGCAAATTCTAATTCAGGACTTATCACGAAGATCAAAGCCACGCGAGAGTTAAAAGGTGTGAAGACAATTTAAAACCCACATTTTTTGTGTGGTGATATAAGAAGTAATAACCAATGTTAGAAGTGTCGTAGAAAATAGAGGTTTGAAAAATGGGCGAATTGGAAGAAATAAAGGGTATGTTCATGGAACTGGTGTAAGAGATGAAGAATATGTAAGAAGCACGATAAGTGTAGCTTCAGGAGACCAAAAATTTTAAGGAAGAAAACCTTAAGTTAAGAACAGATATGAATAAATTACAAAGCAGAATGGAACGTTTGGTAAAGGACAAAGGAAAAAATAATTTAGTAGCAACTGGTCTGGATATACCGATGCAAGAGAACGAGAAAACGGTAAAGGTAGTTAAAAATTTCATGAAAGAACACTTGCAAGTAGAAGTTAAAGTAAAAGGAGCAGAGAAAATAGAAGAATCGAAAATGATGTTAGAAATGCAAACCTTGGACGCGAAACGGAAAGTAATAGAAAAGAAACAGAAGTTGGAAATGATTTGACACCAAAAGAAAGAGATGTTGAATTCAAAATTAGAAAAAGAGCGGCATTAAAAAGACAAAAAGGAAACATAGTAAAAATTGGTTACCAGAAACTTATAATCACCAAGACAGAATGGAAATGGAAAGATGACACAAATGACTTACAAATAGCAGTGAAATAGGAGAATTCAGTCCAAAAACACAATTAACTTGTTAACTTGATTCATTGATTCAAGAAAATCTTGCAGAGAATTTGAAGAAAGAGATTCTTCGATTTATAAGTAAATGGCCATTATAATACAAAACAATATTTTCTTAAGGATATTAAATAGTTATCTTATCAATCAATTCCAAAAAGTGTTTAGATATTGTTCATTAATCAATAGTATCATTTTCTTAAATTAAAACATTTTTTACTTAGAATTCTTAAAATGCATATTATTTATATGCACATTATTAATTGCGCTTACCTTGTTTAAAACAGTACAACATATCCGTACATAATGCAATAAATTATTCACATTACTTGTGATTTAAGGCCAAAAGTAGAAGTTATCTACAGAATAATGTTCAAACAAAAGCGAGCTTAATGTAGGAGTACACATAAAAGAGTGCCTAGAAACAAAAAACAATAACGACGATAGATAATATGCTAATAAATACCTACTGGTATTGATGGAATTACTACCGGCAAAACAATATGCGAAGAGAAAAAGTATTAAAGCTTCTTGCGCTTGGCCACATTGCTCTTCCATCTCTCAGTTTATGCCACTAATCTTCAAAAGCAGCAAAGTTGTTGTATTCATGCCGTCCTAGTGAGTAGCGAATATAAAACCGGAATATACGGGGGTAAGTCAAACATTATTTACACTTTCGCCATAACAAGCTTTGAAGGTTATCGTAATGGGGGTCGCTTGCGCATGTATTGAGTTGGCGCCTCTGTGGTCATGAGTGCGGAATTTAACCACAATCGCGTCATTTGTCTGCTAGCTACAACAGCATAAGCATGTCAGGTCCGCTATTAGTTTGCACCAAAGAAGAACAAGCAAGCAGTGATCCGATTTTCGTGGTCAGAGGGTGTGAATGGTGCTGAAATTCACCGGAGACTTTTGTCACAATACGGGGACAGTGTTTTATCTCGTAAAAGCGTTTTTTTGTGGATCGAAATGTTTCAAAGTGGCCACACGAGCGTAACACAAAAAGAGCGAGCTGGACGGCCGTCAACCTCGACCAACGAGGACAACATTCGGCAAGCCCGAGAGATGGTTGCGGCAAATAGACGAGTTACCATAGGTGAGGTTGCATCTTCTTTAAACATTAGTTACGGTTCTGCCAATCAAATTGTCCACGATGAACTCAAATTTCGTAAAGTGTGTGCGCGATGAGTACCAGGAATGCTTACCGCAGAAAACAAAACCAAACGTTTGGACATCTGCCAACGCTTACTGGATCGCTTCAACGCGGAAGGCGACGTATTTTTAAGCAGAATAGTGACCGTTGATGAAACGTGGGTTCATCACTACGAGCCCGAATCGAAACGCCAGAGTATGGAATGGAAACATCCAGGATCCCCTAGCACGAAAAAACTCAAGATCTCCCCATAGGCTGGAAAGGTGATGCTAACCGTGTTTTGGAACGAAAAAGGCCCTATACTGGACGACTACTTGGACAGGGGGAATACCATAAATAGTGCGAGGTACACTGATTTGTTGGCGAATAAGCTGAAACCAGCAATTCGAAACAAACGCCGTGGTCTATTCTCAAAGAAAATTTTGTTGTTGCAAGACAACGCCCATCCGCACACGGCCCATAACACCATAGAAACTATCAACAGGTTGGGTTTTTGAGACCCTGGAATACCCCCCTTCAGCCCTAATCTCGCTCCCTCAGACTTTCATCTCTTTGGACCGCTCAAGGAAGCTTTGAGAGGTCGTCGATTTGCCTCATACACAGACGTTTGGGATGCGGTGCAAAAGAGGCTTCACGACCAACCGAAAACCTTCTACCAGGAAGGCATACGGAAGCTTGTGGCTCGCTGGACCAAGTGTATGTATCTGTTGTACACCTATCTTTGTTTTATACAGTTGTAGAACTAAAAGTGCAAGTAATTTTTTACTTACCCTCGTAGATAGAATACTTACCCATGTAATGATACAACCTTTAACATACGACGTTTCAAAAATATTTTCAAAAGACACCGCTTAATGTAATATTCTTTTTCTTTTTATTACTATTTTCCACGTGTACTAATTTAACTATGGCTTTTTTTTAATAATAAAAAAAAAGATAAATAAACTTAAATATTAACTTATTAATTATTAAACTACATAACAATAATCCCTATCTAATTACATTATTAAAGAAATAATTTTATTATACTGTAACCTATAAAAAAACTTTTTGATTAGCTCATTCGCTTGCCCCTAATTTTAATTATTAACTATAGGTTTTTTCCCCCTTACTGTAATTTTTCTTTTATTGGATATCCTTGTAGCTGGCCTGATGTTTTTTGAACACGAAAACAATCGCCTAAATTTCTCGATAGAACTTTGTGAGATCTGGACCATTTTTTTCATTCCTACCTTTAATATGAATATTTTCTTAACTTAAAACTAAATGGACTACTTGGAAGAGACAGTTTTCTGTCTTGGATTTTGCAACCATAAAAAAATATTTATTTAATCCAAATAGAACTTTAAGAAAATTATTTTCTTATATTATACATTTTTATTTTCTTGAAGTTAAGATATTTTCTTGAATAGATACTGATTTTTGCAAGAAAATCCATTTTCTTGATTCAACGATTATACATATGGCTTCAAAGACTAGCTAAATATATACGTATTAATGATTAAGTAAGATTTACATATAACAACGTAATTCCTTCCTGTTAGAATAACTAGATTAAATACAAATTATTACCGCACTTATTCAGTAAACTGACTACCGAAACTGCAAATCCTCCAATAAATCTTCATTAAAACTAAAAACACTTTAATAAAAATTTTGACATTTAAATAAATTATTTTTTCCCATAAAGAACTGCTCACGTAAGAAATTTAGTGCAACAATTAAAATCCCACATAACTAAATTGTTTCCTTTTTTCCTTAAAAATGCGCAATTTTAATTTAGACCGGAATGTATGTGATATGCTGATGGTCATCTGCAGCAAATTGTAATTTTGATGTAATGAATGCATGAATAATTACACTCGTATTTTTTTCGCTGAAATTGCCAAGACAGCGCTAACGTTATGTTAGCTCATAATTATGAAGATAATTGATTTATTCTCTGGGAATAAATTGGTAACGCACAATGCTGTATTTTCATGCAAGTGTATTTTATATTATGGGAGATCCTTTCTCAAACTATAAGAACTACGAAGAATATATCAATGACGTAAGCCATCAGCAGCGAGCATTTATATGAAGTGTATTCTCTATTCAAGGTGCGATTATTTTAATATGAAGGTTATCCGCAGGAAAAAATTGCCATCAATAAAAATTGCTCCAATCCAAAGGTGTCATTCGAAATCAAAAAAGAGTAACAAATATGAAGATATAAATATACTAGTCGACAGCTTATACTCAGTTGTAATGGATGATCATTTGCTATAAATAATTGAATTGTTTTTCCCAAATAAAAGAAGAAAATGTGGCCTTCCGCATTGCGTTTAACCTCTGCTAATAGGTGTTTTCTTTTTCCTTAAATAGAACTTACGAAAAAGTTAACTGTCAAACGAGCTGTCAGACTGCGTTCACTTTTTGACATTTATGAATTATGAATAGACTCAGGCTTGAACAATGCTAGCATATTATTCAAATTTATTTTGAAAATCAGTCATCGATTCACGCAACCTATATTCGTGATTTTTTTGGTCCGCATAATCGTAATTCTGAGCATGCCATCTGTCGAACTCTGGATAGATATCGTACCACATACTCTCTACATGATGCAGTAACACCAACACGTCGAAAGAATGTGCATACTAAAGAGAATATTGTTGCTGTAAACCAAAGTGTGGAAAAAAATCCCAATTTATCCATTCGTTGTCGGTCACAGTTATTGAGGCTCTGTCCGTGGAAAAATTTGCCCAAAAATCTTGGCTTACATCCGTATAAGATCCTGCTGGTACAGGGATTAAAGCCACGAGACCATCATCTGAATCGTTCTTTCGCCGATCGGGTTCAAGAGCAGTTGGAAACTGACCCGTTGTTTTATCGCAAAATTGTGTTCAGCGATGAGGCTTATTTTTGGCTTAGCACTTGTGAGTAAACAAAAATGTGGCATATGGAGTAAGACCAATCCATAAGAGACCATAGAAACTCCATGACATCCAGAAAAATGCACTGTTTGGTATGGTTTACACGCCGGTGGCATTATTGACCCTTATTTCTTCAAAAATGAGGTCGAAGCTTGCCGCACCGTTAACAGATTGTTACCACACCATGATTAATGGTTTTTTGTTTGAAAATCCAACCATAGACTTATTGAAATCAAAGTTTGACGGTAAGTTAATTTCGAGAAATGGACCTGTCGATCGGCCTCCAAGATCTTGCGATTTAACACTTCTCGATTATTTCCCGTAGGGCTACGCAAAGTCACTGGCTCATGTCAATGAACCAGTAACAATTGACGCCTTGGAAACCAACATTGTTCGTATTGTGCGAGACATACAGCCAGTAGTGCTCAAAAAAGAGACCCAAAATTGGACGTCCAGAATACGCCTCGTCAAGAAAAGCCATGGTGGTCATATACCCGAAATCATTTTCAAATGTAAATGCCACAAATAGGTCTTTAGAATCATACCAAAAACTCGATTAAAATCTAATTTTTCGTATTATTTTTTATAATTTTATGTTCCATCGGGTTTAGAAAACACCAATTACTAAAGCTTTGTTTTACTTAGATTCCTCAATAATAAATATGTCTCTTGTGTTTTATGTTATGCTAATGATGATGATGATGATGATGATGATGATCATAGCAATGTATGTCTTTAAACAAATGTTAGAGGAAATAGTCAAGTGTGTACACAAAGAGAGACAATACTCAGCTAACAAGCATATCACAAACTGTTGGATAAGAACTAAATACAGAAGCAATATTAATTACAACGAAGAAAAAGAAAGAAAAATCGTAATAAAAGTAGAGAATAGGAAGCTGCATGGTTCAAATAATTTAAATATTCTTGTATTGAATATGACTCTATATGGCAAACATGCCCTATTAATTGCTTCTTAAATAAACCAATATTTATTATAGTTTTTATACAATTGGGTAACTCATTCAAAGAATACAAACACCGATCTCATTGCTGCTGCCACGAAAGGAATGTGTTCTGAAGGTCTTATTTTGTTAACGTGTTCAGCTCCGTCCGTGATTCAGCCTCAAACTCCTCCGTCGTGTGAAATCTTGGTGATAGTAAGACCGTCATTCCTTTCACGTTTTTTCCATAATTTCACACAACATGCCTTCCTTTTTTCAAGAGAAAAGATATGGATTACTTGAACTGCAGAAGCTTTGCATAATGCTATGAGGGCTATCACATCCGGAGGGTTAGGTGTGAATAGAGCTGCTCGGGAATACGATATACCAAAAACCACGTTAAAGAGTAGAATAAAAAATAACCGAACAAAATCAAATTGTCTCGGTCGTTCATTTTGTCTAGATGAAGAGGCAGAACTTTGTTGCGACATATTTAACAATGACAAAATTTGGATTTACGTTAGGTAAGAAGTACGGTGTTTCAATTAGCAGAGAAACTTAGTATTAAGGTTGTCATTCAGATTTATTTGTTCAAAAGGCAGAGGGCGTTTCAACTGCTCGCGCTGAAGGACTATCAAGGAAAATCGTGCAAAATTATTGAAAGCTACTTGAAAGTACACTGTCTGAATACCAGTTGTTTGATAAACCAGATAATATTTGTAATATCGTCGAAAGTTTCCAATTAAATAACAAACTAGGCGAAGTCGTAGCGCTAATGGTTTCTAAGTTGACTGACGAGTAACATCTAGCGAAGAAGATGAACTATTTCTGCAGTAACTTGTTCCAATGCAGACAGTGTCTTTTTGCTACCTTCCTGCATTTTTAGAGGAAAACATACAAAAGAATGGTTTAAGGATGAAATGCCTTCTGGTTCGGTAATCGCAACAAATATAAACTCTGCCTACATCAATGAGTAAATTTTTCTGCGGCAGCATTAATGACGTTTTCTACATAGAAAACCAACTGGACATGCGCTTCTTGTTTTAGATGGCTACACATCGCCCACGAAATCTGTAGGAGAGTTTTGCGAGGATAGCTAAATAATATTACTTTGTTTACCGAGTCATACGGCGCACTTTTTACAGCCGTTGGATAGATCTTTTATCAAATCATTTAAACCGAATTACTATTTTGAGTATAATAAGTTTGTTAAAATGAATCCTTCTAGAAAAAAATAGTAAAACTCCACTAAATCGGAAAAAACAAAGTTTATTTTCAGGCTGTTGTCGCAAGAGAGTCCAATTAGTCTCTCTTCTTTCTGCGAAGTGAATTCTGGTGGAGCTTGAGCACGGAAAGGATCTTGGATCCACGCAAATTTCTCGACATTGTCTTCCTCAAAGTATTTTGCAAGCCAGTTAGTGAGCTTTGAGAGGTGTTCCTCGAAAAGGGATAGCAAGTCTTGTGAAACAACGGCTTTATTACAGGCCACGTATTTGTGGAATTCAGAGAAACAATGTTGACCGCCATCCTCATTGATTTTTCTTATCCACAACTACAGCTTTTTTCTAAACGCCGCAACTTTCTCCAAAAGTTTCAAAATGAGTGCTGGTTCGGCAAAGTACCTGCAGTTTTCATGACCTTCCTTTTGTACGGGATAAAATGTTGCCACGTGCTTCCCTATGGATGATGCAATGGGTGCGGTGCTTTGCTGCGAATAAGCAACTGCAATCCTCCATAGCGATCAGACATTGATCGAGCTCCATCAGTACACATACCGATGCACTTTTCCTAATCCAAATCATTTTTTCTGTTATAAACTTGGCAAGCATCTCAAATAAGTCTTGGGCCTTTGCGCTTCCAATGATGCTTCCGCAGAACAAAAGGTCTTCGACGATAATATTATCATCCGGGAAGCGTAAATAACAAATAAGGTGTGCGTCTTTGTTACTGTCAGTAGCTTCATGAAGTTGCAGACAAAATTCCCTGCCTTTCATTTGCTCTATTAATTGATCATTGGGATCCAAAGCTATATGATGGATTCTTCGATTAATAGTATTGTTGGACAAAGGTGCATACCATTGAAACTAATTTTCCCGCCGATTCTCCCAGCATAATATTAACCATGTCAAAAGCTGCCGATAGAATAAGCGCTTCTGCGATGGTGTATGCGACCTTAAAGGGTGCTAGCAGTGCGTTGCTTGGTACTGAGGCTTGTTTAGTAAACACACTTCTTTGTGTTTGTAAATCTGCAACTTGCTACTAAAGAATTCGCGAGATTTTTCAACCATGTTAGAGTGATTGGTCTCGAGATGTCGCTTTAGCTTACTTGGAAGCATACATTCGGTCGATAGAACTATTAAACAGAGCACACACTGCGGTCTCTCTTCATTGTTTACTTCTACTGAAGTAAAGCCAAACTTCAAATAGTTATCATCATATTTACGATATTTCCGTTTCTGCCCTGTCGATGCTTGATCACTCTCACTCGAACTGTCAACTTCCTTATTTAATTAAAATCTTTCCATTTTCCCACGACTTTACTAAAACACAAAGCGACACACTGAAGCAAAGCGGGCGCTCCTCCGGTAGCGGGCGTCTCAAAACCGTTTACTTTCCTCCTCAGATATTTACTCTTCGATTGTTGTTTAGGAACTGAACTGGTTCGTCGAAGTGGTGCCGTATTTATACTAGCCACGCCATCTACTTAGAACTTTCGCGAAACTTCGACAATATCCGATAGTGTGCTATATGAGTCTACTAGAAAGTTCTATAAACTTCATGAAAATGCCATACTTTTCTGAAATACGCTATGGGCTTCGAGAATGTTCCATATTTTTTTAGAAAGTTCTACAAGCTGCGGGAATGATCTAATCTAGATGTTTTAGAAAGTTCCATTAGCTTCGAAGCCATTTCGAAATGTTCATTCTAGAATGTTCCAGACCGATATGTCTGCCCGCGTTCGCAGGGGTACCTCGCGGCGCCCCTATTTACTCTCTACGGCGCCTCAGAGTGCGGCAGCGCACACTTAGGGAACCCCTGGGTTATACACATGAACGTATTTAATCATTTCGGCCACCCACAAAGTTAAACTGATGATGCTAACTCATTGTCAGTGCGATACATTTTGAAGCACCCTGCTTTCATTTATTGTATGCAAAAATACCGCGATAATACGTAAACTAAAATTACCTGTACGAACATACCCAAGTTGTATTTAAGTGCAGTTAAGATACGGACATATCAGGATAATTATATTTATTATGCTTTTTTGTATAATTAAAGTTAGTGTGCGTTATATTGCGAACGCAAAGCGTATTCATATAATTATAACTATATACACTATGCCGTCTTCTTCTACCTACAGATCCTTGATTACTCATTAATATAATTAGAGTAGCAATTTGTTCTCTTTATGAGCACCGCCGCACCGCCACTGCAGATAATTTCATACTTTCTTCATTAGATATATCTAGGGTTTTATTTTTTACAATACCATGGGTATTTAATAAATGCAAATAGTAGCTGGTAGTCTCATTAACAAATTTACAAACGTAAATGATTTTTTAATTGGAATGAAATAAAAGAAGCATTTCTACGCAAATGCGGTATATCTTGGTTGATATTAAATATTTACACACTCCATAAACTAAGACCGAAAGTAATACAACAAAATTATACAGCAAATATTGTTGATTTGCAATCATTATTATTTGGCTGTATGTATTTAAGAAAGTCAAGTAATTTATAGATTTTGAATAAATGTTTGTATACCTCGGAAATAAATAGTGACAGAATAACTATGTAGTATGGATCACATGGACTGAAAACTGGACGAGAGCCAATACGTATGTCAGGGAGACCAAGTCCTCAATAGAAGAGATACGCATGATGGCATAACTGATTGGGAGATACTACGAGTGCAACATCCAATTGCGTATAACAGTTTTAAGTAAACGCTTGATAATATGCAGGCTGTTTATTAAACATACGGCAAAAATTCAAGAGGTTATTCCATGAACTATTCTAAGAACATTTTGTACTTTTATGATTTTTGAAAAGCCCCTTTGTTTCGAAGATACAGGGCAAGAAAAATTTTCGACAAAACCAATTTTGATATTTTTGAAATTATTAATGTAGCCGAAATAAAAATATGGCGTACAACGCGGACTTGCCGAGTATAAAAAATTGTAAAAACATGTTATCTTTTAACAACATTCCGATTACAAAGAACGGCTGTTTTACCCACTAACAATAGGCAAGTGGAGACATAGAAAAGTAAATCAGTTAAAACGTGGATTTCATTTGAATACGTTTCGTGATTGATCATTTTGTATGTGTCAAATTTGTTGAGACTGATTGACGTGTATTTTCTTTTAATACTTAAACTTTTGTTAGTGAAGTCCTCTATCATGAATCGCTATACGAACGCCGAGATGACTGACATGCATTTTATGTATGGAATTGCTGATGGCAATTCATTAGAAGCTAGACGGTTGTACATTGAACAACTTCTTGACCGTAATGTTCCTGATAGAAAAACCTTTCAATGTCTTCATCAACGTCTTCATGAAACAGGCACATTGAAACGAAGTGGAGGACCAGGAAGGCCAATAACAGTAAGAACGGTAGAATTAGAAGAGAATGTGCTGGACATGATAGAGAAAGATCCAGGTACTTCCACTTGAAAAATTGCAAATACTTTGAATGTAAGTAATGGAACTGTTTGGAAAATTCTTAGGAAGTATTTGTTGTACCCATACCACATACAACGCGTTCAGGTACTTCTTCCTGCTGATTTTCCTCCACGGATTGCACTCTATCGGTGGCTTTTGCACACATTGGTTCAAATCCCTCAACTACTGACACTGATTCTTTTTACCGATGAAGCGAATTTCTCAAAAAATGCAGTAAGGAATTTTCACAATAATCATGTGTGGGCTGAAGAAAATCCACATGAAGTACTTGAAGATCGTTTTCAACATCAGTTCTCGTTGAACTTTTGGTTAGAAATTGTGGGTGACTGGCTAATTGGACCGGTATTTCTACCAGGAAGACTTACCGGCGAAGGTATCGAAACTTTTTGGAACAAACGCTACCTCTGTTTCTGGAGGATGTACCATTGGCAACAAGAAGTGCAATGGTTTATGCACGATGGTGCACCAGCGCATTTTAGTGTGGTTGCTCGTGAGTTTTTAACAGCAACATACGGAGATCGTTGGATTGGTCGAGGTGGATCTCACTTAGGGCCTGCTCGATCCTCGGACTTAAACCCCCTGGATTATTTCCTACGAGGCCATCTAAAGTCATTAGTTTATTCTACTCCAGTGGAAAATCTGGAAGATTTAAGAAATCGGATAATTGCTGGGTGTAACTTAATAAGAAGCGACCCTGATGTTTTTGAAAGAGTTCGGCAGTCAATGAGGAGAAGATTGGAATAACCCCTTGAATTTTTGCCGTATGTTTAATAAACACCCTGTATATAAAGTGTGTCGGGGGCAGCGGACCAAACTCCAAGTGCCAGGCAATTCGATTCACTAACAAGATCAGCGGCGCCCCGATGAACGTTTCGGTCGGCGGGGATCGTCTTCCCTGGTTGACCACCGTCAAGTACCCGGGGCTGATCCTTGATAAGAGATTGACCTGGGCCAACCATCTCCATGAGGTACGGGGGAGGATAGCAGTAGCTAGGAATACATTGTACCCCATCATCGGAAAAAACAGCGCCATGGATCTGAAGAACAAAAGAATACTTTAACTATTTACCTATGGCGGACCTATGGCGCTGTCGCATGGTGCACGGTGGCGAATTATCGATATCCGATGTTGGAGGCAATTCAGAACAGAGTGCTGAGGGCCATGACGGACGCGCTGAAACCAGCAGCTCCCCTCCGACCCCGAAATACCTGCCATCAGGGATCACCTCAAGGAACTAACCAGTGGGGCATGGAAGAGAGCCCCAGAATCCCGTCACTCCCTCGTGAAAATCGTCGTGGAACCCCAGGACCGTCCATCACCACCTAGGACCAAAATTACGAAGGTTAGGGACATCGTTAAAGCCGGCAAGGACGAGTAGAGGAGTGGGATGGCCAAGAGACATAAAACTCAGATCTAGACTTGGCATCCCTAAGAAAACCCAAGAAGAAAAGAAAAATACCCCAACTACCAGCAGTGTTGAACTAACCGCCCAGATGAGGACGAAAGGGAGCAGAGACCTCGGTCTACCCTAGGAAAACGAACGAGGTCGCAAACTCCAGGAGTGTATTGTGCACGTGATAATAATGTAGAAAAACTCATGTTCCTATTCGATTTTCATTTATTTTCTAGTTCGTAATTACAAATAAACAAAATTTTATACATTAATATTCTTTTAATCACAGCGTTCTATTAATAAATGTTCAAAAGTATTGACCTCTAATCATTTTATGCTTCGTCTGCGAAGGGCGCTTGTTGGTCTCCTGATTACTCCATGTCTTTTTTTACTATCGGCTGCAGTATTTCTAATACATCAAATTAGTGTATCCCGAGTGTCGATTCTTATCTTGTAAGCTTCATTTTTGAACCAGCCCCATAAACAACAATCTAGTGGTGCGTGGTCTGGAGATCTTGAAAGCCAACTAATAAGGCCACCACGACCAATCCAAAACTCTGGAAACCTACGTCGTCCAAATGTTACTTAATCTAACGAGCGAAATGTGCAGGAGCTAAATCATGCTGATAATGCATTTGCATTCTAATGTTTAGTGGTCTTTGTAATTCATTTTGTAAAAAAAGTAAGTAGTGCTCTCCTATGAACATGCGAAACGTACCTTATTTTCTATATATTTCATATGTTTTAGTTTTAGGGTATATTTGCGGTAAAAGTAGGTACTTGTAAATATCCTTAAAGTAGGGATAGAAAGCATGTTAGAATTTAAAAGAATGCTACATCATTCGGTCATACGGTTGACAATAGGAATCAATGAATTCTGGTTGTTCCGAATTAATCAAATGTAACTTGTGTGGTGCGGAGTGCGATGATACCATGGTGTTATATGCCAAAGGCTTATTCTTTCTTTACCCTTCATGATTCATACTCCACGACTTTTGTTTCTTTCAACAAAATGTTGGAGACACCTTTTTAGTTTTGTGGTTTGGTATAATACTTGCAAGAATAAATCTTATGGTACAGGTCATTTCATATCTTAATTTCTGTTTAATTACTCATAAATGCATTTCAACTTTGCGAGAAATTGTATTTTGGGGTCGTTAATTATAAGCATTCCCACGATAACTCTTCGCAACGCAAAAATAATTACAAAACGATATGAACAGGCTAAACCAACATGCCTTCCTTTTACAAGAGAAAAGATATGGTTATTAGATGTACTTAAACTGCAGAAGCTTTGAACAATGCTATAGAGGCTATAACATCCGGAGGGTTAGATGTGAATAGAGCTGCTCGGGAGTATGGTAGACCAAAACTCATGTAAAAGAGTAGAATAGAAAATAACCGAACAGAGTCAAATTGTCTCGGTCGTTCATCTTGTCTAAGTGAAGAGGCAGGACTTTGTTGCGACACATTAAACAGTTACAAAATTTGGATTTACATTAGGTAAGAAGTACGGTGTTTCAATTAGCAGAAGAACTTAGTATTAAGGTTGTCCTTCAGATATATTTCTTCAAAAGCCAGAGGGCGTTTGAACTGCTCGCGCTGAAAGACTATCAAGGAAAATCGTGCAAGATTATTGAAAACTACTTGAAAGTACATTGTCTGAATACCAGTTGTTTGATAAACCAGATAATATTTGTAATATCGTCGAAAGTGGTTTGCAATTAAATAACAAACTAGGCGAAGTCATAGCGCAGATGGTTTCTATGTTACTGACGAGTATAAATCTAGCGAAAAAGATGAACTATTTCTATAGTGGCTTGTTCCAATGCAGATAGTGTCTTTTTGCCACCTTTCTGCATTTTTAGAAAAAAAAAATACGAAAAAATGGTTTAAGGATGAAATGCCTTCCGGTTCGGCAATTGCAAGAAAGGTAAACTCTGTCTACATCAATGGGTAAATTTTTCTGCGGCAGCATCAAGGACATTTTCTACATAGAAAACCAACTGGATATGCGCTTCTTATTTTAGATGGCCACACATGGCCCACGAAATCTGTAGAAGAGTTTTGCGAGGATAACTAAATAATATTACTTTGTTTACTGAGTTATACGGCGCACTTTTTACAGCCGTTGGATAGATCTTTTTTCAAATCATTTAAATCGAATTACTATTTTGAGTGTAATAGGTTTGTTAAAATGTATCCCTCTAGAAAAGTGAATAGATACAAATTTGGAAAATCACTTGGTGCTCTTGGGGTAAACCTACCACAGTACAAAATGCTGCGTCTGCTTTTCGGGCTACCGGAATTATACCCTTCAACAGTAGCGTGTTTGCCGATTATGAGTACTTTATAGAAACTGTAGAAATGGAACCTGAGGAATGCTATCTAAAAGTAAATGATACTGTGCTAAAACCTATTGAAACTACTTATGATGAGTTAATAGAAACACACGAAGCTGATCCGCAAAATACGCTTATACCAGAGTCTAAGGACACAATCCAATTACTCTTAGTATGATCTCCGTTCCTGGAATCTCTAAGTACCTGAATGTTTCACCACCAACTCTTGAAAGCACACTGGGAAAATTGCTGATACCTTAGTGTTATTTGCCAAAGGCTTATTCTTTCTTTACTCTTCATGATTTATACTCCACGACTTTTATGTTTCTTTCAACAAAATATTCCGGACATCTTTTTAGTTTTGTGGTTTGGTATAATACTTGCAAGAATAAATCTTGTGTTACAGGTCAGTTCATATCTTAATTTCTGTTTAATTATTTGGTAACTTCATAAATGCATTTCAGTGTTGCGAGAAATTGTATTTCGGGGTCGTTAAGTATAAGTATTTCCACGATAACTCTTCGCAATGCAAAAATTATTATAAAACGATATGAACTGACTTGACCATTTTTGTAGAATACTATGGGTGGGGATTCAAAAAAGGAATTTGATTTTGGAAATGAAAAAGAGTAGTCACAATTAACCCCCTTAGAGTAAATAGACAAGCTCGCTATTATGTACAGTAAGTTTAAGTTCTAGATGTGTAAGCAAGACTGGTGTGTAAAGAAAAGCATAATTGAATATATGTTGTATTCAAAGATTACTGACACAGTATCCGCCTATAAGCTACGAGGTAGGCGCCATAAATTGTCGGCTTATACAGGTTCCAGCGTGTTCAAACTCAGTTTAGCAATAGTTGCAGATGTGGGAGGCCTACACATATATTACTGCTCGAAGAGTAGTAGTTTTTAGTAGCCAGTCAGACAACGTGACTAGTGCATGAAAATGACCCAAGTAACGAAAATAGAGTACCGCGCGGTCATTAAATTTTTAACAAAAGAAGGGCATACGCCTAATCACATTAATCAACGTTTAGATGGCGTTCATGGTGATTTATTTCCTTCATATTCGACTGTAAAAAAGTGGGCAAAATGTTTCCGTTTAGGGCAAGAATCCCTTGTTGATGATGAGCGCCCCGGTCGGCCAATTGAACTGATAACGCCTCAAAACATTTCAATTATTGAAGTAATGGTATTAGCAGATCGTCGTTTGAAAGTTAAGAAATTAGCAGTGATGTCTAACAATTCTGAAACAAGCATACGCCGAATTCTCCATAACCATTTGGTTATGAATAAGATTAGTGCAAGATGGATACTGCATCCTCTTTCTGCTCTCCAAAGTAAACGTCGGGTGAAGAATGTGTGGAGACGACCCGAAACCGATTTTGTAGTCCACTGTCGTAGGGGATGCAACAATGGTTCCGTATTATGAACCTCTATCCAAAAAGAAATCATTTTAAGGACAATAGTGAGTTGCAAACAGCTGTAATATAACATTTTGAAGGAAAAACTTTAGATTATTTTTACAAGAGTATAGAATTATTAATTGATTGTGGTAATAAATGTATTGAAGTTAGGCGAGATTATATTGAAAAATAAAGATTGTTATATTTTTCCTATATCAGGCCGAGAATTTAGGGCGTTTACTACGTATAAACCATCGCGTCGTACGTCCGCGAAAGTTAACATTGGCCTCTCAGCTGTAACACTCGCATTTCTTTTCAAATATGTTCTAGACAGCTTACAGCAAAGTCTTAAGTTGAAACAACATTAAAAGTGTTTGTTATTTTATATAAAGAAACTTAGATGACAACCATGAACTTCACGTTATGTAGAGTAACAGAAGAGCTGAGAAAGAGGTCCTTTAAACATGCCAAAAAGAAAATTATTATTGAATTTATATTCATAAATAATCCGGAAGCCGGTATGCAATTAATGTACGTTATTTTGTCAGCGTTTCAAGTTTATAAAAGCTACGAAGCAACATTACCTATAGATTTTAACAATAACCCGCAGATTTTTACGTTCGCTATATGAACTTGATCTTCTTTTTTCTTTCTTTGTGAATACAGGCCTCATTACGAACTGCTCGACTACTGCGACCACGCAGATCCGATGGATTTGGTGTACAGAGGGGGCGAATCCCCCGGTTACTACCCCAGCACGCCCCCGCATCATCCGAAAGGGAGGCCGAGGAAAAGAAAATTGGGAAGTGACGGCGAATCGACGTGCGGAGAACTTCCTGTGACGATGCGCATGGCGGCGGCAACGTTGGGTACGATTCTTATTGATATTTTCTCCTTTAAGCCATGTAGATACTGTAATGGTGTATAAATATCTTCATGTAGAAGCTATTCGAATATAAGAGGTTGCGTTAGAAAAGGTTTCAAAATTCATAGTTAGGGTGAAAAGTTTTGTTAATTTAACGATGTATTTTTGTTTATTTTTACAATGCTGCTACTAGCTAAATCTAAATTGAAATGAGCTGAATAGGTATGAACTATGTTCTCTTAGGCAATTGTTTTTTGCTTTATCGTGTCCCTCTATACAACAAGTTTGTGAACTTTTGAAGATGTGTTTATCTTAAATAATGTTTTTCCATATTATTACTCACTTTAACTGTTTCTCTAAAAGAATGTTATGATTTTTAAAACAAAAATCTCGCATAAAAGGCACTTGTTTAAAGTTGCCTGTGAAAAGAGTCATCTAAGGTCCATTCTCATATTTAAATACGCTTAGTATATACAAAAAGCATCTGCTGCATACTCTTGCCCTCTGACTACTCTTGCCCGGTCTTATCCCACACATCATTGTAAACTAATTCACATAACAGGATAATTTACTGTTCTATAAATTACAATTGAAGTACTTAACGTAAGTAGTACTTGGTTTTCCTACTTCTGTAATTTAAACGCATCATCCAAGCTTATCAAAATCAAGACATTGGCGTAGTATTCAAAATACGGGGCTATGGTTGTCAGTCATGTTGCCCATACAAGCACTGCTGATTTAGAAGTTTTCACTAAAGAAACCAATTTCGACGTAATGGGTTTTCAAAAAGGATTTATCGTCAATAATATGTTTTCATTCCAATGCACATTTGATAATGGACGGTGTATCAGCTTCCATTGCATTCAGCTTGGGTGTGTTTGCGTTTAATTACAATCTAAGCGTGTTTTGCAGTTAATGGTTATACAGTGCGGCCCTAAATTGTCCCCCCCCCATGCTAACCTATGAACGACAAAAGCTAGCGTTTTTAGAAAAAATAGCTGGATTTCCATTTTTCGAGAACTAACTTTTGCGGTTATCGGCAATTGAATTGTATTTCCGGTGTCATCGGAAGTGACGTCAACTTCTTTTTCTTAAATAAAACATCCTGTAAATTTTTACGTTTTTACAGAGATAATCGAAAGGCTAATCCAACAATACCACACATGTTATATTTCAACTTAAGAAACATGGCGATATGCAGCAATAAATGTTTTGGCAATCTGCATTTGTTGTTCCGCAAAGTTGGCTAGGAAAGTGCGCCAAATTGTTTCTTGTGACACCTGACTGCTTTAAAGAGCTCGTTGCTAAGCAAAGTGATCATGACAATTGCCAAACTGTCAGATCTCAATTCCAAAAGCGTAAATTGTTCTTGTTATTTATTTTGATTATACTTTCGTTCTTTGTGCTCGTTATTATTTTATGTCATTTTAACTTGTTTTGTTAATCATTGTTTGTCCTTTACTTTATCGAACTTTATTGTAATTAATTAATTGTGGTAGGTTTGTTTAAATTTGTTAGTTTTTAATAGGCAATGTGCTTAAGTTTGATCAAGTACCATAAAATTTACAAGACGAACTGGTTTGACAGAAGGTAATATGATTTAAATTATTGTACAATTAGTTGCACAACCACGGCAGATAAGGTGACAATTGTTGCCAGATTTACATAATATTAAAATTGACCCAGCAATTTTCATGATTCCTGCCGAAGCCACCATAAACACAGAAAAAAAACTAAGAAACATACATATTGTCTATCAAAAACACATAAAACAATCTTACCATAATTAATTAATTTCAATAAAGTTCGATAATGTAAAGAAATAACAACAATTAACAAAACAAGTTAAAATATGAGAAGATGATAACGATAAAGGAAGAATGTATGACAAATGCAGGATATAATAACAATCAATAAGAATAATAATTTACGCTTTTAGAATTGAGATTTGACTGTTTGGCAATTGTTATTACTTTCCTTAGCAACGAGCTCTTTAGATTAGCCTGGTATCACAAGAAACAATTTGGCGCTCTTTCCTAGTCAACCATGCATAACAACAAAAACAGATTATCAAAGCCTTCATTGCTGCATATCCTCATGTTTCTTAAGTTCAAGTATAACATGTGTGGTATCTTTGAATTCGCCCTTCGATTATCTTTCCAAAAATGTAAAAATATATAGAATGTTCTATTTAAAATAAGAAAGTTGACGTCACTTCCAGTGACACTGGAAATACAATTGAACTTTAAGACCTCGCTGTACAAGTGATATCAATATAGACGAAAAATTGTAATGATTCTAATGCGAGACCCTGTGAAATTCCCAAAACTTTCAGGTTTTGGACTTGCTCTATCTAAACTGAGTTTTCTGCAACCTTTTGTTAGATTTTGCTTTACCTGAAGCTACAAGCGAGAAAACGTCGACTCGCCGATTTGAACGTAAGAAAATATCCGTATGTTCACGCTATTAAATGAGGTTTTATCACAAACAAAAGATACCTTTTTGTACACCAGAAATAGTAAATCTATACTTCCACCAAATTTAATTCAAATCGGTGAGCTGAGTTGGAAACATTTCTCTGTACTTTTTCGTAATAGTTGATTCATATCAATTATTTCAAAATAGCTTTTCAGGTACAGAAACACGACTACAATTAGAACTTTGACTTTACTAGTGTTGCTTTTATTTTTAAAAATTTAAGAATCCATGATTTTGTATTTTGTCTACTTCCAATTAAAAACCGTTATATCCGTACTAAAGTTTTAAAAATCGTATCATATTTTTTACCAAAATTGTGGCATTGTATTTATTTAGAAAATATTTTATTCCATCTCTTTAAATGTTAAAATCTAACAAATTAGAAAATGTTTTCTTTCTAGTAATGTTTGATATAGTGTAGAACGCGTGTATAGAATCAATACCCAAATTTTAATGTTACTATAGACCTTAATTAAACTAATACGAATTAATTAGACGCTAGGAATGAAAATTTTAATCTACGGAGATTTGTTTTCCTCCGAGTCAATTATAATAGGAAATAGAAGTATTTTCAAAAATTCATGGCAAAGGGTATGAGTAATCATATTTGTCTAAAAATGGAACACTGTAAATTGTAACATAAGTTGTATAGATTACTTTTCATTATTCCAAGCCTACATTTATCCTCTAATTCATAAAAGCAGAAGGTTATAAGCCGAAATGATCCTTAAATTCTGAATGATGAAGCAGTCCTTAATGATCGAAGACGAGTCGACTTATGAATTAAAGAACTCCATAAGTTGCTATATTTACCAACTTAACTAAAGTCCTAGCTTACTAATTCCATCCACGATAGAGTATAGGTAACATTCGGATTCTTTTAATTTCTTTCCTTCTCGTTGACATGAAGAGAGATGAGGAGCGGATTGTTGGGACAAAAATTAATTGGTTGACGACTAGGGGCTAATTCCCGACCAAAGTTGGAAGTTGTGTACGGGGACAGGTGTCGCGGAACAATAAATAAATAGAGGGCTGGTTCGATCGCCAGGAATGTACAATTGATAGTGCCGGACAAGAATGCGAACGATCGAGCGGCCATAGCGTCTGCCCAATTGGCTACCGGATTCATTTTATCCAATCGTCGATCTGTGGATACTTTTCATCTGTCAACGGGCTCTGTTTGGCCACCCACGGTTAAAGTGAAGCCTATAAATAAAAACAGGACCGGAACAGATTGAATTCTGTAAGATATCGAAAAAAACGCTGCGCGTTATCGACTGTCGAAGTTACCGCACATTTATTTCTTTTCACTTTACAATACGATTTGCGATTAAAAGTTATCGCGAACAAGAAAATTATATTTTAATCCATTTGGGCGGCATTTTAATCTACGTAATTGTTTCACGGTAACACTGACCAAAGTAAATCGCAATGGTAAGAATGGTATCAAGTGAGAGAGTGCATTTTGATGGCATTTTAAGCGATTTACATAGCGCAACAGCACAAAAATATTAAAAGATAAAAAATGTTAGCTTCCTTAATTTGTGGCTACTGAAGGTATTTAACTAGATTCCCATACTCTTCTTAGAGCTAGCAAAGTGTCTTCCAAAAATTGTTTCTAGTAGCAATTTAAGATCCTTGTATTTTAACCAATAATTAATTTTTATCAATTGTAGAAGAACCCTTATATTACTGAAGTGTGTGCTAGCTTTCTTTCAGGTTCGTTATTACATTGAGATGTTTTCTAAAGTGAAATATCAAATTAAATGGTAATCACAAGTCCTGCTTATTATTTTCAATGCTCCACTTACAAAATAATTTTGACTTACTTACAGTAAAGTGCGGTGCTCCAAATGCTTTTGTAATAGATCCCCTCCAGTCGTTTTTTTGAGTTTCTTCTTGGATATTTTCTTCAAGGTGTTTTTTAGTTACTTTTGACAGTTTATAACTAAACATAATGCTTCTAATATTGTTTTAAATTGAATTTTTAGATGAGTATTGCCGAAAAACGTCTGTTGTCCGAAAAATATTTTCTATCTGTCCACTTGTTTAGTCGTTGTCACAAGAATACCAATGCAACGGCTTGATTTTTTTGTGGTTGCCCTAACAATGACAATTTCCGATGTTTTAGATGACGTTGTGAATTTTGACTACTGGATTCGATACAATGTGCGTTGTGCATGAATTTTGTGTTGCTTCCGAAAAATATTTTCAAGATGTAAATTATTGAAAATGACTTTGATTTTAAGAAATCAAAAAACAATAATATAAATTATTAAAAATGCCAGAATTCGAGTAGTAACCAAAAATAATTCGAATTCTGCTAATGTTAAATTAAATTTTGATTTTTAACCAATATTCAATTTAAAATAATAAAAATTAATGAATTAAGATGTAAGTGGACGCATTTGACCCCTATATCCCATATAATAATTGTAAGCTCAAAAAATTGATTAAGTTGTGTTTTTCTCAATGCAACTAATATTATGAGATTTTAATCTAAGGGAATGGATTAAAAAATTGAGTAAATGAAACGACAACTCTCTTTCAATGCAGTCTAACATTTGGAAGTAATTTTAGTCCTTCACTAAAGAGTGACAGTCCATAATTCGGGCAATATATAAAGTAGTAGAACCACTAAAATATATGGACACTGTTGCAACGTTTTCTCGCTATGAAAGTATAAGAGCCGGTAGTCGCGCGACGGGAATGAATTAGAATCAGTAGGAATGTAACCGCTGCCAGAGGAGCATCGCGCTAGACTCTAGCCATGCATTGTACTACGGCTAGTTTATTTCTTTAATTGATCTTTCTTCCCTCTCGGCATCTCTTCTCCTTAGTTATTTTTGATTTGCTTTGTTTGTGTCTCGAAATTATATTGTATAGTTTCCTGTTTAATTATATTGTAAACTAAGAAGTGGTGAAATGGTACCACATTAGAGGCAGCACTGCAAATGACTGCTTATTAAATTAAGAATGTTTTCCTTGTTTCATATGCGACAATATTACATTTAAATATTTATTTGGAAATAATCAGCGATTAAAGATCATCAATAATATAAAAATCAAATAAGATGCATTACGTATTTCCATAAATCTGTGTCGAGCAGATACCTCGAACACGTATGCTAGGCGACTGACTTGCGACTGTGTGGGGTTGTCTAGGGACACTGAGCAGTGGAGAGGGCGTTCCTAGCGCAGGCGACAACGTTATTCGCTATATGTATGGGACCAGCGCTTATAAATGAATCCTTATCTATCCTTATATAAAACGTACCTGAGATTAATGAAATTAGCGTGGCGAGCGCATAAAAGTTTACATATAAAATAGAAGGTAAGAAATAAATTATAAAACGTGCTGAAACACTTATAATTTTAAAGGTCTTCCGTCAAATCACAAACTGGGTAACATCTGTTAAATATTTGAATCATTAGATATGTTTCCACAGCTGGTTCAGTCAAGTACGACGTGCGGAATAAACGTTTTTTAAAGCCGAAAATGACCCCTCGACATCTAGCGATGTTATATTTGCATATTTAAAATAATTTTTGAAACAACTTAATGCATCTTCATACGCACCTTCACAAATTTGTCTTAATATAAGAAAATCGGAGTCTTTCTCTAGAATACTTTCCAATTTTCGTATTACACACAGAAGGAGGATGACGGTCGATGTGGTTCCATTGTACGTACCACTACATTAACCACAGAATGTTTTTGACGATCTGTTGTTTCGTCCACACACAACCACAGTTTTTTATCTTTCAATTCTGTTTTCATTCTTTTTTCTGTATGTTCACCAGTAAATGGCAATACATTTTGTATCGATGTCCGACTAGGTAATTTACAGTCCGCACATTTATTCCAGAAGGAGACAAATGCTTCTTTGTCTAGTAAACGAAACGATAGATTACATAAGATAAAAGTAACACATAAATCAAATGTAAATTTTTCTTGGTCTCGTATGCCACTTTTTGCAGAAGAATGCTGTTTGCTTTCGATGTGACGTTGACAATGTCTTCTGGACCAACACATTAAAGGGATTTTACAAACTAGACATTGAATTTTAGCGCTATCAAAAATTAAGTCCGACATGACCACTATAAAGTTTTTAATTGTGTCTGCCATTGGTCGTTTTCGCGACCTACCTAACTGCGACATTTTTAAAGCAAACATAAACGTACAATTACGAAATAAGTTACGACAGCCTATATATACACAGAACTTCTCGCATACAGCATGAATTTGGTACTGACGCTGTGAACGCGTGAAATAGATAATAGCCGACTCCGCACCACATATCTACTACACTGACTGTTACCGCTGTTTGCCCAAACTACTTGTAACCTTGGTAACCTCTTATGCTCATTGAATCGAATGGCAGAGTTACCAAAATGTTCCGTCCATGCGATAATATTACATAAAAATATTTAAAACCGGCCCTGGGCTTGCTGCCGATATTTGAGAGACAGATTCGATTTTCCTAACCCGTTTTTCGGGAACAAAACCGTTTCTGCCTCTTGCCTCTTCTCCCGCTGTCGTTTTGTTCTTGGCGTGACCTCACGGATGTACAGGTAGTGCTCGGATAGTGTCGCTGGAAATTGGAAGGTTGACCCTTATAAGTTGGCATTCTTTATATGTACCGTTAATTGGGTGTTGTGATCTTGTTGTGCTTTTCGATCACTTGATCGCTTCTATAGTCGGACAGTTGTTGTTTTTCCGAGAAAGATTGCTTTGTAATGTGACCGAAGAATTACGGTCTTGTTCTCGAAAAAGGTTATAAGCGGATAAACCGAAAGATGTCCGGGAAATTTCTAGATAACATCAAAGTGTTAGAATACGTTTACAGTATTTTGAACTTGTACGGAAAGCCAAGAAAACAAAGTCGATGTTTTTGTAAAGCCTACATTAAAATTTGTGGGACACTAGTCAAGTGTACAAATTGTAATATACCGTGTGCGCCATTAGTGCGTCGTCGGAATTTAGCGTGAAAACTACTAAAGTTGGAGAAATGAGATTTTCTGTACGTATATAGCATACCACAACGCATTTTGTACAATTATCTACAAATATACAGGATGCTCCAAATTTCCGCAACCGCCTTCAACATTTTCATTTTAAATGGATTGCTACATTTTTTTACTAATCCTTTTGATAGCCACTTAAATTATCTTTGCAATGATGTATGGTTATGTATGTGTGTTCGATAAATACTTTTGGCTATATTGCAGATTTTGTTAAAATTTTGGCAGTTACAGACCCTGACATTTTAAGACCTAGTTCGAAAACAGATGTAGTGTTACGAATTACTATTTTGCTATCAATTCGGGGGCTAACACTTTACACATTTCAAGGTGGTGCAATGTAAAAATATATACAGGGTGTTTAATATGTCGTGCAGCATTTATCGAAATTCAAAGGCTTTTTTTCGATATTTTAAATAGAACCTATACCTTTTAATATTACTAGCAATTTCCTTGTAAAATTACCTTCAAAGTGGTACCAATAACGTAATACTTATTTCCAGTATTTTCGAATATATTGCACTTTTATGGGAAATACGTTTGTAATATCCGCTATGCGGGCATCTAATACAACTACATTACCATGATTTTCAAATAAAAGCTACCATCTAACGAAACATGAAGTCTCTGCCTAATATTTCCATATAAAGTTACATTTCTGTATATTTGTAAATAATTTCACAAAATGCGCTATGGTATACTATATACGTACAGAAAATCTCATTTCTCCATCTTTGGTAGTTTTCAGGCTAAACTCCTACGACACACTAATGACGCACCCGCTATATACGATTTAATTTTTGGTTTGATAAATCAAATATATCAGAATTTCATTAACATTTTATCTCTAAATCACTTGAAGTGCATTTATGTATGTGCTTCGATAATGTTTGTTATTGTGTATCTTACTGTAAAGAACATTTTTTGGGCCAAACATTACTATTAGTTCAATTATAATTATATAAACATATAAACTTATCCGTACAGCAGTTTGTATTTTGAATTGAACTATATATATATACAGCGTGTCCCACTAGTTGTAAGAGTGAGTACCGGCGATATCTTGGAAACTGCCATAGTTATAGTGATGGGAAAAAAATTTTCATAACTATAGTGGCATAGGGAAATTTAATGAAAATATTTTTAAATTCCAAACATGAGCGCTAGGGGGCGCAATTGCTAGGGTCAACAGTGAATTCCAAATTAGCCGGTAAAAGTTCCAGGATTAACTATAATTTTAAATGCTTTATTAAAAAGCTTAGCTAATTATGCAACACTTTGGTTAAAGACGTTTTGTTATATTGTGAATAATAAGTATAGTAGGCGTTGCCGAATCTTGTAAAACTAAACCTGCTAAAATTTCTGCAATGTTTACCTAAATTAAAGACATGTGGATTTGTTTGAAAGCGCATTCAGCGCTGCTTTAGACATCGCAATTTATGCTACTCGTTAGTGTTCAAGAAATGTACCAGACGGCGTTATTCCCAACTGCACGAGTTTTTCTCAATTATCTCTAAAAATTCAAATGCAACAATATACTTTTCATATGTTGTGTTTAAAGAGTTTTGACAGACTAAAGTAGTGGCGAAAACCGCGTAGTGATATCTTCTTCCTTTTTCCAAATAATAACGAAAACAGCCCATTATAACATCCCTAACGCTATTTAATGATATCGAAGCCTATCTTAGTTGGCCATGAAACAAAGGAATGATAACATTTACTCTTTTACATGCAAAATTGTATCGGTATTAGTTTAATATGACTATTTGTTTTTGATTATTTTTCAAATAAAAGTATCAAAATCTAGCATGATTTGAATACAACAGCTGAATCTAGCATGCTATGGAAGCAATTATTTATTTGACAGTTGTGACAGGTACTTACAATTTTACTGAGCACTGACCTTTAAAGATTGCTGCTGACCATTAAATGATGATTCTAACGTTTGGCAACATGATTACGTGAAACAGGGTATGTTCAACCTCGTGGATCTCCTACCAGAGCACGTGTAGCTAGAACTGAAGCTAATGTGATAAATGTCCTTGCATATGTTGAAGCTCATCCTCATACCAGCACTAGAGAAATGTCTTCCGTTGTAGGTATAAGTAAGTCATCAATTCATCGCATCCTACTAGACAATACGTCACACCCATACCATATGGTATTACAACAAATTCCTCTCGGACACAGATTTTGACCATAGACTTAATAATTGTAATTGATTAAAAGATATCTGCCATGAAGATACTGCCTTCCTACACCCCCTGCTGTGGACTGCTGAAGCTAGTTTTACTAATGATAGGCAGGTAAATTTGCATAGTATGCATTACTGATCCAGAAAAAATCTTCATTGGATGAGAGCGGTTCATTGTCAACATAGGTAGAATATAAATATTTGGTGTGACATTTTGGGTGGTAAGGTTATCGGACCATTTATTTTTGAAGGCAACTTAAACGGCGAAATATACTTGAAACTTTTTACCTAACGAATTACCAATACTTTTAGAAGATGTTTCGTTGGAAATTCGGTGGTTTCAGCATGACGGCTGTCCAGGTCAGTATTTACGAATAGTCCGTGCCTATCTTCATAATACGTTTCCATATCAGTGTACTGAAGGAAGATCCATTTTTCCTTGGCCAGCTAGATCCCCAGATCTGACTTTTATTTATGGAGAAGGATAAGAGATCTGGTTTACTAAACACGTCCTACAACGAGAGCTGATATGATTCAACTGAAATTGTGTATAAATAATGACGGCAAGCAGCAGTTTAAACATTTGATATAAATTTAAATTATTGTTTCCTTTGATTTCTAATAATACTACATTATGTACTATTGGTATTGTTTTCGTTTTGCATTGTTGTCATTTATTTGTTTATTTTGTGACTGATACATTTTGTTATTGTTATCATTCCTTTATCTCATGGCCAACTAAGATAAGCTTCTATATTATTAAATAGGTATTTGTAACTGATGGGGAAATTATTACTGATAATGGTCTGTTTTCGTTATTATCTGGAAAAGGGAAAAGATATCACTACGCAGTTTTAGCCACTTCTTTAGTCTGTCACACAACATAAGAAAAGTATATTGTTGCATTTGAATTTTTAGAGGTAACTGAGAAAAATTCGTGCAGTTGGGAATAACGCCATCTGGTACATTCCTTGAAAACTAACGGGTGGCACAAATTACGATGTGTAAAACAGCGCTGAATGCTCTTTCAAACAAATCCACTTTTCTTTAATTCAGGTAAAAATTGCAGAAGTTGCAGCAGGTTAAGTTTTACAAGATTCGGCAACGCCTACTACACTTATTATTCACAATATAACAAAACGTCTTTAACCAAAGTGTTGCATAATTAGCTAAGCTTTTTAATAAAGCATTTAAAATTATAGTTAATCCTCGAACTTTTACCGGCTAATTTGGAATTTACTGTTGACCCTAGCAACTGCGCCCTCTAGCGCTCATATTCGGAATTTAAAAATATTCTCATTAAATTTCCATTGCCACATTAGTTATGAAATTTTTTTCCCATCACTATATCTATTGTAGTTGCCAATATATCGCCGGTTCCCACTCCTAGTGGGACACGTTGTATATATGTTATTAACTAACTTTATATATTGTTATGTTCAACTTTGTATGTACGACAACAACAACTTCTCTCAGTTGTCACTTCGGAACGACTAAATGTCAGGCTGGCCACTCGTTGGTAACTAAATATCCCTCTTGCGGGGAAAAATGGAAATTTCCTAGTTACCATCTCCCCTCAGCCAACTGGCCTTGGGGCGTTATATTTATATTATAAGTCCAGATAACAACGAGTGTGGGGTAGCATGGACAAATCTACTTGTCAGTTAATTTTCCTATTCACGTAATTCGTCCAGATTCGTGTAGAAATCGTCTGAAGCAACAGCGTAAAGGAAAAGGTATTTTAAATATTTCATCAATCATATCTTTATCTGAAAGGTTTCTGTAAATTAGTAGAGAATTTTCACGTTTAAAGCTTCTTGGTGACATTTTGGATCACAGAATCATCGAGATACGACCTCCCAGTTGAGTCACTGCATTCATTCTCCTATGCTGTTTGCAGAAATAATGCTAATTTGATCGAAATTCATCCTAAAAGTTTCTATTTGTGTTAAATTATCAAAATTGGCTGTGAAATAAAACAATCGCCGGTCTTTCGCCATTTAAAATAAAAGAAAGATGAACGACGCCATAATTTTTCATCAATCTTTATTCGACCGTGGTTAAATCAAAGTGTTCCTTAACTCCGGTCCCCATATAAAGTGCTCGATTGTGAAATCAAAGTCTTTATTTGAAGAGAAAAAGGTTAAATATCCAGAGCAGGCAGTTTTCTGTAGTGGTTATATAAACAGAGAGTTTATATAGCATTGGCACCGTTTAAAAATTCAAGGTTAGTTACTTTTAGAATCTTAAAAGTTCCTTAATTTCGTTTATTAAATTGGGTATTCGTTATAAAATTGCCGAAAGGTTATCCAGGGATACCCCCGAACCTACAAGAATCGTTAATTTAATTTAAAATTAGAAAATTTTACAATTTTCCCAAAAATTCCCTGAGAAAGTTACTTCAATATATACACTGCGTTCATTTGAAAACGAATTCAGTAGTATATCTTTTGACATTTGGTCAAGTTCTGGGGATAACAGAAAAAATATCATGCTAAACAAAAATTGTAAAATATAATCTTTCATTCAAAAAAAATATTCAAATTAGTTAATTAAATGTTCAAATTGTGCACCATTTTGTTGAAGACAATAATATAGCCTATTTTCAAATTCTCTTCTGACCCTTTCAAATGTTTCTGGTGATATACGATGCATTCTTCAGTAATTCTAAGTCTAAGTTCGCCAATATTCTGCGATTGTGTTTGGTACACAACTGTTTTCAGGTGACTCCACAAGAAAAAATCGGGTGGAGTAAAATCCGGAGGGCGAACAGGCCATTCAATTGATTGACATAATCTTCTTGTTGGAAGAAAAGCCCATTTTCATTAATTAATACATTCCCTATTTGATCTCGCTGGTTTTCCAAACTTTGTATTATTAAGGGATTAATTGTATATTGTAATAGTTCAAGGTATAGTTCGCCGGTAAGATTTTGATCAATGAAAATAGGGCCGATTACCTTATTTCCAAGTACACCAGCCCAAACGTTAATTTCTTCAAGTTTTTGCGTGCGAACTTCTTTGAATAAATGAGAATGTTTATTGTCTCAGTACCTACAGTTATGACAGTTTACAAAACCACTTAGATAGAATGTTGATTCAACACTGAAACAAATATCGAATAATCTTATCTCATTATTATTAATTTTCTCTGTCATCGTTTCACAAAACTCCATTCTCCTATCCAAATCACCCTCATTGAGCTGCTGAACAATATGTATCTTATATGGATGGAATTTGTGTAATTTCAGAATTTTGTGCACGGAACCTATGGCGAGTAGCGTTTCGGAAGCTATTTTCCTAATGGATGCCCGAGGATTTACGTCGAAATGACCTAAAACTTATATTTGTCTATCTTCAACCACTTTATTCCCGATGTGTTTCTTGTTAAGTACAGAACCAATTTCTAGAAATTTTTTAACCAGGTTTAATACGTATCTGTAACTTTTCATTAGATTATGACTATGATTATATACTAAATTAATTTAGGATACAAATTTGCTTAAAACTAGACTTAAATACAAACTCACTATATAACTTACAGTAATTAACTAATCTAAATACTGATGCTTATTCTAATTAACCTTATGGGTGTAACTTCAACAAAAGGGGACAGTTCTAGTCCACTTGGTCTAATAAGTTTATAATTTTAGAATTCGTGCTTAGCATATTGTCTCTGTTATAATCCCCAGAACTTGATCAAATGTCAAAGTAAGATATACTACTAAATTCGTAACGAAAATACCTTTCCAACGATGTGTCACAAATGGTATCATCCCAGGCCGCCCGAGAAGTTTTCAAATGAACACACTATATATAGTTCAAATATATTAAGATGTTTTAAAACAGTTAATAAATTGGCTGACAATCTATTCCATTTATTATTTTTAGTATTTCACTTACAAAGATATTTTTCTCTTTAAATTACTTACAGTTATTTGTGTGTGTGTAGTGTTTTGTTCCTCTTCTGAATCCTGATCTGCTCCTTTCAAATAATAAGTTGATATCATCTTGAACAGACCTCTTTAATCCCCTTCTACGACTTGTTCGGTTAGATTTTACATTGATTTACTTCTTCAAACTGTTGTTGTTTAGTTTTAGCATTTCTTAGCTTATATTTAAGCTTATGTTAGACTTTTAAATTTAAATTTCTAAATTAATCTTCCAAATGTTGTTTACTGTCAGATTTTCTGTTTCGATCTTCTTGTTTATGTGTTGTCTGGGTGCTGTCAATCTAACGACTTGATATTTTTAATTTTGATGTGATGTTCGTTTTCGGTACTGCAGATGACGTAAAGGATTTTGTTGCTTGGATTCCAAATATAGTGTGTTTCGTATCTGTGTTTATGTCATTTTATAAATTATCAAAATGCCAGAATTCGTGAAATAACCCAAAATAATCCGAATTCTGCAAATCCTACGTTAAATTCAAATACTTAACTTACTAATATTGGTGTGAAATTGATTGAAATTAATGTATTAACTTGTGAACGGACGCACTTCAGGTGAAATGTTCCACTACAATATATGTATTGAAATATCTTTCTCAGGGGTTTTACTCAAATTTTGTTAAATTTTCTAATTTAACTCTAATAAATGATTTTTGTAGGTTCGGGGGTATCCCTAGATACCCTTGCGGCAATTTTAGAATGAATTTCTCACTTAGTAAAATCAAATTAACGAATTTTAAGATTTTAAAATTAACTAACCTTTAAACTTTCGAACGACGCCAATGTATATAAACCCTCTGTTTATATACACACCACAGGAACTGCCTGCTCTAGATATTTAACCCTATTTACTTCTCTGATAATGACTTTGAATACACAACGAAAACTTATCTTTGGATTGGATTCAATACAAACTTTGATTCAACCAAGGCCGAATAAAGATTGATGAAAATGTAGGGCGTCGTTCCTCTTTCTTTTATTTTAAATCGTGAAAGACCGGCGATTGTTTTCTTTCACAGCCCATTTATGTAGTTGCTTATTCCAGACGATTTTTACATTAATTTAGAAGAAATAAGTGAATAGAAAACATAATTAATGAGTAGATTTGTCCATCATACCACACACTCGTCATTATCTGGACTTATAATTAAATTCTACCGTTCTCGCCCCAAGGACGGTTGGCTGCGGGGGGAATGGTAACGAAGAAATTTCCAATTATCCCCGCAAGAGGGATACTTGGTTGCCAACGAGTGGCCATACTGACATTTGATCAGTACCGAAGTGACAACCGAGAGAAGTTGTTGTCGTCGTAAATACAACGTTGAACATAACATAACAGTATATATGTACATATGTATGTATATATCAATATAAAGCTCTTAAACTCGAATACATGTGAATATTCGAATCTTGTTGATTGTTTGTGAGCATACTACTTACCTCTACTACCCCTGCTTTGTCAACGTGTTTCCGGTTTTTAATTACTTGGGCGTTTAAACCCTGGTGGCGCTCTTTATTTACAAATTACTTTAAACTTTTGGAGGTCTACTACCCCTTTTTCCCCACCCCAATCTCCTCTGGACTACTGGGACACCCAGAAGAGCTTTCTTAAAGTAGATGGCAAGCATATAAGTTTATTGGATAAGGGCGCCATAAATCTATTATGCAACTATTTGAGCTTCACCTATTGGAACGGTGCAGTACACGTTTATAGCCTAATAGATATTTATAATAGCTTATTGTAACTTTATGCGAAATCATATAGCTTGTAGTGTATATCTTTTTGACACGTTAAGCATGAACTGTTTAGTTTCGCACAGAGTTATAACAGCCTATTTGTAAATTTTAGACTACAAACTTGTATCTTTGGAGATGTTGATGCGTGCGTTGACTGCTTCTACCAAAAATTATACTGCGTGTTGGATAGATCGGTACCATTGCGTTCCAATGTGGTGACTTACACTTATCCGCCGTGGTTCACAGGTGAGATTACGAGAAACCTAAAAATTAAAAAGTACTATCACCGTAAATGAAAGAAGGCGAGTCGATCTTGTTTCTACGACGAATACGGCAGAATTAGACGTATTACTAAAAATCAAATTGAAAATGCATATCGTGCTTTTTTACGTCAAACTGAACAAAACTTGAGATGCGATCCACAATCTTTGTGGCAATATGTAAATTCAAGGAAGGATGTTTCTAGAATTCAAACGATTATGCATGGCACGAACAAAGTACATGACACACCTATTAATATAGTCAATGCATTTGCATATGTTTTCTCTTCTGCCTATTCACCGTGTGGTGCTGATAGTTGTGTTGTTGGGGGTGGTGCGGGGTTTGGCTCCTCTGGTTTGGATCACGTCGATGAAACTGACATTATGCTGGGTATTAATAAGCCTAAACCCTCAGCTACAGCAGGTGAATATCAAATTGCCTCTTTCCTTATCAAAGATTGTCGTGCAGTACTTGCTGCTCCCTTAGCGACAATTTTCAACTCAGTATTGCAAGCAAATTGCTTTCCGACAAAGTGGAAACAGGCTAGAATAATAACTGTTGTGAAAAAGGGAGATAGGTCTAACATACATAACAACAGACCAATCTATATACTATCAAATTTGTCTAAGGTGATTAAGCAGATCCTATGCAAAATTATTTATTCTAACGTCCAGCATAAAATATCTAGCATTCAACATGGTTTCATGAAAGGCCAATCAACTGTGTCGAATCTAGTGTGCATCACGCAAAATATCAGTACTACCATAGACGATCAGAGCCAACTTGATGTCACTTATACGGACTTCACACGTGCTTTCGATACTGTAGATCATGGTATTTTACTGCGAACGCTGAATTTCTTTGGTTGTAGCAGAAACCTTCTCAATTTCGTGGCATCCTACCTGAAGAATATACCTAACCATGTATGTATTCTACAATGGCTTTAGATCTTAAGGCTTCATCGCTACGTCGGGAGTACCTCAAGGATCCAACCTTGGTCCGTTGCTCTTCATACTATTTGTCGATGATTTATTGAAGCAATTAACATGCCCATCACTCTCATATGCAGATGATCTGAAGATATATTGTCAAATCGATACCATCCGCGATGCCTTTCATCTTCAAAGTAACCTTGACTGGGTGTGTGTTTGGTGTCAACCAAACAAATTACTTTTAAATATTAATAAATGTTGTGTTGTGCGGTATACAAAAATAAGGACACTTACCACCTATGTATTGTAATGTTCAATATTTACGACTACTGCATCGGCTGTCAACCTCTGAACGACTAAGGTATTCAGGTTAGCCACTCGTTGGTAATTAAATATCCCTCTTGCGGTAAGAAATGGAAATTATCTCGTTACCATTTCCCCCCAGCCAACTGGCCTTGGGGCGTTGACATTGAATATTAAAGTTAAGTCCAAATAACGACGATCGTAGGATAACATGGACAAATCCACTCTTCAGTTAATTTTCCTAATTTTTTTAAATCGTCAAAATTAATGGAATATTAATCTAAAACACGCAACAGCGTAAATTGAAAGGTATTTTAGACATTATTTTGTCAATTAAACATTTCTCAGAACATTATTAAGAAAAATCGTTGGAGATATTTCACGTTTAAAGCTTGTCAGTAAAATGTTATATCATAGAATTCTCTAAATACAACCACCTCGTTGCGTCACTGCATTCATTCTCGTATGCCATTTACATAAATCATATCATAGAAATGATGTTATAAAAGTTTGTACTTGGATTTAATTTATCAAAATTTGCTGTGAAATAAAACAATCGCCGATCTTTCGCGATTTACAATAAAAGAAAGGTAAGCGACGCCAATAATTTAATCAATCTTGATTCAGCCTTCGTTGAATTAATGTGTATCTTAACTCCGATCCCGATAAAGATAGATCCCGTTAGTGAAATCGAAGTACTTATTTGAAGAGAAAAGGATTAAAATCTAGAACAGGCAGTTTCCTGTAGAGGTTATCATAAACGCAGCGTTTATATTGGCGTTTATATTGGTTTCGTTCAAATGGCAAGTTTAGTTACATTTTTAATTTTAAAATTCGTTAATTTCGATTTATAAATTTGGAAATTGGTTAGAAAATTGCCAAAAGAGTATCCAGGGATACTCCCGAACCCATTAAGAATTGTAAAATTTAGTTTAAGTGAGAAAATTTTACATTTTAACCAAAAATCCTCTGAGACAAATATTTCAGTATATAATATTGATCGATATCCTCTTGAACTTAAGTCTACGTACAAGGACTTAGGCATTCCCTTTGACTATCATCTTACTTTTGCTATACATATCACAGAAGTTTGTCAATCGGTGGGGTTTTCTGATGCAGTCAGCTAGTCTTTTCATAGACTCTGATGTGGTCAAATGTTTATTCTATGTCTTGGTCCGTAGCAAATTAGAATATGCATCAATTATATGGAATCCTATCTATACCTGTTATGCGCTACAACTTGAACGTCTTCAGCGACGTTTTTTAACATTTTTAAGCTACAAGACGGCCGGAGTGTATCCTGTGAGGAACAATGACCAGCAGAGTCTTCTACGCGACCACGATATGGTTTCATTGGATGTTCGTCGTGAAATCGCTTTGGGTAATTTCCTATACGACGTACTTCATAGCAAAGTAGATTACTGTCGTATTCTGGGAATGATTCCATTGAACGTCCCGAAAATATCGTGCAGAAATTCATTGACATTTTATGTTTCTAGATGGAAAACAAACATCTTAAAAGGAGGTTCTCTGCATCAAATGTGTAGGTTTGGGAATGAACGATTTAATGATATATTTTTTGATAAACGCCTTAAAATGTAATATTGAGATCTTTAATTTTATTGTATTACTCCAGTCTATTATAATAGGTCTTTTGTTTGTATAAGGTATTACTTTTGTGCACACTATACTTTTGTTGTTGTGTTTCTTTTTGGTTCGCTGTTGGGCACAATAAATGAATATTATTATTATTACTATTATTATTACTATTATTATTACTATTATTATTATCTTTAATAGAACCTCAAAACCAGTGTAAATTCTTTCATTCATTCCAGAATAATAGTCTGTAGAGCTTTTGTAACAAAAAGGTTTCCTCCTTCAAAACTCCTTCAAAATTTTGAGGAATATGTAAGCTGGTCCATTTAAAAAATAATACATTTTGATTTTTTAAATTAAAATGTGTTGTTCAATTGTTCTTCTGTTAACTGCATATTAACGCTCAGAAAAAGCACAACTAGTTTGCTAATTTAACCGATTTCGTAAAACCAATAATAACGGACACAGCAAAAAAAAAAATCCTGTATATTCCTCAAAATCTAACTTAGAGTTATTGCTTTGTTCTTCTGCATCAACATAAATGAGTAGTAATATTAACAATAATACTAACAACAATAGTAATAACGATTTCGCCAGTCTCCGTAGGGGCGATACACCTTTGTTCGAACGAATGTTCCACTTTCGTCTTTTCAAGACTTTGCTTTCAACCCGTTCATGTAATACCCCAACTTTTGTGCACCTTTAAAGTCATTTGACATATAGAGAGAGGACGTTGCGACCTAGCACACCAATGACAATCATCGATCCGGAACGTCCAAACAATAAGAGAAGCAAGACAGGAATTCGAACTGTATAGAGAGGATGGCGAAACGAAATGACATAAAATATGTCGGGCATTTTTACGAAGGTTCGACCGAAACGCGGCAAAAACTTGTCCGAGTCATCTCCGCAACCGGTACTCGCGGAAATTGTTTTGATTGGACTTGCAAAAATAGAGCAGCTGGACGGACGAACGGACGGACGTGATGCGTGACAGGCGGCAGCACCAGCGCATTCTGTCGGTCGTTCTCCAATCTATTGATTGATTTAGTGAGCGCTCAGAGTAATCGCTAATTAGCATCTGAATCATTACCGATTTCTGTCTCGCATTTACAGAAATTTTAACGAGAACTGTATCTCGCATGCATGCGCGCATTACAAATGAAACGCGGGAATTTATCGATGATCAAAAGAAACTGCATTTAAATGAATTTCATTTGGCAAAAATGTGTATCATCGGATTTCGCTGAAAAGAGCAATAGTGTTAAACAAAGAAGATACCAGGAATTATCATGTAGTGATAGTTAAAGATTTATTACATGTGATTTTAGAAGCTGGACTAACTTACACGATCTGCGAAATATACTTATTATCCTCGAAACTATTCGTTAGTTATTTAACTGGTTTAGGTTTTCCAAATGTACCTTAGAGTAAGATTTGCTTCAAAATGAAATGAAATGAAAAAAAATATTAAACCCATGATTCACTTTATCATAGAATACAAATAGATCCAGTCAATGGCGGCGCGTGGGTTTGATAAATGTGTGTTCTGTGACTAACAATTGCACATCGGTAACCGTCGTGAACCGTTGACTGCCGCTAACCCCTACGCTTGCTGTGAATCACCCATTCGCGTTTACCGTTGTCGCGTACACGCTTTTTCGTATAGCTAAACGTTTGTATATGGTTTCTTAAATTCACAACGTATATTAGTATGTATAATTATAAACGCACCTAATACGAGTGCGAGGCATTTTGTTACCCTAAACGTGTCTGCAGTATCGCAACGCTTATTTGTATATTAATTCGCAACGTTTATGTGCATTATGCATTATTAGGGCCACCGCCAAACCGTTGACGGAGCTCGAGCGGTAGCAGAATATAGCCATAGAAGACTACCCAGACGTTCTCGTGTTAGAATCTATACGCTGTGTGCCTTTTATGTATGCTCCGTCTCGCTACTGCCTCCCTATAGTAGCGGAGATTCTAAAGATCAAACATCGTGCGGGCCGAAGCGCTGTACTGTGCATAGGCGAAGGAGCGCCGGATGGCAATGGTGCGGGTGATTTTGTTATATTTAGGTATGTTAAATCGATTTAGATTAGTTTTTGTGTTAAATACGTGCATATACAATGTTCTAAATGTATACAAATACCATATACACAAGTTTATAAGAAATAAAGCAAACGAAGTAGCGAATTTACAACTAACATAAATGAAGTATTAAATTTACAAAGTAAAACGAATAAAATATTAACTTTACACAATAAAACAATATATTGACGGACTTACAAAATAGAATAAATGCAGTAACGAATTTGTTAGCGTAAAAAATAATAAAATGTTAAGAAGCCTTAACACAGGTTATATACAATTCTGTGGAATTCAGTGCATACTACGTTAACATCATCACAAATGTAAAGAATCGACCAGTCGGTGGTATCGATAGCTTCGTACAATGCTGGAAAGTCAGCTCGTCTAAAGTTGTATGATATTCGCGCAGTATTAGCTGGAAAGTTGAAACTTGGAGCACTTCCAAGCTGTAACGAGACACTCAGAGCTGGATGAAAGGTTGCCTCTTCTTGAACCAATGGCATCTCGTCACAGGCCAAATCACATATAAAAGTTGAAAATACAAAATCTAGTGTCTTATTTTGAGTGTTATATATATTTAATAAATTTCTCGACATAATCTCCTTGTAGCTTTACATACTTAGTCCAGCGATGTTCCAACTTTTTGCAACCATCCAAATAGTAGGATTTGTCGAACTCTTCAAAATAGGTCTCTGTTTCGGCAATGACCTCTTCATTGAATTGAACCACTTTTCGCCAAGCCATTTTTTCAAGTTTGAAAAAAGAAAGAAGTCACAGGGAACCAAATCTGGCAAATACAGTGTATGGGGCATCAATTCGTAGCGTAACTGAACTAATTTTGCTATCACGCGATTCCCTTCTTGATCAATCAGCAGCAGTCGCGGCACCTATCTCGCCGATAGCTTCCTTATACTTAATCTTTCGTAAGGGATGTTTTGCACACGTTTAATTGAGATGTTTACCATATTAGCAATCTCTCCAATCTCCACCCGGCCGGCGTTCTGCTAACACAATATCATGAAATTTATTGGTCATATCGTCCGTAATCACCTTAATGGTACAACCTGACCGCCCCTCATCAAAGATGGATGTTCAGCCACACTAAAATTCATTAAACCAGTATCTAATAGTAGTCATCGAATGTGCATGGTCCTTATAAACTGCACCCAACTTCTTTTGGATTTCTGTACACGTTTTCCCATCCAAAAAAAGAAATCGAGTCACTGATCGGTACTGTTCTTTTTCCATGATTCCACAAATACATAAACTTGCTTATTTTCAACAGCTCTCAAAACACCACTACTCGCTGAATCTCTCCGAAGTTTTGACAGACGTCGACTAAAGAATAGTACTTACAATGGATAGTGCAAATTTTGACACAAAGCGTCATCTATCTCCAAATACGGGTACTTCTCATACCAATCTCGTACAAGCCTGACAAATTCTTGTAGCAAACAGTGTTATCTGTTCAAAATATTAAAATTGTGTGCTATGTTAATATAATGCATACTATTTATGTATGATTTGTTTTAGTAAAACTTCCAAATCATATATAAACCACATGTATACTTACTATCAGTAATATCACACGGTCTTAAATAACTATAGGGTAACGTACCTTCGCCATTCACGTTATTTACACAGTTTTATGCATACGGCAAGTTGAAGTGCGCACTCGTGATATATGTATAGGTGGCAGCGTCGGAGGATTGAGGATCTCACGGGGGCGTACTTGCCACTGCCAACTTGAACAACCCTACATACGTGCTCAAGTGTCCTGTTTGTGTTTATTCCCTTTCATGTCAATGCGAACGCACTTATTGATTTCGATTATTCCGCTGAAGAGCACGGTTCTATATGTACGAAGCAACTTTCATGAAACCTACAATATACTAAACAAGAACGCAATGTAAAATTTATTTAAAATTAGAAAGTACCTGAATGTTGTCGTTTCAAAAATTATTTACCCAAATGAATCAAAACAGTATGTTCATATCTTTACAGTAGAAATGCTACACAAAAATCAATTAGATATTTCTGGAAATAGGAGGAATATCTGCTGTACACATAAAAATTGCTTAAAATCAAGCGGCCTGTGACCGAAAATTATACAAGGTATTTATTTTCTTGGGTACGTTGTTTAAGTTTATTATTTTAAATGGGGCGGCCTGTATATTATTATTAAATTTTTAGATTCCTTGATAGAAAAGAAAACAAATTTGTATGATACACCATATGCCTAAAATAAACAATTTTTAGGATATTCGTTTTTGAAGGAAAAAATTGCATTTACAGTATTTTCTCAAAAATTCTATATCTCTTTTATTCGTCATTATTTTACAAAAAAAGTCTGCTGTCGTCGTGAAAATAGTCCAGGTTCACTAGTCAATATCAATCTTTACTTACCAAGTGTTCAGGAAGGTATCATTAATTGGAGCATCTTCAAACAGCTGAAACTTTTTCAAGTGCAACACATTGTATATTGTTACCCCATTCGATCCATATTTAAAATCTCTTTGATTTCTACACCACACTTCCCACACCTAAAATGAATACTTTTTAAGTTATATTGTGTTTAGTGTACCACCTAAGTAATTTCAAAATAAATGTAATAAGCTGTGACAATTAACAAAAAAGTGAAAATTAAATTAAATGTAAAATTCCTTCTTACTGTCAAATCGTCTGCAAACAATTATTTTTTTTAATAATAATACAAAGCTACCAACATCCACCAAGTACAAACACGTGTTTCGCAGTCTACAGCTCATCGGTGTAGCTTTGTGGAAAGTGGTAGCTGTATTTGAAATTGTTGTATTTTTTCCGTGTGTTATTTCAACATTAACTTACTTTTCTCATATTTTTATTATTGTTGTGTTATTTGTTTTAAAATAATATTTCGCCCTCATTATTTACGCAACTACGTAGACTTTAAACCGAATCCTTTACTCGCAAATGTGTTTCGCGTGATATTTCATATTATCTAGAGTAGTCGGAGTCTCCCTGTAGGCAATGTGTTTCACGTCACCCCATATTTATTCCAGAAGGAGACAAATGCTTCTTTGTCTAGTAAATGAAACGATAGATTACATAAAATAAGAGTAACACATAAATCAAATGTAAATTTTCTTGGTCTCGTATGCCACTTTTTTCAGAAGAAAGCTGTTTGCTTTTGATGTGACGTTGACAATGGCTTCTGGACCAACACATTAAAGGGATTTTACAAACTAGACATTGAATTTTAGCAGCATCAAAAATTAAGTCCGGCATGTCCACTATAAAGTTTTTAACTGTGTCTGCCATTGGTCGTTTTCGCGACGTACGTAACTGCGACATTTTTAAAGCAAACATAAGCGTACAATTACAAAATAAGTTACGACAGCCTACATATACACAGAACTACTCGCATACAGCATCGATTTAGTACTGACGCTGTGAACGCGTGAAATAAATAATCGCCAACTCCGCACCACATATCTACAACACTGACTGTTACCGCTGTTTGCCCAGACTAATAATTAATCTGTACTTAATTAAAGGAACGCTAGGGGGAGCGTACGGACAACTAGCACAGAAATGTTGTATTACTATGTGAATGCATTCATATGAAGAACAACGCTTCCTCCTATTTTGATATTTTTCTAACAAAAATAATACGTAGTCATGTATTTCACCTCATTAGTTTCTAGATGTACAGCAGTACAGTGCCGAATAAAAACTATAAACTATATTCCTACACCCTCCCACCACTATTAAATCCTTATCGCGTTGTTCTGTTCAGAAAAGAAACCGCCAAATGTATAACGGGAATACAAACAACACTGGATTATTTTGACTCCGTTTAGGTGAATATCTAACTACGAAATAATATTAACAGCCTACTAACTACACAAAGTATAAATTATTTATCGTTTTAGGTACAAAATTATATCCTTTGCGATGTTAAAATCATTTCAACTCTTTAGGGATAAACTAAGATAAAACTTTTCACACAAACTTTTTTGGAATACTAAAAAAGCAACTACTTGTTAATTAGTTACCTTTTATCACATATAAAGTAGATGATGATTTTATTAAACTACGGGGTATATTTACATTATTACGTAAAAAACGTAACACCGTCCCCTTTTACTCCAAGAAATTTTTGTCTGTGTAGGCACATAATTGGTACACATTATTAATATAGGTAGTGGTGAAATAAAAATCGAACACTCGCAGTAGTGATACACAATGGTGCCAAGCAAACAACTGTATAGTAAAAACTTTGTTATAAAATTACAAAAAAAAGCATCTATATTGTTATATTTCTCAGGGAACTATACACCGATAATTGTTCTATAACCTGCTTGCATATACATACGTATTGATCACCTAAAAAATGAGACACTATCAGTTGCACTAGGTGGATATGTCACCCACTTGCACCTTTTACATCCATTGCATTGACCCGGTTGTCACATTGTAAATACGTATGGCAGAGAGAGCGGTATTGTACCAACAGTAATGAACAAATACAATAAATTTGACTGGTATCCCAACTACCGTACATACACATATTTCTATTGTTCCCCTTTGTTTGACTATAATTGCGACATACATACAATGAAAATATAAACATTTCAGTGAAGGGCGCTTGTTGTGTTTGCTACTATCAAAGGCATGTACACATGTGTTCTTCTCGATAGTGATTTAAGAGGGGCTACACCTTGTTTACGATATGTATGTATATCCTTCGAAAAATACTTGTTAAGTGCTTCTACGTATTATATATGCATACTTAACGCGATTTTTGAAGGGAATAATAATACTAATCTAGAAATTTATTAGTTTACATTCTTAATCCCTACATATGAAATATATGCAAAGTTCTCTTTGCATTATCACCGTAATTACTTCCATTTAATGTATCTACCAATGACAATTAAATGTTTTCTTGTTCCTAGTCAATTTCTAAAGAAATATATTTGGTTTGGCCAGGAAAGCAGCTCTTAAAGGAAACGTTTCTACACGGAAAGAAAATTATAAAGAATCAAACAATTGCAGAACTAGGAAAAGGTGTAATGATGGTCTAATTCTCACAATAGCTATTGTATACATACTGACTTTTGAACGAAAGAAGCTAACGATTTTAGAAAAATTAGATCAGTTTACATTTCTTCTTCAGCTTTCTTATTTTAAATCGAACATCCTATATTTTTTTACGCTTTTGGAAAGATAATTGAAAGGCAAATCTAACAGTACCACATATGTTATACTTTGACTTAAGGAGTATGACGATATGCAGCAATAAAGGTTTTGGTAATCTGTTTTTGTTGTTACACAAAGTTGGCTAGGAAATAGCGCCAAACTGTTTCTTGTGACGCTAGACTGATCTAAAAAGCTCGTTGCTAAGCAAAGTAATCATAACAACTGCTAAAACCGTCAAATCTCAATTCCAAAAGCGTCAATTATTCTTGTTATTTGTTGTTATTATAACCTGCATTTGTCATACTTTCGTTATTTGTACTCGTTTTTATTTTATCTCATAAAAACAGATTACTAAAAATCTATGTTGTCATATTTCTTAAGTTAAAATATAACATTTGCGGCATCGTTAGATTCGCCTTTCGATTACCTTTCCAAGAACGTTATAATATACTGGGTGTTCTATTAAAAATAAGAAAGTTTCGGTGCCACCGAAAATACAATTGAACTGCCGATAATGGCAGAAGTTAATCCACAAAAAATACAAACCGACCTACTTTTTCTAAAAATGCTACCTTCTATCGTTCAAAAGATAGCATGGGCGGGGGGGGGGGGGTCACTTTAGGAGCTCACTATATAATATAATATAGTTACTGTGAGAATTAGACCATCATTACACCTTTTCCTAGTTATGAATCATTCACACAAAGTCACCTAGGATCGTTTTAATTGTGGAACAATTTACTACAATTTGTTTGACAATATGCGACTGGCTACAACTTACGCAAATCCCTACTACTCGATTGTGGTTAACGGATTGTATTTCTATTAAATACATTATTATTGCAAAAATTTAGTCAATGATCTGTTACAAAGGTTGCTACAATAGTGTACAAGTTTTAGTTACACATGTTGTGAAAAAGTGCAACAAATATTGCTCTAAAGATTGTATTGCATAATACAGTATGTATGCAGTGTTGCAGTTATAATTGTTGAAAAAACCAGTAAAACGCAATAATAATAACTATTCTTATTTTTCGTACCTCCAACAGCTTCGCAATTTGCAGGTAGTATTGGTCAGCCACAAGAATGTTACCAACACCTGCGCTGTTTCGCAGGTATATAATACCATCCCCCCAAACATTCGACAAATCTGGAGTAAAAAGATAAACTACAGAAGACCTTAACGTAACAATAAATAATAATATAAAAAATAAACGGAGCTTCTTAATAAAGCGGATAGGCTTGTTGAAAAAGTTGCATCATCAGGTATGTTTCCACATTTGCCTCGGTGAAGGATGTTCGCCGCGATGAAAAAATGTTATATTTCGAGAAAGGCCGCTCCACATCTACCGAAGTAAGACAGGCATAATTAAAATAATCTTTAGGGTTAGTTAAGGAATCTGCAGATGCCTCACCACACACTTGTCTTAATCTCGTGCAATCGGAATTCTTTTTTAAAACACTGTCGAACTTAGCCAAAAAGCCTCCACTTATTGCATCGTTTATACCGTGTAGCAGTGTATTAACTTCGTCCACGATTTGCACTGACTCTACCAACGACAATCCAGTATTTTGCAATTTTTCTATTACGTCTGCTAACCCTTTATAATTGTTGCTAATACTTTTTAAATCTGTTTCAACAGAAGGATCTAGAAATCCTTTCTGGCTCCCTTTAATAGCTGTAGCTTCGGCAAGGTCGAATTGCAAAATGACAGATTTGACTTCTTGGAAATGTTGAGAATAATAAAAAGCGGCTTGCAACCAGGTTCCCCAACGCGTAAGAATAGGCTGTGGTGGTTCGACGATTTCTCAAAGCTTCCTCGAGCGGCCCAAAGAGATGAAAGTCTGAGGAAGCGAGATCAGGACTGTAGGGAGGGTGTTGCTGGACCTCAAAGCCCAACCTGTTGATAGTTTCTATGGTGTTATGGGCCGTCTGCGGACGGGCGTTGTCTTGTAACAACAAAACTTTCTTTGAGAGTAGATCACAGCATTTGTTTCGAATTGCTGGTTTCAGCTTATTCGCCAACAAATTACTGTACCTCGCACTATTTATGGTAGTCTCCCTGTTCAAGTAGTGGTCCAGTATAAGGCATTTTTCGTCCCAAAACACAGTTAGCATCACCTTCCCAGCCGATGGCGAGGTCTTGAATTTTTTCGTGCTATGGGATCCTGGGTGTTTCCATTTCATACTCTGGCGTTTCGATTCGAGCTCGTAGTGATGAATCCACGCTTCATCAGCGGTCACTATTCTGCTTAAAAATGCATCGCCTTCCACGTTGAACCGATCCAATAAGCGTTGGCAGATGTCCAAACGTTTGGTTTTGTTTTCTGCGATAAGCATTCGTGGTACCCATCGCGCACACACTACGAAATTTGAGTTCATCGTGGATAATTTGATAGGCAGAACCTCACCTGTGGTAACTCGCCTATTTGCTGTAACCATCTCCCGAGCTCGCTGAATGTTGTCGTCGGTGGTCGAGGTTGACGGCCGTCCAGCTCCCTCTTTTTGTGTTACACTCGTGCGGCCACTTTGAAATATTTCGATCCACAAAAAAACGCTTTTGCGAGACAAAGCACTGTCCCCGTATTGTGACAAAAGTCTCCGGTGAATTTCAGCACTTTTCACACCCTCTGGCCGCAAAAATCGGATCACTGCTCGTTGTTCCTCTTTGGTGCAAACTAATGTTAATTGTGGCACCTATTGCCCAAGTAAATACCTTTATGTAAATGTTTTTTTTTGTATACTAGTAAGTATTGTTGCATATGATGCTCATGAATAAATTTTCCATGTATGTATAGTAATCTGTTGCTGTTTCTATGCAAATTTAATTAGGAGCAAAGCACCATACTGTTTTCTGTGTTACTAGGTCCATTTAAAAGCTCGTTTCTAGACAAGGCTTGTTATGTATTGTTATTAAACTCCACGTCTTTCACATTTTCATTTTTCGTTCTCGTTACTATTTTCCACTATTGTTTCCAGCTTTGTTAATTGTTGTTTGTTTACTTTATTTTGCTTTATTGCGATTAATTATTTGTTATGGTAAATTGTCAGCTTTTGGTAAAGACTATGCTTATGTTGCAGATTTTTAAATTGTTACTTTTGCGATGGTTTAGACACGGGTCATCCAAAATTAGATTGAGATTTTTGAGTGTTAATAATATTCTTTTCTTTAATATTCATGACCCTACTGCTTATTTATGATTACAGATTTTTCTTACATATAATAACTTAATTTTTCTAGCACTTGACATTGTGAAGCAAAATATTAAAAGTTCCCTTCAAAATTTCCGTAGTGTTTAATTTAATCCTCTTTTAAAGAATAGTTGTTTCTTCCTTAATTAACAATAACCTGTATCATTCTTCTCTTAAAAATTGCCTCTAAAGGCAAAGAAAACCCAAATTTATTATAAAAATACATAATTTACATATTTAAAGATTCAAAACTAAACATGTTTCCAACTCAAATTTATTTTTTTTATAGAAATGTTGCAACAAAGCGAATTATCACCGTCAATGGATTCTCTATCTTACGATTCCTCCGTAACGTCGCCCGCATCGAGTACGGGGCAACAGTCGCAGAGAACAAAAAGAATGCGAACGTCGTTTAAACACCACCAATTGAGGACCATGAAAACTTACTTCGCCATAAACCAAAATCCAGATGCGAAAGATCTCAAACAATTGGCGCAGAAAACCGGTTTATCCAAAAGGGTTTTGCAAGTAAGTGGTATATTAAATAAAAGCTTCGTAAAAGGTCCGCAAAATGTACAGTGGAAAATTGCATACAAAATGTTATTATTGCATGTAACAGATCAACAATTTGGACGGAATTTGTGAACTATAATAGTTGTTTTATCATTTATCTTACGTTAGCTTGTATAATTTAATATTAGCTTTGTTCACCACGAAACCATGCAAGCTCCGTAGATGGCTTACATAATTATAATTCAGAATTCTAACTAACAATTTTTTCGGCAATGCAATAATTTAAAAGCGGTGTTTTCATGCTTTCTATTAGAATTTTCGTTCTAAACAAAGAACTTGACGTCCGATGTTTTATTCGTCTTTCAAAATATACGAATAATATACAAACTAGTGAGTTGGTAAACAGTGTAAATCCGAAAATGCCGTTTTTAGAAAAATAAAAAAAGCTGTCTATCTTTTCAGCTATCAATTCTAGAGCTTTGAAAGGTATTTTAAGTTGCAATATTATTTATACCTTTGACACCTGTGTACTTTGATTTCTACAATCTGCAGGAGATATATTCCTAAATAAACAATTGGACTACTCCTCAGGAATATGTCATGTAAATTATAGACACCACGAAAATGTTTTTTTTTCGTTGTATCTGCGTATTCGTCTAGTTGTTGCATTCATTTTGCGTTTAATTAAATTAAAAAAAAAGGGGTTAAAAAAAAAAAGAAAATGTAAATATTGGAAAGAAAAAGGAAACTTAAAGGATAATAAGACAAAGCTTGGAAAAGTTGACAAAATGATCAACGAAACGTTACAATTATGTAAATATAAGAAAAAGAAACAGAAAATAGTATTTTTCTCTTCTGACAATTGAGATCGGTCAGTGTGCAGTAACAGCCGAGAAGATGTCCCATAAGAGTGCGGATGAGATACTTTATTTTTGATAAAAAAAACCTGCATTTATCAAGTTCTCTTAAGAAAATGATACCGCCTTTACTAGCACTAAGTCATAGGTAGCGTTGTGATGATGTTTCAAATTGAGTACTTTATATCAGACATCTTTACTGTACACAGAAAAAAGGATTTCTTCAAATCAAAGAAGTATGCATTGAGTCAAGAAATAATTATTTTAAATAGTAGCAAAGCGTCCTATTATTGGAACAAGTAGTACATTTTCAATCAAAAATACTCACTCATAATCGTTGGCGTATGCCTTATTTCTTTGTGAACCTTTTCCACTCCCTCCTGTCCAGTGCCATCTCTGTTGCTTCCTGCCAAGACTTTTCTTTTATCCTTAGTATTTCCATCATGTCCTGGTTCCACGTTTTACCCGGTCTGCCTCTTCTGCTCCTTCCCGTAGTCTTTGCTTTCCAAACTCTTTTCACTTGCCTGCGTTCGTCGATTCTCACTAAGTGTCCAAACCATGCAATTTTCTTTTCTTTTATTATTTCGAGTAGGGGCCTACTTTGCAGCCTTGCTTTTATTTCTGAGTTTTTGACTTTGTCTATTCTTTTCATTTCCCATAATTCTTCTCAAGAACCTCATTTCTACCGCCTGTAGTCTACTTTGCTGTTTTTTGCTTTAAACCCAGTTTTCTGCTCCGTATGTGAGTGTTGGTAAGTATATGATTTTGTATATGGTCATTTTTGTCTGGGTAGAAACTTCCTTATTATTGAGGAATCTTCTGTTCAATGTCTGGTATAATTTCCCCGTGTTTGCTAATCTGTTGTTGATGTCATCTACTATGTCTCCGCTGCCGTTTATTACTGTTTCCAGGTATTTGTACTTGTTTGTTTGTGTTATCTATTGTTGTTCTAATCTTATTTCTATTTCTGTTGTTTCTTCTTCCTTCTTGTATCTTCCATGACCCGGTTTTTTTCTTTATTCACGTTTAGGTTGCTTCCTCCATACCTCTAGATTGTAGGTAAGTTTTTCTTTGGTGCCTGCCATCATTATGTCACCTACAAAAATTCACATCTGTGCGCTCACCGGTTACATCCTGTCCCATCCAATGTAGTATTTTTTCAATGCTTTTCTAATATTCTTCAATCGAAAATAATAGATAAATAATGGTGGCAAGGACTGTGGGGTAGTATAACAAACAACACTAAAGTACTTTAGTGTTGTTTAAAATAATAGTAATAATAATCCAATAATGATTTACCTTCTACACTCATTTTTTCTGCAAATTCTTCATTTTCTGTTAATTGTGGGATATTTAATAACAAATACAAAATACATGAAAAAAAAACGGGGGAGTTTCTATGTAGTTCACAGAACTAAAAGAAATATATGCAATTTTAGAAATAACAGTATTAAGTTCTTCTTACCTAGTTTACTTGACGAACCTGTATTTATACAATGAACAACGGGCAGTGGTGTTAGCATAAGACTGCCATCTAGTTCAATTAAAGGAGTTTTTCCATCTGATCCGCTGGGCGTTAAAGTTAAACTCAAAGAATTATTTACCTATGGTACATTAACACAAAATTACTTGATTGAATTGCTTTCACAAAACTAGGTTTTTCATCTTAATGTATATTATACTATAAAATGTTGAACATCGTAAATCAATTTCCTATCGACAAATAATCATAACATTTTTAAAATCAATTAATGGGCTTGTGCAGTATTTTTTTTTTCATAGGCTATAAATCATAATATATGTAAAATATATATATGTCTATTCTCTAGTACTTTTACCATTTCATTGGATATCTTCGGTATATGTATTGTTATGTTACAAATAACAATTAAAGGATTTGAATTGGGGCGATAATCTGTTTTGTTTTTATTTTAATTATTTACTTACAAAGGAAAAATGAGTTTAATCTAATTAAAATTACTTACAGTTATGTTGTGGCGTGTTTTTTATATGTGTATGTGTGTGTAAAATCCTACTGGTTCCTCCCTCTACTTCGTGAAATCCTCTTATTTTTGATTCCTTCTTCCCTCTTCTTCGTAAAATCCCCTTATTTTGAAACCCTCTGATGGTTTTCTTCAATTAAATTTCTTCAAATGATTCTTAAAATTTTGTGATTGATTAAATATCCTTAACAATCGTTGGATATCATTTATAGTTCACTTGAAATGTTTTTATATATTTGCACTGGTGACTTTCACGATGTTTTAACTTTTATGTCTCAATTTTCTAAAAGTCAATCGAAAAGATGTTGTTATCTGTCAGAATTGTTTTTCGTTGCTGACTTCTCTTTTTTCTCGTCGTCCCTAGCATTGCCAATCTAATGACTTGATATTTAAATTTTGATGTTTTGAACTTCCAACTCGGTGTCGTAGGTAACGTAAGGGATTTAAACGGTCATTTCCAAATACAATGTGATTTTTGTGTGTGTATGTGTCATTTTTACAAATAATGTTTTTAATATATAAATAACTTAAAATAAGCTGAGATTTTGACTCTCCCCTGTAACATGTCAGTATATTACTCAAAACATGCAATTATAAGACCTGTAAGGTGGGTCTAATGTTGTGGACAAGGAGTGTATAATGTTGATATCTATTCAAGAACGTGGATTAGATTTTAATTACATTGTTTCCGTAATTTGCTCCGCAGCTGAATGTGTACAAATATAAAACAAAAGCTTTTATATCGTGGTTAGTACAATATAAAATTAACCCATTTCTCCCATGACTATGCCCTTTTCATTATAAAAGCACTAACAATAAAATGTTCGTCAAATCCTGGATTGATTCTTTTACTTCCAGTAAATTATATCGTATACATTTAACTAATTTTTAATCTACTGTCGATAAACAATTTTTATTGTTATATGCTACGTATATCTTTAGATCTATCATGTATACGCTAGTATTCAACATAACCAACAAAACTGAATAAGAATCATATGTATTATGTATATAAACTACATACCTTGAAACGTCACAAATAACTCCGGAAACTTCACTTTCACTAACTAATCTTCCATTTTAAATTAATTATTTAAGAAGATGAAATTACTTGTCCACACTAGATAACCTCAACAACCACGCGAGACATATGGCAAAATTGCCGGGAAGTAGGGTAAAGCTACATTATTATTAGTTGCAAAGCGAACCTACATTACGTCATCACAGATTAAAAATAATATTTTGTAAAAATTACAATTCAGGGTTATACTGATGTTTTAAATAAAGAAATATGTTTGTTATTTCAAGTAGATGTGTTATAACTTCTTTTACAATAAAAATGTTTTTATGATCAATAAATCGGTGTGTTATTTATTCAAGGTAATCTGGTCAGAATAAAGATATTCTTAACTTCACAAATTTTTCTCTGTGTTAGGCGTGTTAAACATACGTTAACTAAATGCTCTAGTTTAGGTTAAATAAATACATATTACATAGAATAGTGTTAGACGCAAAGTACTAGTTGGTCCCGTAACGGGAAACCTAATGTATTTAGAATTTGCGATGCAGAAATTCAATTTTAGTCATATGCTTCCTTACTTCCAATAAAATTTTCATTGATACTTACTACAATATGACGATTTTCATTAAATGAAATACACAAAACGTTTTTGAAATTTAAGGAATAATAAAGTAAATAACTTAATTCAGTTCATTATTACCATTATTAATATAATCTTAATATCGACAATGATAGTATCATGTCATGAAACATTTACTGGAATATATAGCTCTGTTATTGTGGTGTTGTAGTACTTGCTTACAATCATGTAACCCTCTTAATTTTTCACTTCATCAGGTATGGTTCCAAAATGCTAGGGCAAAATGGCGAAGAAACTTGATGCGACAAGAAGGAAGCCAAATTAACTCCAACAGTTCCAACCAATTAACCAATGGACCATCTCCAACAGGAACTGGTCTATTAGACGGTCCACTATCGCACCAATCATCAATCGATGATCTCCACCATCATATACATTCGCAGAATAGCCAAACACTAAATTTCGGCGACATCTATTGATTATGTGCATAACCACACAGATGGTGAATCTCAAACCATGTTCCTTTTCATAGTGATATAAATATGTACAGTTAGTTTTGCAGCCAATATTCGGAATTATTTAGTAATTTCACATAATATGAATTAATGAATTAATAAAAAGTAAATTTACATAGTTGTCTCATTGTTTACCACATTTTCAAAATGTTTTTCATGTAAAATAGGCAGGAGATATGTGCAATTACTTATGTTTAGGAAGAGAATTTAGAATGACTTACTTTGTATATCAGTTTTATTATTTTTTGAAAACTTTTATATATTATTCTGTATGTGAATTTGTGATTATTAGCTGATAGGTGTATTATTAAGTGTAAATACAAGAAATGATTTATAATATATTTAAATAAAATGATAATAAATATACATACGTTGTGCATTAATCTAAATCCTCAATCTTTCAAAGGAGCATACTTTACAAATCATAAACGCAAGCTACGTATTTTTTGTCAATTTTGGGTTCCTATAGTTCTGTGTACAATCCACAAAGAGATGTTGAAGCAATCAGTAGTTGCTCGCAACAAGGAATACACAACGAAAGATGTTATGCCGATCAAGAAGACAACCTACGCTCCTTAACTTAAGTAACAGCTGCTTAGATGAGGTAGTAGCAGCTCACAATCCAAGAAACTCAAGAACAGGTAATCTGAATAAAATCCTCTAAGTGCCTTCCTCTGGCAATGTCGTATTATCCATAAATCTACATTTTTACCCAAAAAGCTGGATATTGACGCTGTAAAAAATTTCAGCTGCTATATATACTATTTCACGATTCATTATCTTCCTCAGCAGAAGGTTATTTATTATAACGAGAATACTCGTTGTTTTATATTCTATCTATACATGTACCAACATACGCTCATAAATTATTGTAACTTGAAAATAAATCTTTTGCAACGCAGAACATTGACATTATAATATCAATCTTGTAGCATTGGAAAAGAGCCACCAATCTGTAAGTTTCTCCAACATTTACAACAAAAAATTCAATAATACACGCCTAAAGAATAGTGCGAAGTTTCCAACCTCTAAATATTTGGAGGCAAGTGCAGCACAACACAGAATTATATTCAAGTACACAGGATGTACAGTTTCCGTAACACACGATAAAATTAGGCTTTTTAAACGGAACATCTTGTATATTATTACGTTTTTGGATGCCTCTCTTCAATTCAGGTCAACTCTCATCGATATTCCCTACACCTATATCAATAACAAAAATAGATTGTAATTGATATGATTTACATAATTTGAAATTTATGCGAAATTCCCGTTTCTGTAACGGCCAATTTCTTTCAAATTTTATTCGATTGAGTATGGAAGTTTTCACACTCACCGTCACGATCGGGACGGTACCGATACTAACACGACACCATTCACAGTCTACGACCGATTTCACTGCCGAATATTTTGTTTTTACTATTTTCATTGGTTTTATCCCAAAGACACAAATTCCATATTAGCCGTTAATTCTATATTAATCGTACTTAAAAGCGGTAACTTTTAATGTTATAACTAACCTGGGCAAATATGCGGTAACAGCCAGAGGCTTGGCGATCACATAAAAGCTTACACATAAAATAGAAGGTAAGAAATAAATTATAAAACGTGCTGAAACACTTACCGTTTTAAAAGTCTTCCGTAAAATCACAAACTGGGTAACATCTGTTAAATATTTGAATCATTAGATATGTTTCCACAGCTATTTCAGTCAAGTGAGTACGACGTGCGGAATAAATGTTTTTTAATGACGAAAACGACCGTTCGACATCTAGCGATGTTATATTTGCATATTTAAAATAATCTTTGAAACAACTTAATGCATCTTCACACGCGCCTTCACAAATTTGTCTTAATATAAGAAAATCGGAGTCTTTCTCTAAAACACTTTCAAACTTTCGTATTACACACCAGTTTGTTTCGCCTTCTACAGCTCATAACTGTGCGTGAACATCATTCACAATTTGAACAAAATCCACTAGCGACATTGAAACATTTTGTAATTTTTCTATTCCCTCCGCTAGTTCGAAGTAATTGTTGTGAATAGTTTGTAAATCTCTTTTAACTTGACTATCTTGAAATATTTCCTGGCTTTTCTTGATTGCTGCAGCTTCTGTCGGATTGAATTTTAAAACTACCTTCTTTACTTGATCAAAATATTTGTTGTAGTGAAACGCAGCCTGCAACCATGTTCCGCAAAGTGTAACAATCGGCTGTGGTGGTTCAGGTAAATCAGTACACAGATTATGAAATAGTCGGGTACATTTCGGGGACTTTAGAAACACTGCCTTTGTACTAGCAATCAATGCATTTACTAGTGGAAAACATGTAGGAATCGTTTGTGTCGCAAAATTTAGAGTATGGATTTTACACGTTACATGTAAGAAGTTACCACTGTGTTCTTTAAGAGATCGGCCCAAAGAACGCATGTTTGCGGCACCATCATTCATAAACATTAAAAATTGCTTAGTTGAAACTTCAAGTTTGTTCAATGAGTTCAACACCACCTTTAAAATCTCCTCGGCAGTACATTTTATCGATGTGGTTCCATTGTACGTACCATTACATTAACCACAGAATGTTTTTGACGATCCGTTGTTTCGTCCACACACAACCACATCTTTCAATCCCGTTTTCATTCTTTTTTCTATATGTTCACGAGCAAATGGCACTACATTTGGTATCGATGTCCGACTAGGTAATTTACAGTCCGCATATTTATTCCAGAAGGAGACAAATGCTTCTTTGTCTAGTAAACGAAGCGATAGATTACATAAAATAAGAGTAACACATAAACCAAATGTAAATTTTTCTTGGTCTCGTATGCCACATCTTGCAGAAGAATGCTGTTTGCGTTCGATGTGAAGTTGACAATGGCTTCTGGACCAACACATTAAAAGGATTTTACAAACTAGACATTGAATTTTAGCGCTATCAAAAATTAAGTCCGGCATCTCCACTATAAAGTTTTTAAATGTGTCCGCCATTGGTCGTTTTCGCGACGTACCTAACTGTAACATTTTTAAAGCAAACATAAGTGTACAATTACAAAATAAGTTACGACAGCCTACATATACACGAACTACTCGAATACAGCATCGATTTAGTACTGACGCTGAGAACGCGTGAAAAAAATAATCGCCGACTCCGCACCACATATCTACTACACTGACTGTTGCCGCTGTTTGCCCAGACTAGTTATAACAAATGATCTGCTTGAGCCCATATGGTGAAATAATGGGCAAGCTTAGAGACGACACCGACGGGAATACCGATAAATCGACAACTCCAACAACACCGACATCTTGGTAAGTGAGAAAGGGTCCTTTATTTATATGAGATTTTATGACCGGTATCGATGTCAGTGACGTGCTGTTATCACGTCAGTAAATGTGAAAACACCCTATTTCTTGGAGTTTTCGGCAATACATCGAAAAATCTTTTATATCAACTAGCGTCTTCAAGATGACCATGCTATTTCATTTTTTTTTCATGGAGCACCTTATACAGTGCGATCCTAAAATGTTCCCTCCCCATGCTAACTTTTGAACGACACAAGCTAGCCGTTTAGAAAAAAATAGGTCGATTTCTATTTTTCATGAGCTAACTTTTGCCGTTATCGCCATTTCAATTACATTTCTGGTTTCACCGGAAATGACATCAACTTTCTTTTTCTAAATAGAACATCCTATATATTTTTACGTTTTTGGAAAGGCAATCGAAAAGTAAATCCAACGATACTACATATGTTATACTTTAACTTAATTAAGATGACGATACACAGCAATAAATGTTTTGGTAATCTGTTTTTGTTGCTACGCAAATTGTTGTTTCTTGTGACGCCAGACCGATCTAAAGAGCTCGTTGCTAAGCAGAGTAATCATAACAATTGCCAAACTGTCAAATCTCGATTACAAAAGCGTAAATTATTCTTGTTATTTATTGTTATTATATTATTTTATTTGGCATACGTTCCTTCTCTGTTCTCATTATTATTTTCTCTCATTTTACCTTGTTCTGTTAATTGTTGTTATTTCTTTACTTTATCGAACTTTATTGCAGTTAACTAATTATGGTAAGTTTGTTTAAATATGTTGATTTTTGATGGACAATATGTCTGTTTTTTGGACTTTTTGTATTGCCTGCTAAAAACTAATAAATTTAAACAGACCTACCACAATTAATTGGTTAGAATAAAGTTCGATGATGTAAAGGAGAAACATCAATGAACAAAACAAGTTAAAATTACATAAAATAATAACGAGTAAAAAGAACGAAGGTATGACAAGTGCAGGTTATAATAACAATAAATAATAAGAATAATTTACGCTTTTGGAATTGAGATTTGACAGCTTGGCAATTGTTATGATTATTTTGTTTAGCAACAAGCTCTTTAGATCAGTCTGGCGTCACAAGAAACAATTTGGTGCTCTCTCTTAGCCAACTTTTTGCAACGACATAGACAGATTACCAAAACGTTTATTGCTGCATATCGTCATATTTCTTAAGTTAAAATGACGTTGTTGGATTTACCTTTCGATTACCATTACAAACACGTAAAAATATACAGGATGTTGACGTCACTTCCGGTGTTACCGGAATTGCAATTGAAATACCGATAACGGCAAAAATTTTAGTTTACGAAAAATAGAAATCGACCAATTTTTTTCTAAAAACGCTTTCTTGTGTAGTCCAAAAGATAGCATTGGGGGGGGGGACACTTTAGGACCGGACTCTATACTTTTCTATATTCTGATAGAGAATTTGTTCTAGAATGTTCTTTTATAAACCTTTGCCTGTACCTAAAATGTGTCGCCCTTTAATAAATTGAATATGACGCTTTGCATATAAGTAATTTGTTACCCCTTTGAAGCACAGCGGTTTCATTATGGGTCATTTCAAAATCTTAAATTTAAGTTAGGGTGATTTCATGTGGTAGCCACATTGTTCTACAGAGCCGAAGTTTCGGATAGAGGATCCGGATCCGAGGTTTCGTATAGTGGATCCGGATCCGCGGTTTCGTATAGTAGATCCGGATCCGAGCTTTCGGATAGCAGATCCAGATCCGAGATTTCAAATAATGGATCCAGATAACATCAAGATCTGGATAACCGGATAGAAAATTATCCGGATTCGAATAAAAGCTCCAGTACTAAAATTGGATTTCAATTTGATGTAAGTTATGCATACAATTTCAACATCCATTCATGGTAAGCACCGTTTTCCTTCACACAAACTGTAACGGGATTTCTTGTATTTTGTCCAACATTTACTAGCATTTCGGGATTAATATTTAGTGTAATGACCAATGCGTAATTTTCTGTTTAATTGACTTGCCAAACTTTTTAAGCAACTTTCAATATGGTCTTATATTTTTTATTGCTGAAAAAACTTATTGTTCACTGCTTTAAATAAATCTATTCGTTCTATGCTGAACTAAATATTTATATGCTTGTTTAGGTGCTTGTTAACTTGTTAGAAAATGTACGTAGAAAAATGACGGTTACTTCAAGTAAATGTTGGAATTATACGTTTACGTATTAGTTTTGATGAATATCGAAATAAACGTTTATAATATTTCGTTACAGCATTCTATCTTTTGAAACGAAAAACTTATCAGCATAGCTTCATATTTCATTTATTAAAGAATGATATATGTTAGGAACAGGGAATTGTTTATCAAAAAATTCTAAAACGGCTTCTCTGTCAGATTCTAGAAAAATGTACAGAATGTTCTAGGTATTTAATAATGGAAATAGCGTGAATCAAACATAGTAACGAATGAGTTCGGCCATCTTGCAGATTTTAGTTTGTATAAATAATTTTTTGATGTTCACTTCGATGATGAAATTGTCGGTATAGAGATAAATTATGATTTACTTACAAACTCGCACATTTTCTATTACATACAGTGCAAAAGAAAGATATAATTCGCTTCACTTATCTGACTCTGCTACAATAAAAATTGGTTTAATACTGAACAACATTTTTAGTTTTTGTTAGATTTGTTTAATGTTTATTAAGGCATATTCTTTCACTCACCTATTAGGAATTGGACTATCTTTTGTGAGTTTTCGCTAATTTTAAAGCATATTTTATTTACGAGGTGTCGCAATTAAATAACGGGACTGGTGCTACAAAACATTTTATTGATCACCAATTACATTACAAAGTTTATCCCCTTCAATGTACTCTCCTTGCCGATCCCTACAACGCTCCATACTAATTTTCCACTGTCCTCCGTCGATTTCACTTTCACCGCTTACACACTGTCAAATCTTGTCCCTTTAAGCTCCGATTTTACCTTAGGAAATAAAAAAAGTCACAGGGGGTCAGGTCGAGCGAGTACGGTGAGTGGTCCAACACGGTGATGCCGGATTTCGCAAAGAACCCCTTCACAGACAAGGCGGAATGGGCTGGCGCATTGTCTTGGTGGAGCATCCAGAATTTGCCCTCCCTCAAATCGGGTCTTTGTTAATCCCTGAGATTTCAGCAAGAGCTCGGACACTCAAACAACGATTTTCGCGGATCAATTTACCAATTTTCTGAATGCTGTCGTCCGTTTTTGATGTTGAGGGTCGTCCAGGCCACGGATCGTCTTCGGTCGTTTCACATCCCTCCTTAAACCTTTTACACCACTCAAAAACTTGTGTGCGCGATAAACATTCACTTCCGTACACTTCCTTTAACATGGCATGAGCTTTTGTAGCAGTTTTTCCCAGAGCTCAGGGTGAGGGAAGAATCTATAAGCACAGACATGTTCAAACCTGCCGCGGCGTGCTCGCTGTTTGCCGATAGTAGCACCAGTCCGGTTATTTAATTGCCGCACCTCGTATATAACTGCACTACAGGCCCTGAAGGCCTTAGGCTTTCACAACTTCTCTCCACACATTTCGCATCCGCGACCTGGTCCTCCAATCCTCCATATTCGCAAATCTTCCTGTAAGTCGAGCCATCTTATTCTAGGTCTCCCTCTTCGTTTCCTTTCTATTAGTCTGTTCCTCATTGCCATTTTTGATACCCTTTCTCTCCCTAATCTCTTTAGGTGTCCCATCCATCTAACTCTTTGGGCCTTTATTAAGTTTATTATACCCGGGCTTTCAAACGTTTGATTTATCCGTTCGTTCGTTCGTTCTTCGCACTCATACTTCTCACCACTGCAACGCACCAAATATCTTTCTCAAAACCCTGCGTTCCCACCTATCTAGCATATTTATTTCCCTTTTTCCATTGCGTTCAACACCCACGTTTCGCATACGTACATTACAACCGGTCATATCGCAGTTTTATACAGTCTCAGCATTAAGGCTTTAGAAATGCACTTAGATCTCAGCAAATGGTAGAGTGCTCCAATCACCTCATTTCCTTTGGATATCCTAGATCTTATCTCCTCCTCTTCGTCTCCCTTCTCGTTAATTGTTGCGCCGAGGAATATAAAATTTTCCACGCACTCAAAACCGCACAATTACCCTCTGCTCACAAACACCAGGTCCTGTGCTTTCCAATAGCATGTACTTTGTCTTGTCCTAGTTGATTTGTAATCCCATAATACTTGCTTTTCTCTCCAAAATTTCTGACTGTCTTGAGTAATTCCTTTTTAGATTTTGCAATAATTGTTAGATCATCGACGTAGGCGACACACTGATGCTCCTCACTATATATTATAGCATATTTTACTGCAATAAAATTACTCCAATGTTTTAATGAATGCTACTTTTTAACGACAGTGCAGCTTTTTACAATTACACGAATTTTTGATACAGAACTATACCTACAACGTTGTTACAATTATCTTTACAGGATTTTCTTCTGTGTATACAGTTCTTATTTTGAACCAAAGTTTCATCTTACTTTCTAAGGCTCTTTATTTTCGGTATCTGCATTTTTCTGGAAAATGTTAAATGTAAAAGATGAGCGATAAGTTTTAAATTATAAGCATTTTATATGCAATCTTATTCAACTTAAACCTTTCCTCCCTACTTATGTACCTATATAATTCCCTACGAGTTTTACAGATAAGATCGCAATAATAAAATAGTATTCTTAGAGAGACGCTGCTCTGGTTTCTGGGCTGAAGTCTCAATTTTAGCTCGGGTCGGTCGTTCCATTATCTCCACAGTGCAAATCTCACACAATAAATTCTGCCCGTAATACTGCGCGACCACGATCGTGCGAAATAATTTCGGTACTGGAAAAGTTCACCAATATCGCACTTTAATCTCGACTATAAATTAGACATGCTCGGAGTTCGGAGCTACTGAATGTTCCCGCATACCTGTTTGTATCTCCCCAATATATTTCGAGATAAGGGCGCTCGCCCCTTGCTCTCAACAACGTCCAATTATCGATTAAGTCTTATTTACTACCTGCCAGTTTTCGTTTACTTAATTCCCCTTTTTTACGTTTTAAAATTCAAGCTATACCAAAGCAAATAAAAATCTTTAACAGAGCTGCCGCGCATATTATTGTACTAGTTAAGAATTCATTTTAATTCGTATTATTCGGATATGTTTGTTGAAGTCTGCATTAATACTCGAAGAATAACAACATGTTTATTCCAATCCGTGGTGGACAAGAAGTCAATTACAAACAAAAACATATTTAGCCGTAAAATGCAACAAAAATCAAGAAAATATTAACTAAATAAAATCATAACTTATCGAAATTGTATTTATTATACGGACCGAATCACTTAACTTGAAACAGTTATATGTTGAAAAAAACTATGCATTTTAGAAAAAAAAGCTGTCTAGTAAACATTGTCCACGAAGAAAGAGCAGAAATAATCTTGACCAATACAATACACTTAAGTTTTTTTTTTAAATCTGAAACAAGTAACATCGAAGTTTTTCTTATTAATTTTGGAAGAACCGCCAAAATATGTCACATCTTTTACTTCAAGTAACACGAATAAAGTAACGAAACACGTTCTTACTGAAATGAACAATATATTTTGATTAAAGAGGTACCTACTCTAAATCTGTGGCACTGGGTCACTGAAACAGTTCACTAAAACCCTTACCACAAAACTACTAGTGCCCACTAGCAATAATAGGTTCATCTTACAGGATTCTAATCACTCACATGAACACAAACCTTCGGCTATTAACTTTTTGGTACATCGGTTACTCAATTTTCCTTTAACTAAAGATAGATATCAAAATGAACTAAAAGAAATCATCAACATTGCTAACTTTAACGGATTCTCTGAAGATGTCGTCCATAATACTATTAGGAAACATAAGAATAGATTAAGAATTAGAAATATAAAGCATACTAGAACGCATTGACGGCCGTAATTATAAAAAATATATTAAATTACCCTTTTACCCAAGTTACACGAAAGCTCTTCAAAAAATCTTTCTAAAGTTGACCACAAAATGGTTTTTTCTTCAAACAATAATCTCAAAAACCTTTTAGGAAGTTCTAAAGACCCAGTAGATAACATGGATAAACCAGGAACTTTCAAAATTTTATATAAAGATTGTGATCAAGTGTATATTGGACAGACAAAAAGATCAATGAGAATTAGATACAAAGAACATTTGGCTGATCTCAAATTCAGAAGGTTTGATAAGTTTAGTGTTGCCCCACATATGCTTGAAAATAACCATAATGTTGATAATATAAAGTCAATTAAAAACGTAAAGAGTACAGTTCAATTAAATTGTTATGAAGGCATGGAAATTTACAAAAACAAAAATCACTTAATGAATTCAGATTTAGATCCACTAAATTCCGGCCTTTACTGCATCATGCATACTTAATTACAACTGTATTTATAATCATATGCAATGAAGCGCTTCATTGAAAAACATGGATTTTTAATAGCTTACCTCGTTCTGACTATTTACGATTTAGGGATTACTGGTCCTTAGATTTACAATTTAAGACTCAATTATAATAATGTGCAATGAAGCGGCTCATCCTGAAACACTTAATGTAAAAGGGTAAATATATAATTAAGATGTAATTAAGGATTACCTTGATTATTTTAGATTTACATATTGCGTTATTCATTTGCTATATAAGGTTAGTTTTTCCCTTAGTTTGTTAATTCAGTTTTACTGCTGATGATGATAGCCTGGCTATCGAAACGTGCGTCTTCTTTTCAAAATATATTTTAAATTTATTCAAAAAATTATACAGCGTCAAGCTAGTGCGTAGACGGAAGATAATTCCCTTCCTTAGCAATTTAGAGAAACAGTTTTCAAATAGAAAATATTCGGAGAGAAATGCTGCACGACATGAAATTATATAGGCATGCAGGATGTTCAATTTCCGTTGCGTAGGATACAACTTTGGGTTTTTAAATAGAACACTCTGTACATTATTGATTTTAGATACCTCTTTTCAATTCATGGCAACTTTCATCAATATTCCCTATACTTATCTATCTTAGTTTTTGAGATAATTGACATAATTTGAGATTTTTGCGAAATGTCGTTGTTTCTTTAACGGCCAGGGTGGTGATTCAAATTTTATTCGATTGGGTATTTCTTGGAGTTTTTGGCAAAACAGCGATCATTTTATATAAAATTCTACAAGAAGGTCTTCGATATCGGTGCCAAGTTTAATTCTTGTTGTTTCAATTTTTTTTAATGTGACACCTTGTATATTTTTACAAAATATAATAGAGAAGCACTTCTCGAATATTTTTTGTAAGCATTTCCCTATGCCCCAGCTTCAAAAGATACAATATACTTACCTTGCCCGGACTGTTCATGTACGAGTGTGCTTGTTTCGCCAAAGAAAATTATGAATTTTTAAAGACCGACAGACTAATCATGGGTATACTACACGCGGTTACACAAATTCCAATATACTATTGCCGCAAACGACTAAAACTTTAGTGTCAAAAAGTGTCACACATCAAATTGTGAAAGTATATAACCACTTACCAGTATCTATAAGGACACTAAACATCCACAAGTTTAAAACAGATCTTCGCCGTCTACTAACAGAAAATTCCATATATACTATTAATGAATTTTTTAACATAAAATTTTAAGCTGTTTATGTGACAAGTTAATTTTTATATGTAAACTTTTACTAATTATTTGACGTGTTCTACACATTGTGATGTAATGAAGGAACAAATATATTATTATTATTATTATTATGCGTAAAATGCGTCATTCTTTAGTAAATTAAATATGAATAGGTTTTCATTTAAAAACGTACAGGGTACTGTGACGAACTACCACAAACTTCTGTTTCGCTAAAGATATTCACTAAAGCAAATATGTAAAGCTATCCTTTTTCTCGAAGTAAGCAACATTGTCTATTAGCACGTGGTTTCAAACTGTCGGGATGACGATCATGGTTTGAGACAAACGTAACTCTTTTAAATTTCACCAATATTTCGCTTTTATTTAAAGCTTCATCAAGGTTAAACTACAAATCTTGACCCTGATGAAGCTTTAAATAAAAGTGAAATATTGGTGAAATTTAAAAGAGTTAGATTTTTCTGAAACCTTGGTCGTCATTCCGACAGTTTGAAACCACGTGTTAGTTCCTAGCGACCGTCATACTCCTTGGTGTTTTATTGTCTATTAAATCAACCAGTACGCACAAATAATGAATAATGAAAATAAGTAGCCAAATGTTAATTAGAGTTCAACATAAGAGGAATAGATTTATTTAGCATAGCACACTAAGTTTTTTCAGCAGTAAGAAATATAACAAGAACATACTGAAAGTTGTTCAAAAATTTTCGCAATTTAGCTAAATAGAAATATTTCTGAAAAAATTTCCTGGATGAATTCCTAAGGCAATGCATAACATGGACATTACACAAAATAATACTCCCAAGATGCTAGTAAATGTTCAATAAAATACAAGGAATCCTATTACAATTTGTATGAAACAAAATGGTGTTCATTTCAAATAGATGTAAAACTGTATGCATAAATTACATTTTGCAGTTTACTTTTAATGACATCTTTAGAAAAATAACAGTATATAAGTATATAAAAAGAGTATTTCCTCACAGCACCCTATGAATTTCTGCGAAAATCTTATCCGCATAGCTTCAAGGACGACACATTTTAGATATGTCGAAATCTACATAAGAAAAGTTCATTGGGGTTTCTCTATCAGATGGAGGAAAAATATACAGGGTGTTCCATTAAAAAAAAATTAGATAGCATGAATCAAACATGGCAACGACTTCGATGGCCATCTTGTAGACTCCACTTGATATAGAAAAGTTTTCGACGCATTGCCTGAAACTCCAAGAAATACTCAATCGTACAAAATTTGAATCACTACCCTGGCGTGTAAGGTGTTTAAAATATCGGCCATTAAAGAAACAGCGACATTTCGCAATAATCTCAAATTATGTCAATCATCTCAAAAACTAAGGTAGATAGGTATAGGGAATATTGATGAAAGTTAATATGGATTATATGGACTATGTAATAATATACAGAATGTTCCATTTAAAAAATTGAACTTATATGGTGCTCAGCGGAAACTAAATACCATGTATACTTGAATATAATTTTATGCTGTTCTCCAGCCGGGGTGAGACGATTAAAAAAATTGCGATTTTTTGAGATAACTGAAAAACAAATTATTAGATTTTAAAGGAATTAAAAATATAATTTCGTTGATGTCTAAGCTGTCGACTAGTCACTGAATCAAGGTCGTAGGGTGAGCATTTTTTAAAATTCTTGGTTAAAAGGTGACTTCACCCCCGAGCTCGTGATGAAGTCGATCACCCATATTGAAATACATAATTCTCACTTTAGAGCGGTTTAGGGTGAAGTCAATCAATCAAAAATAAAATATACGCATACATATAGTCAACAATTACCGCAACATTTGCGGCAAAATTTTTCAATAAAACACATATTAACAAAATGGAAACATTTATTTTTTTTCACGCTTTTAAACAGTCATTGATTTTTCTTTTCAGAAATGTTTCCGAATTGAAACCGCGTCAAGCGTGCGCAAGTACACCAACGTTTCGCTTTCTATCGCACGGAGCTTCTTCTGGGCTGCATCATGCCAAACCATGCTGATAATCAACTACTTGACATGGGTTAACATAAGCATCCATTTTCTTTTCGTATTTTCCTGACATCCACAAAAAAAAAGTATAATAGTTTAGAATGGGTACGATATTTGGTACTTTTATGTACAAAAAGTTATTGTACGATAGATACTAAGGCATTTGTTTATAAAATTCTTTAAAATTCAAATATTTAGCAGTATTGACGTTCATCTAAGGTGTTGTTTGGGAAAATACACCACAATAACCATAATTCACTTAAGAAAATCATATAAAATTAATTGCTTTGAACTAAAAATCAAATCTGAACAAAACTCGACGAGAACTATGCGATCGACTTCGTACCACTCTTTTTTTACAAAAATTGCAATTGAAACCGTACAAAAAGCAAATTTTGAAGTTTTTTTGTAGACATCCTTTATTGAATATATGCCTCATCACCTAGAGTGGCTTGAACGGATCTAGTTTCCATACATTCAGCTGCGCAATTTTTTGATTTCACATATTACACAAATCAAAAAATATTGCTTTTTAATTTGTAATAATTTATGGAAAATTTACTGTTCACATTTAATCCGCACCTTACGGCTGTTCGTCTGTCGGATATACTACATATTATAAATAGAAAACAATTGACTGTTTGTGCGTTGTTGCCATACGTATCTAAAAATGTGGAAACAGAAATGCTTATAGAAATGCTTCGGATTGGTGCCATCCCTTTTGTTCCGCAACCTAAGATCCCGTAAAAAAATTCACAATTTTTTCTCTAAGAGGCATTATTTTCAAGATACGAAGCTGTGTCTTTAGGCGCTTTACCCTGCGTACTTGATTAGCTCCTAAAAAGTATTTAAGATCATTTCTTAGTTATAAGAGAAAGGCATTTGTATAAAAATATGATTTAGGCACATCTTGCTACTTTCTCCTTGAAGCATAATAATATTAAATAACTAAATCGCCACCTGATAAAAATACTTTGAAAAGATGGAATAAAGTTATTTGCATGCAAATGTTACGCAAACAGTTATCGTTTTATCTTTCTATAATATAAAATTTTACATTACTGCAAAAACGATATGATGAACGGAATATATCCAGACGTAAATAAATTAACTGGAATGTCTTAATTGTGGATTGTATTAGAAGGTAATTAACATTTTTTAACAATATTCTTCCAGCTTTCTATAACTATTAAAACAAAAAAAAAACCTCTAAATTCAGTTGAAATCCTGTCCGTTCCAGAAGTACTTGTGAATTAAACAACTGATAATCAGTACCAAGTTTTAATCTTAAAGGTAAACAAAAATGAAGTAATACAGACATCAGATTATTATTGTATTTTTTTAATAAGCTGAAAACTGAGTTAGTTACAAACAAAATTGTGGCACGTGTAACAACATTCTAACGTGTATTATGTAATGAATTCCTGATGTACTCCTTTAACTTATAGATTTCTTTCTCTCTAGATTTCTTTCGTTTAAAAATGCTTAAATTGGAAACTCAATTCTACTAGATAAGATTAGCCGAAAAATATTTTTCATCCAGTATATAATTAATATTAGGTTATTATAAATTATTTAGTTTATAATATAACCTAGTAGTGACCTCTAGCGAATATTAGCGTATTTATAACTTTTATGCTCCTTACAAAATGATTTCTACGCACGAAAAGCAGGTTGCACTCATGTAGAAACGAGTAGGAAACTTATTCTAGGTAGAAATATATTGAGTCAACTTATATTCGTCAAACTACCAGTCACTAGATGGCGCTAGCATTTTTCAGTTTAAAATGACAAGTTACACAAAATACCACAATAGATAGTGGACTTGTGTTAGACAGGGAAGAACAAAATGACGGCTACAATAAATTAATATAATATATGATATAGTTTTAAACTCGTGTAGAGATGGCATTAACCAAGATTTAAAAGGGTTTGTTGTACCTACCTTTCAATAACGGAATCGTGTAAAACCTATATATATTTTATTATAAACATAACATTAAGAATAATTAAAATAAAATTATACAGGATGTCTCCAAAATGTTGGGACATAGCTTAACTATAGACTCCTGGGATTAAAATAAGAAGATTTAGCCCAAGTTACCTATATCCAAAGCCGCCTCGTTAAGTTGGTACAAGACGTGAAAGTTATTTCTCCGGAAAAAAATCAAATACATTATAAACAAAAAAATACAAAATGTATGGCATGGCATGTAATGCATTCTTTTATTAGTGGCAACTACATAGTCTTAAGTTATAGAAATTGCCCCCATTTTCTTGAATGCATAGATTGATCCTACGCAAAAAATTTATCTGTACGTTCTACAGCATTTGTCGATTATTTTTAATTGTTTTGTTAGCAAATAAATGATACCCATTTGTCGTTAAAAGGTAGTATTCCGGTTAACTAGATTATTGCTAGATTATTCCTATCAAAAAAAGCATATCAGATCAGATTTTATTTTTTTCCGGAGAAACCGTAATAGTTATCAAAAATTACAAAGATACAAAAAATGTTTCTAAAGAAAATATCTTTTTGTAACAAACAATTGAAAGTTCTCAGCCTAAGCACTAGAAAGTTATCACCAAATTTGTATTGCGACATTTTAATTTAATATACTTGCAACCTACCGATGAAGACCAAAACCATCTCGAAACGTGACTTATAGTCACAAAACACTCCATACCAAAAATTATAACAATCGATCAAAGCCTCCTATTTTTATACGCAAAATTAATTTTTTTTCAAACAACTTTCACGTCTTGCACCAACTTAACGAGGCGACTTTGGATATGGATAAGTTGGGTTAAATCTTCTTATTTTAATCCCAGGAGTCTGTAGTTAAGCTATGTCCCAACATTTTGGAGACACCCAGTATTTATCACAAAATCAATTTATTTGTTTTAAATACTCAAATTTAATTGTATATTAAAGCAGTAATCGGTGTCCATAATCATATAAATAAATATGACATTTATCGGCACTAATGGGACTTGACCATATGAAACGCATGTAATCGCAATTAGATTTCACGCCTAATTTTGGAGCAAAAATAAAGTTGAAGCAAATTGCGGTGCTTTATGTATACACGGTACGGCGTTTTGAGCATAGGGCAAAAATATTTCAAGAGGTAGAATAAAAAATCAAAATTATGCGAACGTAGATGTTCGATTATACAAGCATTATTTCAAATATTTTTAAAGATATATTACTTCCGGTTATACCAGAAATGGATGTCAACTTTTTTATTCTAAATGGAATGTCTATTATTTTGCCACAAATTACCAATACCTACATTTTACAATTCTGCAAGAAACTCGATTTTTTCCAAAAATTAGCTGTCAGTAGATTGAAAATACTATCCAGTGCATTTAAGTTTGTGTATCAAATTTGGAATCGAGAAAATTAGCAAGGTCGATTTTTCCAAAAAGCACACCCCTCAAGTAAGTGTAATTTTCAAGTTTATGGAATAATTCATATACACTTTATGTACAATACCCTATGTTGAAAACGTCTCATTACTATTAGAATCAGTTCGGACCGAGAGGAACGGTAGTATTACTTCGTCTGCGCAATTGTTTATCTGTCCTAGAAAAATTATGATTTCGTCAGCAAAACGACCGCGGTCGGACAAACTTCGAAAATTTATTGCAGAAATTCCAGACTTAATATACGAAGGTGCTAAAATTAAATGTGTAATCTGTAAAATCCCGTTAATGTGTCGATCCAGACAACATTGTCTACGACACGTAAATAGTGAAAAGCATGTCTCAAAAAAAAATTGCGCACGAGACAATGAACAATTTATATTTAATTTATGCGTTACGTTTATCGCATGTAATATACCGTTTAATTTACTAGACAAGGAACCATTTATCTGCTTTTGGAATAACTATTCGGAGTGCAAATTACCAAGTCGAACATCGTTACGAAGAATTGTGCCATCTGCGCGCGAACATATTGAACAAAAAATAAAATCGGAGTTGAAAGATCAAAAATTGTGGTTATGTGTCGATGAAACAACAGATCGGAAGAAACATTCTGTTCTTAATGTAATGGCACGCAAATTGGAACCTCATCAATCGGCACCTTCAATTCTATTAGTCTCCAAACGAATACAACAGTGTACTGCCGAAGTAATTTCAAAGTTAGTGTTAAATACATTGGACAAGTTTGAACTTTCAACAAACCAACTCTTGATGTTAGTGAGTGATGGTGCTGCAAACATGCTTTCTGTAGGCCGGTCTCTTAAAAAGCATTCTGCTAATTTGTTACACGTTACGTGTAAAATCTCAATCTTGTGGCGGATAGTATCAGAAAATGTTATCCTGAGGTAGACGCTTTAATAGCGCATACAAAAGCAGTGTTTGCCAAATCCCCGAAACGTATTCGCGAATTTCACAGACTGTGCCACCGTATACCTGAGCCACCAGAACCTATTCTTACACGTTGGAGAACTTGGTTAAATACTGCGTTTTATTATCATAAATATTATGAGAATATTAAGAACGTGGTTTTACAATTCGATCCAAAGGAAGCTACCGCTATCAAGAAAAGCCAGTCGAAATTTCAAGATAGTCGGGTTAAAACGGATTTAAAAATTATTCACAACAATTACTTCGGACTAGCGGAGGCAATAGAATAGTTACAAGATCCTTCGGTGTCGTTGATGGAATCTGTGCAAATAGTGCAACATGTTCACGCACAGCTATGCGCGATAGAAGACGCAAAAAATGTTTGTGTTCTAGAAAAATATAAAAGTATTTTAGAGAAAGATTCTGATTTTGGCACATTAAGACACATTTGTGAAGGTGCGTCAACAGAACTGTTAAGTTGTTTCAATGAATATTTTAATTACGCAAATATAACGTCACTAGATGTAGAACGTTCGTTCTCTGCATATAAACACATTTTTTCCTCGCGCCGAACTCGGTCTGTCGAAACAACTGTTGAAACATATCTAATGTTGCAGATATTTAACAGACATTATTCATTTTGCGATTTCACGGAGGACTCTTAAAATGGTAAGTGTTTGAGCACGTGTTATTTAATTTTTATTTAAAAGATGAGCGAAATTATTTGCGGCAGCAAACATCTACACACTCTAGTGGAACCCGAGGCCTAATCGAAACAACGCCGCTGCCCGTTGGCGCGCGTGGCCAACTCCAATCATGAGACACCGGAAAACTTTTTTGCTGTCATTATATCAGTTGTTTTGAACTTCCTTACTGGTGCTTCATGAAGAATTGTTGCACTACGAGCTTCTCTCCTTAATTATTTTCAATTTAACATATTGAATACATTATCTATAAGTGCAGATAATAAAAATAATGGACAACTTATAAGACTGACTTAAGGGCTTATGGCGAGGTATTATAGAAGGAAAACATTGAAACTACGAGCAGCATTACAGTAAAAAATTCTTCTTTCGTATCTGGCAAAGAGTATTTAAATACTGGGTTGTCGTCTCATTTACCCAGAATTACGGTAATGTCGACTTTTAAGAAGACACAATGTTGCCGCTACAAAACTTCCTTTTTTACTTACAGATTTCATAAAGTTATTTTTGATGTGAAGTATATGGATAAAAATACATGCGAGGGAAGAGAAGTTCCCCTTTTTTCTCCCCCCGCCCCTAAGGCGAGTGAATATCTAGTATACAAAGTTGTAAATGTAAGCTATATGCTTCTAACTCTAGTTGACTAATTTTAAAATACTGATACTTAATTTCTGAATTTAACCAACAACTTTTGGCCGAAGAAATAGCTCTATTAGCCGATCTTGATTTACTCTTGCAGTTAATTTGAATGAAATTCGGAAAAACATTAAATTTTCTACAATCTTTCAGAAATTTAATATCAGCATTAACTAGACTAATCTTACTTCTTACCTTAAAGAAACGGTTGAGTAAACTAGACCGGGAAGCCATCACACTAAACGGATACTCTAAAACTGTGGCACTGGAACACTGAAACAGTTCACTAAAACCCTTACCACAACACTTAATTCGCACTGGACGCACGTTTCGATAGCCAAGCTATCATCATCAGCAGCAAGACTGAACTAACAAGCTAAGTGAAAAACTAACCTTATAAGGAAAATAAATTATGCAATATGTAAATTTAAAATCGTAAAATTTAATGAATAGAAATAGACGTATATAGGAAACCTACTAGTAATAATAGATTCATCTTACAGGATTCTAATCACTCATATGAACACAAACTTTCGGCTATTAACTTTTTGGTGCACCGGTTACTCAATTTTCCTTTAACGAAAGATAGATATCAAAATGAACTAAAAGAAATCATCAATATTTCTAACTTTAACGGATTCTCTGAAGATGTCGTCTATAATACTATTAGGAAACATAAGAATAGATTAAGAATTAGAAATGTAAGCACATTAGAACGCATTGACGGCCGTAATAATAAGAAATATGTTAAATTACCCTTTTATCCATGTTACACCAAGGGTCTTCAAAAAATATTTTCTAAGATTGACCGCAAGATTGTTTTCTCTTCGAGCAATAACCTTAAAAACCTTTTAGGAAATTCCAAAGACCCAGTGGATAACATGGATAAATCAGGAATTTACAAAATTTCATGTAAAGATTGTGATCAAGTGTATATTGGGCAGACAAAAAGATCAATCAAAATTAGGTACAAAGAACATTTGGCTCATCTCAAATTCAGAAGGTTTGATAAATCTAGCGTTGCCCTACATATGCTTGAAAATAACCATAATGTTGATAATATAAAGTTAATTAAAAACGTAAGGAGTACTTCTCAATTAAATTGTTATGAAGGCATGGAAATTTACAAAAACAAAACTCACTTAATGAATTCAGATTTAGGACCACTAAATTCCAGCCTTTATCCTTTGTTACATCATGTTTAATCTTTTATAGTTGTAATTTTAACCATGTGCAATGAACCGCTTCATTGTAATCTAGGATGTATTAACTCACGTCATTCGGCTCATTTACCTTTAGGCTATTTATAGTCCTGTGCAATGAAGCGGCTCATTAAATTTTACGATTTTAAATTTACATATTGCATAATTTATTTTCCTTATAAGGTTAGTTTTTCACTTAGCTTGTTAGTTCAGTCTTGCTGCTGATGATGATAGCTTGGCTATCGAAACGTGCGTCCAGTGCGAATTAAGTGTTGTGGTAAGGGTTTTAGTGAACTGTTTCAGTGTGATTACTAGTAAACGATATTGAAAAAGAGAGCAAGGGAAACTGCACAAGGATAGAGATTGAAGAAAAAAAATCGGGGCAGAAACTTAAGGAAAGTAAAGAAGGAAATGGGTTTTCGGTGATATTATTCACAAAATTATACAAAAAAGTATTTTTCAACAAAATAAACAAACTAATTATTGTCTAAGTTTTTATTTTGTATCTATTGAAAGCATATAACAATGCGGAGTCGCCTTTTAAAGAATATGAAATCGACAAGTTAATTCCAGCCGAGTAAACTGTAGATGAAATTAAGGAATACATCAACATCCATACCCAATTCACGAAGTCTCTGTACAATACGCTGTAATTCTTCAATCTGACTGACTTCCGCAACAAGCTGGTATGAATCTTCACCAGAAACTACGGCAAAGAATTCTTGGAAGGCTGGGCTAGTATTCAGTAAATCATTAACTGTGTCAACGATCTCATCAACGTCGATCAACCCTCGTATTTCATCGAGAAAATCCCTAACAGAGCGTTGTGCTCTTGCTCCTGAATGGACGCGGTCATGTTCATGATCATGTTCGCCTTCAATGAAATCGTGGATAGCCTCGATGATGGCATCTATGTCGATACCGCTGTCGCTCATGAATAGTTTGAATTGTTGCCAAGTCTCGTTCTCTCCAATCAAATCTACGAGATCGTGCCATTCTGGTCCTCGAAGGTATTCGACTACAGCTTGGAAATCTGGATCTATTTCGTTATAACGGCGAGCAACTTCCTTCATTTCCTCGATGGGAATCAAATCAATAATTCTCTGAAGATCTTCCTGGAGGGTGAAAGTCGCGGGAAGAGCATAGCTAAATCCCAGTAGAGCGAAGAAGACTAAAAATTTCATCTGCAACAAAATACTTTATTGAGAATTGCGCTAGATGTATTTTGATGGTTGTAAAGGATGCCCCAACCAGTGCTTTAACAGAAAAATAGTGCATTCCTATTGTTAAATATTATTTCAAGAATGGTGAAAGTTTGATTGCCACCAGTTGCAAATTGCGTCTAATTTTTGGTAAACAAAATGTTATAATATAATTCATGCCTTCACATCCCCCAACAGCTTTCGCCAATTACAGGGGCCATCGGCCGGCCATGAGTTATTATTAAGCCTGAGCCCGTAGGAGCGCCTTAAGATGTTCATCCTCAGCATTCATCAAATTTGGAGCAAGGAAAACTAAGGAAAACCTTGCTCTGAGAGTTCCGGGCTCGGGGTTCGAGTCAGGTACCCCGAGACTGATAGGCTAAAGCGCGACAAACGGTTTCACCCGCTGTACATACAAGGAATTGAGTGGACGTTCGGTTATTATCGGTTGAGCGGTGTGTGTGTAACCGATCAACCGATAATAACCGAACGTCCACTCGATTCCTTGTATGTACAGCGGGTGAAACCGTTTGTCATGCTTTACTGATAGTCCAGCGCGCTAGGCACTCCGCTACCAGTCCCAATAATGTTGTATAAATGTTCTAAGTGCATCAACTGTGAAAAGAATAATCGAAGAATTCGAGGAGACTGGGTCGACTATTGATGTCAGACCATCGACACGTATTCTCCAGGTCGTTCAGTAGGAAACACCTCGGCTGTTTACCAGAATGTGACCGAGGGCCCGGGAACATACATTCGGCTCGTGTACAAAAATGGGACATTTCAAGAAGCATTATGCAGCGTATTCTCGAGATTTGCATCTTCATGCCTACAAAATTCAATTCACTCAACAACTCAAGCCTGCATACCAGGCACAGTGAAGAGAGTTGGTCAATTAGGTCATTGAACAAAAAGTGAACGGTGAGTTTTCCAACAAACTATCTTCAGCTATGAGACCCATTTTCATATTGATGGCTTCGTAAACAAACAAAATTGCCGCATTGAGAATGGAGGAAGCCCACATGTGTTTCATGAGAACGAAATACATCTCAAACGGTTCACTGTTTGGTGTGGACTTTGGTATGAAGGTATCATTGGACCATTTTTCTTCAAAGACGCTGCTGGGGTACACAAACTGTCAACGGCGAACGGTATCGGGGCATGATAACCCAGTTTTTTGTGTCTCAAATGGATGGTATGGATCTTGAAGATATGTGTCACAGGGCAGTGTCACTTGCCACACATCACGTGAAACAATGGTATTATTGTACGAGACAACGCCTCTGGACTTCTTTCCCTGGAGTTTTTTGGAAGTCAAAAGTTTATGTCAACAAGCCCACGACCACCCAATCCTTGAAGGAGACTAGACGCTGTATCATTGAACTCCAGCCACACTAAAGCCAAATCATGATTAAAAATTTTGTCAAAAGAACGCAAATGCGTCAGCAAAGGCGAAGAAGGCATTTACCAGATGTGTTGTTCCATACATAATTCCCACTTTATGATTAAAACAAAATTTCGATATTTTCTCAAAAAAACTGTTTTATTTAAAACAATAATTTTCCGCTCCTGTCGGGGCATCCTTTATTAGACATTAAATGTCATACTTAGCTACATAAAAGATTAAATAAGCCACATAATACAAAACATAAAAAAAAACTTAATTTAGATATGGATTAAATTTAAAGTGTCTCCAACAAATCCTTTTATTAAAGAGGACTATGCATTTTCACAGGGCACTTGCTAAAGCGTCCTGTGAAAATGCATAATTGAAGAAAGTAAGCAACAATGTATGTGTAATGTGAGTAAAAGTAATACAAAATCAATCTGTATTTAATAGACTGACAGCATTATTGTACCATATTTCTATAAGTACTACCTGGGAAGCGAACATTGCTTAACGGCAGTGAAGCTGTATGCACCCCAACTGTTGCCCCACAAAGCTTGCTTCGTTAGTTCCCAAGATATACCACATACAATTCTGAACAAGAGAGATTATTAAATCCTTTTGGTACATGATAATCGATTTAAAAAGTATACATTTCTAAACTAGCTACTAAAATTAATCATGTGGAAAAGTAAACTAACATGTCTAAACTAACAACAAGAACCAACAAAATTGGAACTTGTTTAGTTTCTGTTTTAGTAAATGTTAATAAATACAGTTTATGACTATTTATAATAAATGGATTAAAGTTACAAGACTATATGAATTTAAAGAATCTTACCTTGGCAAGGCGTAGAATTGCTTCGTACCAACTGATGTCTAAAGAAAGGCGAAATGGGTATATATACCAAAAAAAGCTGATCAATAGCAGAAGATAAGTGTTAAAAATAGTAAATTTCAGACTTAATTAAAAAGATTTGTATCTTCACAAATTAGTAACTTTGAAATTGTTTGAAGGTGTTTCGTTGATAACGTTCGTTGGACAGCGCTGCATTTAGATTATCATGTAAGATTACTTCACCCAACGTAATATATCAACGACTGCTATAAATAACAGCAACAGACAATGCGACATAACGAACCATATGTAAAGCATATTCAAAAAGTGATACTTTGTACATTAAAAGCACTTGAAATTGCAATCTTTGCTCTTGAAACAAGTCTTTATGCGAAGAGAAACGTTACTTTTACGATTCTAAACTCTCCATAGTAATGACTCATCCCGTATATTTATAAGTGATCTACAATTTCTGATGTACAGGATGAGTAGTTATCGATGGCGTGACATGAAAAGCCTCTCATACTTATAGATTTATTTAGAAGATAATAAGATGGCACGTAGGCCTTATGCTTAATTTAGAAGCAAAAATACTTTTCACATCTCAAACCATCTTCAGTCGTTAGCCAGAACGCTTGAAGACAGTATTTTCGCTGGTGCATTAACAATTGCCGTTTTGAGAAGATTGTCAAATTGGTAAGTGTAAAATACTTAAAAAGATCAAATTTATTACAACCATGTACACAGGATTCTAAACAATGCATTTAATTTTGGAATTATAAAACACCCTCCCACAGTTGGGGAGTATCCAATAATATTGCGTTTTTGATTAACATCTTAATTACACATTCACTATTCTTAGTTTAGCTGCAAAAGTAACAATGAAGAATAATACAAGCTAATTATTTAACTAATTGTAAGTATATTAATTTATTTAAATCCAATAATTGTTGTTCATAAATATATTACCACATTGATCGAATATCCCTTCCATTTAAAACTATATCGGGACCATTGATTTTAGCTTCAGAGCTTGTTAATCTGCAACAACTATGTTTATCTAAATTTGTCTATAGAATAGGTAACCCTTTACTAATACAGCGCGTTTCATTTTCGATGTTTTTGTTGTCCATCTTGGAAACCATAAGAGATACAGTGCGCGACAAAAGTATGATCGCATGTATTAAAAAACTATAATATTTAGAGATCCGGCAATTGTGAATGCTTAATATAAAATTATATTATACAACGGTGTACTAAGACCATATATATACTAAATTATTCGTTCTCGGGTGAATACTGTAAAATTTATGGTAGGGGCAATAAACATTCCTAAGAAGGTCGCATTTCTACCTGCGACAAAAGTATGAGCGCACCTGTAATAATATACTAAAATAAACTACAAAATTGATAAAAAAATTAAATTGATTTATTAAAATTTAGTGTACCCTCCACTATTCTGAATTAATGAAAAAATTATATTTTTTATAGTATCATACAAATGTTTTATGTAATCTTGAGGAATGTTGTGCCAGCAAGCGATAATTCGCTGCCGAAGCTCGTCTATTTTATTGAAGGATGTGCCATCTTCATACACTTTGCTTGATAAATACTCCCATACATTTTCAATAATATTCAGATCGGGGGATCTCGCTTGCCACTCCAAAACCTTTATGCCGTGGTCCGAGAACCATTGCTTCATTAGTCGGGAAGTATTGATGGGCGCGGTATCCTGTTGAAACATATAATCCGCACCTCCAAGAAACTCTACGTGACCAAGCAATTCCCTATCTAATATTTATTGGTACGTTTGCGAATTTACCTTTCCCGGAAGGACAACGATATTGGCTTTGTCATAATAACCTATTGCGCTCCAAATCATCACAGAACCACCACCCATTTGCCTGCGAGAATGAATTCGTTTTTCCTTACGTAAATCGTGACAATAATATGTGTATCCATCAGGGCCATCTAAATTAAATTTCTTTTCATCTGAAAAAATAACATTTCTCCACTCTTCATTCCAATGCATATGCATTCTAGCAAAATTGAGTCTATACATTTTGTGAACTTGTGTAAGAGGAGGCTTTTTTAACATTTTTGTTGGTGTCCGTTGAAGTAAACGTTGTACATTTCGTACATTAGTTCGAACTCCAGCTGCGGCTAATCAACATTAACTAAAATTCTTTGACAAAAATTAAAAATTTTGCTGTTCAGTATTACAACGATTCAAACAATTAATTGTAGGAGGCCAAACAAGTTAAGTGAATTATATCATTTTTCCTGTATTTCTGTTTTGCATTTTATAAAGATGTGTGCAATAGTATGAGAAAATCCGGGAATAGAACTGAGACGTTGTATCATGTGCTTCTACGATCGCATATTGGGCAAACCATTACTTCCAAAACTTAAGGTTTTTGTAGTATCCCATTATTAATTCGTTTATTCGTACTTTGAGCAATTGTGTAACTATAAGAACGTTGCATAAATTTATGATAGTTGTTGATCTAGAAGGTTTTAATTATTCAATCAATTGTTGCAATTTGTGTAATCTAATGTAGTAATTGCTAGAATTCGTTAAATTAGCATTTCAATAAGTATGATTCATCACCTGCACAATTGCTGAAAAATATGCAAGTTTTCTGTAGCAAACGCCGCAAGTTTTACGCCACTCTTGTTTCCTACAATATTGTTTCACTAATTGCTATAAATTGGACTACATTACAGATCCTACAACTGCTTGTAATGGCGTTTGCTGCAATTGTAGAAGTTGTTTTTTTTCTGTGTATATTTAGAAAAGCAAGCTATATATATAAGTTTATAATACTTTATCGCAGCACTTTACGGATTTTAGCAAAAAACCTATCTGTGTAGCCTCACATTTAATTTACTAAAGAACAACACATTTTGTGTATAGGTAAATGTATATAGAAAAAATTCTGTAACGGTTTCTTCATCAGATTCTAGAAAAATAAACAGGGCATTCCATTTAAAAACAATATACTACATAACGTATTTTCATTGATTGATATGTCACTTTGGTGCAATTTTACAATTATCTTTACAATTTTCTGGTCACTTATGTATATTTGCTTGTTTTATTTCATGGTGGTCCCCGTAGCTGGCCTGATGATGTATTTTTGAACACGAAATCGGTCGCCTGATAGTTAATAGAATTTGTGAGAAAATGGGATCTGCTTTTTATTTCCCTTCATTAAAAACAATTGAAATAACATGAAACAAACATTGTAACAATTTCGATGGCCATCTTGTAAACGCTAGTTGATATAAAAAAACTTCTCGATGTATTGCCGAAAACTCTAAGAAATATTCGATCGAATAAAATTTGAATCGCCTCTCTATCGTGGAGGATGTGTTTATAGTGAAGCGGTGATAGTCGATAAGAGCGATGAGTTAGCAATGCGGGCCAATCAGCCATGGTTACAGAAGCGAGCTGTGATACTCGATAAGAACGGCGACACTAGCGAAGCGATTACGTTGTTTTTACGCGGAGTTCCGCGTTATCTATGGGCAGCGATAGTGAGCAAAGATAAATCAATTGAACCGTAAAATTTTGCTTTAATCCACTTTAATCTGCTCTAAATATTGATATCGAAGATTTAATCACCGAAACTTAATTTAGGCCCCCAATATGGAACCAAAACGAAATCAAAACCATCATAATCCCTATGTTTTAGACAAGTTGTGGGATGAAGTGGCAACATTATATTAACTACTACACGCGTATTTAAAATATCTTTTATGATCATATAATAACAATAATAATATATACAGTGAGGTCCTAAAGTATCCCGCCCCCCCATTCTAACTTTTGAACGACAAAATCTAGCGTTTCTAAAAACATTATGTTGATTTCTATTTTTATGAGCTACCTAACTTTAGGACCTCACTGTGTATCCAAACGAACAATACGAAAAACAATGATCGCAATTACAAGATACTATACTTAATTAAGGCAAAAAGAAATTAGTCACGACTTATGGTAAATATTTAATAGACCGCAATATTTTAGTAAATATATGTATTCCATCTTGATAAGAATTAAGTGAAGTATTGAGTTTTATGGAATAAGAGTTTTATTAGTTTTTGGAGCAGAGAATATTAGCAAGTCTTTTGCGCGCTTATGATCATCAACCGCTCGTTAGAAACAATTGGACTTTGATGGTAATTACACGGTTTTATTTCGATTTCGAATATTTGATAGAATATAATCAAAAGTTTCTAGGTTCATTCGCAAATATACACGGAACTTTTCTCGGTACTCTTTTAACTTTAAATATAAGTGGTGAAATTCTCCAAGCATATACATTTGTCACTTTCAGTATTTAAAGGATCCACAGCATATCTACATTGCCGAATATCTTTACTAATATAATATTTTGCGGCATTTGAATTTAAAAACATTTCCTCATCAGAATGATTCTTTTTTTTGTTGTTTTAATATTAATTTAACAAGTGTGCTAAGAGAAGATTATGGGGCGAAAAAGACCAAAACTAAAAACGAATGCTATGCAACTATTTTGTCAACGCGCTTGTCGGAGCTTCGTAAATGCCATCCGCCATGCATATTTTTCGACGCCTTTATTGCTGCTAGTACCATCGCTCTTATCGACTGTCAAAGCTTCACTATGAACACACCCTAAGGCATTCAAGATATCGTCGATTACAGAAACAGCATCATTTTACAAAAATCAAAAGGCTTAGATAGGTAGGTATAGAAAATATTGATGAAAATTGACATGAATTGATGAGACGCATTTGATATCCTAGTAATATACAGGATGTTCGATTTAAAAAATCAAACTTCTGTCTCGCTACGGAAACTGAACACCTTGTATACTTGAGTATAGTTTTATGTTATCCAACAGTTGCTTCCGAATATTCATTATTTTAAATCGTTTACTGAATTATCTCCCATCCACGCACTAGGTGGACACGCTGTGTATTTTAGAATTATAATGCAGTGAGGTCCTAAAGTGTCTCCACCAATGCTAACTTTTGAACGACAGAAGCTAGCGTTTTCAGAAAAAAATGGGCCGACTTATATTTTCTGTGAACTAACTTCTGCCGTTATCAGCAGTTTAATTGTATTTCCGGAGTCACCGGAAGTGCCGTCAACTTTCTTACTTTAAATAGAACACCCTATATATTTTTGCGTTATTGGAAAGGTAATCAAAAGACGAATCCGATGGTACTACATATGTTATACTTTAACTTAAGAAATATGACGATATGCAGCAATAAAGGTTTTGATAATCTGTTATTGTTGTTACGCAAAATTGGTTAGGAAAGAGCGCCAAATTGTTTCTTGTGACGCCAGACTAATCCAATGAGCTCGCTGCTAAGCAAAGCAATCATAACAATTGCCAAACTGTCAAATTTCAATTCCAAAAGCGTAAATTATTCTTGTTGTTTATTGTTATTTTCTCTCATTTTAACTTATTTTGTTAATTGTTGTTATTTCTTTACTTTACAAAACTTTATTGCAATTAATTAATTATGGTAAGTTTGTTTAAATGTGTTAGTTTTTGATAGGCATGTCTGTTTTTCAGGTTTTTTATGTTGTTACTTTTATGATGGCTTCGGCACGAACCATGTAAAATTACTGGGTCAATTTTAATATCATGTAAATCTGGCAACAATTATCACCTTATTTGCCACGGTTACGCAACAGATTGTGCAATAATTCAAATCATATTATCTTCTGTTAAAGCAGTTGTAAATTCGTCTTGTAAATTTTATACTGTCTATCCCTACTTAGCGCAAAGTTCAAATATTTCCGCCTGTACAAGGGTCGTGTCCATTCTGTTCCACTTCGTGGTAATTGTTGCCAAATTCACCGAATATTAGAATTAGATACTTGATATTTATCTTACGTTTTTCATGCGGAAGCTATTGTAAAATCAACAACATAAAACATTGAAACGTAAGCCCAGTGCCTACCAAAAACTAACAAATTTAAACAAACCTACCACAATTAATTAATTACAATAAAGTTCGGTAAAGTTAGGGAGAAACAATAGTTAGCAAAACAAATTAAAATGACATAAAATAATAACGAGCACGAAGAACAAAGGTATGACACATGCAAGTTTTAATAACAATAAATAACAAGAATAATTTACGCTTTTGAAATTGAGATTTGACAGTTTGGCAATTGTTGGCTACTTTGCTTAGCAACGAGCTCTTTAGATCAGTCTGGCGTCACAAGAAACAATTTAGCGCTCTTTCCTAGCCAACTTCGCGTAACAACGAAATCAGATTACCGGCACTTTAAGACCGGGATTGTGGTTAGGCAGATACAATTGGCCACTACTCTTTAAACATTATTGCGCTGTGTTTTTATACAGATAGCAGTATTACAAATTATTGTTGTAAAAGGATATCCAAAGCAGTATCAACACTCATTAGTAAAAGTTATAATATAGTAGCATTTGTTTATATCCAAGAGGTACGAACCCGTAAATCCATTAGGACAAAAAAATTAATTAGTATACACATTTAAATGTATACAGCGGTACCAGATTTAATATCGATTGATTGTTTAAAAGTGTAAGCTTGTGCACCAAATCTTCTTCGGTGCTGGTTTTATAATCAATTATTTATAAGACGTAATTATATGTATTTATTTATTTATTTATTATATTTATTTATATGTCTATCAACACAAAAATTCTATAAGCTATTCCCAACCAAGAATCGCCTGGAAGAATGCAAGGACCCTGTCAACATCAATACCAAGTTCACGAAGCCTTTGTGACATAAATTGCACTTCCGGTAAAGCACGGACGTCGGCAACCATCTGGCGTGCTTCATCGCTGGAAACGTTGGCATGGAACTCTTGGAAATCGGGACTGGTGGCCAACAAGTCATTTATTAATTCCTGAATTCCTTCAATATCGACGAGTGCGAGTATCTCGTCGACGAACTCCCTGACAGAGCGTTGACCTTTCGTCTTCGATGGGAGGACTACTCCTCCAATCATATCGCGGATTGCTTCAGCTATAGCAGCGATGTCGATACCGTTTTCAAGCATGTATGCTGTGAATCGTTGCCAGTCTTCGCGTTCTCTCACAGCATCCACAACACCACGCCATTCTTCTCCTTGCAGGTAGGCAACGACGGACTGAAATTCTGCATCTTCAGCGGCATAACGGCGAGCAATTTCACGCATCTCTTCAATGGGAATCATTGCAACAATTTTTTGCAAATCTTCTTGGAGACTACGAGTTGGTGGAGCAGCCCAGCTAGCTCCCAAAAGGGCTACGAGCACCAGAAGGAATTTCATCTGAAATAGAAAAAAACCAATTCAATAATTCTTAATGCACAACTGTAATTACATTTTCATTTAATTTCCAGATGTTTAAACTTTAAACTAATATCGTAATGTTATTAGATCTAAGTCGGTAAGATCTTTTGATTTTGTCTCACACGTTCTACTTCCAAAATGTATTGTAATTTAATTGCACCTGCGCATGAGTTCCTATTTCAAGGCAACCGGAATTAATCACGAACTATCGACCTATTTCTATACTAAGTAATTTTTCTAAGGTGTTTGAGCAAATTTTATACGATGCTATCTACGGTAACATCAAAATCAGGTTGTCTTGGCACCAACACGGTTATGTGAGAGGTAAATCAACAGTTACTAACCTGGCCTGTGTAACACAAAGCACTAGTGAAACTCTTGATCAGCGCTCACAGTTAGAATTAGTCTACACAGATCTCACAAGCGCCTTTGACTCTATTGATTTCTCGTTATTGCTACGGAAGTTGGGTACTATCGGCTTTTGCACTTCGTTGCTGAAATTGATGACATCCTATGTCACTGGCAGAGTCAATTGTGTAGTGTACAATGGTTTTTCTTCTAGGCGTTATCTAACAACATCTGGAGTGCCGCAGGGTTCCGACTTGGGACCCCTGCTGTTTTTAATATTTATAGATGACCTCTTACAATCACTAACGTGCCGCTTTTTAGCGTTTGCAGACGACTTAAAGATATTTCACCGAATTGATTCACTTTATGATGCCAGACTTCTACAAGAGAATCTGATAACTATAAGTAATTGGTGTATTGATAACAAACTGCATCTTAATGTGGAGAAATGTTGCGTGGTTAGATACACTCGAAGGTGTCCAAAATCGTTTTCGATTATAATATACACGGTCTTAAGCTACCTTCATCGGACACTGTGAAAGACCTTGGAGTGTTATTTGATGATCCACTTTGCTTTGACCAGCAGGTGATGTCGGTGTGCAACAGTGCTTGCAGAGTTCTTGGTTTCATTCTTCGTAACACATGCACATTTACTGATTACGCTGCTCTAAAGACTCTTTACTACGGGTTGATTCGAAGTAAGTTGGAATACGCAGCGATTATACGGTACCCTTATTACACATGTCACCAACTTCGACTTGAGCGAGTGCAACGCCGCTTTTTAAAATATTTAACATTCAAGGAGACTGGTAACTATCCGCAAAGGAACTACGATCATGGCCAGCTTCTTCTGTCGCACAGTGTTTCATCACTCCATGAACGTTATGAACGCACTAGTGCGGTGTTTCTCTACAGGCTCATTAATAATAAAATTGATTGTCCAGAGTTACTGTGTGGGGTACCTTTTCATGTTCCCGCTAGGGAATCGCGAAATGTATCTTCATTTTACTTGAAACCTGTGAGAACCAATGTAATGCACCTAGCGCCAATAAACCGCATCTGTCGTTGCGCTGATATGTTATATAAAGACATTTTTCTGGGTCAACTTGTTTAGTGTTACGTGTATATTATGCAACGTATGTATGTATGTACTCATCGTTATAATCTTATGTGTATCTCTAAGAAGTTTAATTTATTTCATTTTGTACTTTTGCTACACTTTAGATAATTTGTATGTATATGTGTCTATTTTGGTGTTTTACTGTTGGGCACAAATAGATATTATTATTATTATTATTATTGTTGTTATTATTTCTCCTTGTTTGCAGTTAATCATTTTCTTTTGAAAGGACTTAAATCTTTTAACACAATGCAAATTCATGTAGTAACCCATATATTGTAAATATATACATACACACAAATAGCTAACGATAAGTTATTTTAAGAACAAACAAATGCAAAATAATTCATCATTTTTCTATATTAAGGCATATCTGCAAAAAGAACTTACCTTTAAAGTATGTAGAACTGCTTCTTACAAACTGATGCTTATACCAGAGGAGAGGTGGGTATATATACCAAATAGACTTATCCATCACAAGAGATAAAGAGGCTAATTAGGACGAACTTTGCTTGATACCATTAGCGAGATTTGTATCTTCCCAATTTATCTACCTTTTGAAGTATAATCGCTTTCAAGTTTAATTGTAACAGTAAGTTCAGTAAGTTTATTGTATATGCGACAATAACAGTGCTATATAAAAAATAGAAGCCGAACAGATGAATTTCGTTTAAGTACACCATTTATGATCTACAAGCATTACTCCACATGGAGCCGTTATTTGCAATACTCCATGGCCAGTTGTTGAAGAATTAGGAAAACTGCCAATAAGTACCTACAAAAAGCTAAAGTGTCAAAGCAGTTGAGTTTACAAATAAAATTTCCAGATCGGATGATTCATACTGAACAAAGCTATCTAGACATGGTATTAAAATACCTTCGAAACATAGAATGTTCAGAATTGAACGTCAAACTTTGGTAAATTCAAGCACCAGAAACATCATTTTTTCAAACGACACCATATAGTTTTTCTGTATCCACAGTATAGAAAATTTATATTTCTAACAGTTTTATATAATAATGCATATGTCTAATATTGAAAGTAGAAGAGGTGTTTACAGTTAAACGCGACTCCTGCATTTGGTTATAGCATCCAAGTGTTTCCTGGTGGTAGTATTGTTTGGCTACCATGACAGCAGCAAACAAAACACACTAGCGTTACTATTCTTAACTGTTGCTTCGAAATTTTATGCCTAAGTAGATAGTTGCAAAATGAATTTCATAAAAACGTGTTACTGCATACGATTTATGTATGAAGTTAGGGGTAACGCAACAAGGGAAGGAATTTCGAGCGTTAACTGGAAATTGATAAATAAGTAGGTAGTTATTAATTATTACATTAAAAATCACAATAAAGATTATTAAGATTGTTCATAGTGCATTTCAGTTGTGTTATATGTTTTTCCTTTTTATATTTTTTATTTTGTTTTTAAATTTAGTGTGATATATTTACGTTGCTTACGCCTATGTGAATTTTTGTTAAAATATTATTTCTCTTCTTCCTTTGCGCTAAAGTTAGCACTATAATTCCTTCTCTTTATTTCCCCATCATTAAAGTGAACGTTTCCAGCAGCATCCAATCTTTTTTAATTTAAGAAATGTTCTTGGTTGTGGATGCCGTTGGTCAGGGTGGTGCAGCTTATACATCCTGTTAGGTAAAATATACCGTTTCCTCCACCGTTTCCTAATACATGAATTATACCTGTCACCTAACTCTTTTTTACTTAGGTTCGAAATTTTTAATCAACAGTCATCATACCGTCAACGTCATTTTATTTTGTTTACTGTTGCCATGATAACAAAACTATATTAACACTAGAAACCACTTTGATGTAATTTCCAAACGCAAGACTCATCTTTGTAGTAGCTACTTGGGCCCAAAAATTTAAATCATTATATAAAAATATTAAATCTAGCAACAATTATCACCTTATTTGCCATGGTTGCATAGCAAATAGTACAGTAATTTAAATCATATTATCTTCTGTTAAAGCAGTTCGCCCTGTAAGTTTTATACTACCTATTCTTATTTATCGCAAAGTTCAAATATTTCGGGCTGTACAAGGGTTCATTATGTTCCCCTTCGTAGTAATTGTTGCCAAATTCACCGAATGTTAAAATTAGATACTTGATGTTTATTTTACGATGTCCATGCGGAAGCCATTGTAAAATCAACAACTTAAAAAACTGAAACGTAAGCACATTACTTATCAAAAACCAACAAATTTTTATTTACTGTTGTCATGGCTACCAAGCAATACTGACACCGGAAATTGCATGTGTGCAATATTCATATGCACGGCTCGCGTTTAACTAAAAGTACCTCATTCACTTTCAATATTGGATATATACATCATTGTACAAAAATATTAGATATAAATTTTCTATACTCTGGATACAGATAATTTGGATAATGCTATTTAAAAAAATTACGTCTCTGATGTTTGAATTTGTCAGAGTTTGGTATTCAATACCACCCTTTTTGAAACATAATAATATGCAGGACGTTCCGAAAGTAGGTGCCTGGTTCGCTACTTGTCGATCACCCTATATACGCGGAAACTATTTACACAAGAGGCACAGCTTTACAATTCTAGAAGGTTGGGACACCTATATATATGAAAGAAAGACTCCATTAACTCTTTTTTCAATTTTGTAATAGAAAATCTTGACTTGGTAGGTACATTTTCTTACTACATACCTACATAAGGCCATCCACAACAATAACATCTTCTTGAAATTTTGGTAGGCGATATTATGAGAAAGAGGTACCTACATCACCTAGTTTAGGATGTACCAACTTTGTCAAATTATTTTCTTCTCGAAGTTTAAACAAGTGCAAACTTCAATTCAAACATCATTATCTCTTCTTCGGCACTAACTATGCAAATCAGTTTTGAGATTCTTGTGACTTACATAAATAGCTATTTGTAGTCATCAATAAATATCATAGATGCAAGCTGTTCCAAATATGGACACATTCAACTAGAAAAAAGTAAGTTTTCTTTAAGGTAGTTATCCCTACTTTTGAAAATCTCTATACATTCTACTCCATAAGCAAAGGTAAAACATATTTTGCTTCCTAAATCTAAATTCTCCGGTTTTCGAATTATTTAAAGAAATTGATGAACTCTATATCTATTTTGCAATAAAAAACAATAGAATTAACAAGGTACCTTTTGGTTTCCTTAAACTACTGATAGATTCTAAGTTTTTCTTAAGGTAGTATTCCCTACTTTTGATCATCTCTATACATTCTACTCCATAAGCAAAGGTAAAACATATTTTGCCTCCTAGATCTAAATTCTCTGGTTTTCGAATTATTTAAAGAAATTGATGAACTCTATATCTATTTTGCAATAAAAAACAACAGAATTAACAAGGTACCTTTTGGTTTCCTTAAACTACTGATAGATCCTAAGTTTTTTTAAGGTAGTATTCCCTACTTTTGATCATCTCTATACATTCTACTCCTTAAGCAAAGGTAAAACATATTTTGCTTCCTAGATCTAAATTCTCTGGTTTTCGAATTATTCAAAGAAATTGATGAACTCTATATCTATTTTGCAATAAAAAACAACAGAATTAACAAGGTACCTTTTGGTTTCCTTAAACTACTGATAGATCCTAAGTTTTTTCTAAGATAGTAATCCCTACTTTTGATCATCTCTATACATTCTACTCCATAAGCAAAGGTAAAACATATTTTGCTTCCTATATCTAAATTCTCTGGTTTTCGAATTATTCAAAGAAATTGATGAACTCTATATCTATTTTGCAATAAAAAACAACAGAATTAACAAGGTACCTTTTGGTTTCCTTAAACTACTGATAGATCCTAAGTTTTTTTTAAGATAGTAATCCCTACTTTTGATCATCTCTATACATTCTACTCCATAAGCAAAGGTAAAACATATTTTGCTTCCTAGATCTAAATTCTCTGGTTTTCGAATTATTTAAAGAAATTGATGAACACTATATCTATTTTGCAATAAAAAACAACAGAATTAACAAGGTACCTTTTGGTTTCTTTAAACTACTGATAGATCCTAAGTTTTTTTTGAGGTAGTAATCCCTACTTTTGATCATCTCTATACATTCTACTCCATAAGCAAAGGTAAAACATATTTTGCTTCCTGGATCTAAATCCTCTGGTTTTCGAATTATTTAAAGAAATTGATGAACTCTATATCTATTTTGCAATAAAAAACAACAGAATTAACAAGGTACCTTTTGGTTTCCTTAAACTACTGATAGATCCTAAGTTTTTCTTAAGGTAGTATTCCCTACTTTTGATCATCTCTATACATTCTACTCCATAAGCAAAGGTAAAACATATTTTGCTTCCTAGATCTAAATCCTCTGGTTTTCGAATTATTTAAAGAAATTGATGAACTCTATATCTATTTTGCAATAAAAAACAACAGAATTAACAAGGTACCTTTTGGTTTCCTTAAACTACTGATAGATCCTAAGTTTTTCTTAAGGTAGTATTCCCTACTTTTGATCATCTCTATACATTCTACTCCATAAGCAAAGGTAAAACATATTTTGCTTCCTAGATCTAAATTCTCTGGTTTTCGAATTATTTAAAGAAATTGATGAACTCTATATCTATTTTGCAATAAAAAACAACAGAATTAACAAGGTACCTTTTGGTTTCCTTAAACTACTGATAGATCCTAAGTTTTTTTTAAGTTAGTAATCCCTTCTTTTGATCATCTTTATACATTCTACTCCATAAGCAAAGGTAAAACATATTTTGCTTCCTAGATCTAAATTCTCTGGTTTTCGAATTATTTAAAGAAATTGATGAACTCTATATCTATTTTGCAATAAAAAACAACAGAATTAACAAGGTACCTTTTGGTTTCCTTAAACTACTGATAGATCCTAAGTTTTTCTTAAGGTAGTATTCCCTACTTTTGATCATCTCTATACATTCTACTCCATAAGCAAAGGTAAAACATATTTTGCTTCCTAGATCTAAATCCTCTGGTTTTCGAATTATTTAAAGAAATTGATGAACTCTATATCTATTTTGCAATAAAAAACAACAGAATTAACAAGGTACCTTTTGGTTTCCTTAAACTACTGATAGATCCTAAGTTTTTCTTAAGGTAGTATTCCCTACTTTTGATCATCTCTATACATTCTACTCCATAAGCAAAGGTAAAACATATTTTGCTTCCTAGATCTAAATTCTCTGGTTTTCGAATTATTTAAAGAAATTGATGAACTCTATATCTATTTTGCAATAAAAAACAACAGAATTAACAAGGTACCTTTTGGTTTCCTTAAACTACTGATAGATCCTAAGTTTTTTTTAAGTTAGTAATCCCTTCTTTTGATCATCTTTATACATTCTACTCCATAAGCAAAGGTAAAACATATTTTGCTTCCTAGATCTAAATTCTCTGGTTTTCGAATTATTTAAAGAAATTGATGAACTCTATATCTATTTTGCAATAAAAAACAACAGAATTAACAAGGTAGCTTTTGGTTTCCTTAAACTACTGATAGATCCTAAGTTTTTTTTAAGGTAGTAATCCCTTCTTTTGATCATCTTTATACATTCTACTCCATAAGCAAAGGTAAAACATATTTTGCTTCCTAGATCTAAATTCTCTGGTTTTCGAATTATTTAAAGAAATTGATGAACTCTATATCTATTTTGCAATAAAAAACAACAGAATTAACAAGGTACCTTTTGGTTTCCTTAAACTACTGATAGATCCTAAGTTTTTCTTAAGGTAGTATTCCCTACTTTTGATCATCTCTATGCATTCTACTCCATAAGCAAAGGTAAAACATATTTTGCTTCCTAGATCTAAATCCTCTGGTTTTCGAATTATTTAAAGAAATTGATGAACTCTATATCTATTTTGCAATAAAAAACAACAGAATTAACAAGGTAGCTTTTGGTTTCCTTAAACTACTGATAGATCCTAAGTTTTCTTTAAGGTAGTATTCCCTACTTTTGATCATCTCTATACATTCTACTCCATAAGCAAAGGTAAAACATATTTTGCTTCCTAGATCTAAATTCTCTGGTTTTCGAATTATTTAAAGAAATTGATGAACTCTATATCTATTTTGCAATAAAAAACAACAGAATTAACAAGGTAGCTTTTGGTTTCCTTAAACTACTGATAGATCCTAAGTTTTTTTTAAGGTAGTAATCCCTTCTTTTGATCATCTTTATACATTCTACTCCATAAGCAAAGGTAAAACATATTTTGCTTCCTAGATCTAAATTCTCTGGTTTTCGAATTATTTAAAGAAATTGATGAACTCTATATCTATTTTGCAATAAAAAACAACAGAATTAACAAGGTAGCTTTTGGTTTCCTTAAACTACTGATAGATCCTAAGTTTTTTTTAAGTTAGTAATCCCTTCTTTTGATCATCTTTATACATTCTACTCCATAAGCAAAGGTAAAACATATTTTGCTTCCTAGATCTAAATTCTCTGGTTTTCGAATTATTTAAAGAAATTGATGAACTCTATATCTATTTTGCAATAAAAAACAACAGAATTAACAAGGTAGCTTTTGGTTTCCTTAAACTACTGATAGATCCTAAGTTTTTTTTAAGGTAGTAATCCCTTCTTTTGATCATCTTTATACATTCTACTCCATAAGCAAAGGTAAAACATATTTTGCTTCCTAGATCTAAATTCTCTGGTTTTCGAATTATTTAAAGAAATTGATGAACTCTATATCTATTTTGCAATAAAAAACAATAGAATTAACAAGGTACCTTTTGGTTTCCTTAAACTACTGATAGATCCGAAGTTTTTTTTAAGGTAGTAATCCATACTTTTGATCATCTCTATACATTCTACTCCATAATAAGCAAAGGTAAAACATATTTTGCTTCCTGGATCTAAATTCTCTGGTTTTCGAATTATTTAAAGAAATTGATGAACTCTATATTGTTTTGCAATAAAAAACAACAGAATTAACAAGGTAACTTTTGGTTTCCTTAAACTACTGATAGATCCTAAGTGTGATTAATCGTGGAGTCCAGTAATAAAGATATTTTGAATTTCTTGCAAATGCATAGTGAATTCAAAGAGCAGTCGTTGGAAAAAGTATAGATCTAATGAATCATATTCCTGTTTGATAGATGTACCATTTCCCAACTGTTTTTTAAAAAGCCAGTTTAATTATTTCTACCTTTTTTATATATTACTCTGGAGTAAACACTTTTCTAATAACAGCGGGATTTAATTAGTATGCGTGTAATTTTGCTTAGACTGCTCCTTTCAATTCCATCCAGAAAATCCTTTATGAATTGTTATGGTAGCATTCACACTATCTGTGAAGATATGCACTCGTAGTCATAGAAATTACAAATAAAATACTTATTGAAGTTAAAATCTATAACATATTGTGGAATCAAGCTTAACATTTGGAATTATAGCTAGTCTTTTGCGTAAAGGGAATAAATTCGGCTACAGTTATAACTATGTAGTTATTTATGTAATTCGCAAGAATCTCAAAACCGATTTGCGTGGCCTATGCCAAAGAAGAGTTTTGATATCTAAATTGAAGTTTGCATCCGTCATAGTTTCCACAAAAATCAATTTCTCAGAGTTAGCACGTCTACCTCTGTAATACGAGGTAGACGCCATAAATTCTGGGCCTCACAGGCTTATATAGATTCTAGAGTGTTCAAACCCCGTTGCGTCATAGTTGCACATGAGGCCTACACTATATATATTACGGCTCGAAGAATAGTAGTTTTTAGTAGCCAGCTAAACAACGTGACTAGTGCATGAAAATGTCTCAGGTAATGAAAAATGAATATTGCGCGGTCATAAATTTTTTTCAAAAGAAGGGCATATGCCTGATCACATTAAATAACGTTTAGACGGCGTTTATGGTAATTTATCTCCTTCATATTCCACTGTAAACAAGTGGGCAAAATGTTTCTGTTTGGGGCAAGAATCCTTTGATGATGATCGTTGTAATAAATGTATTAAAGTTAGGGGAGATTATATTGAAAAATAAAAACTGTTATATTTTACCAAGATTATTTTTTCTATATGAGGCCGAGAATTTATGGCGCCTACCTCATATGTTGTATTGTGTAACTTGCATTTAAGAAGTCTATGCAAAGATATACAGGATATGCTTTTAAAAATAAGAAAGTTGATATCTGCTTTCGACGTAACCAAGTATTCTTTTAAGAAATTGATCGTTATCCATAATATCGTCCGTCAAAATTTCAAAGAGGTACCTATTTTAATTACTATCAGAGAAACGTCTAATAGGCCAACGTCGTGAACAACCTTATATAATTGTGTGAAACTCTCAAATAAAAAAAATTTTTCAGGCGTAAGGTGGCTTATATTAAACTAAAACAACATTTAAGATAAAATATTTATTTTAAGTAATTATATTACGATACGAAATATTGACATTGATGTTTACAAGTTTAATTCCAACCTAATATCGTGTAGATCACTACTAGGGTGGTATCCACGTCAAAACCCATTTCACGAAGCACCTGTCCAAGCCTTTTCACTTCCTCGATCTGCCTAACTTCCTCCACAAAATGGTGAGATTCCTCACTTGAAATTTTTTCCCAAAATAGTTGAAAATCGGGGCTGTTTTGCATCTTATCGCTGATCTTCACTAACAAAACATCTACAGGAATCACCGAGATCATTTCATTAACAAATTCTTTAATGCCTCGCGTTGTGTGCTGCTTAGCTTCGGGATGGGCTCCTTGAATAACTTCGAAGACTAACTGGGCGAGAGCTTCGATGTCAAGGCCTTGTTGCAGCATGAATTCTTTGAATTTTACCCATGAAGGATTTTTCGCGATATTTGAAATCAATTCTTCAAATTCATCACTCTGAAGATATCTAACAACTTGTTGCACCTCTGGGTCGTTATTCAGGTACTTCTGAGCAATTTCTCTCATTTCATCTAGAGGTATGACTTCGAGGATTTCCTCAAAATCCTGCTGAAGATTCCTTGAAGCAGTTGCTGCAGCTAGTAACGTTAAAAGAATGATGGCTTCCGTAAACTTCATCTAAAAATTACAAAGTAAGCAGTAAAATTATATTACATGAGCGATATAATGTTTAGAAATATATTTGCGTTTACCTTGACTGTTAAAGTTGCAGTAAGTGTTTCTTCTTTTGAATGCTATTAGGGACGTCTCCAATTCTATATATACCCAAATAAAATGCAGGTTATCGGTATATCGACAATCAGATAAATATATTGTTGACCCTTTTGATTTTCGTATAGTCTAGTCGAAGTGGCGCAATTAATTTTCAAATATTTACTCTTCGATTTGATAAGCTTTTACTTTTAAGTCTTTTAATCTCATTTCTCAATTTTAATTTCTACATTAAAATATTAATAGTCTAACCTTTTTTATAATAGTCCAACCTTAAAAGTATAGGTGTTGATCATAAAGAGTTTACCACTTTATGCAAATCATACATATGAAGAACGGATTAATTTATTTTGAAAAGATAGTTTAGAGTATTATCTTAATTTTGCCTTTAATATCACTTTAAATTTTCCCAATGATTAATAGGATGCACGCACAAGAAATAAGTATGTGTTCATTGATTTAGTCTCTGTTCCTTTTATATAAAATTCCGGTGTTATACAAAATCAAGTCTCATTTGGAAATACATACATAGTTTTTATGCACATTGATTTTAATATAATAATAATAATACTAATAATAATACTAATAATGATAATAATAATAAATGACTTTATGGAATCTTGAGTGAACATTACATAATTTCAAGCTAAAAAAAACTGTATACATACGAGGGTAAGACAAATATTATCTACACTTTCGCCATAACAAGCTTTGAAGATTATCGTTGTGGCGGCCGCTTGCGCATGTATTGAGTTGACACCTCTGTGGTCATGTGTGCGAAATTTAATCACGGTCGCGTCATTTGTCTGCTAACTACAACAGCATAAGCATGTCAGCTCCGCTATTAGTTTGCACCAACGAGGAACAACGAGCAGTGATCCGATTTTTGTGGTCAGAGGGTGTGAAAGGTGTTGAAATTCACCGGAGACTTTTGTCATAATACGGGGACAGTGCTTCATCTCGTAAAAGCGTTTCTTTGTGGATCGAAATGTTTCAAAGTGGCCGCACGAGCGTAACACAAAAAGAGGGAGATGGACGGCCGTCAACCTCGACTACCGACAACAACATTCAGCAAGCTCGAGAAATGGTTACAGCAAATAGGCGAGTTACCATAGGTGAGGTTGCACCTTCTTAAAACATCAGTCACGGTTCTGCGCGATGGGTACCACGAATGCTTACCGCAGAAAACAAGGCCAAACGTTTGGACATCTGCCAACGCTTACTGGATCGCTTCAACGCGGAAGGCGATGCATTTTTAAGCAGAATAGTGACCGTTGATGAAACTTGGGTTCATCACTACGAGCCCGAATCGAAACGCCAGAGTATGGAATGGAAACACCCAGGATCCCCTAGCACGAAAAAATTCCTCGCCATCAGCTGGGAAGGTGATGATAACTGTGTTTTGCTGCGAAAAAGGCCCTATACTGGACGACTACTTGAACAAGGAGACTACCATAAATAGTGCGAGGTACAGTGATTTGTTGGCGAATAAGCTGAAACCAGCAATTCGAAACAAATGCCGTGATCTACTCTCAAAGAAAGTTTTGTTGTTACAAGACAACGCCCGTCCGCACACGGCCAATAACACCAGAGAAACTATCAACAGGTTGGGCTTTGAGACCCTGGAACACCCTCCCTACAGCCCTGATCTCGCTCTCTTAGACTTTCATCTCTTTAGACCGGTCAAGGAAGTTTTGAGAGGTCGTCGATTTGCCTCAGACACAGACGTTCGGGATGCGGTGCAAAAGTGGCTTCACGACCAACCGAAAACCTTCTACCAGGAAGCCATGCGGAAGCTTGTGGCTCGCTGGACCAAATGCATTGCTAAAGGTGGAGACTTATATCGAAAAGTAATGTATCTGTTGTACACCTATCTTTGTTTAATACAGTTGTTGAACTAAAAGTGTAAGTAATTTTTGACTTACCCTCGTATAAATGTGTGCACGTTAGAATGTGGACAGATTCAACCCCATGGCGAAACCCAGTTGCAATATGACTGTTCCTGCTTATGTCCACCATGACCTAAATCAGTGCTAAATAAAAATTTCAATTCAAATTAAGATTCCCAATTACAAATATGAACGTTATTAGTAAATGGAAACAACAAAGCAAAACGTATGCCTAAATTTAGTAAAGGTAATACCAATGACCCAGCGGTGAAAATAGTACCAAATAAGTATAGAACAAGAATATTTATTAGTAATAATAATAATAATAATAATAATAATATTTAGTTGCCATAAAATCAAAAATAAGAATGACATGGGCAATTCTTAACAATAAAAAATAGACATATAATGCAATAACACATAACATTAAGTCATGTCACTACAAAATTCACTATAAGGATAGCAACACTTATTTCAAGGTTAAGTGGTAGAGCAGATTCACTGAACTTCGCCCTATGATTGAGGTATTACTTCTTTGGACTTAGTATTAGGTACATTTGTCGGTTTAGTTGTTTTATTTATCACTGTTTGTAAATCGTATGTGTATTTTTATGTTCTATGATACTGCAATAAAGTCATTATTATTATTATTATTATTATTATTATTATTATTATTATTATTATTATTATTATTATTATTATTATTATTATTATTATTATTATTATTATTATTATTATTATTATTATTATTATTATTATTATTATTATTATTATTATTATTATTATTATTATTATTATTATTATTATTATTATTTTTATTTATTATTATTATTATTATTATTATTATTATTATTATTATTATTATTATTATTATTATTATTATTATTATTATTATTATTATTATTATTATTATTATTATTATTATTATTATTATTATTTATTATTATTATTATATTATTATTTATTATTATATTATTATTATTATTATTATTATTATATTATTATTATTATTATTATTATTATTATTATTATTATTATTATTATTATTATTATTATTATTATTATTATTATTATTAATTATTATTATTATTATTATTATTATTATTATTATTATTATTATTATTATTATTATTATTATTATTATTATTATTATTATTATTATTATTATTATTATTATTATTATTATTATTATTATTATTATTATTATTATTATTATTATTATTATTATTATTATTATTATTATTATTATTATTATTATTATTATTATTATTATTATTATTATTATTATTATATTATTATTATTATTATTATTATATTATTATTATTTTATTAATTATTATTATTATTATTATTATTATATTATTATTATTATTATTATTCTTATTTATTTTATTATTATTATATATTATTATTATTATTAATTATTATTATTATTATTATTATTATATTATTATTATTATTATTATTATTATTATTATTATTATTATTATTATATTATTATTTATTATTATTATTATTATTATTATTATTATTATTATTATTATTATTATTATTATTATTTATCAGAAATTCTTTGCATGTTTGCCTAAATTCATTTATATTTTTAATATCGCGAATACCATATTCGCGATATTAAAAATATAAATGTAAGTAGCTGATTAAACAGTTTTCAAAGCCGAAAACGGGAGATTTGTCAAAACGCGATGTGCGACGTTTCGGAGGTGTACAAAATTCATATTGCCTTGTGTTATACGATTTGTTGTCATTGGCGTACATGGTTATATTTTGTTTAACATATGATATCGCTTTGTAAATATATACACTAGGAAAAGTATTTTATATTTAATGAAAATATCGCGACAAGTATCTTGAGGTTCCAATCCAAATATTAACCTTAGTGGTCGTTTCTGCGCAACAAGCACACGTTGGTAACCAGTTGTCCGCCCTCATATCAATATACTGAATGACATCGCAGAGTAAGCCAAAGAATAATACATGTTGAGTAGTGCATGAGTGGATAACACTGAGTAATGCAAAATAGGCTTTGTTAACCTTATTGCACACATGGTCATGATTATCAAACATTAGTTTGTCATCAATGCATATACCGAGGAACCGAACCGACGAAACAGATGTTATTATGTTATATGAGATAAATCCCTACGCGAACGAAATAGTATTACATCCGTTTTATCTACATTCAACACAATACGGTTACTCCGACTCCATCTCCGAAAACCATCCATTGCCTCACGCATCCTATTTTGCAACTCTGTTGTAGTGTCCACCGATATCGCTATCGAGGTGTCGTCAGCAAAAAAAAACAATACGGGCAGACGGAATATACAGGGGCAAATCATTTATGAAGAGAAGAAACAAGAGGGGTCCGAGGATGGAACGCTGAAGCACCCTCAAGTTTACCTCCCCCACAGCAGACAACAATGAACCATCTCTAATTTGCTTCCTACGATCCTCTAGAAACGATCAATTGATAAAAGAATCTGGAGTGAAGAACAAATGCCCACGGAATGGAAGGAAGGAAAAATAATAACCATCCATAAAAAAGAAGATCAAAGAACATGCAGTAATTACAGAGGAATAACCTTGCTCAGTGCAGCCTATAAAATACTTTCAGCTATTATTCAAAAGCGACTAGTAGACATCCAATCATTTAATAGGGGAATATCAGTGTGGCTTCGTGAAAGGCAAATCAACGATAGATGCAATACATACAATCAAACAAATTATAGAAAAAGCTTATGAATATAGAATAAATGTCAAGTTATTATTTATAGATTTTAAAGAAGCATTCGACTCCATAAATAGAAATATGCTCATGGAAGCATTGAAAGTAATGGGAATTGCAGCCAAACTCCGAAGAATCATATGCATGACAATGAGGACTACACGGATGAGTGTCAAAACACAAAAAGGGGAAACAAATGAATTAACGAACAACAAGGGTGTCAAACAAGGGGACTCCTTATCTACAACGTAATCAACGTAATCAGAAGAATCCAGGAAAGACAATAAGATCAAGAGGAGAGCAAATAGTGGCATACGCAGACGACCCAGTCATAATTGCAAAAAGAAGAGATCTAAAGGTACAAGTACTACAAAAAATTATCACGGAAGGAGAAAATATAGGTCTAAAAATAAATATGGACAAGATAAAAATCATAAGAATTGGGGAAGAACCTGGAAGTAAAAAGATTAATGTCGGAAACAGAGAATTTAAGGAAGTAATGCAATTCAAGTATCTAGAGATGACAATATCCAATACAGGAGACAGGACGGGTAAAATCGAAAAGAAAATTGTGGCTGCGAATAGAGTCTTTTACGCAAATAGAAAACTTCTGCACTTTAAAACCCACACGAAAAACCAAAGTGAAAATTTACAAAACGTTAATCAGACCTATCATGATGTATGCAGCTGAAGTAGCTTCAATGACAAAAATAAGAAGAAAAACTGAGAGTGATCGAAAGAAAAATAATATGGAAAATAATAGGACCGGTTAAAACTGGGGAGAATGAATATAGAAGCATCCGAAACCAGGAGATATTAGAGTCACTAGAAAACACGGATATAGTGAGCAAGATGAAGCAACAACGAGCAAAATCGCTGGCTCATGTATTGAGAAGGGAGGAACAGGAAGTAATAAAAACAATTTTGAACTAGATGCCTGCGAGTAAGAGAAGAAGAGGAAGGCCAAGAACAAGATGGATACAAGAAATTACAAACGACATAAGCAGTGCTGGAATAAAGAATACAGAAGAAGCCGCGAAGGATAGAGGAAAATGGACAAGGCTGTGCAGTAAAATAAAGTAGAAAAGGGATATGGCCCATCCCGAAATTAAGGGCCTAAACAGTTTACGAGCGGCGCTACTCCACAAGGAGTGTAAAGCCGCATCATCATCATCATCCATTACGACAAATAAGTATACAATTTTGCTTTAAAGTTAGAGCTGGCGACTTGTTTCAGTTCATTCGGAATATTATTGTACATCCTGTAAATAGAAAAACTAAATGATCTTTCATATGGAGAGCTATTATGCAACGGTAAGGATATCACACCACGGAAGCAGCTGGTTATATTATGGATGTCTGTCCTAAATTTGATCTTATTTTAGAGATAAGGCAGTAATTTAAACTCCATAACTCTGTGATAAGGACACAATGTTTGCAATTCCCGCCTTCGTTCCATTGAGAGCCATCTAGTGTCCTTTATTTTACGCTGGAATCGATGAATACCATGAATAAAGCGCAAACAGCTGTTCTGAACTTTCTGAAATCGGTGGCCAGTATTCCTGTCGATAGCAGGGTGGTATATCGGAGAACAGTAATTAAATTGGGAATCATGTAAATAGCTCTTTATAGTTCTAAAAAATATATTAAAAAATCGCTCAACGAGAAAATAATTGATTTTAGACCACTAATACGTTTTTCTCTAAAATTTTCCCAAAAATTCAAAAGTTTGAAGGGATCTTCCATTTAAAAAATGACTTTTACCGGCTTAGCGCAATATTGCGCGCATCTCACTAGTAATTCAGAACTACATAAGCACATGCGGTTTAGGTCCGTTTATGCCCAATCTGGGTATTAAAGATCACACCTGTATAATGCGCACATCCGGAGAAATAACGATTTTTGTAAATGTCGATTTTCAGAAAACTAATAATTCTAAAACGCTTAGTTTTAAGACAATAGTACTTTAATGTATTCTGTGTCAGAAAATTTTAACGCAAAATGTAATAAGGTACTATTGGTTCGTAATGGCCATAACTAATGTCTCCAAAGCTGGATGACATAAACTACATTCTCATTGATGGGACCACCGCACAACGTGAGGGAAACAAGTCAACAAACTGTCACAAAATTAACAATATACTTGTGAAATAAGTGAAGTAGTAATCATTCAACGAATAACAATTGATATTTAACAATAACTTTTTCACATTTCCTTGAAAAGACTTAAAATTGGAAATATCCCTGTAGTTTATAGGCAATGAATTAAATAGTCCACATCCCATGAAACTTGCCTGCAGTACGATGACAGGCTGATGGCAAGTAAAGTTCATTTCTTGTAAAATAAGAATGTGAGAGATTAGATTGAAATAGATGTCGATACCTATACCCAAGTGACCCAACCACTTTGCTCTCTGGTGTTTTATCTTCTTAACTATATCTTCTCCACATTCTTTCGCTACCTCCTCATTTGTTCTTATCCTATATTCAAAATTTTTCATTCTGACTGGTCCTAGTATTAATCTCAGTATTCTTCTCTCAGCGACTCTCAAATTTTTGTTCATCCCTTTTTGTCATTGTCAGTGTTTCCGCTGCGTATATTATTACTGGTCTTATGGTTGTTCTTTAAATTTTTATCTTTGTATTCTTTGAAAGATTTTTGCTTCTTAGTAGGTGTTTATATAAACTTTCTTGGCTGCCATTGTTTGACCCTTTCTTTCCATTTCACTATTACCATCATTTGTAATAGCGACTGCCAAATATTTGAACTCGTCTATTTCCTCGAAAGTGTAATTTCTTCTATTGCTTTTGTTATCCATTCTCGTTTGCTCCTTCTTATTATTATTTTTTTTCTTATCTTCTCATACTTCTCTACGTCTTCTCTTTTATTCGTACTAATCCATTTTAATCTCGCTTCTACCTTTTTCTCCATACCTCCTCTACACTTTTCATCATACCATTCCTTTTTATTCCTCTTACCCTCCTTTCCGATTATTTTGTCGGCTACTTGGTTCATTATTTCCTTTATCTTACACCATCTTGCCTCTATATCGTTCCATTGTCAATCTATTTGTCTCATTGTCTATATGTCCCACTTACTTCTTGGTAGTTGCTTCTTTATGTTTCTTCTGGTTTTTAAATTTAATTTTGCAACTACTATATAGTGATCCGTACCCACACATGCTCCACGATAAGTCCTAATGTAAATGTGTGTATTATAACGTAAAATTTTTCTAATCTATGTGGTATTAAATCTCATCTCATAGTAAATTATACATATTTAATCATCACAGGAGAAAATATTTTCGAAAAATCCCTTAAGAAATATTAAAAGCCTGGTATTCAGTGCAACTGTCAAATAGTTTACGCTGGCAAAGTTTATTCATTGTGAACTGGCCTTTACAATCTTGCCGTGAATGTGGCGTTGCTACTGCATCTATTCGCCGATTCTAGGATTGTAGGTTGATTTATAACAATATGTTATTCTATATTATATAAAGTTTTCACTGATTACGTAACAGGTGCGTACTCTACAATAATCAAAAATGTAATATGAGTAAAATTTTCCGATTATATCAACCACATTTTAAATTTTGCAGTTGTAGTAAATACACCATATCAAGTTTCATAGAAGCCAGTTATATAATGAATACGCATTACGTGGAAAATGTGAAAGAATGCAAACATTTTACAAATATGCAAATAGAATATACGAACGAAAAAATAAACCAGAGAGAATAAACTTGAAAACCATTCGTTTATTTAAAAAATTATTAGTTACACAATAAACCAGTAAATTTATCTACTTGCTCCATCCTAGGATTCCATAGATTACGTCGAGAATTGCATCGATATCAATACCTCTATCACGGAGTTCTTGAGCGAGACGTTGTACTTCAGGGATAGCCCTGATTTCTTCTGCGAAAGCCCGAGCAGTTTCGCTAGAGACCTTTTCGACTAACTCTTGGAAATCGGGACTGGAATTCAATTTATGATTGATAACGGCCAATACGGCATCGATTGGGAAGGCTTCTTTGAGTTCATCAACCATTTCTGTAATACCACGGGCGGTTGCTGACTTGTGGGAAATTCGAAGTCCATTGATGAAATCATGGATGTCTTGAATAACGGATTTGATATCGAGACCTGCATCGGCTAAGTATTCTCTGAATGCGATCCAGGTAGGATGTTCGCGAACCACTCCAACGAGCGCGGCCCATTCATCTCCCTGAAGATAAGCTACGACTTCCTGGACTTCGCGATCGGTGTCGACATATTTGCGGACAATACCAAAGAGCTCGTCAACGGGTATAACTGCAGCAATGTCCTGCAGATCATCTTCGAGAGATCTGGTTGGAGCAGCAGCAGCCGCAGCTGCGACGGCGAAGACAACCAATACAAATTTCATCTAGTGATGGAAAAGGGTAATTAAAGTTCAAAACGAAAATTGTTTTCTTTACTTACGGTTACTTGTCGTTCTCAATGGACTTCGGTGAGAAATTGATTTTCAGCTGCTCACAATTGTAATATATACCAAATAGAATTTGGAAAAAGGGACTTATCAGCCCACTTTTAAAATCATTTCTGATAGAGAATTTTTTATTGTATTTCAAAAATTTGAAGCTTGAAGTGTTTATTACGTTAAGTGTTTACTTCATAATCATCAGTGAACTTTGTTACCAGTGACTTTGTCATCCGTAGTCTAAAACCGATATCTAAATGGTTAGGTAAACAGATTAGTGGTCACTGAGTTTTTGTATGGAGCATGTAATTGAGAAAACAGTGGTCAACATCATCAAAAGGTACACGGTTCTATACTAGAAGAAATTAATTTTTTCGTGATTGTTTAAAATCTTCAAATAATGTGTTAACCACATTCGCACTTCTTACCATTAAAATTGCTGTATACATTAGCGTAACTTATTCTTCGTATAAAAATATGTAATTATTACTTGGGAAATACAATTAAATCACAGAGATCAAAAACCCACACAGGCCAGGGTTTCGACAATAATTACTTTTTGGGTTCATTTGCTTAATATCGTATTTTACACTACGACAAATAAGTATACAATTTTGCTTTAAAGTTAGAGCTGGCGGCTTGTTTCAGTTCATTCGGAATATTATTGTATATCTTGTAAATAGAAAAACTAAATGATCTTTCATATAGAGAGCTATTATGCAACGGTAGGGATATCACACCACGGAAGCAGCTGGTTATATTATGGATGTCTGTCCTAAATTTGATCTCATTTTAGAGATAAGGCGGTGATTTAAACTCCATAACTCTATGATAAAGACACAATGTTTGCAATTCCCGCCTTCGTTCCATTGAGAGCCATCTAGTGTCCTTTATTTTACGTTGGAATCGATGAATATCATAAATAAAGCGCAAACAGCTGTTCTGAACTTTCTGAACGGTGACCAATATTCCTGTCGATAGCAGGGTGGTATAACGGAGAACAGTAATTAAATTGGGAATTATGTAAATAGCTCTTTATAGTTCTAAAAATATATATTCAAAAATTGCTTAACGAGAAAATAATTGATTTTAGACCACTAATACGTTTTTCTCTAAAATTTTCCCAAAAATTTAAAAGTTCGAAGGGATGTCCCATTTAAAAAATGACTTTTATCAGCTTAGCGCAATATTGCGCGCATCTCATTAGTAATTCAGAACTACATAAGCACATGCGGTTTAGGTCCGTTTATGCCTAATCTGGGTATTAAAGATCACACCTGTATAATGCGCACATCCGGAGAAATAACGATTTTTGTAAATGTCGATTTTCAGAAAACTAATAATTCTGAAACACTTAGTTTTAAGACAATAGTACTTTAATGTATTCTGTGTCAGAAAATTTTAACACAAAATGTAATAAGGTACTATTGGTTCGTAATGGCCATAACTAATGTCTCCAAAGCTGGATGACATAAACTACATTCTCATTGATAGGACCACCGCACAACGTGAGGGAAACAAGTCAACAAACTGTCACAAAATTAACAATATACTTGTGAAATAAGTAAAGTAGTAATCATTCAACGAATAACAATTGATATTTAACAATAACTTTTTCACATTTCCCTGAAAAGTCTTAAAATTGGAAATATCCCTGTAGTTTATAGGCAATGAATTAAATAGTCCACATCCCATGAAACTTGCCTGCAGTACGATGACAAGCAGATGGCAAGTAAAGTTCATTTCTTGTAAAATAAGAATGTGAGAGATTAGATTGAAATAGATGTCAATACCTATACCCAAATGCCCCAACCACTTTGCTCTCTGCTGTTTTATCTTCTTAACTATATCTTCTCCACATTCTTTCGCTACCTCCTCATTTGTTCTTATCCTATATTCAAAATTTTTCATTCTGACGGGTCCTAGTATTAATCTCAGTATTCTTCTCTCACCGACTCTCAAATTTTTGTTCATCCCTTTTTGTCATTGTCAGTGTTTCCGCTGCGTATATTATTACTGGTCTTATGGTTGTTCTTTAAATTTTTATCTTTGTAATCTTTGAAAGATTTTTGCTTCTTAGTAGGTGTTTATTTATATATAAGCTTTTTTGGCTGCCATTGTTTGACCTTTTATTTCCATTTCACTATTACCATCATTTGTAATAGCGACTGCCAAGTATTTGAACTCGTCTATTTCCTCAAAAGTGTAATTTCTTCTATTGCTTTTGTTATCCATTCTCGTTTGCTCGTTCTTATTATTTTTTTTTCTTATCTTCTCATACTTCTCTACGTCTTCTCTTATATTCGTACTAATCCATTTTAATCTCGCTTCTACCTTTTTCTCCATACCTCCTCTACACTTTTCATCATGCCATTCCTCTTTATTCCTCTTATCCTCCTTTCCAATTATTTTGTCGGCTGCTTGGTTCAATATTTCTTTTATCTTACACCATCTTGCCTCTACATCGTTCCATTGTCAATCTATTTGTCTCATCGTCTATATGTCCCATTTACTTCTTGGTAGTTGCTTCTTTATGTTCCTTCTGGTTTTTAAATTTAATTTTGCAACTACTATATAGTGATCCGTATCCGCACATATTCCACGATAAGTCCTAATGTAAATGTGTGTATTATAACGTAAAATTTTTCTAATCTATGTGTTATTAAATCTCATCTCATAGTAAATTATACATATTTAATCATCACAGGAGAAAATATTTTCGAAAAATCCCTTAAGAAGTATTAAAAGCTAGGTATTCAGTGCAACTGTCAAATAGTTTACGCTGGCAAAGTTTATTCATTGTGAACTGGCCTTTACAATCTTGCCGTGAATATGGCGTTGCTACTGCATCTAGTCGCCGATTCTAGGATTGTAGGTTAATTTATAACAATATGTTATTCTATATTATATAAAGTTTTCACAGATTACGTAACAGGTGCGTACTCTACAATAATCAAATTGTAATATGAGTAAAATTTTCAGATTATATCAACCACATTTTAAATTTTGCAGTTGTAGTAAATACACCATATCAAGTTTCATAGAAGCCAGTTATATAATGAATACGCATTACGTGGAAAATGTGAAAGAATGCAAACATTTTACAAATATGCAAATAGAATATACGAACGAAAAAATAAACCAGAGAGAATAAACTTGAAAACCATTCGTTTATTTAAAAAATTATTAGTTACACAATAAACCAGTAAATTTATCTACTTGCTCCATCCTAGGATTCCATAGATTACGTCGAGAATTGCATCGATATCAATACCTCTATCACGGAGTTCTTGAGCGAGACGTTGTACTTCAGGGATAGCCCTGATTTCTTCTGCGAAAGCCCGGGCAGTTTCGCTAGAGACCTTTTCGACTAACTCTTGGAAATCGGGACTGGAATTCAATTTATGATTGATAACGGCCAATAGGGCATCGGTTGGGAAGGCTTCTTTGAGTTCATCAACCATTTCTGTAATACCACGGGCGGTTTGCTGACTTGTGGGAACTTCGAAGTCCACCGATGAAATCATGGATTTTTGAATAATGGATTCGATATCGAGTCCTGCATCGGCTAAGTATTCTTTGAATGCGATCCAGGTAGGATGTCCGCGAACCACTCCAACGAGCGCGGCCCATTCATTTCCCTGAAGATAAGCTACGACTTCCTGGACTTCGGGATCGGTATCGACATATTTGCGGGCAATAGCAAAGAGCTCGTCAACTGGTATAACTGCAGCAATGTCCTGCAGATCATCTTCGAGAGATCTGGTTGGAACAGCAGCAGCCGCAGCTGCGACGGCGAGGACAACCAATACAAATTTCATCTGTGGATGGAAAAGGGTATTAAAGTTCAAAACGAAAATTGTTTTCTTTACTTACGGTTACTTGTCGTTTTCAATGGACTTCGGTATGAAATTGATTTTCAGCTGCTCACAATTGTAATATATACCAAATAGAATTTGGAAAAAGGGACTTATCAGCTCACTTTTAAAATCATTTCTGATAGAGAATTTTTTATTGTATTTCAAAAATTTGAAGCTTGAAGTGTTTATTACGTTAAGTGTTTACTTTCTAATTATCAGTGAACTTTGTTACCAGTGACTTTGTCATCCGTAGTCTAAAACCGATATCTAAAGGGTTAGGTAAACAGATTAGTGGTCACTGAGTTTTTGTATGGAGCATGTAGTTGAGAAAACAGTGATCAAACATCATTAAAAGGTATACGGTTCTTTACTAGAAGAAAATTAATTTTTCGTGATTGTTTAAAATCTTCAAATAATGTGTTAACCACATTCGCACTTCTTACCATTAAAATTGCTGTATACATTAGCGTAACTTATTCTTCGTATAAAAATATGTAATTATTACTTGGGAAATACAATTAAATCACAGAGATCAAAAACCCACACTGGTCAGGGTTTCGACGATAATTACTTTTTGGGTTCATTTGCTTAATATCGTATTTTACATTACGACAAATAAGTATACAATTTTGCTTTAAAGTTAGAGCTGGCGACGGAATATTATTGTACATCCTCTAAATAGAAAAACTAAATGATCTTTTATTTAGAGAGCTATTATGCAACGGTAGGGATATCACACCACGGAAGCAGCTGGTTATATTATGGATGACTGTCCTAAATTTGATCTCATTTTAGAGATAAGGCGGTGATTTAAACTCCATAACTCTATGATAAAGACTCAATGTTTGCAATTCCCGCCTTCGTTCCATTGAGAGCCATCTAGTGTCCTTTATTTTACGTTGGAATCGATTAATATCATGAATAAAGCGCAAACAGCTGTTCTGAACTTTCTGAACGGTGGCCAATATTCCTGTCGATAGCAGAGTGGTATAACGGAGAACAGTAATTAAATTGGGAATTATGTAAATAGCTCTTTATAGTTCTAAAAAAATATATTCAAAAACGAGAAAATAATTGATTTTAGACCACTAATACGTTTTTTCTCTAAAATTTTCCCAAAAATTTAAAAGTTCGAAGGGATGTCCCATTTTTAAAATGACTTTTACCAGCTTAGCGCAATGTTGCGCGCATCTCATTAGTAATTCAGAACTACATAAGCACATGCGGTTTAGGTCCGTTTATGCCTAATCTGGGTATTAAAGATCACACCTGTATAATGCGCACATCCGGAGAAATAACGATTTTTGTAAATGTCGATTTTCAAAAAACTAATAGTACTGAAACGCTTAGTTTTAAGACAATAGTACCTTAATGCATTCTGTGTCAGAAAATTTTAATGCAAAATGTAATAAGGTACTATTGTTTTGTAATGGCCATAACTAATGTCTCCAAAGCTGGATGACATAAACTACATTCTCATTGATAGGACCACCGCACAACGTGAGGGAAACAAGTCAACAAACTGTCGGAAAATTAACAATATACTTGTGAAATAAGTGAAGTAGTAATCATTCAACGAATAACAATTGATATTTAACAATAACTTTTTCACATTTCCTTGAAAAGTCTTAAAATTGGAAATATCCCTGTAGTTTATAGGCAATGAATTAAATAGTCCACATCCCATGAAACTTGCCTGCAGTACGATGACAGGCTGATGGCAAGTAAAGTTCATTTCTTGTAAAATAAGAATGTGAGAAATTACATTGAAATAGATGTCGATACCTATACCCAAATGCCCCAACCACTTTGCTCTCTGGTGTTTTATCTTCTTAACTATATCTTCTCCACATTCTTTCGCTACCTCCTCATTTATTCTTATCCTATATATATAAAAACACATAATCATCAGATAACAAATAAATCTGGAATCACAATTGTACATCACAATGTGAGATCTTTAGGAAATTGTGTGTATGAAATGGAAGTGCTTATTAATAGTCTAGAAACCTGCGATTTCATATGCATATCAGAACATTGGCAATCCTCACAACAGTTGCGGCTTCTTGTCATCACCGCGTGCACGTTAGCTGCGGATTATTGCCGGGAACCAGGAGAACATGGCGGAGTTGCTGTTTATAATAGATTAGGTTTGCATGGAGAACCAATAGATGAAATAAATGGGCTGTCAACAAAATACTGTTCTGAGTGTGCAAGTGCAAAATACCGTATTAGTAATAAACAAATCGTTATGATATGTATATATAGATCGCCAAATTCATGTATCGAAATATTTTTTGATAAATTAACAATATTACTTGAAACACTATTTAACAATTCACTAAAGTACGTTACATGCGGTGATTTTAATATAGATCTTTTAGCTAATAATAACAACACAAGCGTATTCTTATCACTGCTCGATAGTTATGGGGCTGTCGTCACTATAGCTGCACCTACTAGAATTGCGAGTTCGACTGGGTCATGCTTAGATAATATTATAGTTAATAATACATTTACCTCTAAAGCGTCAACAATAGCTACCGGAATTCCAGACCATAATGCTCAAATTGTGCGTTTAAATATTAATAATGAGTTGAATACTAATATAGTTGCGTTGCGTCGTACTTTTCACCGAGAAGCAATTTCCGAATTTTGCTCCTCGGTTAAAGACGAACGATTTGGGTTGGTTTTTAAGAAAGGTTCTCTTGACGAAAAATTCAATAACTTCCTTACAACTTTCAGTTTGTATTTCAATGCGCATTTTCTACCCACACGTGTGATAAATAAACCGAGGAAAAGTCAGTTAACTTCTCCGGAAATATTGATGTACAAAGAAAAAATATCAACTTTCGAATTAGTTACTTTATATCGGCCTGGCTGCAAACTATACTTAAATCATCCAAAAAAGGAATACAGACAATTACTGATACGTACAAAAAAGAAATAAATTACCACAAAATTGCACATTCAAAAATTAAATCTAAGACTATGTGGAACATTATAAATGAGGAACTGGGAAAAACTAGTAGCCATATTCACAACACTACTGATTATACGGCTTTAGCTAATGAATCTAATAACTTTTTCAACACTTTTTTAAATTTAAATGATATAAGAAATAACGGTATCAATACTAGTGCTAATCAAAATTCATTCACCTTCTTCTTCAGACCTGTAATACCATCAGATTTAAAGGAAATCATACACCGACTAAAAAATAAACATTCTGTCGGCGTTGATGAAATACCGTTGCATGTTATAGAGAGTTGTTTTGCTGTAATTGCTGATCCTCTCTGTCATATTATTAATACGTCCTTATCCAGTGGTGAGTTTCCAACATCATTGAAATATGCCATTATCGTACCAGTACATAAGAAAGGAGATTACAATAACGTAGAAAACTATAGACCTATTAGTCATCTAACCACTTTCGCAAAAATTTTTGAGGCGATAGTCTCAGAGCAGCTGTATTCGTTTTTCGCAAAACATAACCTCTTTAATACAAATCAGCATGGTTACGTTTCCGGAAAAAGTGCTAGTACGGCATTATTTGAATATACAGAGTGGATACTATCTCAACTAGAAAATAATAATTTAGTATGTGGTCTTTTTCTAGACCTATCAAAAGCATTTGACACAATATCGCACTCTATTTTGCTTGCGAAGTTGGAACATTATGGTATCAGGGGCATAGCTAATGACTGGTTCAGGTCATATCTAGTCGATAGAAAACAAACCGTAAAACTACATAGTATTAGTGGTTCAGCATACTCATATACAACAACAAGAAATATTGGCGTACCACAAGGCAGTATCCTGGGTCCTCTATTATTCTTAATTTTTATTAATGATATGTTTGAAAATATTTCCAATAGCAATCAGCAAATTGTGAATTATGCCGATGATACTAACTTGCTGTTTAGTGGTGTTGACTTTCCTTGTTTAATTCGAAACGGCTCAATATTATTAAATTTTACGGAATGGTTTCAAGTAAATCTTTTACATATAAATAGAGATAAAACGCGATGCATTTTTTTCAAATGTAATGAAGGTACTGAAACTCCGGGTAGTATAGACTTAAATAACCAAAAACTTAAATTAACCAAACATTGTTCTTTCTTGGGTGTTGCTATAGATGTTACGCTAAAATGGGATCAACAAATAGAGCAGATATGTGGCAGGCTCAGCGGTGTTTGCTTCGCATTAAAAATATTAAAGAAAATAACAAGTTTTTCAACTATGAAAACAGTGTATCATGCCTATTTTGCGTCAATCGTTAGATATGGAATCATATTGTGGGGATGTCCGTCGAATGTGGAACGCGTCTTCATTTTACAGAAGCGAGCGGTGCGGGCACTGCTGGGTCTGGATTACGGTCGCTAATCAAAGCGAACGGTTTACTGACACTATTCGGAATTTATGTGTATGAATATGTTATCTTTAATTTCAAAAATAAAATAAATTTCAGAGAGAATGAAAAAGTGCATGAATACGGTACTAGGTTCAAAGCTAATTATAATATTCCAAAACACAGATTGACAAAATTTACAAAAGGTGTGCAATACAATACCATAATGCTCTTTAACAAATTGCCCGACAATATAAAACCTGAGACAAATTTTAGAAAATTTAAAAGGATGACATATTCATATATATGTGATGTTGAACCATATTCGCTGAAAGAATATATTAATTATTAAATTTATTTTATTATGAAATGTGATGTAGATATCTCACTTAACTGCATTTCTGTTTGACGCCGGTTTCTACTTGTGTGCTTTTTTCTTGTAAGCTTACATTTCAGTAGAAATAAAGAACATTATTATTACATTCAAAATTTTTCATTCTGACTGGTCCTAGTATTAATCTCAGTATTCTTCTCTCAGCGACTCTCAAATTTTTGTTCATCCCTTTTTGTCATTGTCAGTGTTTCCGCTGCGTATATTATTACTGGTCTCATGGTCGTCCTTGAAAAGTCTTAAAATTGGAAATATCCCTGTAGTTTATAGGGAATGAATTAAATAGTCCACATCCCATGAAACTTGCCTGCAGTACGATGACAGGCTGATGGCAAGAAATGTTCATTTCTCGTAAAATAAGAATGTGAGAGATTAGATTGAAATAAATGTCGATACCTATACCCAAATGCCCCAACCACTTTGCTCTCTGCTGTTTTATCTTCTTAACTATATCTTCTCCACATTCTTTCGCTACCCCCTCATTTGTTCTTATCCTATATTCAAAATTTTTCATTCTGACTGGTCCTAGTATTAATCTTAGTATTCTTCTCTCACCGACTCTCAAATTTTTGTTCATCCCTTTTTGTCATTGTCAGTGTTTCCGCTGCGTATATTATTACTGGTCTTATGGTTGTTCTTTAAATTTTTATCTTTGTATTCTTTGAAAGATTTTTGCTTCTTAGTAGGTGTTTATTTATATATAAGCTTTCTTGGCTGCCATTGTTTGACCCTTTATTTCCATTTCACTATTACCATCATTTGTAATAGCGACTGCCAAGTATTTGAACTCGTCTATTTCCTCAAAAGTGTAATTTCTTCTATTGCTTTTGTTATCCATTCTCGTTTGCTCGTTCTTATTATTTTTTTTTCTTATCTTCTCATACTTCTCTACGTCTTCTCTTATATTCGTACTAATCCATTTTAATCTCGCTTCTACCTTTCTCTCCATACCTCTTCTACACTTTTCATCATGCTATTCCGTTTTATTCCTCTTACCCTCCTTTCCAATTATTTTGTCGGCTGCTTGGTTCATTATTTCTTTTATCTTACACCATCTTGCCACTATATCGTTCCATTGTCAATCTATTTGTCTCATTGTCTATATGCCCCATTAACTCCTTGGTAGTTGCTCCTTTATGTTCGTTCTGGTTTTTAAATTTAATTTTGCAACTACTATATAGTGATCCGTATCCGCACATGCTCCACGATAAGCCCTAATGTAAATGTGTGTATTATAACGTAAAATTTTTCTAATCTATGTGTTATTAAATCTCATCTCCTAGTAAATTATACATATTCAATCATCACAGGAGAAAATATTTTCGAAAAATCCCTTAAAAAGTATTAAAAGCTGGGTATTCAGTGCAACTGTCAAATAGTTTACGCTGGCAAAGTTTATTCATTGTGAACTGGCCTTTACAATCTTGCCGTGAATGTTGCGTTGCTACTGCATCTATTCGCCGATTCTAGGATTGTAGGTTAATTTGTAACAATATGTTATTCTATATTATATAAAGTTTTCACAGATTACGTAACAGGTGCGTACTCTACAATAATCAAAAATGTAATATGAGTAAAATTTTCCGATTATATCAACCACATTTTAAATTTTGCAGTTGTAGTAAATACACCATATCAAGTTTCATCGAAGCCAGTTATATAATGAATACGCATTACGTGGAAAATGTGAAAGCATGCAAACATTTTACAAATATGCAAATAGAATATACGAACAAAAAAATAAACCAGAGAGAATAAACTTGAAAACCATTCGTTTATTTAAAAAATTATTAGTTACACAATAAACCAGTAAATTTATCTACTTGCTCCATCCTAGGATTCCATAGATTACGTCGAGAATTGCATCGATATCAATACCTCTATCACGGAGTTCTTGAGCGAGACGTTGTACTTCAGGGATAACCCTGATTTCTTCTACGAAAGCGCGGGCAGTTTCGCTAGAGACCTTTTCGACTAACTCTTGGAAATCGGGACTGGAATTCAATTTATGATTGATAACGGCCAATAGGGCATCGGTTGGGAAGGCTTCTTTGAGTTCATCAACCATTTCTGTAATACCACGGGCGGTTGCTGACTTGTGGGAACTTCGAAGTCCACCGATGAAATCATGGATGTTTTGAATAATGGATTCGATATCGAGTCCTGCATCGGCTAAGTATTCTTTGAATGCGATCCAGGTAGGATGTCCGCGAACCACTCCAACGAGCGCGGCCCATTCATTTCCCTGAAGATAAGCTACGACTTCCTGGACTTCGGGATCGGTATCGACATATTTGCGGGCAATAGCAAAGAGCTCGTCAACTGGTATAACTGCAGCAATGTCCTGCAGATCATCTTCGAGAGATCTGGTTGGAACAGCAGCAGCCGCAGCTGCGACGGCGAGGACAACCAATACAAATTTCATCTATGGATGGAAAAGGGTATTAAAGTTCAAAACGAAAATTGTTTTCTTTACTTACGGTTACTTGTCGTTTTCAATGGACTTCGGTATGAAATTGATTTTCAGCTACTCACATTTGTAATATATACCAAATAGAATTTGGAAAAAGGGACTTATCAGCTCACTTTTAAAATCATTTCTGATAGAGAATTTTTTATTGTATTTCAAAATTTTGAAGCTTGAAATGTTTATTACGTTAAGTGTTTACTTTCTAATTATCAGTGAACTTTGTTACCAGTGACTTTGTCATCCGTAGTCTAAAACCGATATCCAAATGGTTAGGTAAACAGATTAGTGGTCACTAAGTTTTTGTATGGAGCATGTAGTTGAGAAAACAGTGATCAACATCATTAAAAGGTATACGGTTCTTTACTAGAAGAAATTAATGTTTTCGTGATTATTTAAAATCTTCAAATAATATGTTAACCACATTCGCACTTCTACCATTAAAATTGCTGTATACATTAGCGTAACTTATTCTTCGTATAAAAATATGTAATTATTACTTGGGAAATACAATTAAATCACAGAGATCAAAAACCCACACAGGTCAGGGTTTCGACGATAATCACTTTTTGGGTTCATTTGCTTAATATCGTATTTTAAGTGAAAGTAATGCAAGAAAGCCCTTAATCTGCAAGATTTACGTCTTAGATGTATTTTTAAAGTTTTATAAATTGCAAAAGCACTCACAGCTTGATAATTTTCAAACAACGTTGCAAGCGTTTAATTCAGCGTAAACCAATAGAAATTTGGAACCTGAAGTTCTTGAACGTTTTTCAGCCTTGATGTTACACGTTCAATAGCCGAAGAAAGTAAATCTCATATCGAATACCGTTTTGGATATAAATTGTTACTGCAACAATTATTTTTGTTACTTCATGAGTTATTGTAATCATTTCTTGTTTGACTGTGCATATTGTATGCACACAAAATAATTTTCGACTGATTTCTATGTGAAATTAAAAAATAAGTTGCTAGCATTTATTAACGGGATGGTAGAAAAAACAACCGTATAATTGTTAAAACAAAACTGGGTCGATTTTGTGGATCTACAATTTTTCATACTCAAAATTAATAAATTACTTTATTGTAATTAATCTATAACAAAGGAAGAGTTGCACTGGATGTCCTTTGATTTCCGTATTGTGATAGCATATTGTAACAATTTTATTGTTACGCGGTCTGTTTATTTTGAACGGCGCGGTATGCACATTGGGGTTTTCTTAGAAGTTTTTTTTATTGCGTATGATTTTTACACGTATCCGAATGAAATTTTCCTCCGCCCCTTCTCTCACGAACCATGATCACGATTAAACGTGAGGTGTTTGTTTCTTTAAAAGCTGCTTAATTACCTTGAATGAGTGAGTACGTTTGGGCGATCTTTTCTTACGTATTTAAATTAACGTTATTTGTGATATCTTTTTGCAGCATTAATTTTATTTCAATTTTTAATATCGCTTGTGCCAAATCCTATCTTTACTATATCGCAATGCCATCTTGTCGAGCCTTATACCTTATCAACTTTTAAATACTAAATTGCTAGAATTGTTTTTTAAGTTACAGTATTACTTCATCTACAATCTTGAATTAACGGACTATTTTAAAACTTCTAAATATTCTCTAATTTTAGTGAATTACTGGAGATCACATTGCATTGAAGATTAAATTACTATCCTGATTTCACCTGGTTTAGCTTCCTTTTTGCTGTTTCTTTTGTACTTCTTGGTACATTAAGAACTAAGTTACAACAACCCAGAGTATTGTGGTGGAGCCTTTCCCAATTACTACGCCCTGAGAGCTGGTGAGGTTATGGACATTGTGGGAGCATCCATTTCTCCTGCCTTAGACGACGTCCCTAAGGATCTGCATAGGACTCAGGGGTTAAAAAAACATTTCTTTTGTTTATTATATTATCATTTCATATTTAGAGAAAAGCATGCAAATAAATTCAGATCATATTGTTGTTGAAAATTATTTTTCTTTAATCAAATAAAATTGTTACTAACATTTTGCATTCACATGTTATATACAACATGTCAACAAATACGCGCCATGTGGAATTTTTTCGTTATGGACTTTTATAAGATTATAGTAACGCAAAAAGTTTGAGCACCTTTTAAAACCAACTTCACATCCATTCAACGCAATTTATCTTCTACCGTATATAGGCTGGGCATTTAAAATTGAAAGAAGCTCAAGAGTAAAGTACTCTTACTTTTCAAAATAGAGGAAAATATCAAGAAAAGTTGTTTAGAATTAACAATACTCAAATATGAAATCAATGACCCAACCTCAAAAATAAAAAAAATGCTTTTTTGTCTGGATTACCCTTTATGCACTTCACATTTACAACACCTATTCTGCTTAAAGTATTCATAATTGATATAACTACTAAAAAACGAGAATAGTGGCACTCCTTAGGTGTTTTGAGCTGTTCAAGAATTATTGGAAGTTATGTGAAAGATTCACGTATCTTTGGTGCATTTTGTTCATCTGCTCGGTGAATTAGGACAAGAATGGAAACTATTTTAGAAATTGCCGGAAATATTTGAGCTTTGCACTAATTGTAAGTAAGGATAGATAGTATAAAACCCACAGGGCAAACTGCTTTAGCAGAAGATAATATGTTTTATTGTTCAATTTGTTGCGCAATCATGACATATAAAGTGATAATTGTTGCCAGATTTACATAATATTAAAATTGACCTGGAAATTTTGCATAGTTCGTGCCGAAGCCATCATAAAAGTAACAACACAGAAAACTAAAAAAAAAAAAATATTGTCTATCAAACACCATATTTAAACAAACTTACCATAAGCAAAAGTAATGCTAATATAGCTCATGGTATTGGTGGAATCCCTCCCGGCAAGAACAATGCGAGCAGAGAAAAGAAAGCACTAACACACGGACATGTTTCTGCCTACCCGGCATCATCAGCGTGACTGCGAGCACTTACCTTTCTGCTGTGTCTACCTCTTGGTTTATGCCCCCAATATCCACAACAGCATTTTTCTCTGCTCGCATTGTTCTTGCTGGGAAGGATTCCACCAATACTATAAACTATATTAACATTATTTTTGGTTTTGTTACTAGGCATTTTTTCATGTGTAAATTTAAAAGGATGACACATTCATATATATGTGATGTTGAACCATATTCGCTGAAAGAATATATTAATTACTAAATTTATTTTATTATGAAATGTGATGTAAATATCTCACTTAACTGCATTTCTGTTTGACGCCGATTTCTACTTATGTGCTTTTTTCTTGTAAGCTTACATTTCAGCAGAAATAAAGAACATTATTATTATATTCAAAATTTTTCATTCTGACTGGTCCTAGTATTAATCTCAGTATTCTTCTCTCAGCGACTCTCAAATTTTTGTTCATCCCTTTTTGTCATTGTTTCCGCTGCGTATATTGTTACTGGTCTCATGGTTGTTCTTTAAATTTTTATCTTTGTATTCTTTGAAAGATTTTTGCTTCTTAGTAGGTGTTTATATAAGCTTTCTTGGCTGCCATTGTTTGACCCTTTATTTCCATTTCACTATTACCATCATTTGTAATAGCGACTGCCAAGTATTTGAACTCGTCTATTTCCTCAAAAGTGTAATTTCTTCTATTGCTTTTGTTATCCATTCTCGTTTGCTCGTTCTTATTTTTTTTTTTTCTTATCTTCTCATACTTCTCTACGTCTTCTCTTATATTCGTACTAATCCATTTTAATCTCGCTTCTACCTTTCTCTCCATACCTCTTCTACACTTTTCATCATGCCATTCCTTTTTCTTCCTCTTACCCTCCTTTCCAATTATTTTGTCGGCTGCTTGGTTCATTATTTCTTTTATCTTACACCATCTTGCCTCTATATCGTTCCATTGTCAATCTATTTGTCTCATTGTCTATATGTCCCATTTACTTCTTGGTAGTTGCTTCTTTATGTTTCTTCTGGTTTTTAAATTTAATTTTACAACTACTATATAGTGATCCGTATCCGCACATGCTCCACGATAAGCCCTAATGTAAATGTGTTTATTATAACGTAAAATTTTTCTAATCTATGTGTTATTAGATCTCATCTCATAGTAAATTATACATATTTAATCATCACAGGAGAAAATATTTTCGAAAAATCCCTTAAGAAGTATTAAAAGCTAGGTATTCAGTGCAACTGTCAAATAGTTTACGCTGGCAAAGTTTATTCATTGTGAACTGGCCTTTACAATCTTGCCGTGAATGTGGCGTTGCTACTGCATCTATTCGCCGATTCTAGGATTGTAGATTGATTTATAACAATATGTTATTCTATATTATATAAAGTTTTCACAGATTACGTAACAGGTGTGTACTCTATCAAAAATGTAATATGAGTAAAACTTTCCGATTATATCAACCACATTTTAAATTTTGCAGTTGTAGTAAATACGCCATATTAAGTTTCATAGAAGCCAGCTATATAATGAATACGCATTACGTGGCAAATGTGAAAGCATGCAAACATTTTACAAATATGCAAACAGAATATACGAACAAAAAAATAAACCAGAGAGAATAAACTTGAAAACCATTCGTTTATTTAAAAAATTATTAGTTACACAATAAACCAGTAAATTTATCTACTTGCTCCATCCTAGGATTCCATAGATTACGTCGAGAATTGCATCGATATCAATATCTCTATCACGGAGTTCTTGAGCGAGACGTTGTACTTCAGGGATAGCCCTGATTTCTTCTACGAAAGCGCGGGCAGTTTCGCTAGAGACCTTTTCGACTAACTCTTGGAAATCGGGACTGGAATTCAATTTATGATTGATAACGGCCAATAGGGCATCGGTTGGGAAGGCTTCTTTGAGTTCATCAACCATTTCTGTAATACCACGGGCGGTTGCTGACTTGTGGGAACTTCGAAGTCCACTGATGAAATCATGGATGTTTTGAATAATGGATTCGATATCGAGTCCTGCATCGGCTAAGTATTCTTTGAATGCGATCCAGGTAGGATGTCCGCGAACCACTCCAACGAGCGCGGCCCATTCATTTCCCTGAAGATAAGCTACGACTTCCTGGACTTCGGGATCGGTGTCGACATATTTGCGGGCAATAGCAAAGAGCTCGTCAACTGGTATAACTGCAGCAATGTCCTGCAGATCATCTTCGAGAGATCTGGTTGGAACAGCAGCAGCCGCAGCTGCGACGGCGAGGACAACCAATACAAATTTCATCTATGGATGGAAAAGGGTATTAAAGTTCAAAACGAAAATTGTTTTCTTTACTTACGGTTACTTGTCGTTTTCAATGGACTTCGGTATGAAATTGATTTTCAGCTGCTCACATTTGTAATATATACTAAATAGAATTTGGAAAAAGGGACTTATCAGCTCACTTTTAAAATCATTTCTGATAGAGAATTTTTTATTGTATTTCAAAATTTTGAAGCTTGAAGTGTTTATTACGTTAAGTGTTTACTTTCTAATTATCAGTGAACTTTGTTACCAGTGACTTTGTCATCCGTAGTCTAAAACCGATATCTAAATGGTTAGGTAAACAGATTAGTGGTCACTGAGTTTTTGTATGGAGCATGTAGTTGAGAAAACAGTGATCAACATCATTAAAAGGTATACGGTTCTTTACTAGAAGAAATTAATTTTTTCGTGATTATTTAAAATCTTCAAATAATGTGTTAACCACATTCGCACTTCTTACCATTAAAATTGCTGTATACATTAGCGTAACTTATTCTTCGTATAAAAATATGTAATTAATACTTGGGAAATACAATTAAATCACAGAAATCAAAAACCCACACAGGTCAGGGTTTCGACGATAATCACTTTTTGGGTTCATTTGCTTAATATCGTATTTTAAGTGAAAGTAATGCAAGAAAACTCTTAATCTGCAAGATTTACGTCTTAGATGTATTTTTAAAGTTTTATAAATTGCAAAAGCACTCACAGCTTGATAATTTTCAAACAACGTTGCAAGCGTTTAATTCAGCGTAAACCAATAGAAATTTGGAACCTGAAGTTCTTGAACGTTTTTCAGCCTTGATGTTACACGTTCAATAGCCGAAGAAAGTAAATCTCATATCGAATACCGTTTTGGATATAAATTGTTACTGCAACAATTATTTTTGTTACTTCATGAGTTATTGTAATCATTTCTTGTTTGACTGTGCATATTGTATGCACACAAAATAATTTTCGACTGATTTCTATGTGAAATTAAAAAATAAGTTGCTAGCATTTATTAACGGGATGGTAGAAAAAACAACCGTATAATTGTTAAAACAAAACTGGGTCGATTTTGTGGATCTACAATTTTTCGTACTCAAAATTAGTAAATTACTTTATTGTAATTAATCTATAACAAAGGAAGAGCTGCACTGGATGTCCTTTGATTTCCGTATTGTGATAGCATATTGTAACAATTTTATTGTTACGCGGTCTGTTTATTTTGAACGGCGCGGTATACACATTGGGGTTTTGTTAGAAGTTCTTTTCATTGCGTATGATTTTTACACGTATCCGAATGAAATTTTCCTCCGCCCCTTCTCTCACGAACCATGATCACGATTAAACGTGAGGTGTTTGTTTCTTTAAAAGCTGCTTAATTACCTTGAATGAGTGAGTACGTTTGGGCGATCTTTTCTTACGTATTTAAATTAACGTTATTTGTGATATCTTATTGCAGCATTAATTTTATTTCAATTTTTAATATCGCTTGTGCCAAATCCTATCTTTACTATATCGCATGGCCATTTTGTCGAGCCTTATACCTTATCAACTTTTAAATACTAAATTGCTAGAATTGTTTTTTAAGTTACAGTATTACTTTATCTACAATCTTGAATTAACGGTCTATTTTAAAACTTCTAAATATTCTCTAATTTTAGTGAATTACTGGAGATCACATTGCATTGAAGATTAAATTACTATCCTGATTTCACCTGGTTTAGCTTCCTTTTGGCTGTTTCTTTTGTACTTCTAGGTACATTAAGAACTAAGTTACAACAACCCAGAGTATTGTGGTGGAGCCTTTCCCAATTACTACGCCCTGAGAGCTGGTGAGGTTATGGACATTATGGGAGCATCCATTTCTCCTGCCTTAGACGACGTCCCCAAGGATCTGCAAAGGACTCAGGGGTTAAAAAAACATTTCTTTTGTTTATTATATTATCATTTCATATTTAGAGAAAAGCATGCAAATAAATTCAGATCATATTGTTGTTGAAAATTATTTTTCTTTAATCAAATAAAATTGTTACTAACATTTTGCATTCACATGTTATATACAACATGTCAACAAATACGCGCCATGTGGAATTTTTTCGTTATGGACTTTTATAAGATTATAGTAACGCAAAAAGTTTGAGCACCTTTTAAAACCAACTTCACATCCATTCAACGCAATTTATCTTCTACCGTATATAGGGTGGGCATTTAAAATTGAAAGAAGCTCAAGAGTAAAGTACTCTTACTTTTCAAAATAGAGGAAAATATCAAGAAAAGTTGTTTAGAATTAACAGTTATACTCAAATATGAAATCAATGACCCAATCTCAAAAATAAAAAAAAATGCTTTTTTGTCTGGATTACCCTTTATGCACTTCACATTTACAACATCTAATCTGCTTAAAGTATTCAAAATTGATATAACTACTAAAAAACGGGAATTAGTGGCACTCCTTAGGTGTTTTGAGTTGTTCAAGAATTATTGGAAGTTATGTGAAAAATTCACGTATTTTTTGGTGCATTTTGTTCATCTGCTCGGTGAATTAGGACATGAATGGAAACTATTCTAGAAATTTCCGGAAATATTTGAACTTTACACTAAGTAAGAATAGATAGTATAAAACTCACAGGGCGAACTGCTTTAGCAGAAGATAATATGATTTCAATTATTGTACAATTTATTGCGCAATCATGGCATATAAAGTGATAATTGTTGCCAGATTTACATCATATTAAAATTGACCTAGAAATTTTGCATGGTTCGTGCCGAAGCCATCATAAAAGTAACAACACAGAAAACTAAAAAAAAGACAAATATTGTCTACCAAACAAGCAATAACAACAATGTACAAAACAAGTTAAAATGAGAGAAAATAATAACGAGAGCAATGAAGAAACGTGACAAATGCAGTATATAAAAACAATAAACAACAGGAATAATTTACGCCTTTGGAATTGAGATTTGACAGTTTGGCAACTGTTATGATTACTTTGCATAGTAACGAGCTCTTTGGATCAATCTGACGTTACAAGAAACAATTTGGTGCTCTTTCCTTGCCAACTTTGCGTAACAACAACAACAGATTACCAAAACCTTTATATTGTCATATTTCTTAAGCTAAAGTATAACAAATGTAGTATCGTTGGATTCGCCTTCCAATTACTTTTCCAAAAACGTAAAAATATATAGGATGTTCTATTTAAAACAGGAAAGTTGACGTCACTTCGGGTGGTACCGGAAATACAGGTTATAAGTTTTCATCCAGAAAGTCTATTTTATTATTTTGAATATTACGTAATGGCTATTTAGAACTTATAAACGGGACAATATACACTTAACCTGAAATTCCACCAGCATGCAAATGTATAAATAGCAATGTTATATCTTAACCAAAATTTTGGTTATTGTTACTACGCATTTTTCCATGTGTAATGTTATATCTTGTTGTATTGTTTTCTGGTATATTTTAATAAACACAGATATGTCGTTACATAATTTTAATAAACACACATACATTTGTGTTGTAAACTGCTTAATTATTTCTTATTATTAGTTATTTTGTAAGTCCTCATTTATAGACAATTTGGCATTCTTTTCTCCGCATTCTAACGAACTGTTCTCTGTTCGCACTAATTTAAAGATTTTTAAGCTGAAAGAAAAGAGTGTAAAATTAGAACATTAACCTTTTCTCACAAATTTTTAAATTAGCTTGCAATTTCATTCAATTGTTATTGTATAAATTTAACTTTTAGATTATATGTTCATTTTCGAAAACCCTGTATACCGTACATATTTTTCATTAAGCAAACCAATCGCAGTTGTGTAACGATATGCCGTAACGAACATTTTACTTATATGCGTCACGTACAAGGCCGCCACATGTCATCAACAAAAAATTATACGTCATGGTCAGATAGGATATATAAACCCCCGAGTTTCGCGTTTATCTATTTCTTTTATTCCGATATTGGATCCTGGACACCACAAAAGCAACTCGGTTGACGATATATTGACATTGTGCTTAATATCGCAACAAAAACACGTCCAAATCACTAAACCATAAAGATTAAAGCTACTGCGGAGCTTCATAACGAATTTGCAAGTCATTGAATATATTAAAGAGCGGTTGACGCAATTACTGAAAATAGTTTATTATTGCCTGCCGTACCAATATTCGTTAGAGGATCTTCTGAGCGAAATACTGACTCTTTTTCCGTACCCCAAATATCTGCAACAGGTGGCACCAGATCAGGTGAGTGAGATAGATACTCAAAGTCTGTTGTACGAGAAATTATTCTGTTTCCAAAATATTCATGAGGCAAGACTAATGAGCGTCTAGCTGTACGCTTGTTGCACCATCCTTTTAGAACCATCGCCTGTTCACCTGTAAACATCATACTTGGCAAAATATTCTTAAATCTCAATACAAAAGGCGTAACGATATTCTGTCTGTAACGCTCTTGGTTGACAGCAATTGGATGTTCGTCGTCGTCCTCCACAAAATACGGACTAACAGCACCATGCCCACATACAGCACACCAAATTATAACTTGAGCACTGTGAAGTGTTCTCTCAACAATAATAATTAGGCGTTAAAACCCAAAGAATCGAGTTGTTTTTCTCGGCCTGATATAGAAAAAATAAACTTAGTAAAACATATCAATTTTTATTCTTCAATACCTCGAACATATTAAGGTGAACATGACTTTCACCTGAAAACCATGTACTTCTCAAAGAATCGACATCTTCGTGCATTAGACCCAGCAGGCGTCCACAATAAACTTCTTTTGCACATTTGCCCAAGGTGTTTAGTCGTCGTCCAGTTTCAATACGCTATGGAGAACCATCAACAGATTTGATCATCCTATGTATGGATGTTTCAGTGATATGCAGTTTATACGCAGTTCGTCGTAGGCTTCTTTGATATGGAGACTGCAAGATCTAGGCAAGAACGCGCCCTTCACTATTACTGTTACATATTGTTCTTTGGCAACTTGAAGAGCTTTTGCGCTGACACTAGACACTACCAGTGCGACGAAATTTCTCAACAATTGCTAATATTACACTTTTACTGGGTGAATCATTAAACTGTTATCAATATTTTTCAGAGGCTTGTTTCAAATTTGGGCCATTAACCCGTCCATTTCCGAGCGAGCGAAAGCAGTGTTCTGCTATCGACATCGATCCCAAAGTCTAGCTGACCGTGGCCCACCTACAGGAAAACGAATGAGCAGCGCTAGTTGAGGAGGCGTGCTCATACAATCTGGATCGCATGCAAAGCATACTTAGCTGATGCAGGACTCCATATTGAAGCCATTATTCAGCCTATCCATGACGACGATTCAGCCCGTGGGATTAGAGCATTAATTGATGATCTGAGAGAAACCTCCCCAATCGATGCCGTATAGGCTGTTGTCAAAGGTAAATTGAACTCCAGCCCCGATTACCAAGAATTAATCGAAGAAATCTCCAGCGAAGCTGCCCACGCTCTAGTAGATGAAATCAGGACTATCCCAGAAGTGCAACGTTTCGCTCAAGAACTCTGCGAACTAGAGCTATCGACGTTAACGCGGGTGTCGATGTTATCTACGGACTTTTGGGCTGGAGCAAATAATCCGATTTGGAATCTTATTCTAGTACTACTTGTGTGTTAGAAATTAAATGAACAATTTTCAGTTTTAGAGGTTTCCGGTTATTTTGTCCTTTTTTAAATCCAATACCAGGTTGGAGATTAATATTAAAGTAAACTCACTATTTCTCGTTTAAGACGTAGTTAAAAAATACGTACTTGCTTGAATACGTGTTAGAAAAATCCACGCCCAGATAATAAAATTTAATGATTCTATGTGTAGCAGAGATAAATCTCTAATTAAGCAGAATATACTGAACCACATGTTTTAGAATTTCGCAATTCTAGCTAAATGAAATATTTTTTTCGAATATATTAAATAAGTGTGTTCTAGAGAGTTCATCTAAATTGTTTAATACTAATAATAATCACTTGCAAACATTTACAGAGGTCGATAGGTATAAAATGAAGACCGTTTCTCAGTAATATATTTTCCTTTTCAAAACAGACTTACTCCTGAATTAAATGGTGCTAACGAACATAACTAAGTTACTGCTAAGCTAACTGTAGCAAACAAACATCCTAACATTTAACTGCTAACATACTTGCAGTAAATAGAACGCAAGTAGGGAACAGCGACATATTTGCTAGGACCTGTCTTACAGAAAGGTCCTCTGCACAAGATGAGGGTCTTTAAAGACGAACATCTATGAAGATTTTGTATAATGAAGAGATTACCATATTGTAACGAACCGTTATCCGTCCGCACAAATTGAAAGACCTGTAGGCTAAAAAAAAGGGTATAAAATTATAACAGTCATCTTTTCTAACAAATCTTTAAATTATCTTGCGATTTTATTCAACTTCTATTCTGTAAATTAATTTTGGAAAACCCTGTATATTATTTTTGAATATCAGTGTATAGTTTTCATTAATCAAACCGCTTGAAGTTGTGTAACGATATGTCATAACGAATGTTTTACTTGTACGCGTCATGTACAAGGCCACAGTACGTCCTAAGCAGAAAGTGCAACGTCATGGCCAAGAATTGTATACAAACCCTCCAGACCTACATTTCGACAGACTCTTGCGAGGCAAGTCGGCGATTACGCTGGCTACAACAGGCTGAACAGAGTCCAGGAAATATCCCTCGGGTAGTCGGATTTTCGCCGGCAATCTTGGAATATTTTTCCGTCCGAGAAGTATCCCGGAAACAGTCAGCTTCAGCCGGCAACTCTGAAACAATCATCAGCTGTTCGTTAGATTCCGCCGCGTGAAAGGCCGCCGTTTGAATCACTCAAGTGCATAATTAACTTATGCTAAAATCCGTTCCAAATACTTGATTTATTATTATTAAAGACCGTGAATGAACTTTTGCCAACACCCGTAACAAACGTTTGATTATTTGAGATAGTGAGTAACCTAAGCAAACACATATCGTTTCACTACTTGATATCTTTTATTGAGAAAGCATCTTTTCCGTTAAACATTGTAAATAGTCACGACCGAACTAGAATTTTATGTTATTTTGATCTAATTTGTGCATTACGTTTGTTCTTTTTTTAAGTTATTTTGCTAGAGCTTGTAAATATTACTTACTTCTTTTCATTCCAATACTGAATTCTGGACATAAGCAGCTAATCCCGATTGCCGATAAATGGACATCGCACCCGATACCGCCTCATAATCACTTCACCATCACCAAGACCATAAACATCGTAATTAAACAACACCCACATGTGTTAGGTTTTAAAATAATCCAAGTAATGTTGACAGTTCTTAAAATTGCCTTAATACTGTTGACGACATCTATAAGCCGGATGTATCAACTAACTTATTGAGCCCGCTGGTATATTCACCTACAAGCGTTTGACATTTTACAAAAGATTTAAGAAGCGTCTTATTTTCATCCTCGTTCGTAAGCATAAAATAAGATAGTAGAGGAAAGCTGTATATTCACAATTTGGTGAATTTTGAAGTTGCCGAAATCGTCCAGAGGGAGCAGAAACGTCGCAATATTAGTTTCAAATGCGCAACCTTAATTCGGCACCAACAAGCTCTACCAAAGTTCGATCAAAAGAGTGAGCCTGTTCTAGTAAAACGAAAACCAAATGTAAGATTAACAGAATAGGCTAAAAGTAATGTTAAACATGCAAAATTCAATAAAGCGAGTTGTAAAAACAAATTGAAATTAAAATTTTGAAAGAAATACTGGGACGATTTCATTTTATAATTTATACAACTAACTAACAATAAGTCTAAAGGATCTGTTTCGATATCTTTTAAAATTAATTGTTTATTACCTATCCTCTAAATAATACACTATGGCATTATTTTGGTCGTAACGTATGCTTTTTCTAAAGTCCTTCATTGAACGGAAAGAGTACGTAACTACAGAAAACTACGTTCATATAATTGTAAGATTGGTCCAACGAACAAGTTTATTATTTTAATAAAAGGCTATTTGTTTAAATTAAAGTACTTTCGTGGATACAATAAACGAATTTGTTCACATAAAGACCACATTTATTACTAGACTTAGGCGTTTTGCGTAGAGTTTGAGCTATTGGTAATACAGGAGAATCAAAAATAGTTGGAGAGGTCCACATGAAACAAACTAATATCTAACCAAGTGCCTCATTTCCATTAGCGTTAGAAGTAAGGGCTTCACAGTAAATACAATTCTTAAGTCCGAACTTAAAAGGAAGTCGTTCGTATACATTTTTTGTAGCTTTTGAGCTATTGTCGTGTCAGGCCACAAACTCAAAGTTTAATTTAAATATTAATTCTCGAGTTGTTGAACCTCTCTGTCATTCGGAAACACAATATAATCAAATCCAGCCCTGTGATACTTGCGCACAGAAAACAAAAGTTCGTGAATCAAACAAATATATATCTTTGGTATTATCTATTTAATTCAACAAAAGCTTTTTTTGAATGAAAGCACATTTTTAGAAGCAACAGATTGAATTTGGTCGAATGTACAAATGTTTTTATTTGACATAATTTTGTTGAGTCAAACAAATATGTTTGAATCGTGCGCGTCGTCGGCAATTTCCGTTACGTGAACGGAGCCGATCACAATCGTAGTCCTAGTTTAGGTTATGTGAGATGGTGGTTCGTAAGCGGTGAGATGTAAATGAAGAAAATAATAGGTAAGTAGGATCATGTATTTATATATTTTTGCCATTGGATAACTAACGTTAAAATTTCTGCATAAAAAAATAATAAAATAGTTGCCACAGATAGGTGAATATCAGAGTTCCTGTTTGTATTAGGGAGTAGCGAAAATTACAAAGATCTCGCCGGTATCCTTTTCAAGGCCAGTAACACTAATGTTAGCAGCATCGTAAATTGCGATTCAATTCACCACACATTTAACAGTGCTTTGATTTTTCCGTTTTCACATTTTGTAAATAATTGTTAGTATATTTCCTCCTTTTTTTGATATAACAGGTATTTCAGCAAAGGCAAGTGATAACACATGCTTGCATGCATAAGTCCGTTGAGGTATCTGCTGTTCTGCCTCCTACCCTTTTTGTCATAATACCTAGCACTGCGCACTGTGAGACCAGGTAACATTTGTTCTTTGTAGTTGTAGTTGTTGTATTGTATTGTTGTGATTATGTTGTTGTTTATTGTAAATTCCACACCACTGGTAATGAATTAAAGTCTATCTATCTATCTATTTTTAACACATTGTTACCCTATGTGCTCATAAATGGATGATTTCTTCTCTAAAAAGAAGAAAGCATCTATCGCACTAACCATTTCAGTGGAGTAATAAAACCAACAGAATAACATTTGTGAAAATAACAGCATAGTTTAGACTACAGAAATATTTTGTTAAGCAAATACATATTTATCTAACCTTTTAATGGCGAACGTTCCCAAAATGGGAATATACTTACTCATATTATTTGCATAAAGTTTTTATAATTAACAATCAGAAAAATTTACATCTATGTATATTTTAAAACAAAAAAAGTTTATGCAAATGGTATGATTAATTCAAGAAAAAATAGATTTTTTAGAATGTGCCCATTTTGGAAACGTTCGCCATTAAAAGGTGAAGTCAAATAGCTGGTAAAGAACAGTATATTTGTTTCAAACTGACGAAGTTCTTTAAAAGAAGGAACTATATTACTATATATTACTATATATTACTATATACAAATATGCTTACGTATGTATATTAAACCAAACAGATATATTTTCAAATCAAACTTGAGATTCTTTTAGGAGATCATATGTTTGAATCAAATAACGATGTCAAAAAAATTATTTCTATAAATTAAAAAAAATTACGATTTTGTTGACTGAATGCATATTTGTTTGAGAACTTTTTTCTCTGTGCGCCCTAGCTTGAGCGTATGCAAAACGCCTATCATTAATTATTAGTGTCTATTAATTTTTTTAATGCTTTTTAAGGAACGACCAAACAAAACAGTATATTTGGTGTCACACCTATATCCAAATATGTGACGTAATTCACCGGCCAATATAAACCATCTACAAGAGAAACATGATCCAAGTAGGAGGTGTGTCCGTAGAGTTTTTGAAACCTCTGTATTACCAATAGCTCAAAGCGTACGCCAAACGTCTAAATAAATATGGTCTTTATTTGTACAAACTTGTTTATTGTATTCATGAAAGTACGTGTTCATTAATTTAATAAATAGCCTTTTATACAATGGTAAACCTGTTCGTTGGACCAATTTTAATAAAAAAATAATTACATCAGCGTAGTTATGTACTCTTTCCATTTAGTGATGAAGGACCCTAAGAAAAGCATACGTTACAACCAAAATAATCCTATAGTGAATTCTTTGGAGGATAAGTAATAAACAATTAATTTTAAGACATTAAAACAGATTTTTTTAGGCTTGGTTAGTTTTATAAATTATAAAATTAAATCCTCCCCGTGTTTCTTCCGAAATTTTAATTTTAATTTGTTTTCACAACTAGCTTCATTGATTTTTACATTCTTAACATTACGGCCCAAAAAGCCTGTTCAGTTAATCTTGCATTTGGTTTCAGTTTTACTCGAACAGGCTAGAGCGTCTTGGTACCAATTTCAACCTGCGCATTTGAAACTGATATATGGCTTCCATCGATGAATACTAAAAAATCGATATTTTCCTCGATTCTACCGATGTAATTTAACTTAAATAATCGGTAGGATTTGAACTTACAACACCCGTTCTCAGGACAGGCGCGCTATCCACTACACTACTGAGTCTTCTTGCAAGTTCAAACCCTGTAATCTCTTTGTTTGAGTTATGAAATTCCAAAACAATAGAGAGTTTGAGGTTGACTACCGCAAACTCTATAAGTATATTAAGCACTTTAAACATTTGGTCATCGCATGTGGTTCAGTGTATTCTGTTTAATATTATCTCTACTACACGTAGAGTCATTAAATGTCATTATCTGGGTGTGGATGTTTTCAACACGTCGTATTTCAAGTAAACACATATTATTTTAAAGTGCATCTTAAACTAGAAACAGTAGAAAGATAAGGAACTTTACCTACATTAATCTTAAACCTCGAATAGTTGCAAAATAAACGAAAACCCCTAAAGTTGAAAATTGTTTATTTAATTTCTAACATATAAGTAGCACTAGAATAAGATTCTGGACCCAATTATCTGCTCCACCCCAAAATTCCGTAGATAACATCGATAGCTGTGTCAACATCGAAACCTCTATCACGGAGTTCTTGAGCGAGACGTTGCACTTCTGGGATAGCTCTAATTTCTTCTACGAAAGCGTGGATAGTTTCGCTAACGATTTTTAGGAGTAATTTTAGGGAATCGGGGTTAGAGTTCAATTTAACATCGACAACAGCCAATACGGTATCGGTTGGGAAAGCTTCTCTCAGTTCATCAATCAATCCTCTAATACCACGGGCGGTTGCCGATTTATGTGATCTGCGAAGTCTGCTGATTAGGTCACGAATGGCCTGAATAATAGTTTCAATATCGAGCCCTGTATCAGCCAAGTACTCTTTGTATGCGATCCAGGTTGGATTGGTACGGACCTCCTCAACGAGTGCTTCCCATTCGTCTCCTTGTAAGTAGGTCACGACTTCCTGTACCTCGGGATCAGTGTCGATATATTTACGGACAATAACACGAAGTTCGCCAACTGGTATAACTGCAACTATGTCCTGCAGATCATCCGTAAGAGATCTGGTAGAAGCAGCAGAAGCTACGGCTACAAGAGCGAAAATAACCAAAGCGAATTTCATCTGTAGGAAAATACAGCACCTTAGATTTTAAGAAACAATAGTAGGAATATATACTATACATACGTTGACTGTGTGAACAGAATTCTAGAAAACAACTGACATTTGATGCATTTCGCAGACAATTTATACAATTTTCACGTAAATATATGACTATCTTGGAACCACAAGGTTTAATTTGATAAGGATATTTATCCAACTGTTTATTAAACTTGAACTGTATTCTAAAATGTAACCGAGTACTTAATTTTTTCTCTATGCCTTCTGTTATATTATGTACCTTACCATTCTAATACTTGAGCAAGTAAATGATTTTCTGCTCAAGCAACAATAGCGGTGTAGCATACTTATAAAGTGTTCTTTATATATTGGCAATGTTTATATTGTAGATCTATCTTTCTCTCAACACTTAACTGAGCTCCAAAAATAGGTTATGTTTAGACATCTCTAAATGCGCATGTGTAGTATTTACCAGACGTAAACAACCGATATCTTTTCAATACACTATTGGGAAGACAATTTTATAAGTCCCTACATCAACTAGAGATCTGGGAGTACTTTTTCATCCATCTTTGTGTTTTCCGATCATATTTTGGAACTGTGAGTCTGGCCAAACGAGATTTCTGAAATTTTTACATCTCCTACTTGAGGGATTTTATCTAGGTAGAAACTATAAGTACAACGCTTTGCTAAACAAATTGAATTTCACGGCATTTTACATAAGAAGGATTACATGGCTACATAAGTTCTTGTTTTCTCTGTTGTATAATCGAATCTATTGTCGATGGGTGCAAATAAATGTAGCTTTCTAGTACCTTCGGCCAACACCAGATCTTTCCTTACTTTTACTGCAATCCTAAGAGAACAAATACTTAGATCTCTTTGATATGTGGCAACTTTGATCGTATCGCGGACCTCTGTGATATTAATGCCTATCCTTTGAGTTCAATTCTTTCTGCAATTTCTAATCTAACAAAACTAAAATTACCTGGTAAACAATTGTATTTTTTTTACCCGTATATTTTCTTTCTTACCTATATCTACTAGATTTGGTTTAAGCTAGTTTCAAGTAGTGCTAGGAACTTATTGTGCCTATTCTTATTTAATTCTTTAATTTATTTCTGTTCATGTTGCTGTTATGTATTATGTATTTCCTGGAACTGGGTGTGTAACAGGTATACACCCAGTTCGTTTGGCAAATTGGAGCAATTAATCGATAAGTTAATTGTTGTTGTGCATTGAAAACGTATTCGAGAGAACATTGCCATGTTTGATTCATTCTATTTCATTTTTGTAATGGAATAGCCTGTATATTTTTCCGCGGTTTGATAAGGAAACTGTAAAAGAATTTTTTTTATGAACATTTCCCGATGCCTAAAGTGTGTCGTTCTTTAGTAACGTAAATACGAAACTATGCGGATAGGTTTTTTGCTAAAATTCATAAAGTGCTACGACAAAATGCTGTTAACCTTTGGTTTTTCTGAAGATATTGATTAAAGGTAAACTGGAAATATTCGAAGTGAACACCTTTTTGTTTCATACAAACTGTAATAATCATAATAATAATAGTAATAATATATTTATTAAACAACAGCAGCCAAACTGCTAATTACAGAACAGCATACATTAATACAGAACATTACATTACATTACATTATGAGAGGTTATACAAAATATCAAAACAAAAAAAAAACAAGAAAAAAAAAGAAAACGTATGAATTACCTTGCAAAATGTATCAAAAAAGGAAAAAAGTCTATTCAATTATACAATAACACAAGAAGTAAATTAGCTAAGGATTTCTTTTCAAAGTTGTTGTACAAAAGCGTTTTTAAAGAGTTCAATGCAACATTACACATATCAATATCAACACAGTATGTATTTACAGTTGGACACATACAAAGCATAGGTGAGAAATAGTGACGTCTAGAAGCAAGATAAAAAAGTTTCTGATGCCGAATACTTAAACGAGGAACGTAAAATCCCAGAAGCTGAAAAGTGAGATGAAATACAGTTGGTTATGTCATTGACAAAAATTTGAAAAAGTAACGATCCTAACACGGAGCCCTGAGGTACGCCAATTCGTGATGTATACTCGCAGGATATAAAGCCACGGTATTCGACATAATTGGTACGCTCAGATAAATATGATCGGAAAACCTCAATCAGATCTGACGAAACACCAACACTATTTAATTTATGTAAGACTAAGTCATGCTGAAGAGTGTCAAACGCTTTGGTGAAGTCCGTGTATACTGTGTCAACCTGATATTGTTCGTCCAACGCAGCAGATATAAAGTATACAAAGGAGCATAAATTAGTAGCAGTTGATCGACCCTTAATGAAGCCATGCTGGTGAATGGAAAGCTGATTGACAATGTGATTATAAACGGGTTTATAGAGCATAGCCTCAAATATTTTCGCAAAATTACAAATAAGGGATATTGGTCTATAATTTTTAATTTCGTTTTTGTTTCCAGATTTAAAAATAGGGATTATCTTAGAGCGTTTCCAGCAGGGGAACTTCTTTTGACGTAATATTAAATCAAAAATGTGTAAAAGTGGAATTTGTAAAATTTATTTGCAATCTTTAATAATAAACGCAGGAACTAAGTCGGGACCCATTGTCGTATTCGATTTTAATGAGTTTATTGCGCATAGTACATCATTTTCTGTAAAATTTTGAATGGTCAATAAGTTTACGCCAAAGAAGTTATCATTTTGACATACATTAACAGTGTTACTGAGTAGTAAAAGCAGTCTGACTCTTGCGTTCATTTATAAATGACCATAATTTACTCGGATCAGCTTGAACAGAGTAATCCACTTCCGTAATATAATTTTGGAAATCACGTGAATTTATCCATATAAACCTTGAGCCCACTAGATCTTGATATTTTTAAATAATGACGTTTAATTTGAATTAGCCGTCGCGTTTCAAAAGAAAACCATGTTGGAAAGGAACTATTTGACGGAGCGTACGTAGGAATACACTGAGTGCATTAATCATTGATTGCGTTATATAACACGTCACATGCAAAATCAACATTGTTGCAGTTTAACACGGAATCCCAATTTACTCTAGAAAACAAATTGTACAACTGTAGGCAATCAGTACGCTTGAAATAAAATTTTGGGGTATTTGTTAACTTGAACTTTTTAGGAATAACTACGTTATATTTAAAATCAAGAACTAGTGCAGGATGATGAAGATCCTCGCAACTAATGCAAAATCGCATTTCTCACAGTTACAAATGGCATCTTTAGAAGAAAGAACTAAATCTATGTAGAAGCCTATTGTTTTGATTTTTGATCTGATGAAACTGAGCGATATCATTGGTTGTCATAAAATTATTAATGGAATATGCCTTATTGCAACTTATATAATCTAAATTAGAAATATTAAAATCACCCACAAAAATAATTTCCTTTGTAAGAAACTTTAATAACACCAACCTATGAAATAGTTGTTCATAGACAAATACGGGTGTAGAGGGAGGTATCTATGTAGTAACAATATGCATAAGTTTTCCACTAACCATTAATTTAACACAGAGTAAATCAATATTATATTCTATTAGATCTGCAACCAGTTCTATGTTTACTTTATCACAAGAAAATGAAGATTTAATTCCAACAAGAACTCCGTCACCACGACCGACCCTACGGTCACATCTAAACACCACAAAATCATCACTGAACAGTTCAGAACTTAATGAATTGTCAGTAGCCCATGTTTCACTCAATATAACAATATCGTAATTATCGCAAGACAGAAGGTTATTGTAAAAGAGAACTGTTTTTGTGTTCAATCCCCTAACATTTTGGTAATATGTAAATGTTTAAGTTTGATGCTGACTGTTGGATTCCATCGAGTTTTATAACAATTTTAGGTAGGCCATTAAAATATTGAAGCGCGACAGCCTCACCCTTAGCCCTACGAAGACTAAATTCCGACATTGTTTCATTTTTCGTATCTATTTGCTTAATCGACAAATCCCATATGAAGATATTCCTCCTGACAGGATAATCCTTCAGAAGTCTACTCTTCCGCAGCACAGATGAAACTTCCTCCGCACAATGCAGCATCACCTTTAAAGGTTTGTTAATTCCAGCATTCCTAACCGACCCAAGTCTGAAAATCTTAATCCCATCCATTTTAATGAATTTATCCAGCTCCACAAACTTGAATAAGCTATCCACTCTAACTGAATCACTATCAAGAATGTCGCTGTCATCAAGATTGTAAATAATCACATTCTTTTCGCGGCGCCTACGATCATCAATTTCATTGATTACATCTTCCATGTCGAATTCCTTGGAGACATTTCTAGGAGAATCAGAGACTAGGTCCGCAATCCGTGACACTTCCTTCTGTAACGCAGCTACTACGCTGGTGAGGTTCCGAATTTGACCAGCAATGTTAATCGAACAACAGACAGAACAGGTCCATTTAACACCTTTCTTAGATCTCAAGACACGAGAATCTTTTTCCGTGAGGTTGGCACACACCAAGCTAGAAATAGATCAACACACAAAGCAAGAAACCGTTTCATTTTGAGGAAAATCATTATTACAATATTTACACGTAACAAGCATTATGAATGTATACAATATCTGCAAGCCCTAGATAGGAAGAAAACAAATAGATAAGAACAAAATAATGAAAAAAGGAGGATAAGAACACCGGAAAGGAGTACACAAGGTTACACACTTCACACCTAATGCGATTCCTTGTATTTTATTGGACATTTATCAACATTTCGAGAATATTATCTTGTCTAATGACCATGTTAAGCATTATCTTAAGGAATTCATCCAGGAAGTTTTTCATAAATTTATCTATTTAGCTAAATTGCGAAATTTTGTAAACAACTTTCAATATGTTCTTACTTAACTCTAATTGACATTTGTCTACACATTTTCCCTATCTATCATTTATACATGCTGCTATTCACATGCTATTTACACATTTGCTCTAATAAACATCATTAACGAAATGAAAGTTTATAGAATTTCCTGACAACACCCTTTTTTAAAGAAAAAACATATCTGCATAGCTTCATATTTAATTTACTAAAGAATGACGCATTTCAGGTATTTTGTAAACATTTACAAAAAAGAGGGAATATAGTTTTGATATGCCGTCTCATTTAGGGGGAGACCTAAAATCTAAACATGAGTGTACATTTTGTTGTATTTTATAATTGACGTCATCCAACAACTGAGGTAGATAGAGGCACATAATCATTTCGTTTATCTCAAACCAATATACATTTGTAATGGAAAAGTTTTTACCAGAACTAGTGAATCAATATTAAGTTTAAAATGCCGCAATGTTGAAATATTGTGCAAAGATCCACAACAAAAAATCACCTCAATAATTAAAAAAAATGCGACGATAAGCACACCTTATTTAATTTGAAGCTTGTGGGCATGTATATGTATCATCAATGTCCCAACTCTTACGGTTAGTCAAACGTCACAGGTAAAAGCGAATTAATCATATTTAACATGTAAAAGTCGCTCACACTTTTCTTTAAGAGAACGGCCTACACTACACATTGTCGCTGCACCATCGCTAATGAACATCAACAGTTGACTAGTAGAATTGTTGTAACGTATCGAGCACTACGGCCGTTGTTGCAAATTTCGGTTTAACACGATCTAGTACTCGTACTATAATATTCAAAATAGAATTTTTTTGCAATCTGTCGTCTCATCAAGACATAGCCACAGCTGTTTATCTTTTAATTCTGCTTTGATCTTATTTTCGATATCCTTACGTATACGTGGTAGATCTCTCCGTAACGCTGTCCGTGATGGTAAGTTCCACTCGGGATTGTATGTACGCCAAAACTGTCGAAACGCTTCTTTATCGAGTACGCGAAGCGGTAGACCACATACAGTAAACATTAAAAGTAAATCCAACTGAAATTGGGTTTGAGGTGGCACGCCATTTTTCTTATTTTTGTGCTGTACACTATTAATATGTATTTTACAGTCGCGTTTATTCCAGCACATTAACGGTATTTTACAAACTCTACGCAATATTTTGGTTCCATTATAGTTTAAATCCGGAAATTCACTTTACTAACTAACGGCAGAATAATTTCCTTGTTAGACATAGTTACATATATAAATTATATTCATTTATAATAAGTACGACTAACGCTGCGAAGGGTTGACGAGAGACTGTTGCAATAAATCAATAAATTGAAGGCCGTGCCGACTCATCTGTATACATACATATGTGGCGCGTCATGGGCCCGGCAAACTCATTTCTACCCTGGCGCGGGGCTCTCTTGGCCCGCTCTAGTGATGACTTTCTCAATAATAATACCTACTTGATGTGTAATATATCGTATATTACTATTGTCATGATTTCGATGGTTGAGTTGATATAAATAACTTTTCGAAATATTTCCTGAAATTCCAAGAAATACTCAATCGAATAAAACTTAAATCGCCTCCCTCGTGTAATGCGTTTAAGCTATCGGCCTTTAAAAAGTCAGCGGGATTTCACAAATTATGCCAATTATCTCAAAAACTCAAGATAAATAGGTATAGGCGATATTGATGAAAGTTGAGATGAATTGAAGAGAGGCATCTAAAATTGTAATAATATACAGGACGTTTTGTATACGTCTTGTATACTTCGATATAATTTTACGTTGTGCAGCATTTGTCTCCGAATATTTTTTATTTTAAAACCTTTTTTCTGCATTGCACAGCAAGGGAATTATTGTCCGTCCACGCACTAGGTGGACACGCTGTATATGTTATTCCAAACACGAGTTTTGAAAGAAAAATGTATTTTAGCATAAAGAATCGTTTCCAATATGTTAATTATTATTAGAATCCGGATAATTGTTTGTCCCATTTGTTACACGTGTTTATGTAAGGCAAGTAAAAAAAGGAGCATAATCACTAGAGTATGTTAAAAAGGTGGTACCGGCAGTAGCGCACCGCATAACAGTAGGTACGTAATATACAATATTTGATGTCCACTGTGGCAATTGGCAACCGCCCTAGTAAGCTACGTAGAATTGCAACATCAGCAACGCTTCCATTGTCGATTCATTCAGCCGTCGACGGTGTTGTAAATACGTTGTCTTCGAAAGTGATCGTTCGAGATCCAGTGAAGTAAGATTTGCAAATGTGAGATATTCCTTTTCGCCATTTGGGTACCCTTGATTTTCAGTTATAGACCGAACCTTTTGTAAATCGGGATTTTTCGTTTAAATTGCACCAAATTTTTGAGCAACATCGACTCCTATAGTGTTCGTTAGTTTTCTAGGGCGGCTTGTAAATTGTTTATGCAATTTAATGCGTCTCGTTCAGATAAGTGTTTTCTAATTGCTCAATAGCTTGTGCAACTTCAGAATAGTTCTTGGAAATTTCATCTATCTGTTGTTGAACGTCCGAATTAGAAAAAAGTTGCTGACTATCTCGAACTGCTGCAGAATCATTTGAATCAAGTTTCAAGATCACATTTCTCACTTGTGAAAAATATTTCTGATAGTAAGATACTGCCTGAAGCCATGTTCCCCATCGCCTTATTACAGGCTGAGGTGGTGGTGGTAATTTCGGACACAATTGTTTGAATACACGGATGTGTTTGGGAAATTTGATGAACACTTTTTTGGTAGATGCTATTAACTTATCCACCATCGGATACTTCTTTCGAATGGTTTCTACTACGAGGTGACATGCGTGTATGAGGCATGTTATGTGAAGAAGAGTCGGAAAGCATATTTTCAACATCCTACCAACTCTCAGCATTGTTGTGGCTCCGTCAGTAACGAACATTGTGACTTGGGTTCCTGTGATACAAAATTCTCTCAACGAACCTCTTATTATCTTGACAACGGTTTCTGCAATAGTTTTCTGAATCCTTTTACTGCATGACAACAATGAAGCTGGTGGACCATCATGTTTTAAAAATATTTTTTTGCTTCAGCTATTGCTATAACTTATTGAAATTATAATAGTCAAGGTTGTTTAAACAAACAGAGCATTATTCCGTCGATAAATCTACGTAATAACATAATAAAGCAAAGTTAAGCATTAAAATAGTATGCCAGCATTGTACTTCTACAGCTTTCAGCTGGTTTATTACCAATTATACTTGACAGGAACATAAAAAACTGACATATATTACTCTAGGCTTTGCAGTGATGAAACAATATGACAAATAATGATAAATGTTATAATCTGGCAAGTTAGCCAGCCATTTGTATTAAAATAAGTTAATAGACGGAAATTCACTTTGTTAATGGGCGAGTCGATCTTTACACATCGACGAATCAATTTATTATTTCAACAATGTTTTCGTTGAAGGAACAACACACACAAAAAGGACTTAATAAATTCGGTTTGTTGATTCCGTTTTTAGTGGTACACAAAGTTTCACATACTTTGTGATAATATCCCTAATATTCTAATATCTCTGAATGAAATATTGTTTTTATACGTGAGAGGGTCGTTCTCAAACTTTCTGTCGCCTTAGTATCGCCAATAGATAAGACATTCACCATTAAATTTATACTATTTATTTAACATAAAAAATTGCGCATAACAGAAAGATAAGATTTTAGTTCCTCACAATATAAACAGAAAATACCATAATGACGTACACATCCTCATATGTAAACGAATAAAGTGTCAAGGAAAAAGCTGCAAATGCAGTCCACATTCTACCTTCAACGATGGCGAATCTGTATACGGTAAGTGCATCAACAGTATTTTGCTAAGTCTAACAGTGAATTACCATAATAATACCAATAATTTGTAGCAAAAGATTAAATGACAATAATACCTAAACTCACAGTCAATACTCATATGAGGAGAATTCGTATAGAATTGAACAAATTATCCATTTCATCTGTTTTTAAAAGAATCATAATATTTTTTATTACTACTTATTGTCTGTGTTTGGGAGACATTTTGGTAGACTAGTACTTATGCGTTTTAATTATTAACTAATATTTTTAACGTTTCCTATTTGTACAACTGGTGTTGCACTACAGTGCACTATAAAACTGCGCTGGTAAGCTTGCGGCCAAAAATTTTGCAACAAACGTAACCACTTTTATTGGGCTGTACAAGAACATGTTTTCAAATCCCATATACTCGCGCATAGAAACCACCTTGTCACCTAATAAAATAATATTACAATTAATTCTACATTTTGCTATTTTAAGGGGTTTTTTTTGATAATATTAAAAAAAATTTAAATAAGTAACAATAATAGCGAATAAATAAAAAGTTAACAGAAACAAACATTACAAACAAATTAATATTTTGTAATTCTACCGTTGCTGGCAAATAATGCTGCAAGATTAACTCTTGAGTATATTCAGACATTACTACTTCGTCCCATGGAACCTGTATTGCTTGATACAATTCTTCTGCATTTTGTGCTATAAATTTTTTAGAAATGGATTTTACTAAGAGGGACCGCGAATTTTCTTGGGTTGACATTTGGGCTCTTGGAAGCCCATGATAAAACTTCAACATTATTGTTGTCACACCATTCTTTTACCAATGTGCATGTGTGAACTATACAAGTGTCTTGTTTACAAAATTATTTCTATATCTGGCAGTTACATAAGGCAACATTTCATTTTATAGGATACTTACATGGTTGGATCCATTTAATCTTTTTTCTATTCTATGGCAAGACCACGTTCATGCAAACCAATTCAACCCCAAATGTTAATTGAAGAACGGTAACTCAATCTTGTGGGCTACAGGTATCGTTCTGGATATCTCTAGTTGCGGGGTCTATATACTTCTATGTTACCAATATTAGAGGACTGGAACATTTTCTCATCTGAACACATTTCTCCAAGGCTGCTGTATTGCTAGTACAAACATTTCTCCGAGTTCTTCATTATGCGCAATAAAATGATTAGCAAATTCAAACCTTTATGTTCATCCGTTGGAAATAACGGGTGATGCAAAAGTAGTTGGACATCCTTTAACATTTTTTATACTTGAATCAAAAACTATTAGAAAATATGCAATGGTTTAATCTTAAAACTAGAACTTTTGTTTACAATTATCATTAGGTTAAAATGGCAAAAGGTCCACTTTCTTCAATTCTTCTCAGTTTAGATGGAACCTTTTGAATCATGGCTTGGATGTAATCTGGACTAATTTGCTTGAACTTATTGCTAATTCTACGTGCTAACTGATTCTCGTTTTCTACGGTCCAACCCTTCTCATAAACGAATCGACTAAGTTCTGCCCAAAAATCTTCGACAGGACGTGCCTTTGGAATATTTGGAGGATTCATTTCTTTAGGGGCGAAAGCGATGTTACTTTCTGTTAACCATGTGGTAACAATTTTCGCATAAGGCGAACTCGGTAAGTCTGGCCAAAAGAGAATATCATCTCCTTGGTGAAATCTTTCAATAAATCGCTTCAGTTTTGGGAGACATTTTGTCCTATACACTTCAGCATTTATTGCTGAATCACGCACACTTCTTATGAAAGGACTTGAAACACCGGCTTTTGAAATGGCAATCCAAACTAAAATTTTTGGCTTAAATTTTGCTTTACCTGCGAATCTCAGTTCGTCAGGAGCAGAGTTTTTATTTTTTGTGTAAAATCCAGCATTTCCAGCGATGTTAGTGTTAGCAATGGTAAAATATTTCTCAACATCTAAGATCAACACATTTTGTGCAACTTTTAGATTGATCCTCATCTTCCTACATCGAACCGAAATAATTTCCATTTATTTATCCGTATATTTTGGTGTGTTTTGTCTTTTATAATATTTTAAACCTTCTTTTTCCAAATTTCTTGATATACAAGACTAAGACAGTTTAAACTTTGCCGCCATTTGTCGTTGCGATATCCCAATCTTGTTTTCCATCAATTCCATCATTTTTGTAACTTTACCCTTACTTAGCTTTTTAGTAGTAGGTTTGCCATCGTAAAAACGTTTTATGATGCTATATATGGTGCTCCGGCTAAAATTGTCTTTTGTAAAGTGTCTCACCACTTCCGCCGGGGTCCATCTTCCAAGGGCAGAACAAATACGTTCTCGCAAATTTTCAATAGCAGCAGTTTTCATTCTTACAACTAACAAATAGACGATTTTCTGTTTAAGAGAAACGTTCGTACAAGACATTGACGTTTGACTCATTTGTAAAAAAAAATTCTATAGCCTACTACGCTAATTTTTCAAATGACCAGCTACTTTTGCATCAGGCGTTATTTGCAGTATAATTTCTAAGTCTATGATCTATTAGGTGTCGTCTAGCAGTTATAATATTACTGGGAAAATTGAATCCTGTTATTATTATCATCATTATTTGAAATTCTTTTCTTACCGGAACGAGGAGTCCTTGTAAGGATCCTTAATTTTTCCATTTTCTTTTGATTCTAAGAAATCAACAACTCCATCCATTTTCAAATTTTGTTACAATTCTTGCCTTTGTCCACACTATTTGTATAGGGCATTTTGGCAAAAAAATATTACCTGGTAGCAACTGACAATGACAAATAAATTTAATAAATTCCAACGAATCTTCAAGAGAGAAAAAAAAAATTTTTGGGCCGCAAGCATACATGCCCATTGGAACACGCACTGTTGGTTTGTCATTTATCATGCGAATACATCAACGTCAAAATTGTTAAGTGTATTTTGCTGAATTGTTTAATAATGATCTAGAGGGCAAGTAAATTAAGTGAATATTTTTTAAGTTTCGCAGATAATTAAGTTGATGGCGGTGGCAAAAAGCAACACATTAACATGTGTTTCGCTAGAAAATTTGCAACATACCAATAAAATGCGTGCTTACACTAATCCCAAGCCTTTAATAAACATAACCCAGCAAGTTGTATCTACTGCAAATCATGTAATGTAAAGTTATGCTTACATTAAAAATAGAACGAATAATGAAAGAAATGTAACTGCATTACCTTTGCTTCCTCATGAGACCACTCACATATAATTTTAACGAAACCACTTATTTGTCTATCTTTTCCTACTTGTATGTTTCAATCAAGTCATCATCACCGTCGCTATAAAAAGCGTTTAAAAATGCTAGTATCATTGCTAACTTCTAAGGCGATCTCTGTTTGATCAAACATAAACGTGCACGTATTGCGCCGGCAATTTGCTGTCGAGGCGTGTTCGGGACTGAAATCGCATTCATCGCGCAAATACGAAATAATATTGGGTACATATTTCTATCAATAGAGATACATCATAAATAGTCCGACCGATATCGGCAGATAAATTTCTATGAAAATAGGCCGTAAAAATTTGGGTTTATTTAGCCGAGTTCGGTTTGTAAGGGTGGCCGTAAATAACGGGTTTTCGTATATGGGAATCTCCTTATAGTGGATTCGGGGAACTTTGAAACTGTCCGTTACCTCAGGTGGCCGCTTTAGACAGGTGTCCGTTAACACACGTTTTACTGTGTATTATATTCAATACTACTTTCAGTGTTCGGGGCCTTCCCGCTGCAGCTACTCTCCCCAACCTGTAAGTTAGTAGACCGCCCAAGTCTATCTTCTAATCGCCATTAATAAATTTAAAGATATCAGTGACAATTGCTTCATGGTTAGGACTATCATTCTTAAGGTTGAATATAATAATGTTCTTTTCTCTAGATATCCTCTGCCCACATTCATGAAGAACGTTCTCCATATCAAAAGAAATTGACTGAGCCGAAGCGGGTTGATTTAGCAAGCCCTTGATCTCGAGAATTTCCTTTTAAAGTGCCGAAATAATGGCAGTGAGACTCTGCATATGAGCAGCAATATCAGATGAAGAGCAAGATAAACAAGTCCACTTAATGTTTTTCTTAGATCTTAGTACGCGAGTGTCCTTGTCCGTTAAACCAGCGCAAGTAAGGCTATAGGTTGCTCTGCACATAAAACATTATTAACATACTCTGTGAGAAGCGCCTGCTATTGCGTGGCTCAGCCAAATACAATAAAATTGGTACAATAGATTCTGTACATTACACATATCGTTCCTTTAGTGAGAAGAGCGCGTTACTCCATTAAAAGGAAATTCACAGGAGACCAAAAAATTTGTTTCGTTTTAGTATGGTCACAATGTAAATTCTTGTTTCTCTTTTGGAGGCTATAGAATAATTTGAATGGGAAAAAATAATTTTGAAAACCTTTTCTTAGTTATTGCTAGATTGCAGTTAAATCTCATTTTGGATAAAAAGTGCAATTACTAGAGTTTTAGGGGATGTTATAGTTCTAGTTGCAAAAAACTAAACCGTTTACAATTCTTGCATTTATCTACCTACACAGCCATTAACCAGACAATCATAGCACACATCAACCACATTGACTCTCAAATAATAGTTCACATAACTTAAACCCGAACAAAGTAATCGAAGTTGATTTCAGATCTGTTGTTATACATAGCGTAAATGTTGAACGTAAAGGACCTCTGAAATAATGCCGTATGTAGTGCAATTTGGCCGATAATTTACTCTAGTTGTTTAATTTTTGTTGTTTTAATGTTTCTTCTAGAAAATTTTAACCTTTCCACTGTTTTACTCCCAAAAAAAAGAATGAATGTAATGAGAGTATTCTGTAATTGTTATGGTTAATTAATAACAGGATGTGGTAAAGTTACGTAGTAATATGTGAGTAATGTTAACGTAAAATTTGTGTTCCTCGTATTATGCAACGCAAATCCATAATAGTATAAAATTTACGCAATTTTTATTTGCATGTTTATGGATAAATTGCTTTGTTTTTCCCTTACAAATCGTGTCACTACTTTAAATTTAAACTTATATATTCATTTCTTTTGCAGCGATATTTCCTGTGGTTTTTCTTCCTTAATATCTCGGTAGTTCTCAGCGCTTCCAAGAGATGTACAGGCGACCCAGACGTAAACAGCCAACTACGAACGGCTCTTAGCTTCACGAAGACCAAAGAATTCGAAGATTTATTTAACCTTGTCCGTTCTTCAAAGGAATGGGAAGAATATGCGAATTACATCAAAAATACGTTTGCAATTAACATCGAAAGCTTTATTCAAAATGCTGATCCGAACGATACGATACAAACTTTCAAAAGAAAAGTGTTGCATTATATTCCACTCGATATTCAAATGCGATACCTGTTTGCTCGATGGTCTTTCGACTTTGAAACGGGAATTGCTTTATATAAAAACTTAAGTGCATTACCTGAAGTCCAAACTATTATGGACATGTTATGCTCCATGTATATCAATTTAGAAGACATTGCAGCCGCTTTAATGTAGCAGTATGCTCATCCTATTTAATTCTTTTTTACAACAGCAAGGACTGTTTAATTAATATCAGTGCATGTTTATACGAACTGGAACACCAATATGCACGAAAACTTATGTTACGTATGTATGTATGTATATGTAAAATAATAAAATATTTGCATAAAAAGGAATAGTTCTAAATCAAGAAGGAAATTGTTGTTTTATTTAAGTCGCAACCTGTGTGTGATTGTAAATAACACCCTATAGAGGCAGTTAATCCTTGGCATCTAATCCAAACTGTGATCACTATTTACAATTTACAATGTGACTAAAAATGCAAATTTCACCCAACTATGAATTCAGAGGAAATGTTTCATCGTAAAATAGAATACCATAAGGTACCCTTAAGTTAAGGTACTAGCGTTTTTATCAGAGATGCCTCTGTATGATAATATTCGCCACTACGATGATTTCCTTGTTTGTAAGGAAGCTTTTATAAAGGGGGATCTTGACGCTGTCCCCGCACTTTCGCGCTTTAAACATTTTACCACGCTATCGTTTTGTGTTCGTTCTGTGCTGATTTGTGCCATAATAAAGTTATTTTGTGCTCGTCTCCTTTTCGAGACAATCGAAAAATGCTGGAGGAGGCTGCAGATCCGAATTTAGTAGCCACCGCACCAACTTCTTTATTACAGAAAATTTGAAAACGGCAACGTTTTATTGAAACGTAAAGCCATCACCTATCTACCATCCATGGACGCGCGTTTCGATGTTATACATCTCGTCCGCATGGCTTTGTGGAAGGTAATGGCATTTCAATATTTTAAATCGTATATATACGAAGTAGATGTTTACATATACGCATGAGGAAATCTAATTAGACATCCTCATTTGTACATTTTTGTCGAGTAAGTTACTGCAAACGCCTCTACAGAACTGAACAAATCGTATTGTTCCAAATTCTGACGCGACAGTAGCCCCGACTACTGGCTTAAACCGCCAGAGGCTAACCTATAGAGGCAGTTAGTACTTCGTATATATACGATTTAAAATATTGAAATGCCATTACCTTCCACAAACCCATGTTGACGAGATGTATAACATTGAAACACGCGTCCATGGATGGTGGATAGGTGATGGCTTTACGTTTCAAGTAATTAACCTATAGCGGTTTAAGCCAGTAATCGGGGTTACTGTCGCATCAGAATTTGGAACAATACAATTTGTTCAGTTCTGTAGAGGCGTTTGCAGTAATTTACTCGACAAAAATGTACAAATGAGGATATCTAATTAGATTTCCTCATGCGTACATGTAAACGGCAACGTTTTATGCTCGTGTTGTACTGATTTGTGCTTCTACCACTTTTGAGATAGTTGAGAACGAAGGTTGGTGCGGACCCTTATACAATAGCCACCGCATCAATTTCTCGGCTTCTGAAAATTTAGTTTTATATCCGTTTTGTGCTGACTTGTCCCGCAAAAATTAAATAAGGGTTCCACGCAGCACTCATTTTGAGGTATCTAGAAAACGGTACGTGCATGAAACTAAATTTTTACGGCACAAATCAGCAGAAAACGAGCACAAACCGTTACCGTTATCAAATTTTCTGCAATAGAAAAGTTGGTGCGATAGCTACTGAATTAAGATCTGCAGCCTCCTTCATTGCCATATATCTCATTTTTCGATTGAATTGAAAAGGAGGCAAGCACAAAATAAAATGCTTATGGCACAAATCAACACAAAACAAATACAAAACGATAGCGTGGTCAAATTTTTAAAAAACGAAAGTGCAGGAGCAGCGTCAAGTTGGCCCTTATTTTTCAATCTTGAATATCTCGAAAATCTTTCACAAATCAGCACAAAACGGCTAAATAAAAAACCGCAACAGCGAGCCGCACACGTACGCTTTTTACCAAGGGATAGAAGTATCGCAGGAATGTATGTTCGTAGAAATTCTAGAAACGGAAATAATATGCTCAATCGTGGGCGTAAATCAGAGTGAATTTGCGCTTTTTCGTGATGAAATTGATACTTAACTTACCTCAGAAGTACAGCATCCGCCGCGCACAAAAGCATTTACTAATAAGTTGGTGACAAAATGTCATCATGGACGATTGCATCCACGCGCGTTATGGATCATTATGGCACATTATAACGTTCAATCCCGCAGTAAAGACCGTACGTGTGAAGCCAGCTGTTGAGATGGTGCAGGTTTGTATTTTAATTGCTATTTTAGCTGCAAGAAGATTAATAGAAATCGTAGTCAAAAGCACGAAACGATCGTATAGATTTTAAAAATTGATATGAAATAAACTACATTAATTACTTAATTTATAAAATATAAGAACATTTTTTATTCCTTTCTGTCCCATATCTATTTTAGTTTTACATAATAATTACTACCTTACTTATTTATTCATATGTATTTCTCAAGTGGTATGCACATGCACCAAGAACTACCATTCCGAATGAATGATGATCTTGATGAAGACTAAAGGTGAAGAGTTCTCGGCCTGGTAGTGAAACACGTCAAAATTTGTCATGTACCCTCTCTTTAGTTCAATTACGTAGCCCCTCTTTAGTCCAATGTACAACATTTCTCTAATAAATCGATCCCAAGCCCGAAGTAAGATTCTGGAAGGTCTGCAAAATATCTGCTGTCACCTCTTATTTTATTTGACCCCCAACGTTTTCCAGACACAAATTTCTTTAGATTTGGGAATAGATGAAAGTCAAAGGGTGCCAAATCTGGCGAATAAGGTGGATTTTCAAACAATTAATACTTCAAATCGCTTAATTTTTTCGCTGCAAAGGCACCTTTATGAGCTGGTACATTGTCCTGATGGAAAATATTTTTTTCTTTTGCAATCTAGATTTGGTCACACGAATTCTCGCTAGCTTTCATATAGCGAGTCAAAATGTGAGTAGTATTCGTATACCCTTTTCAAGGTAATTAAAGAAAATAATACCTTTTGAATCCCAGAAAACACTAGCCATGTGCTTTTCGGCAGATGCAATTGACTTCGCTCTTTGTGATGCCACCCTTCCGCTTCCACCCACTGCTTTGGCTGCTGGTTTATTTCAAGTGTAATGTATTGGGCACGCGTTTCATCCATGGTAACAAATCGGCGTACAAAATTGGATGAATTTGTCTTTAAATAGTCCAAACATTGGCAAGAAATCCGCTTTCTAGTTTGTTGTTGATCAACATTTAACAAATGCGGCACCCGCCTTGCACAAAACTTTCTCATACTTGATTCTTCTTGTAAAATGTACCGTACTCTTTCTCCTGGGATGCCTACAGCCTTCACTATCTCATACACCTTTAACTGTTGATCGTCCGAGACCACATTGTATACCTTCTTAATACTTCCATCGTTGGTTGCAATTTTAGCCGCCCCTCACGAGGGTCATCTTCAAGAAGTGTGATCCCTTGTAAATCACTATCAACTTTGAATACATTTGTGTTGGTGATAATCGTCCAAATCAAAGAATTTTATGGCGGCAGCATATTCCAATTTATTCTCATAAACAACACGTCTACTTACAGTCGTGTAAAGAAACTTATTTATCCGATTAAGGTGAAGCTTTTGTGACATGAATATCAATATCACAACAAAAATTTTATTCATAGTAACGCCATCTCTGTGCTAGACCGACAACTTTTCACCTTATCTTCGTAAAATGCAGTTAAACGATGCGGAACACTACAAATGGTGGCTTAATGTTGGTCCAGGTATTATCCGCTATTTTCAATATTTTGTAAGTGCATTATTTGAAAAAACTGATTGACATACATGACCATAAATTGGTGTTGCTCTTGTACTACTAAACTAAAACCATAATACTAAATTGACAGCTGTCAATATCTGATCAGTATCAATATCTTTTCAATTGACTTGACAAACTTAACATGCCTAGATAAATTTACAATACACCTGATGAAGGAGAAGCTCGAAGTGTATTTGGTAAATGTCACGATATTAGAAGGTAGGCACTATGCCTGGCCGAGTATGGACTCATACGTTCATGTTCGAATAGGAAACAGTAAACACTGCACGGTAATTCGCAAAAATACCGATTGTCCGTACTACAATGAGGTATGCAATTCTAAACACCCGCAAATTCTAAGCTTATATTTTCATACATTTCGCAGTACTTTGTCTTCGAATTCAAAACTGATCTTCAGAGCTTGATGGACAAAATGATTACCTTGACAGTTAAGTAGTTTATCGTTTTTCATTAAAATTTTAACAGCACTGCTGTTATTAGGTTATTAGGCCAAGAACATGCTGGAGAAAGAGGAAAGTTCTTGGTTATTGTAATTTAGATTTGGCTACAATATGGAATCAACCCGGTAAGTACCACTACTGTAAACTATGAATGAGGATCTCAACAAACTATTTGTTAATCCTAAGAACATCTATTCTTCCAAAAATGGGCTGTCCTAAGTTCAAGCTCGCCAGAATATATCGGTCCAAGGGGCTACCTGAAAGTTACGCTTTGCATCCTTACAAAAGGAGAACATGCAAAAATACCACTCACAAATCCAATAATTAATGACGAAATAGAAGGGTTAGTAATATGTTTATGTATTTCTGGCATTTTGTCCTAAATATCAATACAAACCATTTTTAGTAATCTACTGCTTCCGGAAGGTATCACATTACAACGCCGAAAAGCCTTATTTATTTTCAAAGTTTACAAGGGTGAAGATATATTGAAATATAAATCGACGATGATAGATATTTTGAAGCGGCCAAAACATTACACTAAGGTTTTACCATCTAGTGCTGTAGAAGTAACGTTCGCTGGAATTACGGTATGATTTTCATTTTGACTGTAATAACTCTCGGCAGCGCGACATAGATATAAAGGGTCTACCAATAAGGCCGTCAGAAATTTTGAATGAGACAATAAAAACTACAAGTAATATTCAAGTAATTTTTGATTTATTGTGAAGAGGAATCACTGGCGTTAAATTTTGAAGATAATATCGTTTAATTAAAAGCAGAATCGTCTGCTGTGTTCAACTGAATGGATTCTTGTGCCCGAATTTCTGACTATTTTTTCAAACATATCACATTGGTAAATTCTCAATGGATTCGTGATGTTCTGCTTAGGTTACGAATCGTTCCGGGCTAATTCTCCTATGCCTAATACTTAAGGTAGCCCCATAAAAAAAGGTCCAAGGGTGAGAGATCTCACGATCTTGGCAGTCAGTTTACACTACCACTTCTTCAAATGACCTGTCCTGGAAGCTTTCCTTGTAACAATTCATGTTGCACCGTCTTGTGGAAAGAAAACATTGTTTAAGTCAATATTTAACAGTTGCGGCCACGAATATTCTGTAATCATATTCCTGCGTAGCGCTCGCTGTTGACGGTAACGTGATTTCCCTATTCATCTTCAAAAGAATGGGTCAATTGGTGACTCTTTCAAAGTCTGGATCAACTTCCAGCTTCTCCAGAATCCAAGTCGCGAAAATCCGACGCATTATCAACAGGTTGTAATGCAAAATTCTGCACGTAATTATCTGAGAAAGGCCGAGTTCTTGAGAACATCGTGGAATAGAGACGTTAGGATTTTCTCTCACATTCTAGCTTACAGCAGCGATGTTTTCCGACGGTGCACAGATGTAAACTCGTCCATACTACTTACAATTAGCCTCTTCGCTATTTGTCAACGAGACAATTAATGGAATGTTGAGTTGGTCGATCATGTTGAAGATGTATTTTGATGATAAATTTTGATAATTTCTACTCGTTGTTGAATTGTGTACCTCTCCACAATGACTTGCCATATATGTACTACTGGAAATACCTGTGACAGCCTGGCGACGACATTCAAAACTGTGTTGCTAGAGATACATTTTAAAGTTCTGATATTCTTAGTGGTAAACCCTTTATATACGTGGTACATATACAGGGTGCGACAAATCCGATGCATTAATCTAATATCTCTGTAAATATAAACTTTAGAAAAAAAATTTATTAACAAAATTTTGTTTGAAAATTTATTTTACCATCATTTGTGATTTTTTTCCGAATGAATGAATTAAAATGGTAACAGTAACATTTCTTGGCAGATTTGGGGTCCTTATAAATGTCTTAATATGGATATATGTACGAGGGATGATCGTAAAATAAGGTTCCTATATTTTTTAAAAATAGACAGCATTCTTTATTTCCTTAACATTACACATCGTTTTAAAGGTAAAAACTTAAGCTATTTTTCGACATAATATCTATTTCTATCCAAGCATTTTTGCAGACGGTGCTCCAACTTCTGTATCCCCAAATCGTAAAATTCTGTCGCCAGTCAAAATCTTTTCAATTGTGGTGTTGGAAATCTAAGGAATCCGAAGAGCGAGTTGACGAATGGTGACCCTCCGATCTTCAAGCAGTATGCTCTCGACCTTTTCAACGATTTCCTCTGAAACTAATGGTCTTCCGCTGCGCTCTTCATCGTGAATTTCCGGCCGACCTCCAGTGAATTCCCTACACCATTTGCGGACCTGTTGAACAGCTATACACTTTTCTCCATAAACTTCAGTTAATTGACGATGAATGTCTATAGGTGAAACCCCTTTCGCGTTTAAAAAAACGTATCACAGCGCGAATTTCGCACCTGGCGGTAGCGGCGATCGGGAGTTCCATCTCGGACGGCTGCTTAGCCAGCACTGAGCGGCGTAGCGAGGCGGGAGTGGTACGTATATAGAGTGGGACAGCTGCTGCACACGCCAATGTTGTCGGATTTCGCCTAACACGTCTTATTGCTGCTGTAGGGCTTTGGGAACCTTATTTTACGATCATCCCTTGTATATTATTTTCGTGAGAAAATATTAAAAGTTAATAAAAATACAAAAATTAAAGATTTAAAATAAATGTTCAAATTGAAGTCCCTGTACGGCCTAACAGTATCCCAGACGTTCCCAAAAATTACGAATAATATTTTGAAGCCCATTATATGATATGGCTGTATCTCACGTCTTAATCTCATTTATAAATCTTCTAAGTTTTGGGGTTTCTCCTTGTATACTTTTGTTTTTAAGTGGCCCCACAAATATAATTGCAATGGATTTAAATCGGGTGACCTAGCGGCCCATTCAATAACACTCCGATGACCAATGCAACGATCGAAAAAAATTGTATCTAAGTACTGTCGAACATTAATTGTATAATGTGGTGCAGCCCCATCTTGTTGAAACCATAGGTCACAGTTTGGCATATCCGTTTGATTACCATTAGGAAACAGATTCAAAATGTCTGGCAAAATGCGGTTACTCATTCAGCTTAAGTAACCGTTCCCTGTGTTTTCCAAGAAATATGGACCTATGATTCGTTGCCCAACAATATCAACCCACACATTAAGTTTTTGTGGATGCTGTGTATGATGTTCCATCATCCAGTGAATTCTCAGTCAATAACGACAATTATGCCTATTTGCAAATCCGTTAAGACAAAACGTAGCTTCATCAGGAAATAAAATATTAAAGGTAGGAATAAAAAACAATGGTCCAGTTTCTCACAAAATTCTATTAAAGATATCAGGCGACCAGTTTCGTGCTTTGCCAACACCTCCTCAGGCCAGAATTATATATAAGCTGTTGGAGATGGTGTCAAATATCCTCCAACTGCTTATATATAATTCTGGCTTGAAATACGAAAACGGTCGCCTGATATCTAGAATTTTGTGAGAAATTGGACCATTGTTTTTTATTCCTACCTTTACTAACATCATCTCACACTTGAGTCATAACGGATTATTCAAATAAAATATTGTTGTAAAAATTTGGATCATAATTAGACATTTCCATCATTGTTCCATAAAATCGTATTCGTCTGTCCGCATCATCTTCCTTAAGCTCACGTAGAAGATGTATCTTATAGTGCTTGAATTTTCTTTTTCTCAATATTCGTACAACATATCTCGAGCTTATATTACTTTCTAATGCCAGTTGGTTGACATAGTTGGATTATCCGTTAGAGCAAGTAACACATCTAGAGATCGGTCTTCATTAGTAGCTGATTTGGAGCGGCTGGCGTTAGGAATATCTCTAACATCGCTCGTTCCTCTAAATTTAGCAACCAATCTCGAAACCGTTGATTGGGCTATAGGAGTTCGCTTCGGATGAACGTCGTTGAATGGGCGGCAAACTTTGTTATAGGAACGTTGGCTGCCACCATATCCAACCATCACAACCACTTCGACTTTTTCAGTTGTAGTTAATTTCACCATTTGCACACAAACTATTGGGAAAAACCATTTTTGCGGTGCGAACTATTTTATTGGGATACGTCAATAACCCTTTGACAAACGTTTTATCCAACTACATTCACTCCAATACAAAAACAATCGATTGAAACCAACAATGTTTTGCTGCCGTTATCGCATGATAACGGTAAGAACGAGTGGTACTCTATATTTAAATATTTTCTCTGTTATCTAACACCATAAAAACAATACATATCCATATTAAGAAATATATAAGGGTTCCAAATCTACCAAAAATGTTACTGTTACCATTAAAAAATATATCCTTTTTTTACCATAAGAAGTTATTTGAAAAAAAATTACAAATGGTGGAAAATAATAAAAAATAACTAGACGAACAAAATGACTTAGGTACGTAAACCATATTTTCACAATTTTTTATACTAAGAGACGCGCTAACTCAGAGTTTCCGCCACACTTAGTGTGACTGTGTATTAGACAAACGAGATGGGCAATAGGTACCAGAAAGAGCACACAGCACATGACTGCTATGGGAGAATTGGACACGACATGAAATAATTTTGTATGAAAGCGAATAAAAATCTCGGTTAGCCACTCTGTATTGATGAATTTATTACGGTAAAACGTATACATTACAAATTTCGGAGGCATATGTTCTAAAATTATTAAATATTTTATATGGTGGGAAGTGTGCCAATACCTTTTGTGAGTATTCTTTGTTTTTCAAGGACCACAGTAGTTAATGGAAAACTAAGTAGCTCGTTGAACTAGTTTTGTACCACATACATACTTATTACTAAAGCTGGCCACGAGCAGTACCGCGCAGTAGCGTAGAGTCGACCAGACCTCGCGTTCCACTAGAGTTATTATTATTCTGCTAATAGAGATGTTTGCTGCCGCAAATAATTTCGCTCATCTTTTAAATAAAAATTAAATAACACGTGCTCAAACACTTACCATTTTAAGAGCCCTCCGTGAAATCACAAAGTGAATAATGTCTGTTAGATATCTGCAACATTAGATATGTTTCAACTGTTGTTTCGGCAAAACTAGTACGGCATGAGGAAAAAATGCGTTTATATGCAGAGAACGAACGTTCTACATCTAGTGACGTAATATTTGCGTAAGTAAAATAATCTTTCAAATAACTTAACGATTCTGTTGACGCACCTTCACAAATGTGTCTTAATGTGCCAAAATCAGAATTTTTCTCAAAAACACTTTCAAATTTTTCTAGAACAGAAACATTTTTTGCGTCTTCAATCGCGCATAGCTGTGCGTGAACATGTTGCACTATTTGTAGAGATTCTTCTAACGGCACCGCAGGATTTTGTAATTTTTCTATTGCATCTGCTAGCCCGAAGTAATTGTCGTGAATGATTTTTAAATCCATTTTAACCTGACTATCTTGAAATTTCGACTGGCTTTTCTGGATAGCGGCAGCTTCCTTTGCATCGAATTGTAAAACCACGTTCTTAATATTGTCAAAATATTTATGATAATAAAGCGCGGCCTGTAACCATATTCCCCAACGAGTTAGAATAGGTTCTGGTGGCTCTGGTATACCGGGGCACAGTCTGTGAAATTCGCGAATACGTTTCGGTGATTTGACAATTACTGCTCTTCTTGAGACATGCTTTTCACTATTTACGTGTCGTAGACAATGTTGTCTGGATCAACACATTAACGGGCTTTTACAGATTACACATTTAATTTTAGCACCTTCATATATTAAGTCTGGAATTTCTGCAATAAATTTTCGAAGTTTGTCCGACCGCGGTCGTTTTGCTGACGAAATCATAATTTTTCTAGGACAGATAAACAATTGCGGCAAATGATCGGCAGCGAAAATGTCCGTACTGCTCCGCAGACGAAGTAATACTACCGTTCCTCTCGGTCCGAACTAATTCTACGCCGATGCGCGGTACCGCTCGTAGCCAGCGTTACTTATTACAATAATATCGATTCACTTTAAACATATTATATCACATAGTCTCAATAGAAAATGTTAAAATTTATGTAATAATTGTGGTTTTAAAGCTTTACAGCCTTCCCACACATACAAACCAGGTAAGTTTAGCTCTTCCATATACATATTTTTCCATACGGTTCGGGGAAGTTACTTTTGGAACAACCTGTATATTAATTGCAATAATCACTAACGATTGAGCAAATTTGTCAAATCAAAGAAGTGTAAAAACCATATTGATTAAAAATTTTTCATCTTCAAGTATCTAATTCAGCTTTTAATTACAAATACAAATAAAGAGAAGTGTTTGGTCATCTAAGGAATTGTTGAAATAGTAAAAATGCTTTAACACAACCATTGCAGGTATCAACGACAATGCAGAAGTATACAAATAAGCCAGAATGGAATGAGATGCTAACGATTGCGGAATTATTTCCACCACTATGCCAACGTGTCAAAGTAGTATTAAAGATCACAAATTCTTCATTGCGAGCCGTAAAATACATCAACTTACACTCAATTGCCAATGATCAAGAACAAGGTTTCTTACCAACGTTTGGTCCTACCTATGTACATTTTTATGCTGAAGACAAGTTTGGCAGCGTCTATGTAGGAAAGGTATTGATGGCCCTACACACACAACTGCAGCATGCACAAGCTGCCCACTTAAAATCAGCCGTCAAAAAATCAGTAATGCCGATCAATGAGGTAATATTTAATTTCTAACATAAAAGTATGTATAAGTTTCTAATACGTATCACCTTTTTCAGAATAATTTATTTAAACAAGAACCCGTGTTATTGTTTTGTGCAATACTCAGCGTAAATGCCATCGATAAAAGATTTTCAAAAAAATCATTGCAATTTGCAGTGTCAATTGGTAATCCCAACGCCCAAAGCATAATGAGTCCTGGGGGAGAAGCGTATCCATTAAATATAACCCCTCCTCTCACGCCAAAACCAGCCGATGAGATTTACTGGTATTTGAACTTTGAAGAATGGATTCCATGTCTTACTTTTCAATGTAATTTTCCTGATTTGAGAAGGAGATTCTATAACGCCAATATGATCGACAAGTTAACTACACAATTAGTACGTAAAATAAATTTACATTAAGAGATAAATGGATGAATGCGTGTTCGGATAAGAAACAAATAATGTAGGCTATTTCAGAAAGAGTGTTAAGAATATTTAGGCAGCGCATAAAGTATGGCGCCATGTCGGATAACGGGCAAACGGTATAACATTTGGATTTGATATTTGGTATCGTTAAACTGTTTATTATAACCCATCTTTTGACATAAGTTTCAGTTATTTTGTGCAAGTGGTGTTTACAAGTTTCTTTTTTAATAGGAAATTGGAAAGGTATTTATTCCAAAAATATAGAAACGTACAATATTATTCTATCTGTTCTAAAATAATGAAGAAATAGCAGAAAACAAAATATCAATTTTGAATAATAAAGCTCGTTATTTTAAAGTAATATAACGGATGGGCTGGAATTGGAAAAGTTACAGTAACATCACAAGGGGTGAGGCAGTTCGCTGTTGTTTGTGCTGTATATAGATGACATAATTAAAAACTATAGTGAACAACCTAAGAAGATCGATGTGGGATATAATAGGATGAAGAACATAACAACAAATGAATGTGTGTTTGCAGATGATATGTTGGCAGCAAGTAATGAGAAAAATCTACAAAATAATGTAAATATATAGGTGGAAACTCCATAACAGAAAGGAATAAGAGTAAATGTAAATAAACCTAGTGTATTAGTGGCATCTATCGAAGGAAAAAGATAAGGATAACAATGCATGGAGAAGATGTAAAACAATAAAATAGTGTGAAATACCTGGGGGCAGTAATAGAAAGAACTGGGAAACTAGACGAAGCAATAAACAACAGAATAGCAGCGTCTACAAAACTTTTCCATGCCATCAAGAATGGATTCCTAAATAGAAAAGATATAAGTGTCCACACTAAGTTATCGATATATAACAATATACTTGCCAACGTTGCTGTATGGGTGCGAAACATTGGTATTAACAAACAAACTGAAAAACAGGTTGCAGGTCAGGGAAATGAAATATCTATAGAGTGTGGCAGGGGTAACCTTGATGAACAAAATACGGTATGACACAATTAGAGAACGGCTAAATATTAAAAGTGCAAATGAAACTATAAAAAACGCTCACTTGAGATGGTGGGGGCATTTAAATAGATTGTACGAAAACAGATAAGTGAAAATCATCCTGAAAGCGGTGAAAATAGGAAACAGACGAAAAGGGAGGCCTAGAACAACTTGGGACAGGAATTGACATGGAGACAAGCAGTTGCACTATTAAATAATAGGAGGAATTGGAGGAGAACAGTGAACGTGACGTAAAGTAGGACAACCTCTACACCTACGGGTAGAAGAGGAACCGATAATATATATAACAAAAAATTATTATTGCCAATAGTAAATTGTTTTTTTAAAGCAATTGGTTTGTGTTATTATTGTCCTAGTAACATTGAATTAATGTCAAATTTGAAGTAAAATCAATTTAAGTAAAATCAAACCCAGCGAATTACCTACCAATAATTGGTTTCGGTGATCGCAGAAGAACTCGTTCGGGGACTTGTTATGTCTTTAATAATATTCATCCAAACAGATCTCCAATTAATAGATCAATCGTATCTAGAACAATTCAACGATTTGAGGAGATAAAAAGCATAAGGAATCGTTCAACTTCTGGATGATCAAAGATAGCAAATGATGACGATATTACAGTAAACATTTTACTTGATGTTTTTGATAAACCACAAATATCATAACATTTCAAAAACATCAGTAACAAAACTAAAGCGATCTAAACTGCACTCCTACAAGCCACATTTAGTGCAGGAACGATCAGAGGATGATTTTGACCGGAGGGCAGAATTCGCGGATGTGATGACAAAATTGAAATTGAAATTAAAGTTTTATCAATACTATTGTTTTTTCGGATGAAGCTACGTTTATGTTAAACGATTCTGTAAATAGGCGTAATTTCAGATATTGGCGTACTGATAACCCACATGTAAGTTGCGATGTTAATTCCCGACCTCCAGAAAAGGTTGATGTACGGTGTTGTATACTAAACGAAAACATCATTAGTCCATTCTTTATACGTAGGACTTCAACTATCTGCTTAGAACAACTATAAAATCAAATTGTACCTCCAATAAAAGAAATTAAACCTAGTTCAGTGAATCCATAACTTATGCATCCAGGCATCTGGTTTCAACAAGACCACCTCATTTGGGCCAAGTTCGTGATTATTTCAATCTCATGTTTCCCGAGAAATGGATTAGACATAGACGTCAGATAGAATAGCCTCCTCAGTCCCCAGACATGAATCTAGAGAAGACCCTCAACTCATCGCGAGCAAGGGCCCACGAAAACGAAAACCCATGCGTCCAGCTGGTCGTCGAACCCCAAGATAGGCTCCCTCCTCTAGTGAGAGTGCGTCGCCCAGAGGACTTCTTCAACCCTGGCCTCGCTGCGGCCCCTGATGATCGCAGATGACCCCGGGATATGCCCCAGTTTCCCTACCAAAATAAAGAGATGACCAGACATATGTACACCCCTTCTTTTGCCGCCCAATCAATTACAAGCTGCGCGAAATGAGTCAGCTTTAGCATAAGAGGACAAAAGGGTTTAAGGTTCTTCAAACTGACCCCAGTATCGACAGCAGTTCCCAGACATGACACCAGTGGCCTTTTTTTTTTCTGGAGACATATAAATCATTTGGTGTATGTTAATAGGGTAACAACATTAGAGAATTTAGTACCTCGGATTAGGAATATGACAGCAAATATTCCTACAGAAAACCTTCGTTATTCATAAGAAGCTTTTATCAAACGACTTTATTTCTGCCAAGAAGTGAACGGGCAACACCTTCAGCAGTTGCTATGAGTTCGTTTATTTATCTAGAATGATTTGTATTTTTCTCAATTTTTTTATTATTTTTCAGTGGTCAATCTTATGATGTACATACAATTCTGTATTTTTGGAATAAATAGCCTTCAAATGATGCAAATTTAGACTCTTTTTCATATTAAAAGACACAAGGTGGCGACACCCTGCAAACACCAGTTGCACAAAATAAGTAAAACTTACACATCAGAAAGTGGATTATATTAAACAGTTTAACGCTACCAAATATGAAACCTAAATGTGTTACCGTTTGCACGTTCTTGCATTTAGTGCAATGCTCTATACGCACCTTGCCATGCTTGATATTGCAACATGGCGAAAGTACCAAATAATTCCTTTCTCTTAAAAAGTACGCATTCTGAACTGATATTTAGGACCAATCACACCTACAACATTATATTATTATATGAGCGATTATGACAGCCATTATTTACGAAGATGACGTTTGAGCCCACGAGCCGTAGACGAGTGGCGCAAATCATCTGAGCGAATAATGGCCATAATCGCAAATATGATACTGTCCTTTTCCTACACCTATTAAACAAATAAATTAGAGTCAAATTTGAAAACTTTATTGGACCTCTATATAATGTACTTAATTAATTTTTATTTTTCAATAAGTGAACCACTAGCATGATAAAATGTATCGAAGGCTGAGAACCAAGCGACAATTCGTACAAAATTTTCCTTTTGATAGAAACCTGTTCTATTAAACTGTATTCATATACTGAAAGATGGATCACAGTGAGTAGGGAAATATAGTGTCAAGTACATCGGATGTTTTAAGGTTGGAACCGCAAGGTTTTAAGTGCCGAGTGAAATTAAAAGTGGTGCTTATTGTGATGTCCTTTGCTTTTGAAAATGAATCCTGGGAAGATGCTGTAGCTTCGGCTCCGGCTCCGGAACTAAATTAATGTCTAATTTAATTAAATAAAAAAAAAAATAGAGAAAATGTTTTTATATGTATGGATGAGAGTATCTAATTAAAGATACTCTAATCATTGAAAATGTCGAAATTAATTGTTATATCGATCTCTACAGAAGTGAGCAATGAGAAATGCCCCACATTTTCCGAGGGTAGTGACGTCACACCAAGGGAAATTTAAAGATAATGGTACAAGCTACCAACATCCACCATGTACAGATGCGCGTTTCACCGTCTACGTGTACCTGCGCGGAAGGTGGTAGCTGTTTTTGAAAAAATGTTTTTATTCCTCGTTAACCTTGTTTTGTTCTTAGGTAACATTTTGAATGAAAGTTTTTTGAATAAATAAATAAAAATTACTTAAATAATAATAATAATAATAATACTTTAGTGATTAAAAGTATCCGAAAGGATAATAAAATCAATGGTCGAATACAAAATAACAAAGGAAAAACAAAAATTCTAACAAATAAAAAAGAAAGAAAAGATCAATTAATCAAACAAAAGGAAAGGAAACAAAAACAAAATAAAAAATAACGCTAAACTAAACTAAACATGAGGATAAATACGAAACGTAGCGATGGGGTGGCTTATCGCTATAGGTTAGTTGCTAGGGTTGAGAAACTCTACTACACTGTAATAGTTTTGCTCTACAATTAATAGACTGCTTAAATCTGGCGCTAACTCTTATTTCGCGAGGTAGTTTATTGTATAGTTTTTTCCCAATGGTCGTTAATCCTCTATCAGTGATATGCAGCGTACATCTAGAAATATGGAGATCACTTCTTCGCCGGGTTTCATAGAGATGTATGTCTTTTATAACCGTATACTCCTCCTTGTGATTATGGTGGTAACACACGGCTTCAAGGATGTATAAAGACGGAAAAGTAAGCATACGCAACGTTTGAAAGAGGTTTACATGATTCTGAAGGTTTTAGCCCGCCTAATATTCTAATAAGTTGCTTCTGTGCCACAAAGATTTCTGCAACAGTAGATGAAGATCCCCAGATGAATATCCTATATACCAACCGCGACTGTATTTCAGTATAATATATAGACAGCAACGTATGTAATGATACCTGATCCTTCAAGCTACGAAACAGAAACGTCTTGGTATTTAACATTTTCACTAGGTGGTCACAGTGAACATTCCAGAGCAAGTATCCTGAATATGCACTCCGAGAAATTTTATTATCTCTGTTTGGGAGATAGGTTTACCGTGGATAGTTACTGAAGCATGTATATTTTGTGTGGCGCGTGTGAAAAAGCAAAGAGCTTGTCTTCTCCTCGTTAAGGCTTAGTTTATTAGCACAAAACCAGTCATATAGCCTATTTATAGCACTATTTGCCAATGCTTCGGTTTCAGATAGAGTTGAGCCAGTTGCGAGTACGGTGGTAATCCGCATACATGAAACTTAGTAAATCAGAGCAGAAGTTATATAACACATGGGCTGAAAAGTCCCGGGCCTAACACATAGATGGCGCTAGTTTTATTGCATTCACCTGTTTTGCAGTTAGTACTAACCTTAAAAAGACAGCTGTTAAAATTTCATGATATTCTATTCATTAGTTTGTGAGTTATTGTGCTAAGAGTGACGCTACTTTTGTTATTTCCAAAACAATGGATCAAAAACAATTTCGTGTTTTAATTTTACACTGCTTCTTGATGGGAAAAAATACCGTTCAAGCGAAGCAATGGCTTGAAAAGTGTTATGGGGACTCCGCTCCATCAGAAACAACAATAAAACGTTGGTTTGCTGACTTCAAACGTGGTCGTAGAGACACCGATGATGCAGAACGCAGTGGACGTCCAAATGAGGCGGTAACACCAGAAAACATCAAAAAAATCCACAAAATCGTTTTGAATGATCGAAAAGTGAAGTTGCGTGAGTTAGCTGACATCGTAAAGATATCAAAAGAACGTGTTGGCTTTATATTGCATGAGCATTTGACTATGAGAAAGCTCTGTTCAAAATGGGTGCCGCGTTTGCTCACTGTTGACTAAAAACAAGAACGTGTTGATGCTTCTGAGCAGTGTTTAGCCATGTTTAAACGTAACAAACCGGAATTTTTGCGTCGATATGTAACAACGGATGAAACATGGATCCATCACTTCACTCCGGAATTAAAACGATCGTCATCTGAGTGGACGGCAACTGGTGAACCTTGTCCAAAGCGCCGGAAAGCACAACAATCGGCTGGAAAGGTTATGGCCTCGGTATTTTGGGATGTGCGTGGTGTAATATTCATCGACTATCTTGAGAAGGGAAATACCATCAACAGTGAATATTATATAGCGTTACTGGAGCGTCTGAAGGCCGAAATTGCAAAGCAACGTCCGCATATGGCGAAGAAAAAAATTTTGTTTCATCAAGACAACGCACCGTGTCACAAGTCAATCAAAACAATGGCAAAACTACATGAATTGAACGTCGAAATGCTCCCACATCCACCGTATTCGCCAGATTTGGCTCCCAGCGACTACTGGCTGTTCGCAGACCTAAAAAAAATGCTCGCCGGTAAGAAATTTCGCTCGAATGAAGAGGTTATCGCTGAAACTGAGGCATATTTTGAGGCAAAAGATAAATCGTTTTACAAAAGTGGTATTGAAATGTTAGAGCGGCGCTGGAATGATTGCGTTGTTCTTGATGGAAATTACGTTGATGAATAAAGCTAATTTTGAACAAAAAAAAAACGTGTTTTCTTTGTCAGGCCCGGGACTTTTCAGCCCATGTGTTGTCATTTGTATATAGGTTGAATAGAACTGGACCCAATATAGTTCCCTGAAAAACGACTGAAAATAGCTTGTTTTCAAAAGACAAAACATGAAAAATGTTTTTATACTGTAATATTACAATGCAGTTACATAAAGGTAAAGGTTTCAAGTACAGAGCCACAAGGTTTCAAGTACAGTTACAATCTTTGAAAAAATCTATAAAATTGGAATTTATGATGTAAATAGGGTATCGTTTTAGGGGGTCTTGTGTTCTCAGGTACCTAACCAAAAATGTAAAATGCATTTAAGAAATATAACTTTTAACAAAATAAATTTATTTAATATCAAAGTTTAAAATTCATCTGCTGAAAAATTTTATAAATGTTGCTTGAAACCCTATGGTTCTCAGCTCTCGATATATACAAATTTGTACAGTTAGCAATATTTAAAGATGGTGTGGTAGTGTCCATTGTTAAATTCTGAGTGGTAGTTTTAGTAGTGGTAGTTTTTTAACGTTATTTCATCAGTTTTAATACAAAATGGAGGCACATTGATCGGTACTTACTCGTACGAAGTGCTTACATTGAAAAACGAAAACAAGCAATATGGCGACGTACTTGGTTGTCACGTGAGTCGACTGTCAACTGCAGAAAGAGTTGATCGCGGGCGATTTAAAATACCATTGGATCAGCGAAACAGTGTTTTTTGGATTTGTATTTGTGATTGGCCGGATACAGTAAATTAAGAATTCATAATTCATTTCAGTGAATTCTCTGAATCTTAGACCTTGGGCTAGTTGGACTATTGTCCTCTATTCAGTTTGATTTCCTGCCAGTTGTGTATTCCCAGAGTTTTCAGATCCTTTTAAAAAGTTTTCATACAACCTTCTTCTAGGTCTGGCCTTCTTTTTCTTTCCAATCAGTCCTCTCTTAAATACCATATTTGTCAATCTATCTCCTTCCAATGTTTCTATATGTCCTGCCCATCTTATTCTCTGTGCTCTGCTCACTATTGGCGTTATTTTCGGCTCCTTATACAACTCTTCTAATTCTTTATTTGTTCATTGCTCCCATTCTTCCTCTGTATTTTCTCACCAAATATGGATGTTAGTATTTTCGTCCCCCATCTTTCTAGTTGTTCAGCTTGGGTTTTATTTAGTGTCCATGTTTCACTCCCGTAAGTCACTGTTGGTCTTATCATAGCATTATATGCTCTTATTTTCATGTTTCTGGAAGTGTCTTTAGTCTTGAGAATTGATTCCAACATACTATATTTTTTTATCTTCCTTCATTATCCCGTGTTTGATTTCTTGTTTCTCTTGCCCTTCTTCGTTGATCGCTACCTCAAGATATACAAATTCTTTTATTCTCTCAAACTTGTATTCATTGTTTTCATTTATTTTAACTGTTTTCCGACTGTTCCGTCCATCCCTTGACTATATATTTTGTTTTCTGAATATTTATTTCAAGCCCGAATTCTTTGGCTTTTTGTTCTATTCTTCTGAATATTTTTTGAGGTTCTATTTTTGTTTCTGCAATTACTGTTAAGTCGTCGGCATATGCTATGCATTGGTGTTCTTTATTGTAAATTGTATCTTGTCTGTTAGCTCGGCTTCCTCTGACTATAGCCTCAAGTATGAAATTAAAGAGCACAGTGGATAATGGGTCACCTTGTTTTTTCGTTTTTCACCTCAAAATCTTTTGATTTATGTCCTTTCCATAGTATCATATCTTATCTTTCGCTTAATGTCATTTTTGTTAGCTTTATGAGTTTCTCTGGTATTTTGAAATTTCTCAAATCTATATACACTCACAGACAAATTATTACATATATTATTTTAGGTCTTTATTATTTTTTTCTTTAACACTTTTGTGATTTCTATTGCTAAATCTTTTATACTGGAGTGTTCTACGTATTATGCAATTTGTTACAGAAAAAAAGAATATTTTAATATAGCCTTTTATGAATGAATAAGAGGTAACGATGAAACGTTATAAATTGGCGTAACGTGCCTTGGAGACCAAAACAATGATTGATCTCCATTCAATGTCGTCAGAATGACATTTCCAGGGCTTTAATGTACAAATGTGTAGTTTCGGTTAGCGAGATGCCTCATTTAAGTGTCATAATTTGTGTTAAAATTGTTTGTTTGGCTAATGAAGGGTACACACAAGAATATATTGCACGGAGATTAAATATCCATCAATCGACTGTCTCTCGTATAGTAAGACTACACAATGAGACTGGAGAATACAAAAGGCGGCGTGGTCTGGGACGTAAAAGATGTACAACGCCAAGAGATGACCAATATTTGAGACTTCAGTCTTTACGAAATCGCGCACTTACAGCACCGCATCTTAGAAATGAATTATTGAATACAAGACAAGTCAATGTATCTGTCAAAAGTAATAAGAAGACTTAAGAAGGTCGGCTTATATCCAAAACATCCTGCCAGAGTTCCTCGACTTCTCCCACGTCACAAAATTCAACGCCTAGAATTTGCAAGAGCTCATGCTAATTGAAATGAACATCAATGGGGAAAGATTCTTTTTAGAGACGAAACAAGAACACAATTATGGAAGCCTGATGGACGTAGTCGTGTATACAGAAGATCAGGAGAACGTTTCGCAGAATGTAATCTTGCACAAAATCTTAGCTTTGGTGGCGGTTCCATTATGTTATGGGGTGGCATTAGTTGGGAGAGTCGCACGGAACTCATTGATGTAAATTTAAGAATGAATGCTGACTGGTACATACACAACATCCTTGAAGAATATACTTTACCTGATGCCGGCTTTATTGGCTACGATAATTTTATGCTAATGCATGATAATGCCCGAGCCCATGTCGCAAGGACAGTGTACTTTGAGGATGTCGGGGTTGCGGCGCTTCAGTGGCCAGCAAATAGTCCCGACGCAAATCCCATAGAACATCTATGGGACATTCTAAAAAGAAATATACGAGCACGAAATCCAGCTCCTAACTCAACTGCAGAATTAAGAATTGCTGTACAGGAAGAATGGAATCGAATTTCTCAAGAAATCATCAAAGATCTTTTGCGCAGCATACCTAGGAGGATGCAGGATATCGTTAGAGCAAGAGGAGGAAGTACTAAGTATTAAAGTGTTATTATGTTGCGTTGTTATTATGTGTATGGATAATTAAAGTAGCTTTTTTCAATTAAACGTTTTTGGCCAAAAACAAGTTGTTTTAATAATTCCTCCACGAATTTGCTATAAACCCTCCATATGTAATTTATTTGATTATCAATAACGTAAAACACTCCAGTGTACAAGATTTAGCAACAAAAATCACAAAAGTATTAAAGAGAAAAACAATAAAGGCCGAAAATAAAATATGCAATATTTTTGTTTGTGAGTGTATATCTCTTCATGTCTAACTTTGTCATATACTTGTTTGAAATCTATGAATAATGCATGTATTTTGCATTCGTAACGCGTCGTTTGGATTTCTTTCAGCGCGAAGATTTGGTCTATTACAGATTCGTTTCTTCTGAAACCCGCTTGATATTCTCCTAATGTTCCCTCTGCATGTACTTCTAGTCTTCTCTACAATATAGTGGCAAATATTTTGTAGGTTGCCTCCAGAAGGGCTATCCCTCGGACGTTGTCGCAAATTGTTTTGTCCCCTTCTTTGTAAATCGGGCACAGCAGTGCTTTAGTCCAGTCCTTTGGTAGTTCTTCCAAATAGTGAATTATAGATACTATTTTTCATGAAAGAAATGCTAATAATTGCAATGTAATTAAATGGGTGTAGAAAAAATTAAATTTTGTCACGATTATCTATTCCTTTTTGCTCCAAATCAGCATTTTACTCAAATATGCGTATTGATTATTTACCAGGTAAACAGAACGATGTACAAAATTCAGTCACATAACAATAGAAAAATATACATCAATTGTACGGTCAACCTCTTTAGAAAATCCATAAACCCCACAATTTTTTTTGCAGAAATCTCGATTAGATGAAATAGAACCATTTTTCGAATACGAAAGAATGCAAATACCAAGCGATATTATAGAAGCACAATTAATTTTAACATTAGATTATTTGGCCACAGGATGCCGTAAATATGTTGATATGGTGGAGCCCACGGTAGACAAATACGTTACGGAATTGGATAAAGAAAAATTGAAATTGTGTCTGCGCGAAATGGTAGGCTTCATTTTTTTCTCTTCCAATACATGGTTTAAATTATCTCGATATACTACAATAATTAAACGCTTTGTATAATTTGTAATTAATCTGAAAGTTGTAAAGGTAATTTTGCTATAAAATATCATCTACGTGTAGATGAGATGTGCCACCAGGAACTGAAATTAACGATACCTGGAAAATTATAAATTGAAAAATGTGAAAATTTGACAGATTACTAAAACTGGTGAGGTTATCTCATCTAATATATTTGGATACATCTATAAATACAAAGTCATATTAGAATAAGTTCTTAGAGAAATTGCATTCCTCAATAAATACAGCGTGTCCACCTAGTGCGTGGACGAACGATAATTCCCTTCCTGGGCAATTTAGCGAAAAGATTTTCAAATATAAAATATTCGGAGATAAATGCTGCATAAAATAAGATTATATACTAGTATACAGGGTGTTCAGATTCCGCTGCGCACGATACAAGTTTAGTTTTTTAAATGGAACATCCTGTATATTATTACGATTTTAGATGCCCCTCTTCAATTCATGTCAACCTTCATCAATATTTCCTATACCTACCTATCTTGGCTTTTGAGATAATTCACATTCCTTAAGATTTTTGCGAAATGTCGTGTCTTTAACGCCTGATATCTCAAACGCCTTACATGCTAGGGTGATGATTCAAATTTTATTCGATTGGGTATTTCCTGAAGTTTCAGGTAATACATCGAAAACTTGTTTAAATCAACTAGGGTCTACAAGATGGTCATCGAAATCGTTGCCATATTTGATTCGCGCTATTTCAATTTTTTTTTACCGGAACATCCTGTGTATTTTTTCGCGGTCTGATAGAAATCTGTAATAAAATTATTTTCATAAACATTTCCGTATACCTAAAATGTGCCGTTCTTTAGTAAATTAAATATGAAGCTATGCGGATAAGCTTTTTGCTAAAATTCATAGAGTGCTGTGAGGAAATAGTGTAAACTTCTATTTTTCTAAAGGTATTCATTAGAAATAAATTGTAAGATTTAATTTACTCATATAATTTCACATCTATTCGAAGTGAACACACAAGTTTGCTGCATGCAAACTATAATGCGATTCCTTGTATTTTATTGAACTTCATATTTCATTTTCTAAAAACGGACGCATTTTAGGTTATAAGGAAATGTTTACAAAAAGTTTCTAGAAGAGCATTTCTATTATATTTTGTAAAAATATAGAAGGAATTCCATTTAATGAAATTGAAACAACATGGATCAAATTTGACAACGATACCGATCGCCATCTTGTAGAATCTGGTTGATATCAAAAAATCTTCAATGTCTTGCCAGAAACTCTAAGAAATACTCAATCTAATCAAATTTCAATCATCACCCTAGCGTATAAGGTGTTTAAGATATCAGCCGAGATTTTGCAAAAATTTCAAATATTAACAAAAGTTGCCATGAATTGAAGTGAGATATCTAGAATCGTAGTAATACACAGGATGTTCCATTAAAAAAACTAACTTGTATCGTGCACAGCGGAAACTGAACAGCCTGTATACTTGAATATAATTTTATGTTATCCAGCATTTGCTTCCGAATATTTTATATTTGAAAACACACATTTAGAACTGTGCACCTTTATAAGCACTCACTGTGAGGATTGTTCAGTTGATTGCCAAGCTACTTAAACTCTTACAATACCATTTCGTTCGCTTCCATTTGACCAAACTACATCCTTTTTCCTCGCAATTAACAACACCTTTTATTACAGCGAGATATAGAACAGCTAGCTAAAACTATATACAACCCGAAGACGAAGAAGAAATCGTTTAGGAAAGCACAAAAGCTTTATCGACGATTGGCTTTACTAATAGATCACGTAAGCTAGAGTAAATAGGGTTGCTATCAACCTCACATCTTTATTACTTCAAAAAAATATTTAGGATTGAAGCAATAAGAAAAAAAGTTAAGAAATTATTATTAATATAGTTAATACACGCGATATATCATCGTAGACGTTTGATATTATGTGTAAGAAAATAATAAACATATCCAATGATTACGCCTTCATGGAAGGTTTTCATTTATTATCACCTTACGTGGCCTTACTTTGTAATTTATACAAGTGTTTACTACATATATTCTCATATCATATTTATAATTCTGTTCTCAATTACATAATGTAGAGATATACATATACATATACGTTTCCTTCAAGAAATCCAAACTGCAAATACATTTTAGCGCCACATTTTTACGAGGTTAATGTATACTTGGCTCTACCTGGGCTTAGTGTCAGAACGCCTTCGAAATGTACAGGATGTTCAATATTTACCACGTTCAAACACCAGAAACGTAATATTTTTCTATGTCCAGCGTATAAAATATGTGTATCTCTAACATTTTTGTATAACAAAGCATATACAGTGTGCATTACTTTAGACGGCACCACGCCAGTGGTTTTATTATATATTACCAATTTAAAAAAATTCTTTTTTCTGATGATATCCCTTAGTAAATTGTACTTTTAGGGTATGTTACTTTCCCTTCACGGCAAAATGCTAGTCTACTACGATTTAAAATAAACAGCAAAGTTGAAGTCGTATTAGGGATTTTTTTTATCAAAAAATGTTCTTAATAAAAGTTGTTCAGAATTAACCAAATAAGCCAAACCCGATGTTTCGTTAAAACTAAAAAATTTTGAAAATCCCTCTCAAAGAATTTGTAAGTCCAGAAAACCCGAGTAATAATCTCACAAGTTTGCCATGATTTTTAATTTTATTCTTTTAATTCAATACAATAACAAAAAACGATACTTAAATAACTTACTTAAATAACAGTATGCATTTTTCTATTCGTTTTCCGACATTTCTCAGTTCTTCTTGACTTATGTCTTGGCAGGCTTAAATTATTCTGTCACAAAATTATTGAATATTTATTGGTTTAGTTTTATACACTCTATTTTTAATAATTCCCAATAAAAAGAAACCCAATGGTGTGATATCGAGAGATTTAGGTGGCCATTCGATTAGGGAACTATTACGACCTATTCATCTTCCCTGGAAATTCTCATTTAACCATTTCCTAACCACAACTGCATTATGTATAGGCACCCTGTCTAATTCTAATAATTCTAAAAAGCGTGGAGCATTTAAATTTTGTCTAAAAAAGAATGGTCCTATAACCCTATTCCACAGAATTCCACAATAAACATTCATTTTTAAAAATACTAAATATCTGCAGACCAATATTTTCAGTAAACAAGATTTTCTTTAAGAAACTTTGATCATCTAAAAAATTAGCTTGATTCCACAAACAATATTCCAAACGCCTTTCAAGATCCCCTTCTTCCAAAGTATGTAGAAATTTCGACTGAAAGGAATTTTCTTATGTCCTGGAAGGCACCTTTATCTTTTGAATAATTTCAAACTAAGGACATCGTTCTTAGACTGGATGTAGGGTTCTCAGTGATTTAATTCAAAATAACGTCATCCTCTGGATAACAGTAATTCCTTATAATTGATTTTGTCACATTTTCAGTATGATTAAATAAATTGTTAATTCTGAACACATATATATATACATATATGTAGTTCTTTTTATGTCTAGGAGATGCATTAAAACACGGGTCCACGTCCATGGCCAGAGTTGCCTTTCTAGTATGTCATTCTGTGGGTAGCGCGTTCAAGCTCGTTGGTGTCCGTGCATTCCGGCCCTTGCGTATGCTTGTGCATATTTGTTTAAGCCTTGTATCAGTTTACGTCACAGAACCCGCACTCATCATATTTTTCCGTGAAATGTAATATGTAATGTACTATGTCGCATGTGTATCATGTTTTTATGTTAACCTCGAAATCTGATAAAATCCTTTTTCAAACAAAAAATCAAAAATAAACCGCAAAACACATGACAGTTACCAGTAATTAATGCTAATATAACTCATGGTATTGGTGGAATCACTCCTGGCAAAATGACAGTTGTTTCCTATTTGTCACTGTAAACAATCCTCCGTATTCCTGTGTCTGAAGATAAAGCTATTCAATTTCAGACATAACCTAAACGTAAGCATACAGAGACATATTCACCCGGGTCGATGTATGTTTGTGTTCGTCACTATTATTAACTACGTACAATAGCATTTTTGACACATCTAAATGATTACATTTATTGCGAAAACGTGAAATTATCTCGCGAAAAAATGCTTTTAATTTTCTTTTCTTCAAATAAGTTGGATATGAAAATCTCAAACACACATTTCTGGTATGACATTCTTTATAATAATAATGAGAAGTAGGCTAACACTCTTTTGTGAAACTCATTTTGTAGGCAGCTGCTTGGGTTTGACATTTTGGATCAACAGTTTAAGAACATCAGTGTTTCGCTTACCGTTGTCGTGGTTACCAAACAATGCTAACAGCAGAAACACTTCGATTGCAATATTCGCGTTTGACAACGAATATCTTTTTTACTTTGAATATTATATACAATGTGTCTAACTTTAGACGGCACCACCCTAGTATTTTTTTATATACGAGGGATATTTCATAAATAATGCACACAAATTTATTGTTTACTACCATGTTTATTTTTTTAAACGATCTCTTTACAATTCTTCAATATAGTCTCCCTGCTTCGCAATGACTGCGTCCCACCGGTTGGGAAGCTTGACTATTACATCTAATACACCATCTCTGTTCATCTGGCGAATGGCTCGGGTACCTCTCCACTCGTTGGACTGTGATTTCAATTCCGGCTCAAAGTCTCTAATCCACGTTTCATCAATAGCGACAATTCGATACAAAAATGCTTGACCTTCAACGTCAATTCGTCGCAATGTCCAGGCGTGTCCGCTTCTGTTCAGGACTCAAGCAGTGAGGGACCCATCGCGCAGAAATTTTTCTCTTGTGCAAATCATTTGTCAGAATCCGGAATACTGACGGTGAAATCCCTGTGGCTTCAGAAATTTCTGCACATGTCGCACCACGATCATCTTGAAGACAATCTTTCACAAGTTTCACACTTCGTTCATCTGTTAATGTTTTCGGCCTTCCAGGTGTTGGGTCGTCGCTTATATTCACACGACCTTCACGAAAACCATTAGCCCAACGAGAAACTGTACTACGGTCCACTGTTACCTCACCGCAAACTGCACTTAATACACTATGGATTTCCGTCGGGTTTTTGCCACATAAAGTTTCGATCTTAATGTAAGATCTTTGATCCTCAACAGCAACAGTACCTGAGACCGGTGCAGGCTCCACTTCTAGCTCGCGTTATTAACAAACAAAATAAGCTGTCGATGAAACTAACACACGTGCTCCTTCCTCAAGCTTTGAACTACAACCAACGTAATTTTCATTGTCATCGCGTCATTCACTCCGCAGTGTTACCAGCCTGTGCATTACTTATGAAATATCCCTAGTATATTATCGATTTAAAAAATTCCTTTTTCCTGATATACCCATCACTAAATTGAACTTTTAGGGTATATTACTTTCCCTTCATGGTAAAATGCTAGTTTACTACGATTAAAATAAACAGCAAAATTGAGCAAGTTATATTAGAAATTTTTTTGTCAAAAAATCTTATTAATAAAAGTTATACAGAATCGTTCAAGTAAGCTAAATCCGAAATTTCAAAACAAAAAATTTTGAAAATCTCTTAAGGAATTTCTAGGTGAATAGTAATCTCACAAATTTGCCATGACTTCATTCATTAATATGTCTGAAGTAATGTATTGCTAATCTAACTACATGCCATTTATCAAACTGTATATTAATTAATTAAAATCGTTGAAAATAAGATAATATGGCTGCAAATTTAACTTTTGTTGATAAAGCTGAGATTAGTGACGTGATTTTGACGATCTAACGACGTTGTTTCGTCCGCACACAACCACAGTTTTTTATCTTTCAATTCCGTTTTCATTCTTTTTTCTATATGTTCACGAGCAAATGGCACTACATTTCGTAGTCGATGTTCGACTAGGTAATTTACAGTCCGCCTATTTATTCCAGAAGGAGACAAATGCTTCCTTGTCTAGTAAACGAAGCGATAGATTACATAAAATAATAGTACACATAAATCAAATGTAAATTTTTCTTGGTCTCGTATGCCACTTTTTGCAAAAGAATGCTGTTTGCTTTCGTTGTAACGTTAACAATGGCTTCTGGACCAACACATTAAGGGGATTTTATAAACTAGACATTGAATTTTAGCGCCATCAAAAATTAAGTCCGGCATGTCCACTATAAAGTTTTTAACTGCGTCTGTCATTGGTCGTTTTCGCGACGTACCTAGCTGCGACATTTTTAAAGCAAACATAAGCGTACAATTACGAAATAAATTACGACAGCCTACATATACACAGAATTACTAGCATACAGCATCGATTTAGTACTGACGCTGTGAACGCGTGAAATAAATAATCGCCGACTCCGCACCACATATCTACTACACTGACTGTCACCGCTGTTTGCCCAGACGCATATGCGTCGGTATTACGGGTTAATATAAGAATACGAAAAATTCATAAATAAACTTACTTGCTAATTATTCAACAAATTAGAGGCAACAGGATGTGAACTACTGTAAACTTGCATTATTGCATATGTTTCCACAGTTACTTCTTTAAACTTTTGTGCGTCGACAAGAAAAAATATTCTTATACATAGAAAACGATCTCTCCACATCTAAGGAAGTTACATTTGCATGTAGAAACTGTTTATCAAAATCACTTAAAAGTTCACTATTCTTACACTTATTATAAACGGCCTCTAAAGTATTAAAATCGGGATTTTTCCTTAAAACATCTACCAACTTTTGACTAGCGCATAATCCGGGCGTATCATTTAATGTGTGTAATTTATTTTTTACACTCTCCACTATGTCTAATGATTCCTGCAATGACAATTCAGTACATTGTAGTTTTCTGATGGCATCTAGTAATATTGTATAATTGGTACATATTGTTGTTAAATCTTCTAAAAGTTGAGGAATTTGAAATTCTCTTTGACTTTCTCTAATTGCTTTGGATTCATTCCGATTAAATTGCATTATAACTGATTGAATTTGTTGAAAATGGATGAAATAGTAAGAAGCTGCTGTTAGCCAAGTACCCCATCGCGTTAAAATTGGTTCAGGAGGTTCTGGAATACCTGGACAAAATTTACGAAATTCTTTTAAACGTTTAGGAGATTTACGAAACACTGCTTTAGTACTTCCAATCATCCGATCAACGTTTCCGTAATGTTGTCGAACAACTTCACCAACTAAATGCAAAGCATGCAGCATGCAGGTTATATGTATTAAGTTAGGAAATATATGTTTTAAGGATCGCCCAACACTTAACATCGTTGCTGCACTATCTGTCACAATCATCACAACTTGATCTTGGGCAATTTTACATTTTTTCAAAGCGTTCATTATCACTTTTTGAATATTTTCCGCGGTACATTGTTGAACACATTTGCAAGCTAACAAATATCGAGATGCTGTGTTCTCGCTAGATAAAACGCGAGCTATTACATTCACAACACTGTTTTTCTTTATATCGGTCGTCTCATCTACGGTAATCCATATTTTTTTGGAACACAAATCACGTTTACACACATTTTCTAGCATTTCTTTCATTTGCGGCAAATGATTCTATAATTGTGTTTGTGAGGGTAATGGGTACTTTGGAACGTATTGTCGCCAAAACGTTTTAAAAGCTGCTTTTCTCACCACCGACAACGGAAGATTACAAGAGGTAAACATAATTAATAAATGTATGAGGAATAGTGTATAAGGTATTTCAGTTCTTGCATTTCTCATATGCTTAATACCATTGACATGCCTCTGGCAATCAGTTCTGTCCAATGCAGCTAAACGAACATTGCATATTAAGCAAAAAACTGCACTACCGTCATATTTTAAATGGGGAAAAAGTGACACATACTTATGTACATTAGTAGCAAATCTATTACGAGGCATTGTTTTCTTAGGTATGTAAATATTAGTTCTATATGAAACGATACACTAATTATGCACTTGGTATAACACTACAACACACAAAAAACACCAGCTATATTTTCAAAAGCGACACGTAAGTACATAACCTTGACCATTCGACTAATCTCTGCAACAGCTCAACCGGTACTAAAACGAAATCTCTCTCAGCGCGGTTTAACATGATTTATATTCAAGGTCGACACTACATGCCTGCTTCTCTACCGGTTTAGTTTATTTATGAATTTTTCCTATTCCTATATTAACCCGTAACACCGACGCCTATGCAAGTCCGCAAGTTTAGGTTACTCTAGTTATGACACACAAATCTTCTAATGTACCATATGAATTATATTGTATGTTAATTTTTCTTACTCTATACCCAACAACCTTATTTAGTGCGAAAGGATATTCTCAATATTTCTACATAGGTATTTATGTATGTAACATGACTTTTGTCGCTTTTATTGCTTTCTTTAATTATACATTGGGTAACACAACAAAATGACACTAAAATTTCTTCAAAATATTTTATTGATAGCTACCAGAGGCAAGCGGAAATGCTAGTCGCTCCGACAGCAAAATGCTACCCCACTTGGAAGCTTGAAGCTGTTGACAGCTGTTGTAACGAGCAGCTTGCCGACAGCGGTAGCTTGAAGCTGCTCGTATATTCGGGCCCTAACATCGCGAAAAACTGCATTCTTCCTACAATACTGTACATGCCAAATCAACACGTTAACGCTTAACTCAATGATTAAGTTGTTTTTAAGTATTAATTTTAGTGCATAAACCGGTCTTCATTTTAATAAAAAAACGGTTTTGGAATTGCCTTACATTAAACATCAAATTACATCTAGTTAATAATAAACTAAAACTTTTCAAAAAATAATTCAGAAGAATATGAAAATGCTCTCTTAATTGTTATAGATAACGTTTTGAATATCGCATGACAGTGAAGAGATTACATACTACGTTAAAAACAAAGGAAATCTTTATTTATCACTCTTTCATTAACTTCGTTTATGGTATCCAATCTAGCGTTTTTAATTAAAACAATAACAAAGTTGAGCCAACGCTCGGCAACAAGCACCACTTTCTGAGTGTGAAATGAACTCTACTTAAACTTTGTCCTTGATAAAACACTTAAAAATGATCTAAATCGATGTGTACGCGATAGAGTAGATAAAATGATCAAAATCACATTTACTTACTTGGGCTTTAACTTCATTGACATAAACTGGTTCAAATGTTTCTAATCACCTGTGTCGTAACTACTTAAAGTTGGTATTGAAGTACATTAATTGAGAGTACACAAACATTGGGAATAGTAAATACATTTGCAATGGATTCGTCATCGTCGTTTTTATATCCTTAAGAACACGTACAATTATTTGGTGACTACTGACATTTTCCTTTCAAATGAAAATACTTATCAACACCACCACCATAAAACCTATCACAGTATTAGGTGAATTGCGATGAAAAAAATGGTCCAGGTTCAAATTTAGTTCTTATGTTTAGCGTTACATATAAATTAACTCAAAAACATTAAAATTAAAATCATACATCCCGTAATTTTTAAAATAAACTTTTTAGAATATTGAACAATACCGATGAATATATTTCTGAGTGAAGATATTACTTTAATACGCCGTAACATAGAAAAATGTCAAGGTAACTGTAAAATGTAAGCATCGCGTTTTATTCGATTGTTTCAGTTTATAAGTATCTGTTTGTCGTGACATATTGTCTGTTAATGCTTTAATTGTTGTGTGCAAAGTAGTAGTCATGAAAACTCAAGAACAGCTTGGAAAATCAATTTGTTTACTGTGTTTGAAGAAAAACTGTGAAAACCGAATGATGATCAGATCTAGATTATTAAAACTTTTTATAAAAAACTACTATGTGTGGTACGTGACAAGCGTTTTCTTAAAAAAAGTCGAGCAAGCAGACTGTTAACAAGAATTTAATTAGATGTAGAAACTAATTAAAAATATTTGTAGATTTTAAACAGTTTTAACATATGGTTACTATGATTTTTTAAATTGTTGAGTTTATTTGCCGCCTTAGTCAACCTATGCTTTCTGTTCAACAGGTTAAATTTTTGTAGTATCTCACAAGCTATTTGCAATAAACCGGTATATGGGAGGTTTACTGAAAATCTCATTTAATACGCTAAATCTGTTGGGTGTTGGAATAACAAAGATACTATTTCCGCTCAAACCGGAAGTGACATTAAATTGTGGTAAAATTAAAATGTGAGATAAAAACATAAATCGACATGTTCGAGTAATTTTCTCAAAAAATATTGCTTAAATTTTATATTTTTCATAAATGCAGTGTATGTTTTACAATAATTTTGACTGACCCGTGGCACAAATGTAATGGGACGCTATGAATAATCCCTACCGTAATGCCGAACACTAATCATCAGGTTTTAACAAAAATAAAATGAAATGCAAGTACAATATTGCAAATGAATTGACAAAATATTTAACAGGGTTACGCCATGAAATTCTTCAAATGTTAGTTTTAAGTCACAAACTAATACCAATCAAAGAGCTTACACACTACGAACAATAGCCAGAATTACTCGAAAATGTAAACTGATCACATAGACTAAGCAGTTCAATTAAATCAATTTCCTTTACAGCCCCAAGACTGTTGGCCAAACATAATTTTTCACATGATTCATAAAAACAAAAGGGTATGTACCCACGTCATAAGATCGGAAACTGTTGTATTTTCAATGGTTGAAGAAGAAGCTGGATACAATTGTGGAAAAATTCAACACATATTCCTTCGGGTAAAACAAATTCATAATAGAAGGGGCAAGTCGATGAAAGAGTTATGATACAAAAAACTCCTTCTGAATAAATTAGGTTTTAATCGCGCTAGTTCCTATCTTTTATTGAATAATTATTTTCAAATGCAGGTTATTTGATTAGTAAGAAGGGAAGCAATAATATTCTCGGCACAATCCTCACCACACAAATTATTAATTAACTCGGCCGTTTCGAAGACACGTGCGTTTTCATCTTCAGCCGCGTACCAATTGATATGAGAGAACATATATTAAATCTAACGAACCCGCTTTATTCCTATTCTTCAAGGAAAAATATATACAAGTGCCTACTTTTGCCCCTTAGACTAAAAAGCAAGTTAAAATAAGGAGAACAAGCGGAAAATGGTCTTATCACCACGAAATGCAAGATATGTGACAACCCCACCCTAATAAAAATAAAAATCGAGTGAGACAACGGTTATGTCCTTTCTATCCCTCAAACTTGTGTTCCTTCCGCCTATACCCCGCAACTAAATACTAGACATGCGGAATATACGAAAGGATCGACATCTCTTATTATAGCACAACCATAAATCAAATGACCTCTTTACCGTAATGAATCGAAAAGACAGGAAAAGTATGAAGGTCCCTTCTCTTTATTGATTAGGTTTGCATTCTTATTTATGTAAATAGTCTCATAGCCGTCCAATTCAAGCGGCGAAATCACGCTTTCAAGCAATTTTAGGTTTTCTAATTTAATATTATGTCTGGTATCGTTTATGTGTTGTACTACACTTAACGCTTCTATCTTCCCGTACATGTAACACCTGATGTATTCATTGAATCTAGTACCTATCGCTAGTTTCGTTTGACTAATATAGGTTTTATCACAATCACCACATGCAATTTTGTTAATTCCTGACCTTTCTCTCGTGTCGGGTTTATCATTTGGATTGCCAAGAAGGTTTTTGAGTCTATTTCGCGAACTGAAACATACGTTCATCTCTTTTCCCTTAAAAACCCTGCTAATACCTTTTAATATTCTATGGAAGGGAAGTTTCACAAATTTCTTATCACGGGTTACTGTTGGGATTAAGGTCATGGAATTTCTGACATAAAGCCTATGTTGGACTTTCTTAAGAATGCGATCGACCTCTATAGCAGAGTAACCATTGCAAATAGCTATATTTCTTGTGAATTTTAGCTCTTTATTGTATCCACTTTTACTCAAGGGGAGCTTCACCAATATGTTAATTAAGACGCTAATCGCGGCCATTTTGTGTTGTCCACAGTGATTGGAGTCGGACATAATGTATCTATTAGTGTTTGTTACCTTTCTATAGATGTCAATTTCCAATTCTTTTATTATTTCTAATTACTAAACTATTCAGGAACGGGTGTTGATCGAACACTTCTTCTTATACTGTGAACTTAATAGCTTCGACTTTTGAATTTAGTGTCGCGAGGAAATCCGGAATGGTACTTTTCTTCGTATCAAAAAACGCGAAAATATCGTCTACGTACCTAAGCCAAATTCTAGGAAAATACACGCTGTCCTTTTTCAAACTAGTTTCAAATTTATTCATGAACAAGTTGGCTATGAAAGGGGACAGCGGATTGCCCATCGCCGTACCCTCTCGTTGCTCATAATGCATGCCCCTAATTCGAAAACGGTTTTGGTTCATGCAGAGCAAAGTTAGTCTTTTGTACTTCGCAATTCTGACACCATCAATTTTCTTAAGTTTTAAGAACTCAACTAAATATTCTATGGTTTCTGAAATCGGCACGCTGGGGAAGACATATAAACGATAGATACCGGGCATAATATTAAGTTACAAAACCTAAAATTGATTAAAAATGTGATTTCGCCGTTTGAACTAGAAGCCTATGAGACTATTTACATAAATTTATTTCTATCTTTATTGCATACAAAAAGATTGCACTGTTATCTAAATTATTGGAAAACAAGGTATAAAATAAAATAAGGAAACAAAATAAGGAAAAAATTTAAATTAATGGTGCAATCACATGGTGAAGGCAGGAACTAGACTGATTATTTCACCATGATTGAAAATTAAATTAATTTGATTGTAAATGAATGCCAACAACTAAAAGGACGTTGTATAAAATGATAACATTTAAAATAATGTGCACACGTAAATAATCATTGCAGCCTCTTATAAAAGAATTTCACATATAAAAGTAGTTGGAGACAGAAACACAAACCACACCAGTGCTCCCAAGTTTGAGCATTGAGCCACAATATTTTAAACTTCTTTCTGAAAGACTTTGGGGGTAATGATTTAAGAGTATCACTAATACTATTATACTTGTTATACATATTGAAAGAAAAGGAGCGCGTAAACAGACCTGACTTAAAAGATGGTGGAGAAATGAAACCCCTAAATCTGGTCGTAATATTATGAACATCTGAACGAAATCTAATTTTATTATACAAATAAGGCGGACATTTATTCTGTAGCTCCCGTCTATTGTACATGTTCAACCAGCCCAACTCTCTCATCCTCCGAGAAACATGATTATATTTTCTCAACCCATAAATAAAACGTACACAAGAGTTTTGAATTTTTTTAATTCTATAAGCCGTAGTAGAATCAATTGCAGGATGATATACACTATTACAGTAAGAAAAGGGTGACAGAACGTATGCTTCGCATAATTTTATTTTAATATTGGTATCTAAATAATTTTTATGAACATACAATTGCCTCAAGTTTAGGTAAGCTGCCCTAATGTATTTAGTAAATTGCTTCTGATATCGAAATGTGTTGTCAATCCATAGACCCAAGCTCTCTGACCTGCCAACCACCGGAATCTTTTCATTATCAACCACAATATGAAACAGTTGTGCTAATTCTTTACAGAATCTGTAGATTTAGTGCAATTGGGTCATTATATAATAACGAGAGGCCTTCATTAATAAACATCATCGCAGTGCGCCATTCCTGTGGCAAAAAGGATATATATAATTGTGTGTTATCGGCATAAACGTGAGCCGAACAATGTTTTATGCGTTTAATTAAAAATGACGCATATATTCAGTAGGACTCCTTTAGTGATGGTAAGAGGATCAGACATATTGAAATTTAAACTAATGCTAAAATAAATAAATAAATTCGATTAATTGATTCTTTATAACACATTCAAACATTTTACATAACGTGGGAAGAATACTAACGGGTCGAAGTTCATTAAGATTGGGAACGTTAGGTAAAGGTCTAACTATAGCGTGTTTCCATACATCAGGAACTACCGAACTTTCTACGCAGCAGTTAATAATGTGAGTGATATAGGGGATAACAAAAGGGCAACACTGTCTAAGCATAGCTATATTAATACCATCGTATCCCGTTGCAAAAGGTTTAATGTTTAGTAAAATTTGAGACACCGCATATTTATCCACACAACTAAAACTGTATTTGTTTTGAACAAATACTGGAAGTGAAAGCATCGTAGAACATCCATTACTTTATGGTATATTAATAAAAAAATCTATGCATTTGGATTTGAAAAAAATTCTGGCAAAACATGTGACGCGCGATTCCTAATGCCTAAATTCCGCAGCTGCTTCCACAAATGCTTAGAAGATCCGGCAATCGCAAAACGATCAAAGAAAACTTTCTTCTCAGCCCTAAACATTGACGTTACACAGATTCTTAATATTTTATATTCACCCCATTTAGCAATAGAATTAGTTCTGCGATATGCAGACTTAGCTTTATCTCTAAGATCAATAACAAATTTTAAGTATTCAGTCATCCACGGAGCATTGGGCTTAGTAAATCTTTTCGTGAGTAAGGGAGCGAGTACGTCAAAAACCAATAATACGCAATAAAAAATGCAACCTTAAATAAATAAGAATGTAAACCCAATCAATAAAGAGAAGGGACCTTTACACTTTTCCTATCTTTTCGATTTATTACGGTAGAGAGGTCGTTTAATTTATAGTTGTGCTGTAACAAGGGACGTCGATCCTTTCGTATATTCCGCATATCCAGTATTCAGTTGAAGGATATAGGCGGAAAGAACACAAATTTGGCGTATAGAAAGGACATAACCGTCGTCTCACTCGATTTTTATTTGTACTAGGATGGGATGGCCACATGCTTTTCGTGGTGACAAGACCCTTTTCCGCCTTTTCTCCTTATTTTAACTTGCTTTTTAGTCTAAGGGGCAAAAGTAGGTACTTGTATGTATTTTCTCTTGAAGAGTAGGGATAGAGCGGATTCGTTAGATTTAATACATGTTCTTCCACATCAATCGGTACGCAGCTAAAGATGAAGACCCACGTGTCTTCGAAACGGCTATTTCGAGATAAATAATAATTTGTGTGGTGCGGAGTGTTTCGAGAATATTGTTATTTATCATACTACCCCACAGGCCCTGCTATCATTATTTAGTAAAACGAGGTTGTTGATTAATAATATATGGTCAAACATTTGAGCTGGACATGAAACTTAAGTCATTACAACAGGAAGTAATTTTTTTTAAAAATGTGACTTAACTCCTTTATCCACTTGCCCCTTTTATTGTTACAACTAAAACTACTAAAGAAACGTATTTGATTTTTTGCAGACCCCTTTAAAGTTATCAAATCCCCAAAAATCGACAATGGCTTGCAAAATAAAGCTTATACTGTGGATCGGATTACAGAGACACATAGATTTTTGCTTTCATTCCTTGCCTGATTGCTTTCGACTTCCTAGTGAAATGAGCACCGTTCAATCAATCCCACGTTACCTGATAAACCCTGAAAGACACGTAAGGATCGACTGTACCGTTATATTTGTAGTTTTATGAATCGATGAAATAAGGTTTAATAATATTTTGTGGACAAATAATACTCAGTATTAGATTACAAAATAATATTTCGTTTGCTTTGTAATCAACGTTTCAAGTACATAGATTTTATCTCTATATTTCAAGTCTCGATCGCCTTTAAATATTTAAATGTTGATCGCAGGAGGCAAATAAACAAGTTCCTAAGTACACAAGGAACACGACGATAAGATCTACTTAATAACGTTATTGGAAACTTAACAGCGACTTTTGAAACATATTATCTTTACCTACATTTCTATAGAGATAACAACTCCATAGTCCAAAGGTATTTTTCTTACACCTACGTGCTGAAATAAAGGAAAGTCTAAAATAGTAATTCCTGAAACTCGTGATGTTCGAAGGCTACATGTACCTGTTCAACCTTGGCCTGGTAATAAGATGTCTATCTTTAGTATCATCCAATTAGTAACATTTGATGATAGGATTAGTTTATAGCGTTTGTTAGCTTTTGATATTCTCTCACAACTACTATATCCAATCTAATATAGGCCTCGTGTATTCAAATACACACATACACATATAATATCTGCAATGTTTCAAATGCCCAGAATGTAAATGTTAAAGAACATTTATAATCAAGCTTATAAGAATCTGTCACTGTACCGAATCCCCTATGGTCTGCAGAAAAGCCACCCAAAGTGATTAAAATATGGGAAGAAAATAAAAAAAAAAACGCCGACAACACCCCAGAACAGAGCCAGAGAAATGCAGTCATATCAACCTCGCTAAGAACAACAAAAGGGCCCTATCTCTCAGTAAAAGGACCTCAAAATGGTGACAGTATTAGTGATAGGACATGTAACCCGAAAATACCACATACAAAGTAGGAATAACTGAAAATCAACTCCACATATGAGGAGGTATACTGCAAAACTCGGTTCTTGTGTTGTCTGCTTCTCTACAAATAGCACGTGTTCTACATAAAATATATTTTTGCAAATGCTACTATTTTATTTTAAGTTATTTTAAGTTCTCAAAAATATTTCATGTCTTCGTTAATTTACCAGGACCACATAAAAATATGCATTTTTATTTATTTATAGATTTACAAATAGTGCATTTTAAATTATTTGTAAAAAACTGCGTTTTGCAATATTCCTACGCATATGTCAGGAAGATCAAGAAGAGAAGACAATATGCAAATGCTTTACCATAAGCTAAAAAACTATCCTGACTATTTTTAAGACTCATTAAGCACCTATAACCGCTTTAATATTAAGGGCCCTGTTATAATAGACCCTCCTAGAATGCAATGGTGTGGAGACGCAACAAGAATAACATTAAGAATACGGACGCATCCAAACTGTGTTCCAACGTGCATACCTTAACCTGTCTAACTATGCAACCTATATTATTTACGAGGGAGGCGCACTAAATTCTCGGCCTGATATAAAAATAAACTTGCTAAAATAAAACAATTTTTAGTTTTAAATATAATCTCCCCTAACTTCAATACATTTATTACAACGATCAATTAATGATTCTATATCCTTGTAAAAATAAGCTAAAATTTTTCCTGCTTGCAACTCACTATCGTCTTTAAAACGACGTCCCCTAAGATCTTTCTTTAAATGAGAAAATAATAATCACTTGGAGCCATATCCGGACTATACGGAGGATGTTCCAATTCTTGAAAGCCGCATTCGCAGATAGCAGCTCGTGAAATGGCGGCAGTATGGACGGGTGCATTGTTGCGCAATAATCGAACACCTTTTATCAATTTTCCTCAACGTTTTGCACGAATATTGTCCCTCAATTTATGCAATAAAGACGCATAGTATGTGCTGTTGACAGTTGTATTGCGCTCTTCAAAGTCAATGAGTAAAATACCCTCACAATCACAAAATAGTGTGGCCATCACCTTTTTCGTTGATTCAACGACTTTCGCCTTTCTGCAACGAGGTTCATCGGGTTGCCGCCATTTCATTGATTCCCTTTTGAATGGAGGATCGTAATACAAAGCCATTGTCTCATCTCTTGTGACAATGGACTTCAAAATCGATTTTAGGTCGTCTTCAGACATGTTTAAAAACGAGCTCGCACATTCGACCCGATGTTCACGTAGGAGAGCAGAAAGAAGATGCGGTACCGATCTCACACTAATCTTATTCAAACACAAATGGTTATGGAGAATTCAGTGAATACTTCTTTCAAAATGTTTAACGTCACTGCTAATTCTTTCACTTTCAAACGGCAACCTGTTAATACCATTTCTTCAGTAATTGAAATGTTTTGAGCCGTTGTCGGTTCAACTGGCCGAACGGGGCGCTCGTCACCTTCAAGGAATTCTTGCCCCAAACGGAAACATTTTGCCTACTTTTTTACAGTGGAATATGAAGGAGATAAATTACCATAAACGCCGTCTAAATGTTGTTTAATGTGATTATGCGCATGCCCGCGCGGTACTCAATTTTCGTTACCTGAGACATTTTCATGCACTAGTCACGTTGTCTGGCTGGCTACTAAAACCTACTACTCTTCGAGCCGTAATATGTATAGTTTATGCTTCGCACATGTACAACTATAACGCAAGAGAGTTTGAATACGCTCGAACCTGTATAGGCGAGAGAATTTATAGCGCTTCTACCCCATATGATTACACCTCTTGAAAATGAAACTCAGTACTCTGAGTGGTAACGTCATTTAGAAAAGAGTAATCAAATATGGTTCAACTTTAAAGAACTTTTTTGTTTGCCAATCACTTGTTAACTAACGTACTTGAAAATCGCTTAATCCATGATGCTTTGCGCATTTTAGATATTTCAATGTCGAGCTCATGTCTACCAGGGCAATTTTAAGTTCGGCTTGGACAAGACGGGATTATCTGACCTTTTTGCGAGAGTAATAATGAATAAATTGAGTGCTCGAACAGAGGTACGCATACATTTGCATTACACATAAACCTACCACAGATAATTTCCTTAAAATATAAGGTGAAGAAGGCGGTCCTCAACCCTCTCTGGAATGAAACTCTTATGGTTACAAATATAGTAATTTGCGGCTCGCGCAAGTATTTAAAAGCTTACCCACCTACAGCTATCATAGAAGTCATAGATCACGACATGAAGGTAAAACAAAATGAAATTAAAGTTTTATATAATGAAAACCGTATCCTTGAACAGATTCATAATGATTTAGTGGGAAGAACAATTGTAAAACCCTCCATAAAATTTAGAGACGAACCATATACACAACCAGATTTTCCACCAAAGCTAGAATGGCATCAAGTTACCAAATATAATGTTACTGTTGGAGAAATATTAGCCTGTGTTGAATTACTTGAGGTATCATGCTTTTAGGTAAATATTAGGAAATATTACACTAATTCTGCCAATTTATTTAATAGATAAGCAGTTTTATGGAGGTAAAAAGAACTAAAAGCAAGAAAGAAATTATAGAGATACCTGATGATATTAAACCGAGACTTACGAGTTACAAAATCGATGTACTATTTTGGGGAGTGAGACATTTAAAGAAACTTCACCAAATACCGATAACGAAACCAAAAATATCATTAGATTGCACCATGGATATATTAGAATCAGATGTGTTACAAAAACATGAATTAAATTTTACTACTTATCATAAAGATCTCATTGTGGTAAGATAAGTATACCTATAAAAATACCTTATTAAAACTGCAATTGTTCCACGTTTCTTTAACAGGATTTGCCGCAGGAGGATAAGTATGTCCCAGCTCTATCCTTCAAACTATTCGATAACAGGTGTTTTGGAAAATCTACGTATGTTGGAAACCATAACACTAATATGCATCATTTCTTAATTTACCCTCTCACAACAGAAGAAAGAGAACTTAAATTATTAGAGGCTATCAGAAAGTCTTACGACAGTATGGATTCTAAGGCTCGTAAGTTTAAACTTAACTGGCAAAAACCTCTTCTATTTCTAAAATTTCTTCTTTTTAATTGAAAAAAAATGTTTGGACATATATCGCGTAGGAAGCCAAATGTTTTCGGTGTTTTAAGCAATGTCAGCAAAAAACGGGAGAATTTGTCAGCATTTGATTTAATTTATTGATATAAATCATTCCTTAGAAATTCTAGTTTTGCATATGAAGCAAATTTTTCTTTGTATTTACTGGTTGTTCATAATAATAGTTTCAGTTATTATATTTATTGGGTGAACAATACAGTTAGATTTAATTTTTTTTATTATTTTGGAATTCAGTTTATCCATTTAAATTTCTTATTTTAGGCAGCAGGATTCCTTAGCAGAATACAGTTATTTATTTTATGATTCTGCAGTACATTACTGTTAGTCTATAGGTTGTAGATATTTTAATTCCTTTATTACTTAAACTGAGATTTTCGCTATTATATGAATTATAAGAATAAATATTTTCTTGATTTTCAAACTGGAATAAAGCATAGCGATACACCAACTAGTCACGACTGACTTGTATGCTGATCTCAATTAAACTTATTAACTGATGAATATGATGGCGACAACTTAAAGATTTTTCAAGGATTTAAATTACGTCAACGATCGTTTTCTCTTAACCTATTATTTCACCAAACAAAATACTCACGACACACTCCACACCACACAAATTATTAATTAACTCGGGAGAGCCTTTTCGAAGACACATGGGTCAACATCATCAGCCGCGTACCAATCGGTACGTGGCTGATGATTTGTGTAGTGCAGAGTATGCCGTGAACAGTCCTTGCTATCATTATCATTTCAGCATCTATTGATGAAAGAGTACCTCCAAAATCTCCAGTGATTAAAATCACTCCAACTGCACCTGAATTTAAAGTCGAAAACGAAGTAGTAGGTTGCTGTGCGTTTTGCAAAACAATCTGCGGTAGAAAGAAAAACACCGCCAACGAAACAGAAGTACAAACTCAAACGATTGAGGTTGAAAGAAATGTCGTTGAAGAAGATGAATTCACAGATTGGTGGAACAAGTACTTTTCTTCGATAGAGGTACATATCCAAACAAACAATTAAGGTTTACCTCTTATCAATAATTGTTTTACAGAAGTTATCATCATCCCGAGCTACATTAATTGATGGGCCTCCAATAAGTAAACGGTTTCTCTTGAAGGTGAATAGTGCCAGAGTAATAAAATTAATTCCACAAACTTACAATTGTATAAAACTATTCATAGATTTATAATGACGAATTGGAACACCAACCAGAATTCAGAGGTTTACAAGATATGCTTATACCCTTTAAGATAATAAGAGGCGAAAGTACGGGAGACGACGATGTTGACGAGAAGAATGTTATGGGAATATTTAAAGGAAATATTAAAGTGTACCCATGGCCACATCACAAAAATATAGAATATGTGAATCCCAATGGAATGCCTCTGATTAATGGCTACTTTCAAGATTATCCTATCAATGAAAGCGTTAGTTATCTAGCCAGAGTATATTGTGTAAGGGGCATCAAGCTTAGACCGAAAGATATTTCTGGCAAGTCTGATCCCTTTCTTATCGCGTTCATGGGAAACCAATACTACAATGATTCCAAGAATTATATATCGAAGCAAATAAATCCGATATTCGGCAAGTGAGTAGATCTATAATAATAACAATTTTTTAGCTATAACTAATAGCATTTTGCTTCATATGAGATGCCATCCATTTTTATTTTTCAATATAATATCCTGCTATTTCAATAAGCTTTTTAGATCGTTTCCAATTTCAGTACCACTATGAAAGTACGATGACTGTTTGTCCTCAACATGTTCTAAAACTACCTCATGAATCACTTCGTCGGTATTGAATTTTCCCCCTCTTAGCTCCAATTTTAATTCTGAAAATAAAAAATAGTTACCTGGGGTAAGGTTGGGGGTGATCGAGTTTCTTGTAACCGCACTGACGCACAGTAGCCTTCGAAGATGCAGCTGTGTGGACACCTCGCCCAGTCTTCCTCGACGTTTCTCGATGATGACTTGTCTTAACTGGCGCAGCAAGTCGGCATAATATATTGCGCTTTCTGTGATTTTCTTACTGTAAACTCAATTAACAAAATGGCCTCGCTATCGTATAAACTTGTAGCCATCACCTCTTTTGTGCTTTTAGCCACATTGGCCTTCTTACGAATGGGTTCGACTTTCCGATGCCACACCCTCGTTTCTCTTTTAGACAAAGGATCGTGGTATAGAAACATTGTTTCATCCCCAGTCGTTATTTGGTCGTGTTGTCGGCTTCGTACAGCTCAAGAAACTTTCGGCCACATTTCAACACGTTGCTCGTTGTTCCTTTTAAATCGGGCTGAGCAATATGGAACCCATCTTGTGCTAGTTTTTGTCATGCCCAAATGCTTATGCAGGATCTTCAAAACACTAGTTTTTGAAATCCCTGTTTGTTCCCTTATCTCCTTAACCTTCAGCCGTCGATCACTCAATACGACTTCCTCGACCAATTTGATGTTTTCTGGTGTCACTACAGTAACGAGCCCTCCTCCGCGTCGATCATCCTAAAGAGATTCTTTGCCTTAACGAAACAATTTTGACCAACGTTTAACTGTGGCATACGATGATATAAAGTCTTTATAAACCGTGTCCATTCGTTGTTTGATTTTGGACGGTGTCTTTCCTTCCAAACTAAGAAATGTTATTATTGCGCGATGTTCAATTTTGAGCATTTTAAAAATTCACCATGCACCGCTCAACTTCTGGTTGTCTCACTTAACTGAAAAATAGCTATAAACGGCAAAATTAATATTTCAATGTTAAATTAAAGACAGATCTGTCAAATTTGTAGCATTTGGTTTTGATTACCTTCTTACTATATACCTAAGGCTTAGAATACGTTGATCGCACCTCGTATTTACATTACATAGCCTGTTAAATGCTGTTAAAGGCACTTTTAATTTGTGTTGACATTTTATTGTGTTGTACTCTTATAACTATTTCTACAATTTCCTTAGCTGGAAAAAAACAAAATTTATTATTCCTTTATAACTTTCTACTAACCCTGTATATGAACTTCTAACACATTGAAGGTTTGATAATGGAACAAAAAAAGAATAAAGAAGTCTACCCTTCTGAAATAATATTCGTTGCCAATTATTTTGGATTTTTGTAGTTTAACTTGCTAACAATGTTTTCAGTATGTTTATTATTAAAAATTGTTACTAAAATGTTGAAACCCTCTATATTTTGTATTAGAAACATATTTTTATTGTTTTAATTATCTTGTGAAGAAATAACGTTCAAAAAATATGTCTAATATAGGTGTCATTAAGGTGCAGTAAAACGAAAAACAATTTAAACAGAGGCAAATATTTGTAGTCCTTCAAAGATCCTAATCCTTACTTATACGATATATTTGTTTATTTCTAAACTAGTTACCATAGTGATGAAAGTTATCGATGTACAATTTTATATAAACTGTGTTTTAAAACACTCAGAAATTTAGGTGAAGATAATTCGAAAAATCGTGCGTCAGTGATTCAAGATAAGACAATTACGCAAATGTAAATTCAATCGTGGTTAGTTAAAAATTATTAGGGCAACTAATGTTTTTTAATCTTAAAACCGAAAACATCTACTCTAGAGTACCTCTTACTAATACACGATACATTTTTTAAGTAATTGCTGGAATTTTCGTAACGGTGGCGCGAGGAATTTGGAATATGTAGGGTTATCTTATTCATTAAGCAAACACGTAGGTAATATCTAAATTCAAAGTTTGCGTATACGTTTTATTGCTGTTTTAATATTTCCATGATACAATTCCGACTTAGAGATATTATATTCCACTTAAATAAATAAATAATACCATATGATAAAAAACATAATCGGGAAGGCTTGTTTCTTTGAATATTTTTTATGTTGGTTTTAAGTTTGTTTAAGGCGCAAGTGGCTAATGTGGAAATCTAAGTCAATAATAATAAAGCTAATAGAATAAAAAAAATATTTCCTAGTAAAAATAAATGAAAAATTAGCAGACAATTGTAGTAAATGCTTAAAATCAGCTACTTCGGTTTCAATACAAATCCTTACTCGTCGTTTCATGTTAAATTCGTTGATGAGGTGTTGAAGCGTTATCATAACATAAACATTTTGAATAGCTTCGGGAAGTTTTTGCATTGTGTGTGGTGTATTTTTAAAAACTGTATCTTTTAGGCGTGGAAACATAGAATAATCTAAAATAATTAGATCAAGAGAACGTGGAGGAAAATCTACTACATGTGAGAGGTTCATTGTTTGCAGTGTTTTATAAGCTGTGGCATTGTCTTATTGAACGTACCCATCCCTGAGTTCGTCATACTCGTTATTCAACTAGTTTAGAAAAGGTCGCAATAAGTTATTACGATATTTTTCTGCGTATACCATTTCATGAGAACATAATTCATCTCCACGAAGCTGCTATCCAAACACCAACCTTTTCAGAATGCAATACGCGGTTTGTTTGTTAATAAAACCATTCAAGCGGAACCAAGCTTCGTCTGAGAACTCGTATATCCAGATAGTTTAATAAAACTAAATGTATTCTTTTCAAAATTAACGCTAGCATTGAAATTCCTGTGAAGATAACCCTGAACGCTAATACTCTTGATCTTACAAACGGTTGTAAAATTTTAGGCATCATTGTGGATAGTCGTAGACTTAGATCGAATGACCATATACTAGGGTACGTAAGGATACATTTATAAGCGTGAATCCCATGCTTATCGTGAATAATGTTGCTACTTGTCCTTGATTCGCTTTGCGCGCTCCCCACCTTATTACTTTTATAGCGGGCAAACGTTGTAACACTGTCTATATATTTTAACTGATCATTTTACTACGAAACTTACGGACGTGGTGTATGCACGAGACTCAACAGTGCATACTACGCTCTGAAAATGTTAACGTCAGTCGCTGTTTTTTTGTAGCGAAAGCCGTATATCATGCTTATCTTATTTCGATTATTGGATATGAAATAACCATTTGACGCTGTTCATGTAGGATCGATAAAGTATTCATACTCCAGAAAAGAGTGTTACGTGCACTTCTGGTCTGAAATTCAACTCATCTTTGCGTTCTCAATTAACTGTATACCGAATACGAGGGACACGCTATATATTTTGAGATGCCACAAAAGTAGAGAAGTTAGAGCTGGCAACACTGCATTTCTAAATACCACTATCCTTAAGTAGTAAACTCTGACTGTCAATTTAGTCGCTGCTGTCATAGAGTAAACGTAGTAGGTACGAATTGTCATCGAAACATGGACTTGTCAATGTACGCGCAATGATTTACTACGATTTTAAGGTCGGTTTAAGTGAACAACAAAGTCTTGAACGATTGTATCTCGCATTTGGTGATGAAAGTCCTTCACGTGCAACTGTGTTTCGCTGATATAGCGAATTTAAAAGAGGACGAATATCGCTCGGTGATGAGGAACGTACCGGTAGGCCCTGTTCTTCAGTTACCGCTGGAAACATTGACAGTGTGAGACGTATGATCGACGAAGATCCAAGATGCACCTATCAAGTGATTGAGGCAACTCTTGGTGTTGGATCCGCAACAGTAAACTCAATTTTACATGATCATCTTCGGATGAAAAAAATTGTTACTCGTTGGGTGCCACACACGCTTACCGATTTCCAAAAAGCAGAGCGAGTAAGAATCGCTCGGGAAACATTTGAAATGTTCAATAATGGTGGACATCGCATTCTATCAAAAATAGTAACAGGTGATGAAACTTACATCCCATTTTACGATATTCCTACCCGCCAGGAGAGCCGTGTGTGGATCCACGAAGATGCACCAACACTAACAATGGCCAAAAGGCAAAGGGCTGTCAAGAAAGTTATGTACGCAGTTTTCTTCCGTAGTACCGGATTAGTAAAAGCAATGAAGCTAGAAAATCAACGTACAGTCATAGCAAACTGGTAGACCACAAAATGTTTACCTGCAGTTCTTGAGTCAGCCAACATTCGCGGGTTAATGTTGCATCAGGACAATGCATCGTCACACAGTGCACAGCAGACAGTTGAATTTTTACGTGAAAATAAGGTAAAAGTCATTGAACATCCACCCTATTCGCCTGATTTGGCCATGTGTGATTTCTGGTTGTTCTTCAACCTAAAGAAACATTTACATGGTCGACGTTTCACGACGGAGGATGAGATAAATGAAGCAATTCATTTATTTTTTGAGAGCATTCCAAGAGATGACTGGCTTCACGCTTTTACGTTGTGGAAACTTCGGTTACAAAAGTACATTGATGCAGGAGGAGATTATTTTGAACATAAATAAAATCATTTTCGTAAAAAGACTTGTAGTTTTCTTGTATCTCAAAATATATAACGTGACCCTCGTATACATACGTAAATATACACGAGCACATACTTCTTACTACTTCGTACTAAAAAATGGGCAGCTGATTGAATCTGAGAAAAAGAGACATAATTACAAAACTAGATATAAAAATAATTATTATAAGCCGGTGCATAGTTTACTAAAAACAGAAAAAGTGTATCTTACAACTCCATAAAATATTTCAACAAATTGCCTGAGATGAAAACAGGAACTAAACTAACCTCTTTTAAAGAAACAAGTTTAAATTACTAGAGTTGTACTCTGTACTTGACTAGAAAACAGTAACACATAGACGTTAGTTTTGATTGCTAACATAATATCCACAGATATAGTTACTTGAACCTAAATCCCATCTAATTAAAAATTCCAATTAAAAACGGATTAACTACAAGAATTAGCTACATCAAAATCAATCTTGTAAAAGTTGAATGTTGTGATACCTAATAATCTATAATGTACAATACTATAATAATAATTTGCTAATTATTTACCTACTTTAGGAAATCAAATCTATCGAAATGATGAAAATATAAAATCGAAATACTAATGTAACGTTTTCTTGGGATAGATAACATAATTTATGTTTCCTCGAAAAAATATATACAATCTCTGGCTACCGCATGTATAAACGTTACATTCGATACAAAGTCCTATATTAAATTTCGAACAAATTGTTCTAACAATCGATGAACACCCTTCACCAGCACAACGTCGTCTCTTCTTTTCGTTGTTATAAGTAAGTAAATGGTTCAATCCATCATATCTCAAATCATCTGCAACTCTGTTTAGAGTAATACTGCTTTTGGACGTTGCAGGTCTACCTAATGTTTTTGGCATTGATTTATATTATGTGAGATATATCGTCACAATTTCTCTTCGGAAGTGAAGCTGCGATATATTTGACGAGTTTGCCATCCTGTACATAGTCCATGCATTTGTAGTGGCCACATCCAATAGCCAGGTAAAAATTTGCCACCACCACTTTTTCCGCCTAATACTGATTTTATAGGCAGAAACGTTTTCATCCAAGCGATCAGTTCCTCCCATAAAACGATTGTACTGGCTTATTACTAGAGCGGGCCAAATTGCGCCATCCAACAGAATCGGAATCAGGCGCAACGGCCGCTTATTGTAAATAGCGTATATGTGAGTCACAGCAGATATGTGATATTTCGAAATTAATACACAAGAGTAAAAAAATAAAAGCTGACGCAATAATAATGTTTAGTAATTAGAGCGGATATATATATATATATATATATATATATATATATATATATATATGTACACGCTGAGGTGTTTTTATTTTCATTATGATTTTTTATTTGATTGAAAACGGTATGCGTTGTAAATGGGATGTAATAAGGAAATAACTGAGAAACTGAACGCTTTTTTTATTCTGTTGTACTTAATAATGTAACTGTAAATAAAGATATAATAAATAAATTCTATCCTTCTTAATAATGCGGATAGGCTTGTTTAAAAAGTTGCACCATCAGATAAGTTTCCACATTTGCCTCGGTGAAGGATGTTCGCCGAGACGAAAAAATGTTCTTATATTTCGAAAACGACCGTTCCACGTCTACCGAAGTAAGACAGGCGTAATTAAAATAATCTTTAGACTTAGTCAAGGAATCTGCAGATGCCCCATCGCACATTTGTCTTAATCTCGTGTAGTCCGGATTCTTTTTTAAAACACTATCGAACTTAGCTAAAACTCGTCCACTTGTTGCATCGTTTATACTGTGTAACAATGTACTAACTTCGTCCACGACTTGCACTGATTCTACCAACGACAATCCAGAATTTTGCAAATTTTCTATCGCGTCTACTAACCCTTTGTAATTGTTGCTAATATTCTTTAGATGTGTTTCAACAGAAATATCGAGAAATCCCTTCTGGCTCATCCTAATAGCTCTAGCTTCGGCAGGGACGAATTGCAAAATAACGGATTTGACTTCTTGAAAATGTTCATTATAATAAAAAGCGGCTTTTAACCACGTTCCCCAACGCGTAAGAATGGGCTGTGGTGGTTCTCGAATACCAGGGCATAACCTGTGGAATGCCCTAGTCCTCTTAGGACTTTTGAGAAACACTTTTTTTGTGTTTGCTATTAATGCATCCACCTCCGGGTAACACTCTCGAATAGTTTGTGCCACAAGATGTAAAGCATGGACTTTACACGTAACATGTAAAAGTCCTTCACACTTTTCTTTAAGGGAACGGCCTACACTACACATTGTTGCTGCACCATCGCTCATGAACAACAACAGTTGACTGGTTGACACTTGAAATTTTTGTAACGTTTCGAGAACTACGGCCGTAATTGCTTTACTAGTACACTGTTTTAATCTTCTGCTGGCTAATAGAATTGCAAAATTTGGTTTAATAGGATCTAATACGCGTACTATTATATTCAAAATAGAATTTTTTTTGCAATCGGTCGTCTCATCAAGACATAGCCACAGCTGTTTATCTTTTAATTCGGCTTTAATTCGATTTTCAATGTCCTCACGTATTCGTGGAATATCTCTCCGTAACGCTGTCCGAGATGGTAGTATCCACTTGGTATTGTATGTACCCCAGAATTTTCGAAATGCTTTTTTATCAAGTATACGAAGTGGTAGACCACATACCATAAACGTTAAAAGCAATTCTAATTGAAATTGACGTTGTTGTGACACACCATTTCTTTTATTTCTGTGGTGTGCGCTATTTATGTCTTTCACAATCACGTTTGCTCCAGCACAGTAGTTTCTTTTTACAAACTTTACAGAAAATTGTACTCCCATTGTAGTGTAAATCCACAAATTCACTAAGAAATTTATTAACTTTCGTAGGTAATGGCCGTTTATTTTTAATAGTTACGTTAGACATAATCACTAAAGCGAGCACACCGACGCTTGTTTCTAGTATGCCACGAAGTGGTGCAAACGTAACATCTGCAGACTCGTCATTTGTTGATGAATAGAGCGCGTCATCCGTAAATGAATAAGCGCGCTGTTAGTTCGTAGCCGTCGATGAATGAACTTTTTTTTTGTAGTGGCCCACTGTGAACAACGCCCTATTTATCAACGAACACCCAAACTGCAGGTGTATATTTGCGCGTCTTCACGACGTAATAGACAGTGGTTTTGGTCCTCGTCCTAATAATTACATATTTAAATTACCTATGTTTACATACATATATGCGCCCGGCAGCCTGATTGCGAACCTGGCGCGTGGCGCTCTTGGCCCGCTCTACTTATTACACATGGTCTCGAAACATGAATAATCTTTTTTTCTGTTTGTGAATAACGCTTTACGGTAGAAAGTGGGTGGACTCCATAAATTGTTGATGCCGCACATACAACATTGTTATCCAACCATCTAACAATTATGATTCCATCGTCGTGGTTGATAATGGACCCAGATTCTCCGCGTTTTCTATTTTTCATAAATGTTTTCTTATTAGAGAATGGACAAGATTTTGGAATCCGATTTTCGCTGATCGTCCCTGTTCTGTGATAGCCTCGTTGTTTCAAATGATATAATACGTTGAATCCAATGAACAGATTATCAAAATAAAATTTGAACAGAAGTTGTTGCATATCTTCCAAAAACTCTTCCCAAATTTCTTTTTGTATTCTGTGTTTCCGACAGGATTTTTGCCTTGATACATATCCAAATTGATAAGATATCCTGAGGGTGAATTTAAACAACACATTTTATAGCCAAATCGGATGGGCTTTCCCCTGATGAATTGTTTACAGGAGTGTTTTCCGTAATATTTATATATATATCATGGATTCGTCGAAATCCAAATGTTCTTCCGGAACCCAATTTTTTAAAAATTTATCTTTTAGTTTATTCATGAAAGGTCTTAACTTCCACATATCATCACGTACCAATTTCGTATTGTCGGCGCAATGAATATATTTTAAAATTTGCCTATATCTGTCTCTTCTCATATTTTGCGTCACCGTGTTATTTTTCATATCATCACGAGAGTCCCAGTATAGATCTCTGCCCGGTAATTCGTTGTAACCTGTCAATATAAGAATTGCAATAAAACGTTTCAGTTCCCCTCGTGATATTCTAGGATCAGTTTCGTTCAAAAACAACGCGTATTTTGCAGCTTCTTTGATAAGAAAATCAATAATCGTCTTCGTCGATAAACTTTTCAAAAATGTTTAAAATAGTACAGTCCTTATAATGATCATAATTTGTTTTCGGAAACTGTCTGGCGGGCGGTACAAAATTTCCTTCTACCCAGGTAATGTTTACCAGTCCTGGCCGATCTTCAATAAAAGTAGACGTTTCTTTTCTTGGTCCATTGTCAAAAACATCATTTTGACATTCGTCATTCGCTGTAGTTTCGTCACCGTTGGATTTCTCGCTTTTTTGTACAACAGAGAGAACGCAGTTGGTTACGATTGAGATTATCTACCAGACCACCACAGTCTTCTTCCCCAGAATCTTCATCTGTGTAAACATTTGGTTCTGGAGGTTCCACAAAAATTTCGGCCGGTTGTAGATCATCGTCGTAAGCTAGTTGAAGAGCTTCTTCTTAGAAATAATACACGTGGAAAGAATGCCTAATAATAATAACCAAAAACTAATGCTAATATAGCTCATGGTATTGGTGGAATGATTCCCGGCAAAAACAATGTAGCAGAGAAAATAGCGCTAACACATGAACATGTTTCTGCTTACTCGGCGTCATCAGCATGGTTCTGAGCGCAATCTTCTGCTGCTAATAATTGCGTTTGCCTCTCAGTTTATGCTGCTAATCTCCAAAACAGCACTGAATATGTCTTTCGACGACACCTATCGCCAAGAGACACAGTCACGCCGTCCCAGAGGGTAGCAAGACAAACCGGAGTGTAGATGTCCACCACCTATCGGACAGCTCCTGAGCTGCCAAACGCAAGGGGGCGCTGTGCCTAGGCACAGCGACATCTATACGTGCAAATCATTCCTCAGGCTTACCATGATGTATAAAAATACACGTGGTGTCGCCGAAAGACATATTCAGTGCTGTTTTGGAGATTAGCAGCGTAAACTGAGAGGCAAACGCAATTATTAGCAGCAGAAGATTGTGCTCAGAACCATGCTGATGACGCCGGGTAGGCAGAAACATGTTCATGTGTTAGCGCTATTTTCTCTGCTACATTGTTTTTGTCGGGAATGATTCCACCAATACCATGAGCTATATTAGCATTAATTTTTGGTTATTGTTATTAGGCATTCTTTCCACGTGTATTTCTATACATCATGGTAAGCCTGAGAAATCATTTGCATGTATAGATGTCGCTGTGCCTAGGCACAACGCCCCCTTGCGTTTGGCAGCCCAAGAGCTGCCCGATAGGTGGTGGACATCTACACTCCGGTTTGTCTTGCTACCCTCTGGGACGGCGTGACTGTGTCTCTTGGCGATAGGTGTCGCCGAGAGACATATTCAGTGCTGTTTTGGAGATTAGCAGCATAAACTGAGAGGCAAACGCAATTATTAGCAGCAGAAGATTGTGCTCAGAACCATGCTGATGACGCCGGGTAGGCAGAACATGTTCATGTGCTAGCGCTATTTTCTCTGCTACATTGTTTTTGCCGGGAATGATTCCACCAATACCATGAGATATATTAGCATTAATTTTTGGTTAGCTTCTTTTTAGTTAAACCACCACTAAAAATAAAACCAAAAAAAATTATACTTTCCTTTGCAGTGAATGTTACCGTGGCTAGCGTTGCCGTGCGGCAACGCTATAAAAAACGTATCATACGGCCCTACCGGCACAAAATTTTTTCGTGAACTAAAAGCCGCGTCACACAATGTTTACAAACATATGTCTTGTAACAGCAAGCTATTATTTTGCGATTTAGTACAAATAATGGTACTTACATTAGTCAGATGTCCATACTTTTTCGGAATCACTCTACACCGTGAATTTAGAGCTCCATAAATGTAACACAGATACATTTCGACCTACCTGTTAAGTTCTACACTTGAAACAGAGTGCCTTTTTACCGATGGACTACATTTAAACGAGTTTTAACTATTGTTGGAAAGATGGGGCTACATTTTAATGCAATGGGATACCGTTGCCATACGGCAACAAGAACCAATAATGGGTTAATGCTAAATACACTATTGGCATGGCTAGAAAATTAAATATTATTTAACCATAATCTTATAAACTAATTGCACATAAACGTACACCATTGACCAAACAAACAATTCGCCGTTTTTTCAGTTTTATTGTTGCTTCATTACTCTGCATTGTATAAATCTATTCATATTATTCTGTAAACTAAAGCTGACTATTATCATTTCTACACCTATTCAAGTATTTTCTTTAGATATTAATAAACAACAAATGTCAAATTACCTTTATCCAATTACATCAGATAATGCTACAAAAAACTCACATAATGTATTTATGTATTTACTGACTAGTGTATGTATGTATTTACTGATTAGTGTAGAATAAGTTTAAAAATCTAGTACTTTTACAATATGCTGTTTGTAACTTTCAAGCGACTTTTTACAGTGTATATTCTAAAATATTCATAACTAATCAGCATTTGATGCTCCTACTCCTCTGAACTAGCAAATATTTTCAAATTAGACTCTTATTTTGGCAACGGGCACAGTTTAAATTTCGTCTGGTGGCGTAGTGTCTGGCATACTTTGCTATCGGTCTCGAGGACAGATGCGCACCTGTACATATATATGAATGAAGCAAGATCACTTAATACAAACAAATAGTAACTTTAAAGATGGGTAAATAACGTGAAAATGAAATAACGTAACCGGCAACGTTTCTTATCACAAATTTGATAGGCTGCTCTCATGTAGACATGAGATTTTATGATGACTTTAAACACCTACATATTATTGTCACTTCTGTTATCAAAACATAAATCGTCTGTAATGCAAAGGGAAAGTATATTCGTCAAAGAGATATTAATCAGGTCACAAAGCTTGTACCATTAATTGATTTAATTGATTTCGTTTGCTGTTCGTACGTTCGTTGGTGGTCCTTTATTCAAGAAAAACTTGTTGATTCCGTCAACAAAATACTATTTGCTGATGCTTTCGTGAAATGTAATTCAGATAACAGCGACAATAAAGCTGCCAAAAAATTTGATGATAACAATGTATGATGTGTGATAAAATCTGAAACAAGAATTTAGACTGAATTTGTTGAATGCCTGATTGCATAACAGTTATTAGCTGTTAACGTGTTACGTAACAAAAGTAGTGGCGTAGTATCAAAGCAAACGAATTGAAGTAGCCTTTAATCTTCAAATGTCCTTTTGATCGCGCACAACATTAATAGAGCCATGATCACCTATGCTTCATTGGTATGACGGCTAAAGACAACTCTGAAAACTGTCCAACATTCTTCTTATGATGTAGTTGTATGAACGAAAGTTTGTTTGTGTTGACCATTAATTTATTTTTGCAATGCCTCCATTCCAACTTTACTTTCAAAAGATTTAAAACCGATGATTATGACAATGAAGCCTTTTCTGAAACCAAAAGCCTTCAGCTTCAATTCTGGGTAAGTTTTCTCACACAAAAATCTACTGGGCCTCATTTGTAAAGTTCTATTATAGCATTATACTGTGGTCAGTCACATTTTTTATTAGCTTATGTGTGATGTTTAATAACATACCTTTCTTGAAGGTCCGCTGCTACCGAGGCGGCCAAATGCAAATGTCCATACTTTTGGTCTCCTAAGCAATATTAGCCGCTAAAAAATTATTATTACAGTACAAAAGCTATATTATACAAGTATGTATGTATAAAATTTACTCTTGTAGATTATTTTGCCAAAGGGTGATGATTATGTTCAATAATAAAGGCCATTAACCTCCACAGACCTGATATTCTTAGTTTTCTACAACTGTTGGCGCGACTTGGAAATCATAGCATAATTAACTTTCGTAATGAATAAAGCTCCCATTTATGACCTAATGTACATAAATGGCTTTTCACTAAAAAGTACATTGTAGGTTACTTATAAATCGACTTAAGCAGTGAATACCATCAAAGCACGTTTTTGGTGAGAAATATTTTTTTATAAATTATATTACTTATCGGGTCTATAATGAAACTGACTTTTAATTTGCAGGCCAGATCCGTGGTGATTAAATTTAAAGTCTACAGGAATTAAAATCAATATCAAATGATTAAAAAAAATATTTTTTCAACTCGTAGTTCACTTGGAATATTTTTTAGTAGTAACAGCATAAACTAATTACACCAAACAGATTATTTTAAGATTACTACGATTTAATTCGTATACATACTTCATACATGCAGAAAAGTATTTTTCGAAACAGATCACATAGAATTAAGGAATACTATGTATATACTGTACCATCTAGTGGACGTACGCTATACTATCAAACGTTAAACGCGTGTAATTGCTTGCGTATTGTGTTCGTAATCTATTTTAAAATAAAAGCAAATGTTTCAATTTGTATGCAGTGGCATTTAGCAATCATGTGCATACCTTGTTTCTTAATAATATTCATTACAAAAGATTATTGGTTGTGGTATCTATCTTATGAATAAAGACTAAGCAGGTGAAATAAAGTAAATATCCTTTCTGCGAAAGTATTCACACTTCCTACGAGGTGTCGCATCGTTTAGTAACAATTGGTAGTTTCGTGCTTTGTAAAATAAACAAAAGGTAGAGCTAATATACTGTATTTCAAAATCTTTTATTCAACTACATAAAATAATAATCTCAATCCTTTCTCATGTATAAAAAAGAATCGGGAAAATTACCAGAAAAAACGTTCATATACATTTTTTTTCTAACTACATTAAAGAAATAGTACTATATTTTAACCATATGTTGAGCATACTACTGCCCCTTTATCCCAAAACATAGTGAATTGACACAGAAGCTCTTTTAAAATAAAATTTAGGACATATTTCGAATTTACAAACTATATGCACACTCGCCGACAAGCAGAATGACCGCTCGGAGTTATGCGGACATTGTCGGCCTAGAATCGAAACTTGTATCTCGTGCCAGTTCTTCGCTTAAATAATCCCAGTATGTATACAATAAACAGTTTGCTTTTCCATCTAATAATGGTATTTGTTAAATGGTTGAGATCAACTCCAACCCAACTAGTGAATAGCCCGTAACACTGCGGCGTTATTTTCGTATAATGGTTTTTGTGGTAGTTAAGGGACATGCATAATAATAATAATAAAGCAGAGATAAATAAGAGTAATACTTAATTATTAGAGTTTGTTAAAAAGGTGGTACCGGCAGTGGCGCACCGCATAAAAGTAGGTACGTAATATACAATATTAGTGAAAAATAATATTGTTACCTTTTCCTGTCGTCTTGATGTCCACTGTAGCAATTGGCAACCGCCCTGGTAAGCTGCGTAGAATTGCAACATCAGCAACGCTTCCATTGTCGATTCATTCAGCCGCCGACGGTGCTGTGAATACGTTGTCGTATTCGAAAATGATCGTTCGACATCCAGTGAAGTAAGATTTGTAAATGAGATATTCCTTCTCCTCATCTGGTCACTCTTGATTTTCAGTTATAGACCGAACCTTTTGTAAATCAGGATTTTTCATTTAAAATTGCACCAAATTTTTGAGCAACATCGACTCCTATAGTGTTCGTAAAGTTTTCTAGAACGGCTTGTAAATTGTTTATGCAATTTAATGCGTCTCGTGCAGATAAGTGACTGTTTTTTAATTACTCAATAGCTTGTGTAACTTCAGAATAGTTCGTGGAAATTTCATCTATTTGTTGTTGAATGTCCGGATTGGCAAAAGTTGCTGACTATCTCGAACTGCTGCAGAATCATTTGAATCAAGTTTCCAAATTACATTTTTCACTTGTGAAAAATATATAGGGTGTTCCATTTAAAATAACAAAGTTGACAGATATTTCCGGTATAACAGGATGTGTCAGATTATTAAAAATATTTTAGTTTAATAGTAAATGTAGGTTACCAAGTTTTCAGAATTTTCCAATGTATACTCTTTTATATATCGACCGATGCCGTTCCCGGTGAGACACTCTGTATAGTACTTAATTAAGGCAGATCAGAATCAATAAATACCTGCATATCTCTTCTATTAATCTTTCGTTGGTAACATACCAGCATAATTATTTTTCTCTCTCTATACATATCTACTTTCTTTTATTACAAACGTTACAGCGTCAGTGCATAATTTATAGTACATACACTATGAAAAACCATTTTTGGCACTATTTAAAGCAATTTTTACATATAGGTGTTTTGAATTCTCTGGTACATTCCCACATGACACAGTCGTAACGGTTCAAGTTTGGGATTGGGATAGAAAACGAAAACACGATTTCATTGGCGAAACCCAAATCGATTTGGAAAATAGGTATTATACCAAGCATAGAGCGCATTGCGGTCTCCCCTATGAATACACTGAGTAATTTAAAACGAAACACTTATAAAGCTTATTTTATGACTCAACTTCTAGATTTTTAGAATTGGTAGTGCACCATGGCGAGATATGTTCAGACCATCAGAAATATTGGAAAGGCTCTGTACAAAATACAATGTACCACAACCGCAATATTTTGACACGTATGTGCGAGTTGGCAACCTGATGTTTGCACCCAAACCAGAGGAAGGTTAAACATTCAAAGGGTATGAAACTATTAAATTTCCTTAAAAATATATTTTAGGTGAACCTCCAAAATCGGTTTATAATAAACATGAACTGGCTTTAAACGTTCTTCATCATTGGCATGAAATACCTGTTGTTGGTTGTCATTTAGTGCCAGAACATGTGGAAACCCGATCATTGTATAATCCTCGTAATCCGGGTATTGAACAGGTAAGTTTAACAGACTATCTTCATCAAGTAATGATTCTAAGAGCTGTTCGTGGCAGCGTCCTAGATAAATCCTGAAAGGAGCGAATCCAAAGTTTTGGAATTACTGACGTAACGGTAAAATAGAACTATTCTCTCAATACAGTGTAACCTCCTCTAACGGACACCTCTATTTAACGGACATCTCTATTTAATGGACGCATGAATTTCCCGAATGTGTTACATTAATCTTCTATATAACGGATGTCTATAGTATATTTCGTCGCGAAATGTAAAAATACACAAGAATTCGCCTTTAGTTACCGGACCTTTTTCTGGGAAAAATAAATAAACCACAGTTATATTTATACTGCATAGTTTATTTACTCTTAGATCTTCAAAACCTTTCTTTACGACACAAAACAATATTTTTTTTGGCATATGAAAAACTTTTTCCAATCGGAAAAGCATTTTTCAAAGGTTTCTTTTTGCTACAGTCACGTATCTACAAATTTAACCGGTTGTGTCTAGAAGAAAAAAACATTATACATAGCCAAAACATTTTTAAATATGTACGAGGTAGGCGCAATAAATTCTCGGCCAGATATAGAAAAAATAAACTTGGCAAAATATAACAATTTTTCAATATAGTCTCCCCTAACCTCAATACATTTATTACAACGATAAATTAATAATTCTATACCTTTGTAGAAATAATCTAAAGTTTTTTCCTCAAAATGGTGTATTGCAGCTGCTTGCAACTCACTATCGTCTTTAAAGCGATTCCTTTTTGGATAGTGGATCATAATGCAGAACCATTGTTTCATCCCCTGTGACAATGGACTCCCAAATCGGATGCGGGTCGTCTCCATACATATTTAAAAACGAGCGTGCACATTCGACCCCACGTTCACGTCGGAGAGCAAAAAGGAGATGCGGTACCCATCTTGCACTAATCTTATTCATACCCAAACGGTTATGGAGAACTCGGCGAATACTTGCTTCAGAAATGTTAAATATCACTGCTAATTCCTACACTTTCAAACGGCGATCTACTAATACCATTTCTTCAATAATTGAAATGTTTCGAGGCGTTATCAGTTCAATTGGCCGACCATCATTGGCTTATCATCATCAAGAGATTCTTGCCCCAAACGGAAATATTTTGCCCACTTTTTCACAGTGGAATAAACGCCGTCTAAACGTTGTTTAATGTGACTAGGCGTATGCCCTTCTTTAAAAATTTAATGACCGCGCGGTACTCAATTTTCGTTACTTGAGATATTTTCATGAACTAGTAACGTTGTCTGGCCGGCTACTAAAAACTACTACTCTTCGAGCCGTAATATACATAGTGTAGGTCTCGCACATGTGCAACTATGGCGCAATGCAGTTTGAACACGTTAGAACCTGTATAAGCCTGTCAGGCCGAGAACTAGAACCGACAGTAATTTTGGTTTTATATGTTATGTTAAATAAAAGTTAATTTAAATTTGCTTCCTGTGCTGTTCATTTTTATTGCAGCTAAGATAATGTCTTGCAAATGCAAACGTTTAATTTTAAAAGAGAAAATAAAAAATGATAAAATACGCAGAAAAGTTCGTTAGATTAGTGGCCAGTAAATTTAGAGTTGGAAAATGCCAGATTGCAGATTTATTGAAAAACAGAGATGATTCGTAAGATTTAGAGAACGATGACAATATTAAAATTAAGAATAGAAAATAAAAACTAGAGACCGAAAGAAAGGAATTTTCTAACAGTATTGAATTACAATGTTTTTAATTTATCTAACTTTAGGCATCCCGTTAAATCGATGTATTATAAAAGGAAAGGTTTTAGAGTCGGCCACCATGAACATTAAGAAGTTCGCAGAATCAAATGGCTGGCTTAAAAATTCTCGTAAGAGAGATAATCTTACGTTCAGGAACATATGTGTCGAAAACGCAAATGTAAATGGTAATTTGGTAGCTAATTGGAAAAATAGATTTGCGAGGTACATTGCAGGAGATATTTATAATTTGGATGAAACTGGTTTGTTTTTTAGAGCGTTGCCAGCAAAACACAAAAACCTTTTCATGAAAAGTTGATATATGCAGCAACGGAGAAGCCGCGAACGAACGCTTAAGAATAATGTTAAACGAAATAATAATACAACTTTCGGAAACTTCTAACCAGCGGACACCTCTAAATAGCGGACACTTTCTAATTCTCAACGGGTGTCCATTAAGAAGAGATTACACTATATAGTGGATCAATCGACTAGATATTGTGCTGTAATCCAACAAGAAAAATTAAACCATATAAGCTACAGATTTAAATTAATATGTTATCATGTAGATATCTTGTAGGACTTTAATTGTACAGCGTTGGAAAGTACTTATCGAGAGGCGCTATTCTCATACATACAACGAATAACACTGCCTCTTGTATTAGGCACGCATTTCCCACTCATCAATTTGCCTAGAAAACCCCACACACGATAAATTACGATCAGTCGACTGTTGTACGTGTTCAATATGAGTGCAGATTTTAGAAAATAAACGTTATTTGCTAATTTTTATCCCATTGATGGACTCAAGCGATCGTTGACTTTTTCAAATAAATACTTAAACATAATATTATCGTATATGGAGCAAATAAATCGCTCTTAATTTAAAAGGGAAAATAATGAATTCCGAAATAACTAGATTGCATGTTTCATTCCATAATATCCGATATAAGAAATCTCAGAGAAATTCCTCGAATTAGTGTTAGAGTAATTTGGTATTTGAAGGAGCCAACTTGTTCTGTAACCAATAAATCTTTTCAATGATACGTCTCAGAGTTAAACACTGCTTAAAAGTCTGCTGTATTAATCAGACAGAATATACTATTTACTACAAATTTTTGAAACCGTCAAGTGGGGCTACTTTGATCATATTACTACTATTGTTATCTCTGTCCCTGCATATAGTATGTGATATCATGACTAGAATTAGCCACAAACTTTTTTTTAAAGTGTCTAACCAAAGTTACCCCACAAGGGGTAACTTTACCTGAATTTAACAATTTTTCACAAACTATCAATGCTAAAACGATATAGAGACATCTTTGATTACCTACTGGTGAAAAAAAACTTCAGAATTTCAAATTTAAGTTGGAAATTTCCCACAAAAAGCAAATAAAACATCAGATTTAGTCAAGAACGAGAATAGAAACATGTTTTATTAAACAAAAATATAAAAAATAAAGTGAGAGCCAATCTGTGAAAACAGGCAAAAAAACAGTTTAGGATTATTTTTAGTCGATCGAATCGCGTCTGACTAGTTTGTGATTGCTGTTGGAACAAGCCTAATACATTTAATGTCATCAGGCAGTGCAAAAATCATGCGGTCTTGCTTTTTACAGTTTAGATCTGCTAACATTTGAACTACTGTCTACTGATTAATTTCATGATATTCCTGAACTGTAGTCCAAATGAAGACATCACCTTTTCTCCATAGAAACTTCACATTTAAGGTACCATCAGTATTACAAGTTGCGAAAAAAATGAAAATAAAAACGGTTCTTAAGTGATCAACCTTACCCATGGGGGCTACTTTGATCGGCAAAATTATGTTCCTAATTGAATTTATAATCAACAACCACGAACTTCATGGTTTAACTGTCAACTTCTTCGGCGTAATGTTTACCTTAAACAACAAGCTTTGTAAATACAGAAGGTTTCAGTAAAATATGTACTTTAACTTACTTGGATAAGCAAATATTCACATGTAGAAAGTCTTTAATGACTGCTAGACGAATATCTTTCAATATCAATAAAATCCAAAATTATTGCGTAATTGTCATGGACATAGATTATATTGCTCCATGTAAAGGCCAGATTGTTTTACATGCTCTTATTTCAGGGAAAACTACAATGTTGGATAGATATCTTCCCAGTTCGTGATCTACCTCCACCACCAGCAGTAAATATAACGCCCCAAATTCCAAAAAAATACGAACTACGTGTAATAATCTGGAATACAGAAGACGTAGTGTTAGAAGAAGACGATTTTTTTACTGGCGAAAAGAAAAGCGATATTTACGTTAAAGGGTAACCATCTATCACCTCATAATATAATAATATAAATGTGTGTCGAATTTTCCTTTCTAGATGGCTTACAGATACTGACCAATCCCAATCGACCGATGTCCATTACAGATCATTAGGAGGGGAGGGTAACTTCAACTGGCGCTTCATCTTTCCATTCAGCTACTTAAAAACGGAACACAAGATTGTGATTGTCAAAAAGGAGAAAATATTCGATATAACGCCTACAGAACAGAAGGTGCCATGCACATTAAAATTACAGGTTTGGGATAACGACACTTTTTCACCAGATGACTTCTTAGGTTAGCACATTGTTACGTTATTGCGAGAACAATGCAATTTTGTTTAATATTTTAAGTTTGGTCAAAATGAATTTATTCTAGACTTTATGTACATAGTACACATGTGGTTCTAGGTTCACTTACATTAGATTTACGACGAATGCCACGAGGTGCTAGAACTTCAAAGAAATGTACGTTGCAACTCTTAGAGCCCTGCACACCGCAGACTAACCTGTTCCGAATCCAACGTATTAGAGGATGGTGGCCTTTTCGCGGAGTTAACAAAATTAATAATGAATATACTCTAGCTGTAGTTGTCTTAACATCGTATGTAATGACATAAGAACATAACAGACATTTTTGTAGGGCAAACTGGACGCCGAATTTAATTTATTAACAGAAGAAGAGGCTCAAGCTAATCCAGCTGGTATGGGACGTAAGGAACCACATGCTCTACCAAAACCAAAGTAAGTGGCACTCTTTACCCTTATCTAGATGATCTACAATTACATTACATGAAACATTTCAACGAAATATATATATGTATATATATACACAGTTTACATGTTTACATGTTTATTAAACATACGGCAAAAATTCAAGGGGTTATTTCATGAACTATTCTAAGAATATTTTGTACTTTTATGATTGGTTTTGTCGAAAATTTTTCTCGCCCTGTATCTTCGAAACAAAGGGGCTTTTCAAAAATCATCGAAGGACAAAATATTCTAAGATTAGTTCATGGAATAACTCCTTGAATTTTTGCCGTGTGTTTAATAAACACCTTGTATATAGTGGTTCACACCCCTGCGGGGTTTCACCGCTTCAATAGGAAGCTCTCTAGATCCGTTTCCGGGTGGATCAGTCCCCTGTTTCCTTTAAATTCTCTCAACTATTTTTTTCCAGTTTTTTCCTACTTTATCTTTCCACTTGTTAACTCCGATCCTGTTGAGGTCTTTTTTTACTTCGATTGGCCATTTTGATCTTGGTCTGCCTCGTCTTCTTCTTCTTGCTGGTTCCCATTCCATTGTTGCATATATTGAAGCTGCTGGTCCCGCTCTCTACACATGCCCTAACTACTTCACTCTTTGCTGTTTTATTTTTCTTACTATATTTTCTTTAATTTCTTGCTGTAGTTCATGATTTGTTCTTCTCCTATATTCATTTTCCCGTATTTTTATTGGTCCTAATATTGTTCTGAATACTTTTCGTTCTAATATCCTTAAATCCTCCTCTTGTTTCTTCGTCATACTCATGGCTTCGGCAGCATATGTTATTATGGGTCGAATTATTGTATATATTTTTATTTTTGTGTCTTTTCCAAGTATTTTACTTTTTAATAACTTTTTGTTGGCATGTATAGCTCTGTTTACTTTCATTATTTTTTCTCTAACCTCCGCTTCTCTTTCCCCGTTACTTGTTATCATTACGCCTAGATATTTATACCGGCTGACTTCTTCGAATTTGTATTCTTCACTTAACATGATTCTTCACTTAACATGATAAAATATCAACTGAAGGCGATATTCAGTTTCGATACCTGTTAATGTGTGTGCAGATGTCAAGTATCATGAGTTACGAAGGTTAGAGTGCAACAATAATTATATTTTTCCTAAGCCGTAACAGAACAGAATGAAGCGGACGTGACTTTTGTATTATTGTGTAATTAGTTTCGTAATATCGCAAATATCTAGCATAGCAATATTTCTTCTGACTTTTTGCTTACCTATTCGGCTTATATTGGAAAGTAAAAACTTTGGTTCAATTTCTCCAAATTTTGGTCAATATTATTATAGTTTAAAATTGCGAATGTTCGTTTAAATTAATTGAATTAAAAAAAAAGTATTTGGAGGCGCCGGGTATCGATCCCGGTACCTCTCGCATGCTAAGCGAGCGCTCTACCATCTGAGCTACGCCCCCGATATGTAGCTATGTTCTCAAATCATGCAGTTGTACCTACCAAAACTAGATTTTCATAAGCATTTTCAGTGCAATTTTAGCAGAATTGTAAGATTTTTGTTAGATATATATAGTTGATTTTTTACGTATCACTAAACAATTTACGCATTTATACTTTCACGGAAATGTATATGAAGATCTGGGCTTTGTTCACAATTTATGATAATATCTTGTTATCTCTCCGTTTACAATTTATAATCAGATACCGACTTGGATTTATTGTATTCGTTCATAAAATATATACATACGTACCTTTCACTACAGGAATCTGTTATTTTCCCATGATCCACTGGAACTACAGCCACTGATATCTGAAAATTGAATCAAAACATAATTTCACAATATGCAAGGGCTAACTGCAGCTAAACCTAGAATATTTTAAAGTGTCACTTCCTGTATACAAGGCCAATTGAATTGGTAAAAATGTAATTTGAAACATTCTTAGTTGGAAATTAAAATATAGCACTATGGTTCCTAAGACTGCGCTAGGTGTTGAAAGTTCGTCTAATAAACCTTATCATTCGGTATATGTTGATAGAAAGAGCTAGATTCTAGAACAAAAAAAAACTTCAAGCATTTTTTCATATCTTTTGCATTACTTATCAACTTGTTTTCATGAAAAATACATATGGCTACATGGCACAATGCTTCTCCATTCTGGCAGTATCACTTTGCGTCTGTGTCAGTTATGTCCGCAGTTACTGGGTTTTTCTAAACGTTGCTAAATATATCCTTTTTTCAAATGGTTCCTGAAAGCATGTACCATAGTACAATATTTTTGTATGTACTACTGTACATAGTAGGCGCCATAAAGTCTCGGCCTGATATAGAAGGAATAAACCTGGTGAAATATAAACATTTTTATTTTTCAATATAATCTCCCCTAACTTCAACACATTTATTACAACGATCAATTAATTCTATACCTTTGCAGATAACAGCTAGTGAAATGGCGGTAGTATGGACGGGTGCGTTGTCCTGCAATAATCGAATATCTTTTGTCAATTTTCCTCGATATTTTGCACGAAAACTGTCCCTCAAGTTATGCAGCAAACACGCATAATGTGCTGTTGACAGCCAATACCATTTCTTCAATAATTGAAATGTTTTTAGCCGCTCATCATCTTCTAGAGTTTTTTTCCCCAAACGGAAACATTTTGTCCATTTTTTTACAGTGGAATATGAAGGAGACAAATCATCATAAACGCCGTATAGACGTTAGTTGATATGATTAGGCGTATGCCATTCTTTTGTTACAAATTTAACGACCGCGCGGTACTCAATTTTCGTTACCTGAGACATGCACTAGTCACATTGTCTGGCTGGCTACTAAAAACTACTACTCTTCGAGCCGTAATATATATAGTGTGGTCCTATGTGCATGCATGCATGTGCAACTAGGACGCAACGGAATTTGAACACGCTTGAGCCTGTATAAACCTGTCAGACCGAGAATTTATGGCGCCTACCTGGTATATTAAGGGAATTTGTAGATTCCTATTGTCAACCGTATGACTGAATTCGGTCATACGATGTCGTACTACTCCACAGTCCTTGCTATCATTTTTAAGGATTTTCGAACAAGAATTTTACGAAAAACATAGCCACGTGTTTGGATTATACTTAAAGTTTTAAGCTAAGTTTATGAATAATCAGCGGTGACGTATCGCAGATTTCAATAGTTTTTTCCAAAGCTTCTTAATTCTGATACATCACGACACACTAGTTCTTGCCCTGCATAAATAGCCAAACGTACATACAAGTTCTAAATGCAAGATTAAGGCCATCATATGCAAAACTTTTTCCAAAAAATTTTTTTCTAACAAGTTGACCTGCTACCAAGCTCCCTATCACACAGTTCGAAAAACTAAAGAGTGGATACACGAAAATGGATTCCACCTTCTAGATTGGTCTGCCCAATCTCCAGACCTAAATCCAGTCGCAAAATGTCACAAACTCAACTAAAGGATCACAAAAATGTTTCTAAAACATTATGTGAGATCAAAACAAATGAAGTGCAGAAAAACACTTAAGGGGCGCATTGCGAAAAATTAGTGGGTACATACCTAAACGTATACAAGCAGTCATTAACTTATGTTAATGTTATAAGCGACCCTCGATTTTAAAATTTGTTGTTTTTTGGTACTTTTGATACGAATGCGGGCACTTCCATATCGGGGTGTAGAATTTATACAGCAATTTCCTGTAAATTCAGGTGTCGAAACTAAGGCGAGTTTAAATGTGAAGTATTTATTTACTTGACGTAATAGATTGCTTCTTAACCTTTGTCAACCTTAATTGACAATTTTATAAGGCATCGCTTAAGCGCGTAATGATGGATCGTATATCGTCGTCTTGGAGAGAAAATAGCCCAATGATGTGGAGGACAGGTGCACTTAACTCTCGACTGTTTAGGAAATTCTGCAAAGCAGGTGCAAAATTAATCGTACACCGTACATCAAACCATTTTGCAATTAACGTGGAAGTAATAATTACACCTGGCATGATGTAGTAAATGAAACAGCTAGAAGGTTCAATATTCTCAAAATTATATTGAAAACCAACCATATGAAGGAATGTGATTCAGATGTGATTCAGATGTTAGGTGCAAGGTTAGGTGCAAATGCTAAAAAAAATGAATTACATTAAGAATTAATCCAACCACAGATCCAACAACTTTCGGCATCAGGTGATTTACTGAAAACAGCTTCATCGATTCAAAAAAAAAAGAAGAGAACGTCGGAAAAATTAACTTCAACAAAAGCTGGTCGGATTCAGCACCATAAAAAGTGTTTTACTCTGTCATATTAGCGGAACCAACATCAGTAAAAAGCAGAAGTAACCTTCTGGTAGTCTACCTTTCCTATCAATGGCAATTAGAATCTCCCATGCTGAAGAGGATATTTGTACTAAAGAAGGAATCAAAATTTTTATTACTCAAATGGTTTTCTTATACATAAAATCGTGTTTAAAAAAGAGTTCAAATATTTCTATAGCTCCTATGTTTTTCAAAATCGTACATTCAGCGGCGGCTGGTGCACTTGGGACTGCGGAGATCCAGAACACTAAAGGACAATGCTTCGCTTTCCTGGTGTATTCTTTGTCAAGTACAATGTACAAGCGCCAAATAAAGTAATGACGTAGCCTCGTTAAAGGGAGATCTCCCGCAGATTCCCGAGGTTGTACACTGTAGAGAGGCTACTGCCGACCGTAAGAACCGTAAGACGAATGCGTACAGCAAAAAATGCGGGTGTTACGTCGAGCAAGTGAGAGCATACTTACTTACGCGCGTGTAGGAGAGGGCGCGAAAGTAGTGCCAAGAAATCAGTAGTTCTACGTATGTTTACATTAAGAGATAGATAGCACTCAGTGTTATTTAAGAAAGTTACATTTCGAATAACAGATTTACATATGGTGCAGTTCTATGAGCGACAATAGCCGAAAAAAAACTGAGTTGTTGTTTTAGTTTCCGTTGGTTTTTTTATTCTTTAAGTAACTTTTGACACAACAGGTTTTTAGTTGTAATTTTCGTAATTTTGCTTGTCTATGTAAATATTACATTCTTTATATATTGCTTTCGTAATTCTCCACCATGCACTTCCCCAACAGAGTCATCTGGCACGCACCCATTTGCTATTAATACATCATTAGATCATCACGAAATTCATTGCAACAGTTATGCAACATGCAGCAGAAAATTATTTTTTTTATTTTTATTTAGTAAAATACATTACAGATGGTTGTTATTCTCTAATTGAGCACAGTGTCTGCTATAATAGAAAATAGTAGAATCATATGTAGATCCTTTTTGTATATATAACGATAAGGTATTAATTCATTGAGAATTGTACTAAAATTATTGAGAAACTTTTAATTTTAAACATCAAGTAAAATAAACGTAAATACGTTTATACTTCTTCGGAACAACGTTTAATTTGATAAATATAATATGTTCTATATTCTGTGACCACCGACGTCATTACTTGCGCAGGCTGTTTTTAAACCGAGGCAGCCTTAACAATATACATTCTACCAACCTTGGGTACTGAGGGATTGTACTAAATATTTGTTATATTATTGAAGAAGTATTCCGCAAGTTAGTGTTTTCTTATTCTCACCAGTCAAAAATATTACAGCAAGATCAAAATTTACACTTGTTTAATTATATTTTTACTATAATAGTTATATTTCGTCGTATGCCTATTCTTTAATATATGTTGTTTATTACTCCTATTTTGATGATTTAATACATAATTTATAGATGTAAAATTCCTAACATAAATTCTTATTCTAACCTTTTTTAATTATCTAATATCTGTATTGAGTCCCGATCGTATTAAAACAATTTGTTAACCCGCTTTTATATTGTATCCACACGTCTGGAATTAATAATGCCCTTAAATCATCAAAATTATTAATGTATGCGGACGACACACAGATCTATTATTCTTTTAAGCCGGCAGATTGGCAACAAGCTGGCTCCAATATAAGTGCATTCTCAATATGAGTGTCTTATTGCAGCCCATAAATCAAAGGCCGTGAGAGCTATTGCTTTCCTTGTCTATACTGATTTTGACGATTTTCTTAACATACCTGGTTGGCACTACTTTCGCGCCCTCTCCTACGCGCGCGTAAATATGTATGCTCTCACTTGCTCGCTCTAACACCCGCATTTTCCGCTGTACGCATTCCTTTCAGAAGACTATTGCGGTAGCCTCCCTACAGGGTACAACCGCGGCAATCTTCGGGAGATCTCCCTTTAACGAGGCTACGAAATTACTTTCTGGTCCGATTTTACATAATATGCAGCAAAAATACACGAGGAAATCGAAGCCTTGTACTTGACCTCCCATTTACGTATGCCAACCGCTACTGCGTACATTGTAAAATGAACAATTTATTTTTATATCGAATATTTTTCATATTTTGAGTTTTTCAAATAGTAGTTCAACAGTGCCCTCTTTATCTTGCCCTCAAATTAAACTATGCATTTTATATTTTTAAGCACATTATTGTTGCTCTCAGCTTATATTTTATTTTAAATAAAGCAGTTTAATTCAATTCACTAAAGTATTCTCAGTTGTCTTTTTATTAAGGTATTACTAATTAATTGAAGGAGTAGCTAAACTACAAATATATCCCTACATCGCACAGGGAATAACGTTTACACATTAAAAGATTACAACCAATTATTTTCTTGAAAACGAAGGAACACGAGAAGTAGCGTGCTGGAGAATTTTTACCGAAACAGCATAAAGCTGTTTCGATGAAGTTTGTCTTCATTTTGACGATTAAAATTTGCGCCAAGCGAATACTAAACTTAGAAATCCCTAGAGAATAAAGTAATATCGTAAAAAGGTATAAACTTTGTTTTAATATTATGAAACAGTGTTCCGTTATGAGGTGCTTTCATTTACGAACGATCCAGTTGTTTGTAATGCAATATGGTCGTAAAAAACGTAATCTCAGGGGATAATGTTTTTTTTTTACTACTAGTTTTTATGTTGGCTGCAACTACACCTGACAGTTAAATCCAAGATTGAAACTTCAAATTACGTTTGGCATTTATCGACATCTTTGACAATTCAAATTACATTTGATGTTTATTGAATTATCTAAATTTTAAAGCATGTTTACAGCAGATTGCCAAACATTTGTCATTGGAAGTTATTTCCGTAATGGACAAAAGCAACAGAATGGGGAATGGTCTTATTCTCTGCAATTATGTACGGATGGATTTCGACTTTAGTTTACATATTTTACAGTGTCGTATCTTAATTTACATCTATAAATTATTTGCTGCGCTACTAAATTTCGTGAAACTTGTACAGTAAATCGCAAATACAATAGTGGTAGACTCAAGAAAAAAACTGTTGAAACTATTGCGAATGTAAGAAGGCATATAAATCAATCACCTCAAATGTCAATTAGAAAGCTTTCCAGGAAACTCCAGGAAATCTTTACCAATGCCCTAATTTATCATGTGGTACCTGTTAGCGTATTCCTAGAAAAGATCCAGCAAGACAATTCCACAGCTCATAAAACACTACAAACCATGCACTTTCTACATGAATATTTTGATAACCGTGCAGTAAATAACACTAAGTATCGGCACACTCCGCACCACACAAATTATTAATTAATTCGGAACAGCCGTTTCGAGGATTCTTGGGTCCTCATTATCAACCGGATTACCAAATGAATGTGAGAGAAAAATTATAATTCTACCATGCTTGTTTATCCCTACTTTCGAGGAAAAAAATATATATATTTACCAGAAACTACTTTTGCCGCTTAACACTAAACTTGCGAAATATATACGGAACCAGAAGGTCCCTTGTTATTGCCTGACATGTAGCTGTTCCTTCTCGTAAAATTTGTGTTTCTTCCGTCTACACATTCTAAATCTAAGACATGCAAGATATACGGGACAAGACGAAAAAGGCTTTTGTCAATGTAGCATGTTACTTAAACCCTGTGGTTGTTTTACTCTAATAAATCAAAAAGACAAGAGTAATAATGTGGTGCGTTCTCTTTGTTTAACAGATTTGTATTCCTTTTTATGTAGATAGTTTCTTACGCGTCAAGTTCTCTCGGCGAAGTTACGCTCTTAATCAATTTAAGGTTTTCTAATTTAATATTATGCCTGGTTTCGTTCATGTATTGCTCTACACTTGACGCTTCTGCCTTACCGTACCTGTAGCAACTGATGTGTTCATTGGATCTAGTACCTATCACTCGTTTTGTTTGACCAATATAGGCTTGATTACAGTCATTACATGCAATTTGAAGCGTCAAGTATAGCACAACACGTTCTCCTGATCTAACTGTCTTAGGTTATGTTGTTTTTCCTCAAAAATACCATTTTTAAAAATACACCCCAAACAAATACAAGAACTTACGGAAGCAATTCAAGATGTTTATGACACGATAACGCCTCAACGCATTTAACAACATGGAACGACGAGTAAGGATTTGTATTAAAACCGAAGGAGATCACTTTGAGCATTTACTATAATTGTTTGCTAAATTCTTCTTTTACTACGAGATAATTTTTTATGCTTATAGCTTTATTATTATTAACTCAGATTACTACATCCATCATTTACGCTTTAATCAGTTATGACAAACAAATATGATTTAAGCAAGATTTAACTGTCAGATGTAACAAAAAAAAATAATTAAAAAAAACATGGCCCCCCGATTACATTTGTTTATAATTATATGGTACTTTTGGCATACAGTAGTAGCCGAGTAGGCATTTTGGCTCATGATTGAATCAACTTGATTTCATATTCTGTTCTGCTACGCAACCTTTATTGGTCTTTTTCCAAAGTAAATTTTAATCCATCCAAAATTTCCCTATTTAGTATATTTCTTTCTTTCTATAGGCCAATGTATAGGTACATAAATCTATTTTCGCATAATACAAGTTTCCAATGCAGTGCTTATTTTGTTTGCTCTTGTATTGTTTTCTATGTTTCGCCCACACTTGTATATTTTGGCTTAAACATCATAATACGTCTTAAGTAATCATTATTTTTAATACACTCCTAAAGACGGTAGAAGTAATATGCCGCAGAATTTTGGGAATTGCTTCAACTTTTAGAGGCTATTACGTTTGTGCTGTTCGTACATAATTTAATACATAAACTAGTTTATATTTGATGGACGTTCTATTTTTGAATATTTTCATATTAAGTTTTCACCTATTCTATTCTCATCGTTTTAGTGTCTTCGCGCAGAAAATAAGAAGGCAGAAGAAACGTGTACGATCAATCGTATCAAATACATTAAGTAATATTTCAAGCATTAGAACTGAATCTTGGTGGAACCCGGGCAGTGTGTCAAGCTAACTTCGAATAACAACTTATGTACAAAAGATTGTAAATAATATACGCAATAATAAAAACATTAAAATAAGTTCATTTAATCCTAAATATATTCTTCATATATCCATTGCAAGTCGAAATAATCCATGAATAATAAAGGAATACACTGCGTCACAGGAGTTTGGAATATTTCAAAAACTACTGAATATTTTGTTTTCTAAATTGACATATCCATGTAGTTAAGAACGACATATCTTGGAAGCGTAAAACTTTCATGGTAAACAGACCAATTTGCAAATTTTTGAAGATTCTATGAAAGATAAATTCAACCATATAGGGTATAAATAATGATAGCAAGGACTGTGGGGTACCATACAAAATATTAATTAATTAATTCGAACAGCCGTTTCGAGGGCTCCTGGGCATTCTCATTATCAACCGAATTACCGAATAAATCTGAGCGAGAAAGAAAAACAACTCTAATTCTACCACGCTTGTTTATCCCTACTCTCGGGGAAAAATATATGTACCTATGTATTTACAAGTACCTACTTTTTACCGCTTAACACTAAAAACATGCGAGGTATATATGGAACAAGAAGGTCTGACACGCCCTCATAAAATAAAGCAAAACGTTCCCTCTAGTCAAATGTGTTTTGTGGTCGTTTTACCCTAGTAGATCAAGACAAGGATAATAAGGAGGTGGGTGGTCTCTGTTTAACAGATTTCGTTCCTTTCTTATATAGATAATTTCAAATGCGTCTAATTGACGAGGCGAGGTAACGTTCTTAAACAATTTCAGGCTTTCTAATTTAATATTATGCCCGGTTTCGTTTATGTGTTGTGCTACACTTGACGCTTCTGTTTTACTGTACCTGTAGCACCTGATATGTTCATCGAATCTAGTACCTACCGCTCGTTTTGTTTGACCAATATAGGCTTTATCACAGTCAGTACATGTGTATACATAAATTCCGGACCTTTCTTTCTTGTCCGATTTATCTTTCGGTACTATACTAAATGTATAGAAAAACACATTTGATGAGAGAGTTGTCTTGTTCTATTTTATGAGAGCGGAACGGATACGTGTCAGACCTTCTCGTTCCGTATATACTTCGCATGCTTTTAGTGTTAAGCTACAAAAAGT